>BSBN01000903.1:2400000-3600000 GCA_027924645.1 Cunninghamia lanceolata
ATGGATTTGTTAGATTTTGAGTTGTTTATGAAATCAGTTTGAAAGTTTTGTTTAGTGTTTGTAATGATTGTGGTGTGAGAATCTTTCGATTTTCTTGATGTGCATTCTTCTGTGTTGGGCCCAGTCGTACTGTTGCAGGCCGTACTGTTGTGACCAAATCACACATCGCCCCATTGCAAATGGGGACCCCCTTTTTTTTGAATTCCAGTGCTTTGCTAAGTCCAGGATGATGTCCTTTGCATGATGAAGTCAGTGGTGTTTGAATCTTAGAGCCCCTTGATGACCTGATCCTGATGTTTGAGACCCTGAAAATGACTAAGTCTGGTATCCTGATCTTGAAGATCCTGAAAATTGGCTAAGTCTGAAATCTGGTGGATCCTCAAAAATCCAGAATCTGCATGTTAAATCTGGGGGATCTGAGACCTATCTCAAACATCCTGAAAGGTATATTGAAAAATATTTAAAGTATAAGAAATTCAAAATACCTTACCTTGGGTACTGTCAAGTTTGGGCGCGAAATTGCTCCAGGTTCACCTCAAAACTCCGCCTAGAATTTAGGGCGCCTTCCATCATCTAGACAACCTTGAAATTGCGCCTAGAGTTGAAGTAGAAGACTTAGGCGCCATTCCTTGTTGCTCCTGCCAGAGATGAGCGCCTTGTTGTGAGGAGAGGTTTGAAATCTTAAGTTTAAGCGCCTATGATGAGGAGTTTGGAACTTTAGCGCCCTAAGTTAGGAGGATCACATTGAGCGCCTAGAGCTAGATTCCTTGGCGGGGTGAATTTGGCGCCCTAGATCAAAGAGCGCCCACATATAGAAACCATGTAAGTTAATGTTGTTGGAGTCTATAATGATCAGGGCGCCGTGAAGAGAAGTGAGCGCCCTGTAGTGAATTGAGTGCCTTGAACTTAATTGGCGCCTTGATGAGGTCTATAGCGCCTTAGGAGAAGTTTTAGCATTGGTCAAACATGAAAAGATCTTATAGGCGCCAATTCCCTCCTGAGTGACTTCACATTAGCGCCTAGGTTGAAGAGAATTTTTATCCATGTCTAAGCGCTAGTAAAGGCTTGTATAACCTCCAGTCTGTGCTTATCAATCATGAATTGCTAATGACTCCTCAATGAGCACCTTAGGAAGAAAGAGTATGAAATCCTTGTTGTATGTTTGAGAAGATCCTGAAAATGACTAAGTCTGGTATCCTGATCCTGAAGATCCTGAAAATTGGCTAAGTCTGAAATCTAGTGGATCCTCAAAAATCTAGAATCTGCATGTGAAATCTGGTGGATTTGAGACCTATCTCAAACATCCTGAAAGGTATATTGAAAAATATTTAAAGTATAAGAAATTCAATCTCTCAACTTATACTTAAATATATTTTTCAATATACCTTACCTTGGCGACTTACCTTTCTAGGCGCGAATTTGCTCTAGCACTTAGGCGCGATTGCAGAGACCCAAACTAGCGCCTTCAGTTGATTAGCGCCTAGAGGAGAATGCACTTTCAACCACGTCAAAAGAAGGCGCCTTGATTGAAATTGACATAAAAGACTTTAAGTATCCAAGAATTCGACAAAGGAGTGATCTAGGAGTCTAGGCGCCCTCTTCCATGTTCAAACAATCATTAGATTGCGCCTTGAGTTGAAGTGTGATGTTTAGGCGCCCATTCCTTGTTGCTCTTGCCACTTTGGGCGCCTTGATGTGGGATTAGGTGATGGATAGCGCCCAAGGTGATATAATCAAACAAGGATGTAACCAGGTGTTAAAGAGCCTTGAAATAGCAAAGAATAACTCACATCAAGTTAGGCGCCCTTCATGCTTTGAAACACTCCACTTTGGCGCCTTAGCAATATAGGTGACGAATGAATTCAATTAGCGCCTTTAAGGAGGTAGCTTGTTTAACTTCCAAAGTTGATCTAGTATAGAAGTAGGCGCCTTTTGCCTTCAAGATTGAATGATCTTTGAGCGCCTTAATGTGAAGGAAACTAGAAGGTTTGGGCGCCCAGGTAACAAGTCCAAGAATGCAAGTATGATAAGTACATTGCCTACCCTACATTGGCGCCTTGGAAGGTGGTAAGTGGGTCATCATCAAGTGAAGAGTGTCTTGAGTTCAGAGAGTTTAAGTAGATCATCAAAATGGTGCCTAAGGGAATTCGGAAGTGGATTAAGAGTTTGAGGCGCCCTTGGCCGTTGATATCAACATGTATTAGCGCCTAGACTAGCAAATCATTAGTGGAGCACCTTATATCAAAGTTCTTGGAATGGATTGGTGGTGAAGATGATTTTTGGCGCCTAGATTTAGGAGGAAAACACCATTCAATTAGCGCCTTAGCATGAAGAGATGTTCCAACTAACCCAAAGTTGCGCCTTAGCATGAAAGAGCATGATATGTTTAAACTAACTCCTATCATGATGTTTGAGATCCTGAAATCCTGAAACACTGAAAAATTGGCTAAGTCTGAAATTTGGTGGATCCTCCAAATTCTATAATCTGCATGTTAAATCTAGTGGATCTGAGACCTATCTCAAACATCCTGAAAGGTATATTGAAAAATATTTAAAGTATAAGATCTCTAAACTTATACTTAAATATATTTTTCAATATACCTTACTCCTTGGACTTCCTTTTCTGGGCGCATTTCTCTACTCGCAATGACTCTAGATGGCGCTTGCAACTCAGGGCGCCTCCCATCATTCCAAACAACTTCAAAATTGCGCCTTGAGTTGACATGAAAGAGTTTAGGCGCCCATTCTTTGTTCCCTTTTTTTTGCCATTTTTTGGCGCCTTCAAGATGTATTCCAAGCCATTCAAGTTTAGCGCCTTGTGAATAAACTCCCAAAAATGACCAAAATTGCGCCTTGTAAGAATAGAGCTTGAAGGCGTGAAGATTGAATGACATTTAAGGGGCAAAATCATTTAAAGGTTCAAAGAAACATCAAGGAGATCTAGGCGCCCTTTTGTTCCTATATACTCCAGTGAGCGCCTTGAAGTATCAAAGGACATCGATTTGCATCTAAAGGGTATCAAAGGGAGTGGCGCCTTGGAGAATTGAACACCTTGAGCATCCTAAGGTTGAGCGCCTTGAAACATCAGGAAACAAGTTTGGAGTGGGCGCCCATTCTTACCTCTGCCACCCATATTGGCGCCTAAGGAAGAAAGTGTGTTTAAAAGACCTTTTGAATGAACCTTATAAGTGGTTTGATCATTTTTAAACCTTTGCAATTGCTTGAAATCATTAAAGTTATGAATGTGGGACTAAATTGATGTTAGGCGCACTTTGTTCCTATTTTTACCTATATTTGCGCCTAAGCTTGAAAAGGATTATTACATGTTTAAAGTTATTCTTATCTTATGAAGTGATTGATATATTGTTTATCTTGTCTTGTAGGATCATCAATCAAGGCTAAGGAGTTATCCAAGGAATCACCTTCAAGCGAGGAGTAAGGAGCATCATGCTAGCCGCCTTTGAAGATTATCAAGTTGCATCATTGAAGGAAGGGGTGTTGGTGAAGCTAAGGAGTCATCAAGGACAAGTACCTGAGAAGCCTTCAAGTTGCAGGGGGATCACACCTCAAGTCTCCTACATCAATGACATCATGTTGGATCACATTAAGTTCAAGTGTATTACTTCAAGGCATCTATCCATTCAAGCTCTCCGAGGAATATCTTGCAAGTTTACTTCATCAAGGATAATCATGTTCGAAACATTCATCCATTCAAGCTTCAAGTCAAGGTTCGTCAAGCTTCAAAGTTTCTTCTAGAGGTTATCAACATCTACTTCACATCCAAGGAAGGTGTTATCATCTACACTCAAAGAAGGTCACTTCAAAGGCCATCAATGAAGGATCACTTCATCAAGTCTTCTACATCAAGCAAAGATATTCATCCATCATACTTCAAGCTCCATTCAACCTTCAAGTCCAAGCGATTCTCCTACTCTTCATGAATGAAGATTATCATACATTCTACTTCAAGTCATCATATCTCTACTACTCCACTCTTTAAGAAGAAACATCAAAGAAGATCATCATATCAACTTACCTGCAAGAAGAAGAAACATTACAAAGTCAATCAAATGAGCTACAAGTATCATACGTCCAGTTGCAAGGAGATGTACAAGGCAAAGATCAACAAGATGTATTCCTAAACATACAAGTTCTAGCAATCACATTGAATACATCACATAAAGGTGATACAATTTTCAAAGTATGCTGAGTTGGCATCTATGTGGCGAGAACACATCATTCAATTTTGATTAGCCACATTATTTAATGCATTAAAAGAAGTCAAAGGGATTCCTATGTGGAGGAATATTTTAAATGCTTTCGCCTTACCTTATCACATTGGAAAACGTGTCTTCATTGCCTCCCTCTTTTATGCTAAAAATAGCAATTTGTTGTAACTACCTGTGAGGTGGCATGATCTAGACCCTTGGCTATTGAATTAATCTCAGCCATTCATTGTATTCTGGGCACTATATAAAGGCCTTGTTGCCTCATTTGTAAGATATAGAAATTAGATTGTAGGCAAGTAGGAGTAGAATAGGAGACTCTCGAAATTTTCTGAGAGGACTTGGAATTGTTGTAAATATTTCTCAAGAGTAATGCAAAAACATTGGAAGTTTATTTGGTGTTAAGTGTTATCTTGTGGAGTAACTTGGTTCCCTGTACTTCAATGGAATGGAGAGATGTTTCAAATAGATTAGAAATAGATTAGAGCTAATTGTTGTAATATTTGTTGTATTGGATATTTGATCAACTCCTAGCTCATGCTTTTAACATTCATCGCTGATGAAGTGTTGTGTAAAGCTAGTCTGAGCTTATTTGATTAAGTTCGATTGTGGATGCTTGTTTGAGCTGCGCCATTCAATGGGTGCTCATATGGACCTTCATGATTTGAAAACCATTCGCGTAACCTTAGGAGATTGCACCAACTCCATGTAGTTGTAGGCACCCTTGGCGAAGTGGAGTTAGGTTAATTGAGGAGTTTGTCTATTCAAACATCATCATTGCTTCATTGACCTTAGATTAGCTTTCTGAACCCTTAACCCTTTTCATTTTCTTTATCATAGAAACCTTGTATATACATCATCCACATCAAAGAAGGAATAAGTCGAATGAAAGGAGAAGAGTCTATGTAAGTCCCTTTGTGTTTAACAGCAAAATCATACTTAGTCACTGAGCTATCTCTTACAAAATCAAAAGAAAGGAACCTTGGAGTCATCTTGTTTGATCACATAGTTCAGCATTCGAGAGGCTTTGCTCAAGAGGGAGTTGGATACTTTGTATTTCACTCTAATTGTTGACTTGTCGAAAAACAATCATCAACACGTACCATCTGGAGAAATCATTTGAGTTTGAAAATTCATAAAGTGTGATTTGAGTCTTGAAATTGATTGCTAATACATCTTATACCCTAGACGCCTTCATTTATGACAGATTTATTGATAATAGGCAGAGTTTCTGATCTTTATTGATGATTCCATACCTGCAGTCCGTACATGTCTATGAGGGTCAATTGGTTATTATAAATTATTGTTGATGCTAAATACTGTTTGGTTGATTGGGCATTGGAAGTATGATGTTGTTACATAAGTTCATTGTGCATCAGCTGGTGTATGTTGTGTCTTGTTATTTTTATCAGCATGCCGTACTTTACCAGGTCGTACGGCCCTGATCCTACAGAATGTATTGGCTGCTGTTGGTATTATGATGTATAATGTGGTGATAATGCTCAGAAAAAAGGTTTGTGATGTTTGATAAGTGAGGGCAGTTAGTATTGTTGTGATTGTGAACAAATTCTGTGATTCAGATGTCTCTTTGGCTGCCGTACTGTATGACCAGTCAGCTAGTTTGTGAAATATCAGAGAATAGTCAGAATAATCAGAGCTGTGCCATCTTGATCAGTCATATGGGAAGTTCAATGTAAAATCAAATGAGCAGGGTATGATTCTTTATCATTGATTTTCAAGGGTTAACTCACCAAATTCTAAACCTGGTGTTATTGTTTATGATTATATTGATTATCATTGAGATTTTCATTGTAATACATTTCACATTAAGGACCCCTGGATGGTTTACCGCCAGTGAGGAGAATGAACCTTTCTTTATTTTTCTTACCCATTGGAAAAGTGGAGTATTCCCATTGAACAACTGGATGGCTTGTAATCTTTTATGCTTATTTCCTACCCACTGATAAAGTGGTGAATCCCACGATACGTGGATGCCAGCGGAAGAAGTGAATTTTCTTTATTGTATATTTTATATTGTAAGCCAAAATCACTGTATGCTCTCACCTTGCCCATCCTGGGATCTTGGTGATCAGAAGTGTGAGGCATTTAGTTGGATGCATTCATTGTGCTAACACTGTGATATCTTTGTTCAATATTTTGGAATTTTTTTTTTTTGGGGTTGTATATTACATCCTCCCCTAAATGGGTTGAGTTGTGCAATGTGCCTCTGTCTTTGTGGTTTCTGTTGCCTCAATTGTTGAAATTGTTGGTGAGGTTATTAAAATGAAAGACTCTAAAGTTTCTCTTCCGCATATGAATGCGAGAGTTTTAAATTCTTTGAAACTTGGTTGCTCTTCCAGATTTATCTCGGTTCCTTTGCATGGATCTTTGTCGGAATTTAGAATCAATTATCTGGGTGCTTTAAATGCTTGTTTTTACTATAATAGAGATGGCCATTTGAGGTCTGCTTGTCCATTACTAAAAAAAATGTGAATGAAAATCTTAATTTGAAGCATGTTGATTTTTCTAGGGAATTCAACATGGGTAATGTTAATTCTCATGATATTTCTGGTGATATAAATATGGATAATGGGAATGATTTGAAAGAGGTTTCACCTCCTCAAATTGTCAAAGAAAATAAGAAGGAATACATTGTTATTCAAGCTACTCTTAATGTGTCTTCGTTCGGATTTGCCTCTTCTTTGTCATTAATGCTTGAAGCTAATGGAAATAATAAGAGACTGTTAGATGGTGTGGAAAATTCAAGGCCTTTGGTTAGTTCTTATAAACAAAAACCTGCCTTGCAAAATTTTGCTAAAGGGTTGGGTGCTAAATTTGACCCAGGACATAAAAGTAACAACCATCTAAAAGACAGAAAACAGCCTTGGTTGATGGCGGTGCTGAATTGACTTTGGGAGATAATAATGGGTGTGATATTTCAATGAAAGAATGCAAATTTGGGTCTTCTTTAGGAGGGGGTAAAAATAATGATATCCCCTCTTATTTTGAAAGATTGAATAAGGGGGGAAATATTCCTCCCTCCAGTTAATCCCTTTCCCTCAGTTGCTAAGTTGGAATGTAGAGGCCTTGAGGCCTATGACAGAAAGTTTCTAGTTAGGTCTTTTTGTCAAAATAGAGCAAATCTTGACTGTTTGTTGCTTCAAGAAGTTAAATTTGTTGGTTGTTGTTTGGAAGGAGCTTGTAAAGTGATTTGGCTTAATTCTATTGTCTTTTCATCTAAACATATTAAAATGAGGTCGGTGTTTCCATTCTGTTGAATCCTTCTTTGGGGTAGTATGTTGCTACTGCTAATCATGGTTCTTCTCCTTAGAGTTGTTTGGATTGAATTGAATCTTACTGATTTTAATTTTGGCATTTGTTCTTAGTATGCAGCCAATGGGTATAATGAAAGAGTAGATTAATGGGATTGGTTAGCTTTGAACATGAAAAATATTCGCTAGATTACTCGTGGGGATTTTAATATGGTTGAGAGTAGTATGGATAAGGTTGGAGGTTGCAAGTTTGAGTGAAAAGGAAATGAATATTTTTTGGGGGATAAGTTTAAGAGGAAGAGGAATCTTGTTGATCCTCTTATGGGCTGTAAGGGAGATAGTAAAGGTATTTGGTTTACATGGTCTACTTTATAGAAGGCTAATAATAGAGTTTTTTCTAGGATTGATAGGTTTATGGTGGATAAACCTTTTTTTTGAATCCCTCATGTCCATAATAATAACTTGGTGCAAGCTCTCCCTGCTACCTTACATGATCATCACCCTGTGAAGATTGAATTGTCTCCTATTTCTTGTCCTCCTAAGTCTCCCCGTTCCTTCAAAGGGCTTTCTAAATTGAATATCTCTCATTTGAAAGATTCCCCCTATGCTAATAGTTTGTACATCCTTTGGGTCTTGAATTTTAGAAAGATTTTCGAGGGCTCTTGTGTTAATAGGTGGGGTAAAGCTATACATTCTGTTGTTACCTTTATGAGAATCTTTGGAAGATATAAGGCCAAAACCAGACCTGAGAGAGGTAAGAAGGTTGCAAGAAAAAATAATTTCTATTGAGAGCAAGCTTTGAGGTGATCCTTTTGATGTTAATATGTAGAATAAAGCTATTGATTTACAGCATTTCTTAAGGTGTGACCAATTTTACAAAGTTAGAGGTACTAGATATATTTCTAGACTAATGTGGCTTCATTTGGGTGATAGAGATTCTAAATTTTTTTAAAAAATTTTGAATGTCAAGTATGCAAGAGAAAATATTTCTGCTATTGATGTTAATAGTATGTTGTTGAAAGAAGATTCTGATATTAGAAGTACCTTCTCTAATTTTTACGGAAATCTTTTTGCTATGGGTGATTCTTGAGACGTTGTTAAGAATGCTAGAAATATTGTGGCTAAGATTGTTCTTTGCAAGCTTAGCTAGAATAGTTCTATGCAGATCAATGTTCTCTTGATGAGATATCCAATGCTATTTGTTACATGAAGAAAGGGAAGGATCCTGAGTATGATGGGTTTCCTATAGAATTTTATAAAACAAATATTAATTAGATAAGAAAGATCTTATTGGAATTTATAATGAAGCCATTGTGTCTAGGTCTTCGGGTAAGCATATTAATAGGGGAATTATTAAGATTATCCTTAAAGGTGGCAATCCCTCTCAAATTAATAATTGGAGACCCATCACCTTATTGAATGTCTCTTATAAAATTTTTGCTAAAGTTATAGCTTTGAAGATGCAAAAGGTTTTGCCTAATATTATTTTTGTTTCATAGTTTGGGTTTGTTAAGGGAAGGTATACTATTGATAATCTGGTCACTGGCTACGAAGGGATTCATTGGGCCAAGTCTTCTAATCAAAATGTTGGTATGGCTCTTCTTGACATTGAGAAAGCTTATGATAAGATTGAGTGGCCTTTTATTTTTCTTATGCTTCAGACACTTGTGTTTGGAGATTTTTTTTGCAGAATGATTAGTGTCATGTTTAGGGATGCTTTAGCATGGATTTGCATATATGGTGAGTTATCTGATTCTTTTCCTCTTCATAGGTCTATAAGGCAAGGCTGCCCTATTGCCCCTTATCTATTTGTTGTTGTTGCTGAGGGCTTACATTATTTGTTAAGGGATGTGTCCTTGGGCCAGCCAGTTAAAGATTTGTCTTTGCCTTCTAGGATTCTATTATTGAGCTCCAATTTGCGGATGATACTTCTATTTTGCAGAATTGGATGAAGAGAGTTTTAAGGCATTGGATAAGAGACTAGAATTATAAGTCTAGTATTTTGAGTTGGATTACTGACTATCCTAATTGGCTTTTGAATAGGGGGTGGAAATGTCATGGTCCAGATGTGATTGTCGGGTATTTAGGTATTCTATTCTCTGTTAATCCTTATCTAAAATCCATGTGGGATTGGGTTATGGATAAAGTAAGCGGTAAAATTTCTAGGTGGCAAGGTAATCTCCTCTCTCTGACAAGCAGGTTTCAAGTATGTAAAAAGGTGTTTTCATCCTATACTATTTATTTTTCTTTCTGCTGGCTTGTGGCTTCATCTCATGTTAAGCAGTTGAATAGCTTGATTAGAAACTTTTTATAGTTTGATGGTAAGAGTAATAAGAAGAGGCATGCTTTTTCTTGGGTCCAATGTGTTGCTCCTAGGGTTTTGGGTGGTATGGGTTTGAGAGATATTTTTATCCATGGAGTTTTTCTTTCTGTTAACTGGATTATAAAAGCTTTGGTTGGTAATGATCCTTGGAAACAACTGTTTAGGCATAATTTGGATAATTGTGTGCCTAGGGCGAATTTTAAATGGAATGATTTGCACTGGTGGGTTATTCTTTTTGGGAATTTTAAAGCTAAACCTTTTGGTTCTTCTATTTTTTTGCTCTATTTGGAAGGCTTTGGTTTTTGTGAAAGAACTAACCAAAGGTCACGAAGTTTTCTCTAATACTAAAGATAAGGTTTTGGGTTTGAGGTCTATTTGGTGATCTTTATGTGGTAAAAGCTCCTTGTTGGCACCTACTAGAGGTTGTTCTGCTCTTTCTTAGCATATCAAAAGCCTTAAGTCTATTGGTGACATCTTGAAAATGGTAATCCATTGGAATGGGATTTAATTCATAAAAAAATTGATATTCCGATTTAACAAAAAATGACTTATACTATGGTTTAAAGATCTGGTCTTGAGGGATCTTTTAAGGTTGTTAATTGGGACGATAATCTTCAAGATAATGTTAGCTAGTTGGGGGTAAGAAGTTTTTGAAAGTTACTCCTAAAGTATTTATATTCTTTATTATCCTTTTCTGAAGAGTGGTATAAAATATTAAATGCTATTTAGTGTGTTACTGATCTTGATAATGTTTGGGCTAAGTGGTTTAAGAGGATGTAGTCTAATCTTATTGAGCCTAAGAAGTTTTTTTGAACGTCGTTGCTTTTTAATAAATTGGTTGTTGGTGACGTTATGCTTGGTCCTAAGTCTAAATCTTGTTTGGCTTGTGGTAATCTTGAGTTAGTCTCCCATTTGTTTTTTGGAGTGTCCTTATTATAAACTGGTTTGGCAATGTTTTTTACGTATTTGAACTTTTATGGCTGGCAAATCTAGTATTAGTTGGTTTGATGTTTATTTGGAAAAAAAATTTAGTCCTCTTATGGATAAATTTTCACACAAATTATGGTTTGTCACGTCTTCAAAAGTTCTTTGGTTTATCTGGATTGCTAGGAGGATGTCCTTCCGGGGTGTAAACGCATGCTCACTGGCTTTTCTCCAAGAGTCACCATTTCGCCGGTTGCCAATGTTGTGGCTTTGCAGGTACATAAGGAGGATATTGTGTAGTTCATTGAAGGCAGCACTATTCGTGATCCATACCTTTCAGTGTGGTGGGATTCTAGATGATCTTGTATACGATCAGGATGGTTGGCTGGTTTAGAAGGATATTTCTGTTGTTACTTCTTCATAGCAGTCTTTGGTACCTGACGTTGTTCAGATGGTTTCTTTTGCTCCTGTTTTGGGGGTAAATGTTGCTAGTAACACTGATGTTGGTTCTACTGTTGGTGTTTCTACTGATATTGCTGTTGGTGTTGCTCCTGGGGATGGTAATCCTACTCCTATGGTTTGTGATTCTGTGGTTGATGAGTGTTCTATTGATGATATTCTTCCTAATGCTGTTGCTGATCTTGGTCGAGGTAATCCTCTTCTGTTTATTCAAATGGTATTCAGAGCAAGGGGAAAAATGTTGTTGCCGATAATTCTGGGCAGTTTGAAGTTCAAAGCACTCTTTTTGACAGTAACACTCCTATGGATGCTTCACCTTTGCCGGTAGTTCCTATTAGGATTTATCCTGAATCCTAGCTTAAGGATTGTGTTGATTTTAGGGTCAAGTCTTTAGAGAGGGGTGTTAAGTCTTCTATTGATAAATTGGACAAAAAATATGATGGTACTGATGACTGATTACATAGTACATGTTTTTGTTATATTAGTCAAACACTCCTTTTGATCCTATATATAAACTGCTGTAATGTCCTGTTAGACTGCTTTGGTTGACCGTGGTGGATGGTTTGTATGGTAGTCTTTTTGGTGATTTGCATCAGCTGGCGTGAATCTTTGTTGATATTTGTTATCAGCTGCTCACAGGAGATATAATTGTAAACTATTTCCAATATTAAAAAAATATCTGAGAAAGGCTGCAATTGAACTCTTAAAGTGATCAATATTTGCACGAGCTATCTGAAATGATTGACAGAGCCTGAGATTTAAATACTTAAGTGGAAATAGCTTGAAGATACCTGAAAATGTACTTGTTCATCCGGGGTTGTAGCCCTCGGTCAGAAACCAACAATAGCGTGATTTGTTTGTTTTTTGGGCAATGTATGAAATTGAAAAGAAAAACTTGTGATTCAAGCACCAGGAGGGCATGCATTGGAAATTATATAGAATTAACACAACATTTATATTTTCAGAGCAACAATCATAAGAGTGAGGGACATAATATTTCTACAGTTGATATTAGTGATCAAGATTGTTTCTGAATTTTATCTGTGTAAATTTCTCTTACATTAATATTTTGGATCATACTTTATGATCTATCATCAGGATGGAGAGAATGTAAAAAAAATAAAAAAATAAAAAAAAAATCATGTACCAAAACGTTGATATAAAAAATGCTTAAAACAGTTAAAATCTAAAAGCAATCTTAATCAAGTATAAAGTTAAAAGCTAGCAAAACCCTAAGCAACAAATAAACTGAAGGCACTGAGAAAGATGGAAAATTCACACATATGCGCACGCAATCATCCCATAGGATTTGATGTAAGGTTTCAATAAATTTCCCTCAGTTCGGGATCTTTAACACATAAAATTCACAATTCTGAGACGCTCCAATGAAGATTTACCAAGAGAACAACCGATTAGAGTCTGTTTCTCATCACAATAAAAAAGCTCATATAAAAGATGAAGAAAAAACTTACAGAAATTGTTGGTGCTCTACCACTGAGCCCTTGGATTCTTGGTTCCTTTTCGATTTGGAGACTGGCTCATTCTCCACCAACACATTTTAAGTTATATATGAAAAAAAATTTCTTTAACAATTTGGATTGTGGCTCGTTGTCTTCCAACACATTTTAAATTATAGGTGGCAGATGGGTGTCCCACATAGGTAGGTAATAAGAAACAGATCTTCCCTGGCCTTTTTTTCAAGTCCTCGTGGAAGTAGGTAATTACAGTTATCAAATATGTTTAAATAACTCTAGGGGAGAACACGTTTTTAAGTCCTCGTGGTAGGTAGTAGGTAATGACAGCGAACACGTGCTAAAAATATATATATTGTGGTGGTGTATTTTTAGGCTTCCAATAGTAGCAATAGCACTTAGTGTGCAATGGGGTATAAAGTGGGTTTTTTATAATTGCACATTGAACATTGAAATTTTTTGAGAAGAGAGCATATGATTTTGTTGTTGGTGAACAATTTGAACATGGAAAGAATATAATGATATGTGTTGTTTTATTGTATTAGAAAAGAAATGGAGCAAATTAAATATGTTGACATGCATACGACCAAAGTTGTTTTTCTAATAGTAGTGGGTAAAAGTAGGTATGCAAGTAAAGTTATTTGTTTTGTTTTGTTCAATTATTTGCAAGTGATGTGTCTTTAACCGGTCCTCTTCTTGTTCCCAAGCATGTTGAGCCCATCTAGTTGAAATGGCAGGGCTCGGTATAGATTTGACAAGACTTGCCATTCATCAGGACTATCTTCTTGCATTGCATGCTCCTAGTTAGAAGGAGTTTCATCATTAGTGTATGCCAATGGATTTGGAGATGTACAGTGCAAATTCCATGGATGGTAGTTGTTTGAATTTCAATGGGTTGTAATATCTTGCTCAAATGAACAAATATCATTGTCAATGTTTCTGATTGGTTGGTATAATAGCAGATTAATCCAACAGAATGCTTGAAAACATTGATCATCTGTTGCTAGAATGGTGGTGAAACAAGGGGAGACTTGAACAATAATTGAGGATAAACATTTTATCTTTACAATTTTTTGTAGATATTTAAGGTTTTTAGCTTTTTTGAGGATTTTAATGTGTGGGGGACTATGTTCGCCATCTATGGGGTTAATGTGTGTTTAAGGATTTTAGCTTTTTATGGATTTAATGACTGCTTATTCTATGATCGAGTATTTAAATTATGTATGGAAGGTAGTAAAAAAATTGGAAAAAAATTTAATAAAATGTTATGTATTATTATAATTTATAAATTTTATTATATTAATGTGTTGAAATGGGTTTAATTGAGAGCATTGGTGATGAGGAGCCAAAAGAAAATAAATATTCTTACTCTTTCAACTTAGGAGAGGATGGGTAAATATTTTATGTCTTTCATATAGTTCTATTAGAACTTCCTTCTTATTGCCATCGGCAACAGATTAGACTATTGGCGACCTTTGGAATTGTTTTGCCGAACACCAAGTCTGTCCGATACCTCCTATCGGCGAAACTTCTTCTTTGTTTGGGCTGACGGTTAGTTCAACAGTGACCAATCTCTCATCGCTACTCGGAAGAGTGCTTTCCCCATGGTATATTGTTCCTCCGATGGACGATGGCCCTCAATATCGGCGAGGCTTGACTTCTTTTCACCCCGATGTGACAGACAAAATAGCATTTGCCGTCACAGTTTCGGCAAGACAACGCCTATCGGTGGAGCCAAATAATATCAACCCGATACTCCGATAACATCCTCTCTTTGCTATCGGTGGGAGTCGATGCCATCATTGGAACCCGACTCTGCGACACAACGATACGCCGATAGGGTTGTCAACTCTCACACAGTCTGATCTACACTCTACGCCTAGCACATAGAGATGCTAGGACATGCTACTGTGCACACTCCTCAGTCTGAAACATTTGCCCCGTCAAATAGGTAAATGAAAGGAAAAACAAATAGAAATATGTATAGACCGATGCCATTCCACTAATTTCTTTGGAAATCCACCAGTGGAATGGTTATCAACTCATCTTTGACAATTTAGACTAAACTATTCCAATTGCAAAGAACAAAAAGCTATTATGAACAGTTAGGAAATATTTATGACATAGATCAAACATAGAAAATGATGGACAAAAGTTATTATTGCTCAGATGATTTCTAAATCACAATCTTCGAATCTAGAGTCCCCTCTTCTCGTTTTCTCCCCTGTGCTTTTATTAAACTAGAGTTGGAAGATCAACGATTGCTCAACAATTAGGGAAGGCCAACTGCCCTGAATCCCAACTAACTCTTGTTGACCTTTTCAGATTCTATTAGATACAAAATGTGTCCATTATTTGCCAAATGGAATACAAAAACTTCTAGGTTTTTAGAAAACAAAACATGAACAAGATGACATGGCCAAATAGGCCTTATTTCAACATAGTAGATTTTACTATGGTGCCCCTGCACCATACTCCCCAGAAGAAAAATGTCTCAAGTCCTCTTAGAGACGAGTTCTTGTACATCTCCGCCTTGCTTTAGAATGCCTTCCTCCAGCATCCATGTAGCTTCTGAATCTGGAAGCCCTTGCCACTTAACCAGATGTTCAAAGTATGTTTTGTGCCTTGTCTTCCTGGCTTCTCTGCTTTCCAAAATGTACTCCATTTTTGGCGGCTCCCTAGAAGGTAAGTGCTCTGCCAGTCTTCATTTTCCTGGACAGGGTCTTCTGCATTCTCCCCTGTATTAGGACTTCTGTACAATGTCAAATCAACAATGTTGAATATGGGTGAAATGGCAATATCATCAGGAAGCTTAATCTTGTAAGCATTTGGACTGTACTTCTCCAGAATCTGACAGGGTCCAATCTTCCTCATCATTAGTTTGTTGTGGCCTCCTTTTGGAAACCTATTTTTGTTCAAATGAACCACGACCAAGTCGCCTATTTGGTACTGCACATCCCTCCTCCTTTGATCCATGCGAGCCTTCATCTTCTGACTATTCTAGTGTAAAGTATCTCTGACCTATTGGTGTATTTCTTTCATGGTTTCCGCAAATGCATCAGCATGACCACTCCTTTTGTCCAACCCCTGGACGTCTCTCAATTCAAAAATACCCTTGGGGTGACTGCCATATACAATTTCAAAGGGACTCAGACCTGTGCTCCTGTTTGTCGAGTCATTATAAGCATATTTTGCTTGTGGGAGTATCACATCCCAATTGCTGCCATGTTCTTTTGTTAAGCATCTAAGGAGATTGCCCAAAGATCTATTGACCACCTCGGTTTGCCCATCAGTCTGAGGATGATAGGCTGAACTGAAAGACAAATTTGTTCCCAATCTTTTCCACAAAGTCCTCCAAAAATGTCCTACAAATTTGCTATCCCTATCAGACACAATGCTCAAGGGTAGCCCATGAATCCTGACAATTTCTTTAAAGATCAAACCTGCAATGTAGCTAGCATCATTAGTGGTCCTGCAAGGAATGAAATGATCCATCTTGTTGAATCGGTCTACCACTACAAACACACTGTCACAACCTACCCTTGTTTTGGGTAACCCCATCACAAAATCCATACTCAAACATTCCAAGGCCTGTTGGGTATTGGCAAAGGTTGATACAATCCTACATTGGTCAAGACTCCTTTTGCTCTTTGGCATACTATGCAACTTTCAACAAATTTTCTGATGTCAGACTGCATTCTTGGCCAAAAATAAAATCTCCTTATCAGATCTAAAGTCTTATTCAACCCAAAATGTCCACCCAGTCCACCACTATGTTTTTCCTTCACAATATTATCCCTCATTGAGCATTTAGGGATACACAACTGACATCCTTTGAACAACAGTCCATTCTGCAATGTAAAATCTGAAAACTCACTATGAAAAGTATTAGCAAATTCATTGCATACCTTGTAGATTTCTCTGAAATCCTGATCTTCTTCATACAATTCCTTGAGTGACTCAACACCCATGCTTTGCAACTGCACTTCTTGGACTGTCAACACCCTCCTGCTGAGAGCATTTGCCACCTTGTTTGTGACTCCTTTCTTATGCTTAATGGTGAAAGTGTATGCTTGCAGACTTTCCACCCATTTCATATGTCTGTGGCTGAGTTTGTCCTGCCCATTCAGAAAACTAAGAGCATGGTTATCTGCATACACAATAAATTCCTTGGGAAGTAGGTAATGTCTCCACTTTTTCAGAGCTTGTACCATAGCATACAACTCTAAGTCATAAGAGGAGTATTTCCTCTTGGCTTCATTTAACTTTTCACTGAAAAAGGCCACTGGTCTCCCTTCTTGGCTCAACACTGCTCCAATGGATAGCCCACTTGCATCACATTCAATTGTGAAAACCTTATTGAAATCAGGTAACACTAAGATAGGGAATTTAGCAACTTTTTGTTTCAGACTCTCAAAGCTCCTATCTGCTTCTCTCGTCCACACAAACTTCACCTTGCAACCACCCTTGATGGTTTCCAACATAGGTGCACAGATGTCATTGTAGTTCTTAATGAATTTCCTATAGAATGTGGCCAAACCATGGAAACTCCTTACCTCCCCTACTGTCTTAGGTGTCGGCCAATTCAGAATAGCCTCCACCTTTGAAGGATCCATCTTCAGATCACCTTTGGAGATGACAAAACCCAAGTAGATCAACTCTTGTTTCATGAAATCACATTTGTCCAAGTTTATCAACAGCTTCTGGTCTTTCAGCCTCTTCAAGACTATCTCTATATGTTTCAAATGCTCTTCTTTACTTTTACTGAATATCAAAATGTCATCTAGGTATACTACCACAAACTTACCTATGAAATCCTGCAATACTTCATTCATTAGCCTCATGAAAGTACTAGGAGCATAGACAGACCAAAAGGCAATACAAGCCATTCATATAACCCTTCATTAGTTTTGAATGTTGTTTTCCATTCATCACCTTCTCTTATCCTTATCTGATGGTACCCACTCTTTAAGTCTATCTTAGAGAAATAGGTAGCACCCCCCAAATAGTCCATTAGGTCTTCAATTCTAGGAATAGGAAACCTATATCTGATGGTTATCCTATTTATTGCCCTGGAATTAGTACACAGTCTCCATTTCCCATCTTTCTTTGGTGCCAAAACAGTGGGGACTGCACATGGACTCAAACTCTTTCTTATTAACCCCTTGTCTAAAAGTTCTTGAACTTGCCTGGCTATCTCCTCATTCTGGTGAGGGGTCATCTTATAGGCTGCCTTGTTGGGAAGTACAACTCCCGGTATAAGATCAATCTGATGGCTGATATCTCTAATAGGTGGTAGGGAGTCTGGTATATTTGTTGCAATTACTTCCTTATAACTCTCGAGTAGTTCTCTGACCTCCCTAGGTCCTACCTCTCTAAGATTTTCTCTTTTCTTCTCCTTATGTTTCACAACCAGAGCAAAACCTACTCCACCTGATTCTTCTAGTGTTTCAAGGAATTCCTTCTCTCCTACCATCATTATACTAGACCCTGCCTGTTGTGGGTTTTTCTCAATCAATGATTGTATCCTATAGGTTACTCCATCTTTCTTGAAAGAATAAGAATTTTTTTCTCCATCATGGCAAGCTTTGGTGTCAAACTGCCATGGTCTGCCTAACAACAGATGACAAGCATCCATTGGAAGAATGTCACATAGGATCTTAGCCTTATATCCCCCTATGCTGAACTCTACCCATGTCTGCTCATTTATGAGAATACGCTGACCCTTGTTTAACCATCTGACTTTGTAAGGGCAGATATGGGGTATTCTTTCCAATTTCAATTTATTTACAGCCTCTAGAGCTATGATATTGTCAGTAGAACAAGAATTAATGATTACTTTACAGACCTTACCTTGTATTTTGCAGTTGATTCTGAACTGAGCCCTTCTCTGGGATGGTTCAATTTGTATTGGTTCCTTGAGTAGCGTCCTTATCATTGGGTTCTCTCCCATCTCTAATGTTAGATTTACTTCAGGAGAAGTCACACTCCTGCCATCATCTTGTGTCAAAGTGGCTCTTCTCTCACCACCATGTGAAATTGAGGCCTTCTCAGGACACTTGAAAGCCGGGTGCCCCATCTGGTTGCAGTTGTAACATATCATTGTAGAGAATTTGGATTCTCTATCAGACCCATTCATCCCTCCTCTACCATTAGGCCTCCTCCCTTTGTAGCCTCCTCTGCTACTTGAATCCCCACTTTGCTCTGTGTGGCTGGATTCACCATTAGGCCTTTGGTTGGGACTTCTTCCTACAAAACTGCCCCTGCCTCTGAAACTTCTACCTCTAGTACCCTCGTTATTCTGTTCACTCTTCCTCTTGAGCTTTTCTTCCACCCTTAGGGCCAATTGGAAACATTTGTTCACTGTTTCCGGTGCTAAGATGATGATCTCATCTTGGATGTTCATCCTTAAGCCATTCAGATACCTTGCCACCTTCTCTGACTCTTCTTCTTGTCTCTTGGATCTGAGACTAAGTTTATGAAACTCTTGTGTGTATGCATTCACATCAAGGTCTCTCTGTCTGAGGTTCTACAATTTCTTAAACATCTGCACGCTATAGTCCAGAGGTAAGAATTGTGCCTTGATTTTGGTCTTCATCCTTTCCCAGGAGGTTATCATATTCTTCCCCTCCTCAACTCTCTCTCCTTGCTCATAATTCCACCATGCAAGAGCAGACCCCTTCAACCTTGCCTTTGCCAACTTAACCCTCCTATCATCAGGGACTTCTTTGTACTCAAAATGATTGTTCAATGCCTCAATCCAATCAATCACCTCTTCAACTTCCATACTTCCACCATACATAGGTAACCCATCCATGGTGTCCCTATTGACTGACTTCAAAGCATCTACAAATGCCCTCTGGTCTGCTAGTATCTCCTATGTCCTCTTATTGGTTCCATCAATTTCTGTATCTCCATCGCTGTCCCTTTCATCTTCCCTATCCTTGCCTTTGGACTACTTGAACTCTCCCAACTTGGATTCAAGCATCTCCTCGATCAGCTTCTTAATGACATCCTGCGACATACTTTTGGGAGGCATCCTCTTCGCCTCTGTCTCGCTTTCTCTGTCTGACATATACTATTCACAGACAGCACCCAAACACCAACACTCCTGCAAATCCTCAATTCCACTTGTCGCCCAAATCTTTTCGGGCTCTGATACCAATATGATGAGGAGCCAAAAGAAAATAAATATTCTTACTCTTTCAACTTATGAGAGGATGGGTAAATATTTTGTCTTTCATATTGTTCTATTAGAACTTCCTTCTTATTGCCATCGGCAACAGATAAGACTATCGACAAACTTTGGAACTGTTTTGTCGAACACCAAGTATGTCTGATACCTCCTATCGGCGAGACTTCTTCTTCGTTTGGGCCGACGGTTAGTTCAACAGTGACCAATCTCTCATCGCTACTCAGAAGAGTGCTTTCCCCATGGTATATTGTTCCTCCGATGGACGATGGCCCTCAATATCAGCGAGGCTTGACTTCTTTTCACCCCGATGTGACTAAGACAAAATAGCATTTGCCGTCACGGTTTCGGCAAGACAACACCTATCGGTGGAGCCAAATATTATCAACCCAATACTCCGATAACATCCTCTCTTTGCTATTGGTGGAAGTCAATGCCGTCGTTGGAACCTGACTTTGCGACACAGTGATACGTTGATAGGGTTGTCAACTCTCACACAGTCTGATCTACACTCTACACCTAGCACATAGAGATGCTAGGACATGCTACTGTGCACACTCCTTAGTTTGGAACATTTGCCCCATCAAACAGGTAAATGAAAGGAAAAACAAACAGAAATATGTACAGACCGATGCCATTCCACTAATTTCTTTGGAAATCCACCAGTGGAATGGTTATCGACTCATCTTCGACAATTTAGACTAAACTATTTCAATTGCAAAGAACATAAAGCTATTATGAACAGTTAGGAAATATTTACGACACAGATCAAATGTAAAAAATGATGGACAAAAGTTATTATTGCTCAGATGATTTCTGAATCACAATCTTCGAATCTAGAGTCCCCTCTTCTCGTTTGCTCCCATGTGCTTTTATTAAGCCAGAGTTGGAAGATCAACGGTTGCTCAATAGTTAGGAAAGGCCAGCTGCCCTAAATCCCAACCGACTCCTATTGACCTTTTCGGATTCTATTAGATACAAAATGTGTCCATTATTTGACAAATGGAATGAAAAAACTTCTAGGTTTTTAGAAAATAAAACATGAACAAGATGACATGGCCAAATAGGCTTTATTTCAACATAGTAGATTTTACTATGGTGCCCCTGCACCACTTGGTTAGATGGGTCCATTTTCCTTTTTTTTTTCAAAATCTAACTTCTATGGGGTTGTAAGAGGAAACCCTAGAGCCTCGATTGCAATGTGTGCGATTTGAGATTGCTTAGGCTTTCTTATTAACAAAGCCTCTCAGAAATTGTTGGTAGGGGCAAATAATGAAGTGGAAGCGTCTTTGGATCGTTAGCATGAAGCATCTTTCCCTTTATATCTCTTATCTCTCTCTCCCACAGTATCTTTCTTCTCCATTCCTCTCTTTCTCTCTATTTTTGTAAAAGTACCATTCCATGAGGCTCCAATGGAGCTAGATGATCTGGACCAACCCATACCAAGCTCCACTTTTTACATTGTACAAGTACCATAGAAGTGTACAAAAGATTGGAACTTAAGAATGTGTGCACCGGAAAATATTGCTAGAGCCTATAGAGCTTTCTTGGAAAATATCAACGAAGATATTATGTTCAAACAAAATTTGACGTAGAGGAATGGGCTTTGAAACCTTCCATCATTGATCCTTCGTGCCATCCTATCTAGATCATTGAGGGAAAGTCTATTACACAATGGAACACTTTTTTTCACTATGTTTATGCAGTTAAACTTAGTTTTGTAATCCCATGATAGCCAATGATTATGTTTATGTAGTTAATCTTAGTTTTGTAACATGAGAATAATTATTCATAGGAAGGTTATGCATGTAGCCATGTTTTCTACTTGAAACTAAAAAGTACTTTGAATCCACAAATTTTAATTTAACATCATACATAAATAAGGATATGGTTTGCCCATACACCCTTTGGCATACTATACACATATTCAAAGTAAAAGTATGTTGGGAATTCCTCAAACTCTTTAAGCTTCTACTATCGACCCACCAGGTGATCTAGAACTCCAAATCCAACCAATCCTTTAACATAGTGTGGTTACAAACAAAAATTTATATCTTTATCTTCTATAGACAAACCTTTGGAAGACATACTTTCTTTGAGATTTATCTTCTGAAATGGTTTCTTGTGATGAGTTCCATAGTAATCCTTTTCTAAATCTAAGTCCTTTCTTTCATGAAAATTTATTTTTTGCACGTCCTCTAGGTTTTCATTCAATCCTTGCAAAAGGAAACTATGGTTAGCATGCCTAATCAAACTAATAGCCCTAGGATTGTAATTGGAAATATCCAAGCTTGCAATTAGCCCCATGTTGATTGTGCAAATAAATTTTCTCCACATAATCAAAGTAATGTCCATAATTTGTAATAGTTGTTTTTTGCTAACCTCTTCAATTTGAGGGAACATGACTATGAAAAAATAAGAAATTACTAATCTATTTAACTGTAGACAAACTTACAAAATAAATAATTTATTACTAGAATACCATACAGGTCTACAATTGGCAACATCCACACCTGCAATTAGTCCCATGTTAATTGTGCAGACAAATTTGCTACATAGAATAAAAATAATAATAATGTCCATAATTTTCAATACTTGTTTTTGGTGGCCTCTTCAATTTGGGTAGAAAATTGACTATACAAAATAAGGAATTTATAATCTATTGAAGTCCAGATTAGTACAAAATGAAGGTTTCATTATTCTATCAAGTTACACTTGAATGCATTGCATGCCTTTCATAATTCACAATCTATAGAAATTCATAGAAAATAGAGGAATGCTTCCCCTCTAGCCCATCCCTTGTGTTCATGTTGTTTCCTACCATATTATTATAGAGGTTTCCACCTATTATCAAATCAAAACCTCCAATTGAATTAATCATTTCATCAAAAGTCTTTCTTTTGTCAAATTCTGCACATCTTCTACCTCAATCAATTTACCCTTTTGACATGTTTTGCCACCCAACTTTTGAGTATAAGCTTGTTTTCTTTACATTTTTTAGTATAAAGAATATAATTGAGTGGTATACCCAAATGATGCAAAGCAACTTATGCACCCCCAGTTCTATAGAACAAAGAAAGGATATTGATCCCATTTAGATAAATAGGCTTCAAAATAGAAATATGGTATCTTATAATGAACAAATCAAAGTGATACATTTTTCCTCTTCTTCCATTTTTACATCTATGAAAGTCAGTTGACTCACTACTACATGAAAATAGTTTAAATGTTTGGTTACAAAGTCTCCTTCATGAATGTATAAAAGTATTACATTATATCTCTATCTCTCTTTCTCTATTCCTCTCTATCAATATCCCTCTCCTCTCCCTCTTTATCTATCTATCTCTCTCTCTCTCTATATATATATCTCTCTTTGTCTTCCTCTTCATCTCTCTATTTCTCGTTATCTCTCTCCCTCTCTCTTTACCTCTCTTTATCTCTCTTTTCCCTTCCCTCTCTCTCTCTCTCACATGTCAGTTAAAGTGGGGTCAAAATTAAGGGTGAAAATTGCATACGAGTCAGCCCACAATATTGTGTCCCACTTTTTGGTCAAAGTGGGACATTGAAATCAACATTTTTAATCAAATCTTCACTTTCTGACACCTATAGCAGCTAAACCATTAAAAATTCAAAGATGATGCGAACTAGTGATTTATAAGATTTTGTGTGTAGATTCTAAATCTATATTTTTTAAAAAAATTAGAAATAAATTGTGAGTTTTCTTAGGTAATTTTTAATAACTTGTTTTTTTTTATAGTAAACAACATTTTTAAAAAGTGATGTTTATGTCATAATGCATAACTTTTTTTTATAGAAATGATAAAATTCTAATTTTTAAAACATAGATTTTTAACACCAATATCTAGGGCATGGATATTTTTTCATTATTTTTTGTTGCATATTTTTTAAATTAATTTTTTAAGTCAGATTAATTATAACTTGTTTTGTATGATCGAAATTTAATTTTCTTTTTTTTTTGTTGTAACAAGGACATCAATACCTAGGTCACATATTTTTTTAGAATTTTTTTCTTTATTTTATTTTTATTTTTTCGCTCATCTTGTTTTTCGGTGAAAAACTTATGTTCACTAGAAAATAAAAAATAAATATAATAATCAAATTAAATTATTCTTAAAATTATATTTTTCAGAAAGTGTAGACAAAGGTCTACATAATTAAAAAATATAATTTATAAATGGCTTCATTTGACCCCTCCAAAAGGTGAAGCAAAGTTGGTTTTTATCAGCATTTTGATAGATGCAAAGAAGACTCTGTCGAGGGTTTAATTTAAGACTAGGAGGGTTCTATCCAAGGGGTTTGATTTAAGGGGGTTTTATCTAACTCCTTTCAATTAAACTCTACACCCTACACCCGACTCTTTTGGATTGCCCCTAGAAGCCCCATCAAAATTCATCTTGAACCAACCTTCTTCCGGTGGCTCCCATTTGGTCTCTTCTCTCCTTTTTTGTGATTTAACTTCACCCACCCCATTAACCAGGGTACAAAAATCTATATTTTAATTATATCTATTATATTGTATATAATGTAAAATATTAAGAATAAATATAAAATAATTACTATTTAAGTTATATCCATAACCTATTTCCTTAAATAATTAGTGATCAGGATTGTTTTTGAATTTTGTATGTGTAAATTTCTCTTACATTAATATTTTGGATCCTACTTCATAAGAGGATGGAGAGAATGTAAAAAAACAAAAAAATTGTTTTTGAATTTTGTATGTGTAAATTTCTCTTACATTAATATTTTGGATCATACTTTATGATCTATCATAAGAGGATGGAGAGAATGTTAAAAAAATAAAAATAAAATAAAATCATTTACCAAAACGTTGATATAAAAAATGCTTAAAACAGTTAAAATCTAAAAGCAATCTTAATCAAGTATGAAGTTAAAAGCTAGCAAAACCCTAAACAACAAATACACTGAAGGCACTGAGAAGGAAAATTCACACATATGCGCACGCAATCATCCCATACGATTTGATGTAAGGTTTCAATAAATTTTCCTCAGCTCGGGATCTTTGAAGCATAAAATTTACAATTCTGAGACGCTCCATTGAAGATTTACCAAGAGAACAACTGATTAGAGTCTGTTTCTTATCACAATCAAAAAGCTCATATAAAAGATCAAGAAAAAAACTTACAGAAATTGTTGGTGCTCTACCACTGAGCCCTTGGATTCTTGGTTCCTTTTCGATTTGGAGAGTGGCTCATTCTCCACCAACACATTTTGAGTTATATATGAAAAAAAAATTCTTTAACAATTTGGATTGTGGTTCATTGTCTTCCAACACATTTTAAATTATAGGTGGAAGATGTGTGTACCATACAGGTAATAAGAAACAGATCTTCCCTGGCATTTTTTTTTAAGTCCTCGTGGTAGTAGGTAATGACTGCAATCGAACATGTTTAATAATTTAGGGGAGAGCACGTTTTGAAGTCCTCGTGGCTAGTAGGTAATGGCAGCGATCACGTGCTATATATATATATATATTGTGGTGGTGTATTTTTAGGCTTTCGATTAAATATAAGTATTAGAAAAGAAATGGAGCAAATTAAATATGTTGACATGCATGCAAGTAAAGTAGTTTTTTTTTGTTTTGTTCAATTATTTGGAAGTGATAGGTGTCCTTAACCGGTCCTCCTCTTGTTTCGCAAGAATGTAGGACCTAAATTTGATGGTTGTATGGCCGTATTTAGTTATTTTAGCCGTAAAATACAATTAAAATTTTAGGAAGATTGTATCACTTGAAAGGCAAGATTTCACGTAAACTGTCAATATTTGGAAGGCAACTTCAAATAGATGATCGTCACAAAAAAATTGCTTCATAGGCAGGGTAGACCATCAAATTTAAGCCCTACAGATTTGACAAGACTTGCCATTCATTAGAACTATCTTCTTGCATTGCATGTTCCCAGTTAGAAGGAGTTTCATCATCAATGTATGCCAATGGATTTGGAGATGTACAGTGCAGATTCCATGGATGGTAGTTGTTTGAAATTCTTTCCCATTGGCTGTAATATCTTGCTCTAATGAACCAATATCATTGTCAATGTTTCTGATTGGTTGGTATGGTAGCAGTTTAGTCCAACAAAATGCTTGAAAACATTGATCGTCTGTTGCTAGAATGGTGGTGAAACAAGGGGAGACTTGAACAATAATTGAGGATAAGCTTGTTTTTTTTTACAATTTTTAGTAGATATTTAAGGTTTTTATCTTTTTTGGAGATTTTAATGTGTAGGGACTATGTTCGCCATCTATGGGGTTAATGTATGTTTAAGGGTTTTAGCTTTTTATGGATTTAATGACTATTTATTCTATGATCGAGTATTTAAATTATGTATGGAAGGTAGTTAAAAAAATGGAAAACAATTAATAAAAAGTTTTGTATTATTATAATTTATAAATTTTATTATATTAATGGGTTGAGATGGGTTTAATTGAGAGCCTTGGTTAGATGGGTTCATTTTCTAGTTTTTTTCAAAATCTAACTTCTATGGGGTTGTAAGATGAAATTGCAATGTGTACAATTTGAGATTGCTTAAGCTTTCTTATTAACGAAGCCTCTCAAAAATTGTTGGTAGGGACAAATAATGAAGTGGAAGCATCTTTGGATTGTTAGTCTGAAGCATATTTCCCTTTATATCTCTGATCTCTCTCCCTCTCTCCCACCCTATCTCTCTTTCTCCATTCCTCTCTCTTTCTCTCTATTTTTGTAAAAGTACCATTCCATGAGGCTCTACTGGGGCTAGTTGATCTGGACCAACCCATACCAAGCTCCACTTTTTACATTGTAAAAGTACCATAGAAGTGTACAAAAGATTGGAACTTAAGAACATCTGCATCGGAAAATATTGCCAGAGCCTATAGAGCTTTCTTGGAAAATATCAACGAAGATATAATGTTCAAACAAAATTTGACATAGATGAATGAGCTTTGAAACCTTCCATCATTGATGCTTCGTGCCATCCTATCCAGTTCATTGAGGGAAAGTCTATTACACAACGAAGCACTTTTTTCCACTATGTTTATGTAGTTAAGCTTAGTTTTGTAATCTCAAGATAGCTAATAATTATGTTTATACAGTTAAATTAGTTTTGTAATATGAGAATAATTATTCATGAGAAGGTTATGCATATAGCCATCTTTTCTACTTGAAACTGAAAAGTACTTTGAATCCACAAATTTTAGTTTAACATATTACATAAATAAGGATATGGTTTGCTCATACACCCGTTGGCATACTATACACATATTCAAAGTAAAAGTATTTTGGGACTTCCTCAAACTCTTTAAGCTTCTATTATCGACCCACAAGGTGATCTAGAACTCCAAATTCAACCAATCCTTTAACATAGTGTGGTAAACAAAAATGTATATCTTTATTTTCTACAGACAGACCTTTGGAAGACATATTTTCTTTGAGATTTATCTTTTGAAATGGTTTCTTGTGATGAGTTCCATAGTAATCCTTTTCTAAATCTAAGTTTTTCCTTTCATGAAAATTGATTTTTGCACATCCTCTAGGCTTTCATTCAATCCTTGCAAAAGGAAACCATGGTTAGCATGACTAATCAAACTAATAACCCTAGGATTGTAATTGGAAGCATCCAAGCTTGCAATTATTCCCATGTTGATTGTGCAAATAAATTTTCTCCACATAATCAAAATAATGTCCATAATTTGCATACTTATTTTTGCTAACATCTTCAATTTGGGGAACATGACTATGAAAAACTAAGAAATTACTAATCTATTTAACTGTAGACAAGTACAAAATAAATAATTCATTGCCAAAATACCATACAGGTCTACAATTGGCAACATCCATACTTGCAATTAGTCCCATGCTAATTGTGCAAACAAATTTGCTAAATAGAATAAAAATAATAATAATGTCCATAATTTTCAATACTTGTTTTTGGTAGCCTCTTCAATTTGGGTAGGAACCTAACTATAAAAAATAAGAAATTTATAATCTATTGAAGTCCAGATTAGTACAAAATGAAGGTTTCGTTATTCTATCAAGTTACACTTGAATACATTGCATGCCTTTCATAATTCACAATCTATGGAAATTCATAGAAAATAGAAGAATGCTTCCCCTCTAGACATCCCTTGTGTTCTTGTTGTTTCCTACCAAATTATTATAGGGGTTTCCATCTATTATCATATCAAAACCTCCAACTGAATTAATCATTTCATCAAGTATTTCTTTTGTCAAATTATGCACATCTTCCACCTCAATCAATTTACCCTTTTGACGTGTTTTTGCCACCCAACTTTTGAGTATAAGCTTGTTTACTTTACATTTTTGTAGTATATACAATATAATTGAGTGGTATACCCAAATGATGCAAAGCAACTTATGCACCCCTAGTTCTATAAAACAAAGAAAAGATATTGATCCCCTTTAGATAAATAGGCTTCAAAATAAAAAGATGGTATCCTATAATGAACAAATCGAAGTGATACATTTTTCTTCTTCTTCCATTTTTACATCTATGAAAGTCAGTTGACTCACTACTACATGAAAATAGTTTAAATGTTTGGTTACAAAGTCTCCTTCATGAATGTATAAAAGTATTGCATTCTCTCTCTCTCTCTCTCTCTCTCTCTCTCGCGTTATCTCTCTCCCTCTCTCTTTACCTCTCTTTATCTCTCCTTTCCCTTCCCCCCCTCTCACATGCAAGTTAAAGTGGGGGAAAAATATAATGGTAAAAATTGCATACGTGTCAGCCCACAATACCGTGTCCCACTTTTGGCCAAAGTGGGACATTGAATTTAACATTTTTAACCAAATCTTCACTTTTTGACACCTATAGCAGCTAAACCATTAAGAATTTGAAGATGATGCGAACTAGTGATTTATGAGATTTTGTGTGTAGATTCTAAATATATTTTTAAAAAAATTAGAAATAAATTGTGAATTTTTTTACATAATTTTTAATAACTTATTTTTATAGTAAACAACATTTTTAAAAAGTAACGTTTATGTCGTTTTGCATAACTTTTTTTATAGAAAGGATAAAATTCTAATTTTTAAAATATAGATTTATAACACCAATATCTAAGGCATGGATATTTTTTCATAATTTTTTGTTGCATATTTCTTTAATTAATTTTTGAAGTGAGATTAATTATAACTTGGACACATGTTTATGTAATTTGGACACAAGTTTATGTCGTAACACATAACTTGTTTTGTATGTATCAAAATTTAATTTAATTTAATTTTGTTGAAACAAGGACATCAATACCTAGGGCTCATATTTTTTAGAAATTTTTTCTCTATTTTTTTTTTTTTTTTGCTTGTGTAGAATAGAGACCTTGTTTTTCGGTGAAAAACTTATGTTCACTAGAAAATAGAAAATAAATATAGTAATCAAATTAAATTATTCAAAATTATACTTTTTAGAAAGTGTATACAAAGGGCTACATAATTAAAAAATATAATTTATAAATGACTTCATTTGACCCCCCAAAAGGTGAAGCAAAGTTGTTTTTTATCAGCATTTTGATAGGTGCAGAGGAGACTCCATCGAGGGTTTAATTTTAGACTAGGAGGGTTCTATCCAAGGGGGTTTGATCTAACTCCTTTCAATTAAACCCCTTTAGATGGAACCCCTAATAATACACCTTGCACCGGACTCTCCCAGATTGCTCCTAGAAGCCCCATCGATAATCATCTTGAACCAACCTTCTTCGAGTGGCTCCCTTTTGGCCTCTTCTCTCCTTTTTCGTGATTTAACTTCACCCACCCCATTAACGGGGGTACAAAAATCTATATTTTAATTATATCTATTATATTGTATATTATATAGATTATTAAGAATATAAAATAATTACTACCTAATTTATATCCATAACCTATTTCCTCTAATAAATATATGGATAACAGGACCAAATAAAATTTAAACATACACGACATTAAGTGAAATGGTAGCACTTTATAAGAATGCCAAGTTCACCAAAATGTAAAATATAAATAAAATAGTAGGCATGAGTTTTCCACAGTCCATGAATTAATTAGATAGTGCTTTTGGATTAAACTGTGTATGTTTTTGCTTCAACGTTTCGGATCATGCACAATGATCACATTGTGCATGATCCGAAACGTTGAAGCAAAAACATACACAGTTTAATCCAGAAGCACTATCTAATTATAAATCCAATGTTTAAGTCTATTTTAATTACTTGTTTCTTTTTCTTCAAAATCTAAATCTAAAACATAATAACATGATAAATTTAATTTTTGGATTCTAAAAGCAAAGAAATATAGAGTTGACAATGAGATTTAACTATAAATAGAAATGTGTAAAGTAAAAGAGGGGAAGAAGAAAGCATGTTTCTTATTAATAGTTTATGATGGCTTTGATAGAAGGATACCAAGAAGAAGCTCTGGATTGTTGAACTCATATTTTGATTTATGTGTTTTGCCTCTCTGTTGCTAGGATGAGAGCACAAATAGTGACATCATGTTCAATGCGATGGAATCAGTACAATCACAAATTTGTCTCTTATATGTGCTAGTGTTTGGTATGCATGTGCTAGTGTCCAAATAGCACATTGGTGTCCTTTGTGTTTACGATGATGTTATCTACAACTCTTGACAACCAATCTTGCACTTATACTTGTGTTGAAAATGGCTATCAAAGAAAAATGGGTGCTTGTGGTACATTTGAGGATCTACCTCAATCAAATCCCTAGGTTGATTTAATAATATTATTTGAAAATTTCTTGAATATGAGAAGCCCTAGGTGTAAGGTGAGTTGCAACTACAATGGTGGTCTAGCAATGGAGGCCTTATTGCATGAAGTTGTTACTAGCCTGTGTGAGTGAGTGCTCCTTAGTTGTCCTAGATGTTCAAGTGTGTGCCCTAAGTGTCCGTCTGCATGACTCTTTCTAGGCAATCCATTGTTATAAGTAAGTATGACCCCTTTTATGATTGGAAGCAAAATAAAGTTTTTAGGGTGTGAAAAGATAAAAATTCAAGGAAATAAGTTGATTCCCATCCGATCATATCCTCGTCATTTTGAATGTAAAGGATGTGAACGTCTACTCTTATAAGATAACAAAAAAGACCAAAAATAAAAATAGATAAACATCCATATATAAAAATAATCTTCTATAAATACAAATAAATAAATTGAAAAGAAATTAAATCTACAAATAATGAAAAACAATCAAATCATACTTAATAAATTAAAACACTAAAATATATAAAATAAAATAAAATTAAAAATTAAAATAAAAATAAAGATACCTTTTTTGTCCTAATTGATTTAGGATGTTGCTAAACAATTTCCTATTAAGCAACCACCATTTTTTTTGTTTTGAACTTAGATTTGTTCTTTAATTTTAGTCGTGTTACAGCTTGCACCCTATAATCATAGCACACATCAAAGACGTATCACTACGTGATGCAACGACGCCAAATCCAACTACTTTTCATTTCTTTCTAAATATCACTAATTAATAAAGGTTCCCTAAAGCGACTTTTGTGAAAGTGTAAAGAGTCCTTTGTTTTTTCCATGACCGCATAAAGTGAGGGCTCTTCAATATTATATTTTAATATCACAAAAGTGTAATTGCCAACATTTGTAATTAAATCTAATTTCAGTGTTTTTCCAAGCACAAAATAGGGTAAAGCAGCAAGCATATCAACATAGGTTAGAGAGATCTTTCCAAGTGGAAGAGCAATCTTTTATGACTAGCCATACCAATTCAGTTTCACTCAAGATTAGAGGAAAACATAAGTTGGATTCCAAGTTTTATGGCTTGCACAAAGTGGTCCATTAATTGGAGATATGGCATACCAATTGGAGCTTCCACCATTTTCCAAAATACATCAAGTTTTTCATGGTACATATCTTAAACCTAGTGTCGGGGCAGAATGTGTAGTCCTAGATCAAGTTTCCAAAATTAGATGAAGGCATGTTGAGGTTGAAACCTGAAGTAGTAATTAAGGTGTGTGAGAAGTAGTTAAGATGATGGATGATGCAAGAACTACTTGTCAATAGAAGATCACATTCCCTTGACAAATACGAACCCTAGCTATTTTTTGGGCACCAATAAATATAAACTACCTATACTAATTAAAATAAAGATAAATTTATTATTTCCTAAGAATCATAATTTTCATCTTATTAACACATTTAAACAAAAAAAAAATAATTAAACAATTAAATTATACAAATATTTATAAAAACATATTTAAAAAAATTAAAAAAATAATTCACAACCTAAAATCAAACATTTAACGTAAATTTGTTCAAATTTTTTAAAAAAACTAAAAAACTTAATTATCATAAAAAAAAACCTCTCAAAATTTAATACTTAGTTATTTAAATGTCATATTGTTTACATATTCCTCATTTATATTTACATTATGGGTTTGTTTTACGAATAACACTTGGTCATTTAAAACATCATGGCGTTAAAATTAAAAATTAGAAAGAGAAAACAAGGGCATCATTTAGCTTTCAGCATCTAGGTAATGAAATGATATATGTGGAATTTAGAAAGTTCAAATTATAATGCAAGAAAGAGTTTTTTTTTTTTTCAAATTTAAGTGTTTGACCACATGAAATGAATGTGAATGAAAAATCGAATGCGAGAGGAAAATCAAATGGCAAGCAGAAACGATGAACGAAAAATATCCAGCGAAATCAAATGACCAGGGACATTTGAATCGTCTTGCACTGTACTCAGCGAACGGACATCGTCGATCTACAAAGTCAGCTCGTATGCTTCGTTGAGGGAACACCTTCAGCGTAATTAAAAGAATTAATGGTTGAAAAACATTAAATAAGTATATATGTGTGAGATTACAATTTTTAAGGTCTATAAAATAAAAGACAATATGATTGCAATAGAAAACTATCTATATAAATTATGAGAGTTTTCAAAATAAAGAATATAATTTTTCAATAAATAAAATATACACATTTTATAGAGTCCATTTTTTTTGAAATTGCACAAAAGTCATTTTAGAGAGTTCCAACTTTTTTGAAAATGTACAAAAGTCGTTTTTAAATCATTTTACAGAATTCCATCTTTTTTTTAAAATCATTTTACAATTTCATTCTTTTTGAAAATACATGAAAGTCATTTTATAGAGTCCATGAAAATGCAGAAAAGTCAAATGGACTTCCCTAGGTATCATAAATAAAGGGAGAGCAAGTATGTACCAAAGTGGACTTGAGCATGTATATTTATTTATGATACCTTAGGGGTCATCATTAAGTGGTCATCATGTAGATGTCTAAATTGAATCCACTTGATTTTTGTGCATTTTCATGGACTCTATAAAATGACTTCCATGCATTTTCAAAAAAGATTGAACTCTCTAAAAAATGGACTCTATAAAATGTGCACGTTTAATTTATTGAAAAATTATGTTTTTTATTTTGAAAACTTTCATAATTTATATAGATAGTTTTCTATTGCACGCGCGCGCACACACACACACACAAAACGTGCAAATTTCAAGAGTCCATTTTTTTAAAAAAAGCACAAAGTTATTTTATAAAACTCCATCTTTTTTAAAAATGCACAAAAGTCATTTTAGAGAGTTCCATTTTTTTGAAAATACATAAAATTCATTTTATAAAATCCATGAAAATGCACAAACGTTAAATGGATTCAATTTAGACATCTACATGACCACGTAATAATGACCCCTAAGGTATCATAAATAAATGCACATGCTCAAGCCCACTTTTGTACATACTTTCTCTCACTTTCACTCCACATCTCCCATTTAAATAAGGTACCTTCACAAGTATTTAGTGACGTAACATTTGATATTTTTCTCAACAAGTTTTACAAAATGAAAGAAACTACACTTATTAGTACATGCCATGGCATGGTACTCTTGCATTCGATATGCAAAACTTTTGCATTAGTCCTCTCAGTTGTTGACGAATCGTATTCTTATATTTTTTTAATGACTATAGTTTGTAGTTTTTGCAAAAAAATATGATTGGCTATGAGATTTTACCTCTTATTGTTGGCTTCACGTTAATCTATGCAAACAATAAATGCATGAATCAATATCAACCATACGAAAATGACAAAGTTAATATAGCCCATACTCAAAATCAAATCAAATGTACTTTATTTTGATAAAAATCAATAATGAAATAAATGAGAAAAGACATTTGTGTAAAAAATCTTATGAAATCTTATCTATAATAGGAAGATTTCGTCTTCTATCTTTTCTTGATATGATGTGTAACGGTAGTGTGACAATTTCAACAACTTATCATTCAATTACTGTCTAAAATATTAAACCTATCCTCAAATTACAGAATCCTCGGAGTGGGTTGGAAGAGCAAGGGTGTCAGGGGAGGCTTTGACTAACAATCTTTTTTAACTCAACGTATTTCGTGAAGAGAAGACAACCTTTCTTCAATTGGAGCTCAGAAAGGAATACCTTTAAAACTGTTGGCTGATGACAAAGCTTGTTGGCTTGCCTCTTACGATTTTCCACACCAAATTGATGGGTAAGTTGATTGATGATTTTTTTTTTGTTTGTTCATTTTTTACACCGTAGAGCAGTAAAAAAAAGGTCATTTGATGAACTTTGAATGTTGATGTCTTTCATTCGCGGTGACCTATCTCTGCTTGGGCACTAACCTCCCCTCGTTGTCTTTAGAGTCTCCTCTTCAGATTTTTTTAGGATACTTTTATACTTATTAAACGTTTGTATTCCGATTCTCTGATCATTATGTTTTCAAGACAAGTCCCACTATGCTTCCTCTTCCCACAAGGATGTATGTCCCTTTTATATAGAAGGGTGTCAAATGTATAAGGGCCATGCCTTATATATCTTGGTTGTTATGTGACAGTAATATCCCTTCTATGCCAGAGTTTAAAAAATGGTCTTTTGGTAATTGCAGAAGAGTTACATTCCTAGGAAATAACTTCTTCGATAGCATTCCTCGGGAGTATGCAAAGCTCAGAAGTTTGCAGTAATTGTCATTGGAGAGGAGGATGAGTAAAACATAAGTAGTGATGAATTGTTTTCGAGAAAGTATCTAAAAAAGTGAGATAATCAATATTGGCCCACTTACAATGTTTTGGATATTCTTCAGAAGTTGTTCTATAGATCAAATCTTGCAAGAGAGGCCTTTGTGGAGAAAGCGCACGAAACTATCTATATAATATGTGTCACTTGGAATCTAAGGCTCCTTCCCGCTATGAGTTAGCTTGGTTGGGACTCATGGTATCCTGGATCAGCAAAAATTTCACTGTCAGACCAGCTATCTTTGTTTCTTTACTTGACTCTGTCATATCATCTATGGATTTTTGCAAGTTCATCACAAATGTTCTTTATGGGGGTGCTAGCATCAACAGTTGTTGCGACATGTTCCATATCATTTGTAACTATTAAACTTGGTCTTATTCATGGCTTGAGAGGGTGGAGGATTTCCTATGCTATATATGGCAGCCTTCAACAGTGATAGCCCGGTCAAGAATGAATAGGCCTCCACTCGAAATAAATAAGGATTTCTTAATACCCCCTCCTCCACAAGGATCCCGATTATATAAAAGAAGGTACCCCCAATCATCCATATTCAATATAAGATCAATGGATATAGTAGTCTTGTCCTTCCTGCCTTAAGGGATAGAAATCGATACAGGAATAGTCATCTTCTATGTCAAGACCCCTCATTCCATTCATCGGCCTCCCATTACTAAACGAGTAGGCAAGATCCATCAATGTTTCTAAACTTCAAACTATTTGTGCTTTATTAACATCACCTCATTTTCCATGCATTTATGGTCAATTGCTTATGCTAATGTAGTTCCTGTAGTCAACACTCTTGAGTTTTTCATTCTTATAATTTGTCATTGAAGTTCTAAATTTACTATGAGTCATTTTCTACTTCAGAGCGCTAAGATTAACTACAATTTGTTATTTTTGGGAAATTATGATCAATTATATTTTTGCACTCTGTTTTCATGTTTTACCTTTAGGATTTTAGTAAGGGTTCAATTTTGTATATGTAGTTGTAAGTTCTCACCTAAGAAATGCCTAAAGTTTATATTTCAAATCTTCTTTTTCTTTTTTTGGCAAAATATTACTTTTTCCACAGAAGTTTCATTGTTTCACTTTAGATTCAATTGGAGCTATTAAATATTTGTCCATTGAAGAATTCAAATTGTTGTAATCTTTTTTAGATTTTCATTTCTTTATTTGTGTCGTAGGAGTATGACATTTAACTTTTGGAAAATATTTCCTATAGTGAACATATATATTGGGTGTTAGTCTATTAGATCGGATGTGAGTTTGTAGTCTTTTGGTTATTTTCTTCAAATTTCTTTGAAAAGGATTTGTCATTTGAAATCAATTGCCCACCTTAACCTGCGATCTCTCTTTGCATCATGGAAGACCGCATTTAACAAAATTAAGAAATTAAACTTAAATATTCACCCTTTCAACTATTGGATTTACAGTTTTAGAATTTTTTTAGATCCAATCAGGTGGCTTGTCTCAACACAACCCCAATACAATTGCTTATATAAAGTGAGTTAAGGAAACTCTAGAGCATCTAGAGTTCATGTGATCTGTTTCACTGGTGTGGAAGGCCAAGAATCAAAGTCTCAACCCTAATTATTATGTATCAGAAATTTGCACGGCTTATCTTATTTAGAGGTAGAAGTTTAAAGAGATCATATGAATATGCAAGCCAGGGCAGAGATCATCTACATTAGGGGAGTCCTTTAGGCACCATAGTTGATCTTTCTCTATAATTGTACTCTTTTCTCTTTTAGACATGTTTCTCCTTATTTTTTCTCTGATGTATGTGGACTTTAAGTCTTGACATTTACATATTTGGTTGTAGGTAATCTTCTTTGGAGTACTATTTTATGCATGTGGTGATGTTTGAACAAATACGGCAAAAGAAACTGGTACTTATTGTGAGTGGATGTGTGTCCTTGGAGAGTCTTCCTACTACACTAATATATACCCATTTGTAGATCCTAGATTCACTAGATTGTGCCCAAGTGGTGGAAGTGTAAGGAAGGGTTTGCTCTCTTCCCTGGTAGAGGAAGATGTCTTACAAATTATCTTTAGTTTCATTCTGCAATTGCCATAAGATAATATCATGCAAAACTCCTGAAACTCTTTCATTATGGGTCTCTATTTTGCATACATGAAGGCTTTAGCATGTCTACCGTCATGGTGTCTTTACTAGCAAGAAGTTAGCTTGTTACTTTGTTTCCATCCTTAGTCCAATAGCCATGTAGTTAGGTATGTGGAGGCGATTCGAAGGGAAAGCTTGTATTGAAAGTCAAAGTACCTAATAGGAAAAGAAGCACTTACATATTTTCTAGAACTCTACTTGGATGGAGTGGTAGTTTCTTTTAGGGGTGAGGGGTCTACCAACCTTCATTCTACAAATTAAGAAATATATTTATTTCTTGAAATTCTAGATTCTTTTTAGTTTTTGAATTTGCTAGATTTTCTAAGTTTTTGGAAAGCATTAACCAAAAAAACATTTGAACTTAACCAAGTTATTGTGTGGTAAGAACAATGTTATTTTAATAATTTTTCCAATAGAATAATAGTGTGAGGCACACCCTTGTATGTCAAACTTTATTATACTATTAGACATATCATTGTTTTGTTACTTTTGAACAGTCAAGATATCCTGATATATCTTATAGGATGATTATAAATTTTAAGTAGTTACTTTAATTTCATATAAAAAAACAATCTATTGAATTAGTTGCGATCTCAGTGCTCAATCAGTGGTGCAATAGTTCTACAGAGAAGACCAACCATCTCAGTGCTCCCACCAATTGTCTTGGTGATGATTCAGTGGTCGATAATCCTATTCAATATTAGTTAGTCATTAAAAAATATTGAAAATGATAAAGAGTGCATTTCAAATTATCAACCTAACATCAATAATGATTCGTAGATACCCCTTATACTAATCTCAAGCACATCTTGCAAGTACTTGCTCAAGAATTGTCTGAATCTACTTCCTAAAAATGTCAAATTTATACGAAAATGTGGTTGTATGAAAAGGTTACTCTAAAAGAGGTGAGTATAGGTAGATGTTTTTATGTTCATTGCAATATCTTCATACTTATTTTAAAATATGATCTTTCTATTCCTCATGATGCTTATGCATTTATAACTGACATTTGCAATAGGTAATATGATGGTTGATGTTGTTTACAATGAAGCTTTGTTCTGGAGCTTTGTAATTATAATAATCGACCTGCTCATATTCCTTGTAGATATCTATTTCATTGGTAAATCTAGTCATTTTGTAATATTTGTCATCTACATTTTACTCATCTTGTTCTGTTGCTCCACATTTCATTAACTATGCATTGCATATCAGCTCTGCTCCCTTACTTTTAAAACATTGCTCTTAAGATTGACAGGAGATCATTCTAGAAGTCAAAGAAGGATTGAAAGATCTCTGTAGTTTGTCGTAATCAAACAATTAAGTTCTTATCTCTTGAACACATGGACTATACATAGAAAAATAAATGACTTTATTTCCCTGTTAAGAAATAAGAATACCCACAACATGACAAATTTGACTTAGTGCTATTAGGAAAAGTGTTTAAAATATATTGCCAAGCAGTGGAGGAAGCTCTTCAAGTATTCATTGGCTACAAAATTCTTCAAGACTCCTATAGGATGTTATACTTCTATGAAGTAGTTACTCTCTTTTTATCCAATGCCATGAGTTACCTGATATTTAAAGAAAGCCTAAATACTAGTTTGAATAATTACGGCCTATTCAATGAGGCAACCTTGGTTGGAGGGTTATTCACCCATAGGGATATTCAAAAATTTCTTGTTGTTGTTTGTAATCACAATGAAAAATTACCTCCAGTCCCACTACCCTGAGCTTGGCCCTAAACTTGTCAATAAAATTGATGACACTTACCATGCACTCTATATTGTACTCAATCATGTTCAACATCTGTGGCACCTTGCAAATGGTGTATAAATACGACATGCAATTGATGACGAGGATGCCAATCGACCAATGTTTTGGTTCCTAATACTCATGTTAATGATGATATTGCACCTGCAAATTAGTTTTTGTCAAATGTTATAATCTTTTTTATAGATGTTCCAATATATTTTTTCTACAATTAATATATAGTTTCCTTATTTTTGTATATGTTATTCACAATCTACATGTAATTGGAGTTATTTGTTGTTCTCGGTCATTATACACACTATTTTGTAATTGGGTAGAATGTATATTTTCTCCACTCTATTTTTTTCCCTCCAGCTTGGAAAAAATTCTTATTATATTGTAAGAATATTTTTAGTTGTCAAGCACCCTTTGCCAAAGTGTTAAGAAGGCTTATTCGTTGCCTGTAGGATATCAAAATAATCACTTAATTGCATATGCATTAGTGGTTGTGTAGATTTATTACAATTGACAACAACATCAAAATTGGGTTATAAGTGTCGTCAGGGTAAAAATCAGGTTTAAAACTAAAACAACAAGATATCAAACCCTAACTAGCACAATAGAGCACGAGATAACATGGAAATCAAAATAACAAATGAATGCAAACCCAAATCCACACTAAACCCAATTTATCTCCATTGCTCTTCTCAACCTCGCATAAGAATGCAAGATTTCAAAGGATGATTGATGGAGGAATGTTGGTTACTCACCGTTGCAACAGCATAATAGTACTCAAGAGTTAGATATTAAAAATTCAAGAGCATGAGGCTACTCAAAAACTAGATCCTCAAATGGCTTGTGAGAGGGTTGATTTATATGAGGGCTGACTAGGGTTTCCATCCTCTACAAGATAAGAGGGAATTTTCAATTTGAGGATATGATGAGGTGTAAAATCAAATAAATTTGCCCAATTTGTTTGATTTATTGAGGCAATGCATGGAAAAAGGGGCTTTTTCCATTAAGTGAGGGGATGTGACATGTGTAGGATAAATCTAATTTAAATAAAAGTTTACTTAAATTAGTTGTGCATGTGAAGTGTTGAGGGAATAATTCAAATACTTTATTTGAATTATTTGAGACATGTGAAAGGGGGAATTAATTAATTGGTTAGGTGATTAAGTTGGATTATTAGTGGGATTATGTAAGGACATAGGGATAAACATTGTAATATGTCTCACAAGGTGATGTTGCAAGACATGTACAAATTTAAGTGTCTACATTTTGCCCCTCTTTGAGATGATGTTGCTACCAAGTAACATAATTTCAAATAAGACAAGGTACAGATAGAGGAAAGGATAGGATGATGATGCCCCTCGAGAGGATAGGCGGGTTGGACAAACATGGGTAGGCTCTCAAAATGAAAGGGGTTGGGCAAGGAATAAAGATAAAGGAATGGATAGAAGAAAGGGAAGGATGTGTTATGCTGCAATAAAGGTGAGCAACCATGATGTTTGATATAGCACTAGACATTATGCACCAAGGTATAAGGACCAAGGTGACAATGTGTCTCGTGCCCCAACTTAATACAAACTTGTCTAGATACAAGATATGAATATTAGCTGAGAATGATTCAAATTTGATACAAATGCAAGAAAAAAAGATAACTCACACAAGAAAGTAAGCAAGCATGCACATATGATACAAGAACAAACAAGGTATTGCCCAGGTGTCAAGATGTAAACCAATGATTGATTGATTGATTAATTGATTGATGATAATGGTGTCTGGTTTCAAGAATGAAACATGTCATATAGGACGTCTTGTCTAGTTTCGACAATGCAACATCCTGTATAAGAAATTGATTGATTGATTGACACTAGTGTTGTTGGCCATGCGAGCAACACCAGGGTTTGATTGATGATTGATTGGATTTGATTGTTTGATTTTAGTTACAACAAGGCTAGGATCAAGACCATTGATGCAATTAGATAGTTTGACTTGAGTGGTATGGATTGAGGATTGACTTGCAATTGGGTTTATTGCTTGGAATCAACTTGATTAAATTGATGATTTGATTTGATGAGATTGAATAATGTGACAAATGGATTTGATTGAAATGATTGGAAGAATTGATTTGAAGAACTTGATTGACTGATTTGAATTATTTGATGAATTAAGTTGATTGGAAGAATTGATAGATGAGAAGGATTGATGTGATGAATTGAATTGAATTGATTTGATGATTGGAAGGAGGAATTGAATTGATTTTATTGCTTGGATTTTTGTTGGTTTTTTTTTTTTTTTCGTATTTTTGAATTGTTTTGATTTTTTGGATTTTTGGGAATATTTGATTTTTTTGTGTTTTTGGGAATATTTGATGTTTTTGGGATTTTTGAAATGTTTTGATTTTTTGGAGTTTTTTGAATTGTTTCAAGATGACATTGGATGACAATTTGCGTAGCCTTTGTGCTAGATACCAATGACAAGGGGTAACCAAGTCTAGGTGCAAGGATGAAGGTATGATGGATAAACGGATGGGTGAGAGTACTAAATGAAATGGAAGTGTGCATCATAAAGGGGGGGATGTGATCTCCAAAGACTATGTCACATAGGAATAACATGCCCCATTCTAGTTAGGATTTGACATGAAAAAGCTTATGAAAATAGGATGATGAGAGGATGCATTGGTTTGGAAGGATGAGGCATATCAAAAAATATCCAAAACATTGGTCAACCTTTTGCCCCCATATCGTTATCAAGATCAAAAGGAGGAAGGGAGGATGAATGGACTCAATATGATAGGTATATGTATGTGGGTATAATGGAAATATGGTAAGATAGGATATGATAGGATGGATGAGACAATGTGCCCCCAAGTGTAAGTGACATAGAAGATCAACCTACACTTGACTCATGTTTACTAGGTTTTCATCATGGTACTTATCCAAGGCTCCACCAAGGGTGGTTTTCATCATTGGACGAAGTTTCTCTTTACTTTTTTGATCTTTTTTAATTTGAATTTTTGAATGGGATAGGTGGATATGGAAAGGAGGGACTCAAGCATCTAGTTCCATGAAAGGTGATAGTCCCATTAGAGATGAATGTTGTTGCATGGACCATGTCAAATGTCATTGTGCTCATAGATGTTGGTAATGGATTGCATGAAAGGGTGATGGAGTAGGTAGATGGTGGATTATGATATGGATAAGGTAGGAAAGATAGTGGATTATGATGTGGATTATGTAGGACTTATGTAAAGATGGATGAAAGGTTTATGCAAAAGCATGGACCATAGGGATAGGATGGGTGAAATATGTAGGATAATGGATGAAAGATGGGGAGATGGAGGTATGTGGAAATGTTGTGGAATGGAAGGGAACCATGACCAACGGTTGCACACAGTGTGATAAATATTGAAGCTTTTGTTGTGGAGGAGGTGTAGGAAGCAAAGGGGATGTTTACTTAGGGTATGGTTGATGTAGTGCTTTAGGTACCCACATAGACTTAGTATTTTGATGACTTTTGTTTTGTTTGTGGGATGGAGGAATTTGGTATTTTTGAATGGAACGACATTTTTGAATGGAAGAGAATGGTTGGGAATTTTGAGAGGTGGATGCCTCATTTGACTTGATTGCTTTTTGCTTAAGGACCCACACCATTTTGCTTTTGGACTTTTCTTGTGAAGGTATGTGCTTAGGTAGCTTTTTAGATGGATTTTTCTTTGATTCTTTGCATTTATACACTAAGGCATGAGGATCCTTAGGATTTTTGGCTTTATGGGTAGAGGCATCCAAATGTTTATTTTTGAATCCCATGGACATAGTGGAAGCTTTATGTTTAGATGATGTGTGCATTGATTGGCCATGATTAGGAATGTGAGGGAATGTGTAAATGGATGGATTTGGCATTGGAAGAAGTGGTGGTAAAGTAGATGGAGGGATATTAGGGGTTGGAAGTAGTAGAGGTAAATTGGATGGAGGGAGGTGTATGGTCACATGCTTTTGAGATTTGTAGGATGATGGAGGTGGAATGGCAACATATGTCTTGGGTACGTGATGTGATTTGTGATGGAAAGTGGTGGATTTAGGATGCATGGAAGAAGTACTAACATCTTGAGATTGTTATCCTTGGGGTGTATATCCAAGGCCATATGAGCGTGGGGGGACTTTGACATGGATAGGCTCCAAAATACCTTGTTCATGAAGGCCTAAGCCTTTACCTTAGCAGTTCATGATTTGGAGTATGCAATGGATAGTGGGACTATGTGTGCTTTGGACACTAGACTTGAGGTCATTATTAGATGGAGAAGGGAAAGTGGATAGAGCTTGTTGTTGTCCCAAGGAGGAACATTCATGAATGAAGGTGGAAAGACCAATAGGATATGATGGTGGATTTGAAATGGGGTTGATAGTAGATGTGGAAGGATCATTAGGATCTTGATTATTATTATGTTCACTAAGATCCAAGGTATTGACTTGATCTTCTATGTTTTCTTGGGAGGCATGTATCTCATCATGACAAGTGGATGTAAGTGGATCATGGATAGGACTAGTTGAAGGAGGAATATGTATAGTGATAAGCTCTTGAACATGGAATGCATAGAGTTGGCTAAGAGGATCATCATGGCCTTCTTGATCATAGGTAGGATCTTGATCATAGATGGGATCAAGTGTGTTATGAATGGGATCAATAGGAGGGCTTTGATCTTGATGTGGATGAGGGGGTAATGTTTCCTCATGCTTAGGATAATGCTCTTGACATATCTCTTGACTTTGAATGGAAGTGGAAGGCTCTAGAAGAGGCTTGATATGTTCTTTGTGATCAACAACACGAGGGCATGATAGACTTTGACTTAGACATATAAGATCAATAGGTTGTGGACCACATGATGGAGTTGGAGGAATAGGCATGGCATTCAGAGGTTCTTTGATAGGTTCCAAGATAGGTGTTTGACATGGGGATAAGTTGTTCCTTGATAGTAACCATTGGATCACATCCTTTGCAAGTGCATGTGTGGAACGACAATATAGTGGATGGATAATTAAGGTAGATGATGTGGATTTAGGATAAGTAGTAGGTGGAGTGAAAAGTTCCCATGGTGGAGGGATAAGAGGGATGGAAGGTGTTGGCTTAGGGTTTGGACTTTGACTAGGTGAAGTGTCAAATGGATTGGTATTAGTGTTGTTTATACTAGAAGGGAATGACACTTTGGATTGAGATGGTTGCATAGGTTTAATTTTATAATATTTGACCTTAGGGCATGGAGTTGATGTAGGATTAGATGGTAGAATGTACTTGTAGGATGGATAAGGTAGACTTATGTTCTTCCCCTTGTCAAAGGTCGCATTGGTATTTGAAGGCACTTTGTCTTGTTGCCAAGGTGGACTTGGATAGGCTTGTGAAAAGGCTTGGGGTGTTGGAACCTTGTTCTCTAGGATCGTCATGGAATGACACATGTATTCATATCATTGTATGTCATCTTGTGTCTCAAGGCATGCAATATGTGCCTTGTCGTCATTGGAAGTTGGAGCAGGGGCCCATCGAAGGACAAGTTTAGGTCTTGGTTTGTTCTCATCAAATGTAGACTAGGATAAGGGGCTCCTCAAAGTATGAGCTTGGGCTTTGGTTTGTCTTCATGATTAGGACTAGAGGGAGGGCCTCCCCTAAGTATAAGCTTGGGCTTTGGTTTGTCTTCATGATTAGGACTAGAGGGAGGGCCTCCTCTAAGTATAAGCTTGGGCTTTGGTTTGTCTTCATGATTGGGACTAGGAGGAGGGGCTCCTCGAAGTACAAGCTTAGGCTTTGGTTTGAACATAGGATCACTAATGATTAGGACCATGTTGACAAGTGCTTGACTAGGATTAGGGTAATGATAAGGTGGAACAACTAGGAATGTGATAGAGTATGAGATTGATTAGATGATTAGATGGGTGATTAGAGATGATTAGGGTATGGTTAGGGTTGTGATTAGGATGACTTGGAAATGATTAGGATATTATTAGGGATGAGGTGATTAGGATGAATTTGATTGAATGAATTGGAATGAAAATGTTGACTAGGATGTTTAGCAAACACAAAAGACACTTGGCAATCAATTGAATGTATGTGTATGTCCAAGGGTTATTCGCCCCAATTCCATGGGTTTAGGACAATACTAAAACACTTGAAGACAATGCTTATTTTACATAAGGTTAAGGTGAATGGAGATTTGTCAAGCCCACAACTTGGAATCTTCGACGCAAATGTCAACACACCTAGGATGGGTGTGCACACTATATTGTCTTTTGAGAGAGGAAGGATAGGGGCCTCCTACACTGGAAGGATGATGCAATCACCCTTTCCCCAGAAAACTATGTATAGCTTATGCTAAGCTGAGGATTCCCATCTCATCTCAAGGGAGCCATATGGTGAGAATCTTGAGAGGATTATGTGTCCTCTTACCTTGAACAAACCGCCACAAGGTCAAAAATGGGTAGGCCTCTACCTTAAGGTGTTTAGTGGGGGATATTTGGGGGACCGACATGTTACAAGCATCCAACAAGCCAATTAAGGCTTTAACTAGTCATACTAGGGGTCTCATATACACAAGGTATGCCTCCGTTCAAACTAGCACTGTACGGTAAGCGCTAATACCGGTTAGACTTGGCTTCCGCCTTATCCTTTTTTATATAGTGGACCAAATGAAAGTGCTTCTTAGGGTTGTCCCTTGGGGTGAGTACCTCTTTTCCCACCAAGGCAGGCCCTTTCTACAAAAATGAAAAAAGAATAAAACCATTTCTCTTCACCCAAGATCCTTATGAAGGCGAGGGGAGAGGATACTTTGATTCTATCCCTTGGGATCTACTTAACAAAGCATGCAAGCACACCAAACACGTCAAACAATCTAAGTTCTTTTTAGTTTCCAAATCAAAATGTTCCTAAGATAACAAATCACATGCACATGAAAGAAATGACACCCTGCAACAAAATACGTTAGTAGTTTCAACTTGAAAATCTTTTCCCAGTGGATGCCATAATGCTGCAAATTAGAAATCAGTAGCATAAAATCTCTATGATAATGTGTAAAACATGAAACATCAAGTGAAATACCCCCCTTTGCAAACCACGAATATGAAAAGGCCAAGAAATTGAATCTGGAAAATATCTAAAAAATTTGATTAGTTACAACAAAACTTACATCAACCTCAGAAACTAGATGAAATTCTAAGCACTTTGAAAAAAAGTTTCATGCAAATCGGACGAAAAACATGAAAGATATGTGTGTTTGAAGTTTAAATGTAGTGTTGAATTTGACTAAAAATTTACCTAATAAAATGATGTCATTACCTGACTAAGCCTGTATCGTTGTGTAGTTCATTGAATCAACTTTTTGATGAGCCCTTGTTTGTGAAATTTTGATGTTGTACGCCCAAGTTATGAGAAAAAGAAAAAAATGCCCCTCTAGGGCATGTAGGAGGTGAAGGCAGGTCTTGGCTGTCTATTCCTAGCCACTATCAATTAAGAATATTTCGATCACATGTAACTGTTAAAGTCAGGTGGTTAGCACTAACAGTTTGTTTTGGCGGCTTGCACTAGAGGGCGCCCTTGGTCATCAATATGACCAGGGGTCGAAGATAACCAAAAAATAAATTAAAAAAGAAAGGAAAATTGAGGGGCTAACAATCCCCCTCCCCCTCCCTCATGGTCACTATGGTGACTGAGACTTAGAGCTTAGAAAGGGCTTAAAGCCTGATGATATTCAGCAACCGTTAGTTTAGAGGCGCCGAGCCCGGCGGTTTAGGGTTTAAATTGGTGATAGAGTTTGAATCTAGCGGTTAAGGGTTTTCAAAGCAGCAGTGATAGAGGATGTGAGAGATGGTTAGTAGGAGGTCACAAGTTAGCAGAGGGAGTAGAGGTATAAGGCAAGTGGTGGTGGTGTTTAAGGTGGCAACAGGCACAAGTTGCCACCAAAGGTGGCGACTGAAAGATCAGGCGATGGAATGACAAGAGGCCGCAAGGTTTCACCCGGTGGCGACGACCTTGATCAAGAGGCAACAAACTATGCAATGGCACCTATAGTGGACCGAAGGCAGTGCCAGACACACACACTTAGGGTTTTAAGTGGCAAAAGAGAGGATTAGTAGGTATCAAGCTTATGGTGCAGGTCCATGTAGTTAGCATTTTAGCATAGTCAACTGGAACTCCATTAAATCTACAAATTTGAACCCTTAAACAAACACTCCCACGTTATTTCCTGCAAGTAAATAGATATCCAAACACCTAAAAACATAGAGAATCAATAATGTCAGCAAAGAGGGCCTCTGCAAGGCCGTACATCCATACGGATCCATACAGATTTGTACGATATGGTCCTGCGTAGGGGCCTAAAGTAAAAAAAATTCAAATTTTTACAGGTAAGGAAAAATGACAAATTTTATATGTTTCCTAGGGGTTTTGGACCTCCTGGATCCAATGGAGGGGTCAAATTTGACCTAGGAAGCTACTTGCACAAGTCAATCACCAAAACTTAACCAACAATGTTAGATTTTCACATGTTCACGTCGGGTTCACCAAATGTCGTCAAGGCAAAAATTAAGTTTAAAACTAAAACAACAAGATATCAAACCCTAACTAGCACAATAGAGCACAAGCTAACATGGAAATAAAAATAACTAATGAATGCAAACCCAAATCCACACTAAACCCGATTTATCTCCATTATTCTTCTCAACCTCGCATAAGAATGCAAGATTTCAAAGGATGATCGATGGAGGAATGTTGTTTGCTCACTGTTGCAGTAGCATAATAGTACTCAAGATCTAGATATTGAAAATTCAAGAGCATGAGGCTACTTGAAAAATAGATCCTCAAATGGCTTGTGAGAGGGTGATTTATAGGAGGGTTGACTAGGGTTTCCATCCTCTACAAGATAAGAGGGAATTTTCAATTTGAGGATATGATGAGGTGTAAAATCAAATAAATTTGCCCAATTTATTTGATTTATTGAGGTAATGCATGGTAAAAGGGGCTTTTTCCATTAAGTGAGGGGTTGTGACATGTGTAGGATAAATCTAATTTAAATAATTGGTTAGGTGATTAAGTTGGATTATAAGTGGGATTATGCAAGGACCTAGGGCAAAACGTTGTAATATGTCTCACAAGGTGATGTTGCAAGACATGTACAAATTTAAGTGTCTACACTAAGATGACAAAGGAATTGTTAGAGCAACCAAACTATCAAGACTATGGGAGAAATAATCAAGCTACTATAGATTGGACTATCAATCCTACAAACTTAAAAAATTCAAAAAAGGAATGAAAATATATAGGTGTTAGAAAACGTGGAAATGGTCATTATGGAGGAGAAATCCATGGCTACAATTACAACCAACATAAGTGGTTAGGTACATTTGACACAACAGAGGATGTTGCATATGCTTATGATAAAGCAGCTATTTCTATCAGAGGCATTAATTCCAAGACTAATTTCTCATACAAAAACTTATAGGCATGCAAGCATATTTCCAAAGATTCCATCAATGTACCTAAATATAGAGGTGTTATCTAAAACGCCCATGGGGTTGATACGATACTGCATAAATCTTGGACTCAAACTCCAAGCAATGTCATTGTCTTGGAACATTTGATACAATAGAGTAGGCTGCATATGCTATGATATTGTAGCCATTTCAATGAGAGGCATGAAAGAAATTACAAATTTCATTCACATGACTTCAAATCGAGGTAAGTTCATTTCTAATCAATTCATTCTTCATTTCCCTACTTTCATTTCTCGCTCCAAATTCAATACAAATTATATTGACCCTACCAATATATTGCAAGATGCTTGCTTTGATTATACATGCAGGAATTCAAACATTGAACATTTTACACTAGATGCTAGATTGTGTGACTCTATTGAACTACTCAGAAATAATTCCATGCACTCTTCAACAGTAATGATAGAGAACAATCAACAATTTCTTGGAGGTTCTTCAACCAATTTCAAACTATATGTCTCTCTTCCTAGAGGTACTACAAATAATACAATCAACATTTCCATTGACACACATTACAAACAAGATCCATCGACTAGTTGTAGTCATAATCCTGAAGGGTCACTATCATGTTCACAGACCTCCTCCATCTCATTTGTTCAGTCTCCTTTTCAAAACAACTTAATAATATACAATTAGGCTTGTTGGATCAAGTGATCCAGAAGTTCCTTAATAGGAACAACTGCAACTCAAGAAATATACCACGCATGTTGCTCAACATCAATGCTCAAGTTTATCTATTAACAAACTAGGCAATTCAAAATATTTACCTCATATAGATCAAGAAGTGCGTCTCATCTACTACAATTTTGTCTATTGATTTTGCTACCTTCACAAAGATTCAAAAAACCTTTCTTTAGATGGGGGTTGAGGAAAAGAAGAGAATTTCTCTCATCGGATGGGATAAAATTTGTCTTCCCAAGTTCCAAGGGGGATTGGGTATCAAAAAGACTCAGATGATGAACAAAGCTTTACTATCCAAGGTTGGATGGAATTTCCTTAAGGAGGATAAGGACTGGGTGCAGATAATGAGAGCCAAGTACCTCCACAATGGAGAAAAGATTGGGATAATTGAGAGGGAAAGCCTTTCTAAAGGCTCTGTCATTTGGAACAAAATGATCAAAACAAGAACTCTAACTCAAGGCATTAAGTGGAAGCTGGGAAAGGGAAACAAAATCAAGTTCTAGGAAGACAATTGGCTGCATGGGGTCCCTTTGTCCAACTAGGATAATATAAACACTAAAGCTAGAGTTGTCACTCATTTTGGGAAGTTTTTCGGCAATTACATCACGGTTCAAACTCAAGGCCAAAGACAGTGGAAGAACATAATTGATTGTTGGAAGAATAGCTAGCCTAGACATCAAGGATGCTTGTCTCTACAATTGGAATTGAGTAATTATAGAATTCCTTTATTCCCTAGGGAGGATGAGATGCTCTGGGCCCAGGATAAGAAGGGGGCCTTCTCAGTTAAATCGGCTTACAATATGTTGATCAACAACGATCAGGATAGTAGTTTGTGGAAGAAAGTCTAGAACAAAAACCTGACTCCTAAGATCAACTTTTTTTGGTGGTCTGCCACCCACCACAAAATCCTTACTACTGATAACCTCAACAAGAGAGGTTTCCAACTTGTTAACAGATGTGTTCTTTGCTAGAAAGAGGAAGAATCTATACAATACATTCTTTTCCACTGTGACTTCACTAGAGAGGTCTGGGGAAGGACCTTGGATAAACTCAACATAGTTTGGGTTCACAATGAAAACCTCAAGGGTTTCATTCATGGTTGGATCTCTCCCTTTACACACCCGAGGATCAGAGATCTATGGAGGCAAATTCCCCCACACCTAGGGTGGAGTGTTTGGAAAGAAAGGAATAACAATTTTTTTAAGGAAATGACTAAGAGTGCCAAGGATGTCTTCTCCTTTTGTAGAATGGTCTCAAAAAATACGTCCATCAGCAAATTGAAAGCTGCTAAGGAACCCCCCACTCAGCTGGAAATCTAGTTCGCCAAGAACTAGGGTCTGACAACTGATATGACCACCTTTGACAACTCTAATAGCTTGCCAAGAAAAACACCATCTGGAGACCTCCCCCCACGGACTGGGTCAAACTCAATTTTGACGGTGTAGAGAAAAAGACCACTGGCCTGGCCAGTGGAGGTGGGGCCATCAGGAGTGATCAAGGGAAACTTATTGCTACTTATGTTGGGGGCATTGGTACCCAATCCAACAATGTGGCTGAGGGGTTGGCCCTCTCATTGGGAGTGGATAAGCTACAAATCAAGGGAGACTCAAAAATTATTGTTGATGCTGCTATGGGTAGGACTGACAGCAGATGGAAACTAAAGGACATCACTGAGGATATTAAGAGCTTATTGACTGGGTTCACATAGAAGGAGATAGGACATACCTGTCGAGAAGGTAATAAAGTGGCCGATGGCATGGCCAACTTGGGTCAGAACTTGAGCAATTGGAGATGCTAGAAAGAGCTGAAAAACCTCCCTACACAGATCCAAAACCTCCTATGTAAGGAGTAGGATTTTATACCAAATTCACCACGAGTATAAATCAGGTCAGGACGGATACCCTACCTAAGGTTTGCCTTAGGAGGCACATGAGGAGTGATCTTAATAATATTGATTGTAATATTATTAAAGAGTCTAGAAGATTCAGTGGCGAGATGGATTACTGCCAGATCAACTTAAAGAGAATTATTATTCGCATCAGTATGACATGTAATCAAAGTACCATGATGACTTGGATACTTCAAGGGGTTAATCACATGGCCACTCACGTGACCTTTGGTTGGTTTAACACTTCTATTCTTAGTAGAACCCATTTTCATGATTTTCTCAAGGTTCGTAATCATTAGATGGGTTGGGATACTAATTCGCATGAGGCGAATTTATGGAATTATGTCATTTCGAACTGGTAAGGTGACAAGTTTCTCATTAATCCTTGTGCTTTGCATTTCTCTTCTTGTCATATTTGGAGTGGTAAAGATTATCGGCTATAAAGAGCTTTCCTATTGTCTAAAATTTCTGCTAAGTGTTGTTACCTACTACAAATGGTGGGGATAAGACTCATATTGAACTAGAGTCTTATGAGGAATTTAGAAGGAATGAGACCCTCTGGCATATCTGCCAGAAGGGTGGAGTGGCGTCATTCTTGGAATGCCTTTAGGGGCACGACGAGAATTTATCCATGCAATTTGCGCAATCTTGGGTGGACAGACATGTCCAAGTTGGCGGTGTTGGTTTTAAAGTGTTCAAAGAAGTCATTGGGTTGGCAATGGGTATGCCTATAGACAGTGTGAAACATAAGAAGACCAGTAAAGTCTTAGACCCAAAGGGAATGGCTCTGTTTTTGAAAAAAGGTGAAGTTTTGCATAGCCTGTAAGGTGGGTTCGATAGAGAACAACTCCCCAAACCTTGGGACGACATCTGCCATATGATCATCAAGTATTTTACACTTAAAGGTAGGCTTCACCACTTCTTCCACTACCACTTTGTTTTGCTAAATCATTTTAGACATAGAAAATTCATAAGCTTTCTATTTTACCTTCTTTCTTCCCTGGAAGTTTCTGTTGAGGCAACCATTGAACAACACAAGCTCGACCTTGAGAAACCCCCCATTCTGCTCCACCAAGAGCTTATTTATAGACTGTACAAGTTTCACTTAGCCCTTTGTCCCCCCAAGACTATCACTACCACCCGCATTGATAGCTCCTCTATGACGCCTAAATCTAAGCTAAAACCTTCCCATAGCAACCTTATGATTATCACCGAAATAACCCCTAATAAATATACCCACTCCCACAAAACTGCTAAGGCCTCTTCTGCCAAAAAGAAACCCTTTGTGTTGAATAGCCTTGAGATTCAAAATGTGGACTAGATAGACCCTAAGGCGGCCAGCCCTAAACCCACCAAAAGAAATCTTGTTGTCGGTGATGCTAAGGGTGACACTCTCCAAAAGAAGGTTAAGGAGGGGAAGGATGGGGGTAGCCTCTCTATGAATTTTGAGGATAATCCCAAAATGGAAGTCCACAACCTAGAGATTAAGGCCGAGGGTTCAATGGATGGTGGGGATGGTAGTGCAGATAAGAAAGACGAGGAGTATGTAATACCTTAGAGCAAAGTTAGGGCTCCGTCGACCAGAAGGTCGATCAGACTGGTTGCTAAACCTACTCCTATGTGCAAGGAGCAAGTGTATTCTAAAGAGTCAGAAGGCTATGAGGAGAACCTGGATGGCATGGACAAGACTAAGAACCAGGAGGAGACTGTGGTCCTGGAGACTATGGACGAAGGCCTGAGTAATTTCCCTGAACTTAACGTTCAAGGGTCGAAGACAGATAGCTCTGAGAAAACTAAACAAGATACTGGCAAGAGCAACAAGGGTACAAATAAGATTACCATAAAAGGAAAAGAGACCGAGGACATCAAAAGAAGAATGACGAAGCTGGAGAAGAAGTTCATGATCCTATCTAGGTTCACCTCTAAAGTGATGCACAGGTCTGTGACGACTCTGGCAGTGCTGCAAGACATAGAGCTCACTAGGCATGGCATGAAGGACAAGGAGCTGAAGGAGTACGCGGATATGTACCAATTTCTTACTAAGGATTAGGAACAACTATTCAATTAGTCCGGGGGGCTTTTCTATGTTTTAATGTTTATGTTTACTGTTTGTCTGTTGTTAAACTGTTGTTTCTACATTTTTTGTTGCTGGTGGTTCTTTTTTCTGTGATGGTCTCTTTTTGTTGACTCTCTAACGTGCCCTTGGGGCTACTTTGTAATGGGCTTGGCACCCTTGTTTTGCCACTTATCTTATCAAAAACAAACAAATGGCATTTCACACCAAGACATTTTAATACAAATCATGACTTAATGTTTATAAACTTTATTCTATTACAATGTATCATTCCAAAACGTTCATATCTATCACTCTTACTACAATACATATACAAACAAAAACAAATGGTAGGTACTAGCCACTACATGGAACTTGTTTACATTTGTAGAGTTTATATTTGATATATTTACAATGATTATATTTATAGATTCTTATTTACTTTTGTTTTGTTTTTTATATGTTATATTCACTACAAAGATCTATGCAAATGCAGTTATACAACTATATATTTATATATAATTTTATATGCATTTATATAATTGCATATACTTATATGCACATATATAATTACATATACTTATATGCAATTGTACATACATATAAACAATTGTACATACAAGAAACTACACTTATTTAGACTTCTAAAATTTACTCTTGATATATTTATAGTTTTTATATTTAATTTTATTATATTTTCCACATGTTTTAATATTTGTAGAGATGTGTGCAAATGTATTTATACAACTGTATATACTTATATATAATGATATATTATGTATATACATTTGTACATAGTAGAAACTACATTAATTTATAGATGTTAAATTTACAATTGATATATTTACATTTGTATGTAATAATCCACTAAATCTTAACACTACGTGTGACAACTTTCATTAAAAACATGTTGGAGGTAGTACAATAATAATATATAAGCTAACAATGCTCTCCATAAATGCTAGCAAAGATGCCCTGCCATAAAAGAAAAAACAAATATTACCTCCCATAACAAGTGGATCATAATCATTACAATAAAGTTTAAGTGGACACAACATAGGTCCATATAATTCAAAACTTGAGAGAAGTTCAATATTATAGATTAGAAAAGTATAATTCAAACCTTTTTTAGGTAATGCATTGAAAGAAAGTCGGCAAAATAATTTGCTCTACCATTATAAGAACTATGTGTATGAGATAATATGATAAGTCATATCTTAAATCATATCAACATTCAACATGAGTGAAATGCATAATATAAGGGTAGATATTACATACAATGCCATTCAATTTCATCAAACTATATAAACTCCAAGAAAATACAAGGTCCAACTCACACAATTAGGGACTTTTGTGAATGTTGTCATAAAATTCTCTCACTAATATCCATGCCGCTTTGGGTTCCCTCTCACAACTTTGAGATTTTGACATACAAAGATACTAAGACTACAAATAATTCTCCACTCTAAAATCACAAATTTAAATGAATGAATGCTTAACAGTTGCATGATGACCTATAAATAGAATCTATCCTCCCTCTCATGTAGAAGACAATACTTTGTTGAGAAGTTGTGACCTCCATCCAAATGCGTATAGGTATTGTTTGTGTCCCATGGAAAGTGTAAATACTTACTCTCAAGGAAGTTGAAGATTCACATCCTACAAATTAGCAAATATCATAAAACATGTTAGTTTACTCATCATAATGTGCTTGACATTTATAACAAAACTGCTAGGATAAGTTTGCCATACACCTTGCAATCTTAACTGTTTATGTACTGTTATTATTTATTTGTGATCCCTCATGGAAAAGGGCATCCCACTATGACAATTATTATGTCATGTGTAGGCATTGGTATGATGCGTGTACGAAAATATCTTGTCATGTAAGAGAATCTCTATTATGTAAGATATGTAAGAACATCTATGGCAATGTAAGATTGTGTAAGAGGTGTAAGAGCATCTATGACACAAATAAGAACATGCAAGAGGAAGGTTACATTGTTGAATTGATTTATTAACCAACTTATGACATGTAAGTATGGTGTGTTATAGGACGTCTTTAAATGGAGGAATAAAGCCAAAATAGAGGACTCAATTTGGAGAGATGACTATGCCATGTTATGACAAGCTATGTCAAGTAAGAGAATCTAATCAAAATAGTTGAAGAGCATCTTAGACTATGGTTTTAGAATTTGAGCCATGAGAGTTTAGGAAACATGTTAGTGTATAGGTTTTTATTTTTCTTTATATTCGGGTTTATTTCTTTTTCCTACACATATTTAAGCTTGCATAGGTTATTATAAATGTTATTTATGAAGGTAGATGACATCTTCTATAAGAGACGTGTATAACTCCCACCTGTTCTTGCTAGTTGGTGTTGCTTGTTCTCTTGGATGTGTATATCACATCTCTTAACCATTTGTTTGTCTTTTACCAAGTGGGTGTAATAATTTGTTTGACATCTTCCTAGTAGGTGTAACTGTCGTCTATTTCTAATAGTTGGAGCTACTCCTCCTATTGGTTGTATTTGTATCACTTCTATGTATATATATACACCACTCATCACTCATTTTTAGTGATGGAGAGTGAGCTTCCTTTATGTTGTTTATTTATCTCTTGTATTTTTGGTAACTATCTTTGTTTTACTATTTTGATTATAGGATCATCTATTTAAATAGTTCCATTGTATCTACTCTTACACTAGGTCTTAGATAGTTTCTTGCTTGTTTGTAGCATCTAACATGGTATCAAATCCATTAGTGTTAGGGTTAGCTGACATAAGATATCAATTAAATGAAAATAAAGATTAAACAGAGGAATGGAAATACACACAAATAATAACAGTGAGAGACAAGTTTTAACGTGGTTCACCCAAACCTGGGCTACATCCACCAACAGAGAGTCCAATATTATTATCTAGTAAATCAAACCAATTACAACCAGCAATCCTTGCAACTCAATACTGCTGTAAAATGCTACAATACATCAATGGAAACCCTAACCCTTAGCCGCTTTTATCAAGCTTTTTATCGGTTACAAAAATAGGGTTTTTTATGTCGGCCAATAGAAAAATAACTCCCGACACCTTAATAAAAGTGGTCCCTTGACCCTATCTTGGGGGCGCTGTCCCCAAACCCCCACAAGGAGTGTTGCCCCTTGACCTTATTGAATGATTTGGGGGGAAATCGCACCGAAAAAAGTGGGGTAAATTTAACCTCCGAGTCTGATTAGGCTCCATATAACAACAATCTCCCATTTGGAGACTGATTAGACTCCACACCATATCATCTCCCACTTGGAGACTGATCATAACATCACTGACCCTATAGCTCCCACTGGAAATAAGCACCCTGGACTTTGTTGTTCTAATTTTTGTTTTCAGTCTTGAAGACTGACCGAAGCTGAAGAGGAGTGCAACGTCTCCCTTGTCACTACCTTTGTAAACATATCCACTAGGTTTTCATCTGTATGTATCTTTTCTAGTCGTAACTGTCCATCATTCAACACCGATCAAATGAAGTGATACGTCAACTATATGTGTTTGGTCTTTGAATGCAAGGTAGAATTCTTTGCAAGATGTATGACACTCTGGCTGTTCGTAAACAAATAACTGTTAGCCTATTGTTTACCCAATTCTTCCATGAAAGATTGCAGCCATATCATCTCCTTGCTTGCCTCTGTTGTAGCTACATACTCTGCCTCTATGGTGGATAAAGCAACCACCTTTTGCAACCGTGAGATCCAACTCACTGTTGTCCCACCTACAGTAAAGACATAACCTGTAGTACTTTGCCTGGTATCAATATCCCCTGCCAAATATGAGTCCACATAGCCTGCTAAATCAGTATTAGAGCCCCCAAAACATAAGTGTTTATTGGATGTACCTCTCAAATATCCGAGAATCCATTTTACCGCATTCCAATGCTCTAATATGGGATGAATGATATACCTGCTTACGACTCCTACAACATGTGCAATATCCAGTCTCGTGCATACCATGGCATACATTAAACTTCCTACAGCTAAAGCATATGGTACCTTGGACATTTTTTCTTCATCCTCTTGTGTCTTAGGACACATCTCCTTAGTTAATTTCAAATGACTAGGCAAAGGTGTGCTGACAACTTTTGCATTCTCCATATGGAATCTCTGCAACACCTTTTCAACATAATCAGCCTGAGATAGAGTCAATTTTCTATTCTTCCTATCTCTGCAAATTTTCATACCAAGGATTTGTTTTGCTACCCCCAAATCCTTCATAGCAAATGATTGTTCTAACTATTTTTTTAACTCTCTTATGTGATCCATGTTAGACCCTGCTACAAGCATGTCATCAACATATAAACATAAAATAATGTCGCTGTCATTATCCAACCTCTTAAAATAAACACAATGGTCAGAGTTACAGTGGTTGTAGCCTTGTTCGACTATAAAACTATCAAATTTCAAATACCATTACCGAGGTGCTTGTTTCAGGCCATATAAACTCTTCTTCAATCTGTACATCAGTTTCTCCTTACCTTTGACCTTAAATCCCTATGGTTGTTTGATATAGATCTCCTCCTCCAAATCACCATGGAGAAAGGCAATTTTCACATCTAGCTGTTCCAAATGCAAATCTTCAGCAACCACAATACGTAAAACAGTACGAATAGAAGTCACCTTGACAATCAGAGAAAATATCTCATCAAAATCAATACCTTTTTTCTGTGCAAATCCTTTTACAACTAACCTAGCTTTAAATCTTTTCTTACCTCCATCTTCTTCTTTCAGCCTATAAACCCATTTGTTTGGTAAAGCCTTTTTACCTGCAAGCAACTTACATAATTCCCAAGTCTAATTTTTTAGCAAAGAGTCCATTTATTCTTTCATTGCAAGCTCCCACTAAACCTTTGTATCCACCTGCATAGCTTCATCATACCCTTTAGGTTTACTAGCATCTATTAATAAAATAGAATACAAAGAGGGAGAAAACCTTTTAGGAGGTCTACTTAGCCTTGTTGACCGTCTAACATTCACTGGAGTTTGTGGTATTTCTTGTTGCTGTTGTAGAGCATGAGGAACCACTGGAACATCACTATCTGGAGTGTCATCCAATACCACATAATCCTTTCCTTTCTTCTCATGCTACTGCAACTGATCTTTGTACAACACCTTCTCATTGAATACTGTTAGACTTAGAGCATACAACTGAGAGGGGGGGTGAATCAGGTGTGTGAAACTTTCTCTCTTTAAACACTTGAATCTTTTCTAGTGATTAGCATAATATTAATCATGAACCATAATGCATTCAAATCAAAAGCAGAAACATATCAACACATATGACACCAAGATTTTGACGTGGAAAATTCGGTTAAGGGAAACAACCACGGGGTGATTAACCCAAGAATGTATTCTCTGTTAGAAGAATAGAAATAACAAAATGGTACATGCCAATTAGGGCTCACTGCCCGAGCACACTGCTCACAAGAGGCTCACTGCCTACAAGAGACACACTGTCTACAAAGGAATAACTATCACCTTTATGAACTGGAGAATAGCATCTTCAGCATGCTTGAATCAGTTCCATTTAAGCCCAATACTTCTACTCTACCTTTCACACTTCTCTCTGCTACCACACACTTATCACCATAAGGCACACTTCAAAATGAATTCACAATCCCTTATTTATACAAGGCATCGACTTAGGAACAATCATCTAAGTCAGAAAACACCTATAAGAACATTCGCAAGACGTGTAATACATTTGGTCAGCCAGTCTTAAGAAGAACACCAATATCCATGGTTATTCTTCAAATACAAATTCTAACTTCAATGCGGACCACCAACATTAACTGGACATGCTCCAACGATCATCATAACCTTCCCTAAATCACCAAAAACATCTGCACTTCATCATCCTACTGGAATTCTTCTTTCCTTCATCCAGAGCTACAAGAACACAGTCTGTCATCACTGTCACAAATGAATAGGCTCTTCCAGACCTTCAACCCACGAGCTAATCTAGTTGATACTTCACAGGGACGTCCTCAACACTCCCTCAGATCCGTAGAACGGGATAATGAAATACCGGATCTCACCAGACCTATCTGTGGCATTCTGTCACCTCTGAACACCTGCCAGAACCGGTTCTACTTGAGCGACCCTAACTTCTTCAGATCTTCATGCGGACCTCTGAGATCTTGACTGGAGCATCTCAAGACTTATATCTACAAACCCTTTAAACCACATCCTCTGATCCTCAACCTATTGAGGACTTTTACCTTCTTGTCATCACTGTTCTTCATTGTTCTTGATTGAGACTTATTTTCTTAATATCCTCAGCACACAGCTCATCTAATCCTTCTCATTAATGCAACATAAGCATGTTGACATCAATGATAACACCGGTTAGGCCCATACTATCTAGAGTATCATCCAGTACCACATAATCCTTTCCTTTCTTCTCATGCTGTTGCAACTGATCTTTGTACAATACCTTCTCATTGAATACAACATCCCTGCTTCTCACAATTTTTAGATTTTCAACATCCCAAAGCCTATAACGAAATTCATCAATGCCATATCCAATGAAGATACACTTTTTTAATTTTGCATCCATATTGGTTCTATTTTCAAAATCTATATGTGCAAATGCTTCACTTCCGAAGGTTTTGAGAAAAGAATAACTCACCTTCTTACCTATTCATGCTTCCTCGGGAATACCACAACCCAAAGGAACTGAAGGACCTCTATGAATTAAATATACAACGGTATTAACAACCTTTGTCCACATGTTTAAAGGCAGCCCATCATGCAATCTCATGCTCCTTGCACGCTCCATTATTGTCCTATTCATGCACTCAGCCACTCCATTTTCTTGTGGAGTCCCTAGAACCGTTTTCTACCTATGAATTCCATTAAAGGAACAATAATCTTCAAATTCTTTGCTGCAATACTCACCACCATTATCAGATCTGAGACATTTTAATCTTTTACCCGTCTCATTCTCAACTAAGCTTCTCCATTTCTTAAATGTTTCAAATATATCAGATTTTTGCCTAAGGAAATAAATCCAAACCTTCCTAGTTGCATCATCTATGAATGTAACATAATACCGAGAGCCACCGAGAGAAGATACCTGAGCTAGTCCCCATACATCTGTATGCACAAGCTCCAACTTTTCATCTTTCTTTTGCTTCCCATCCTTGAGAAAGCTGACTCTCTTTTGTTTTTCATACACACAACTTTCACAGAAATCCATATTAATACATTTCAGACCTGGTAAAACTTTCTTAGAATGAATTACCTTCATACCTTTTTCACTCATATGCACAAGTCTGTTATGCCACAGTGTTGTTTCAGAACCTGCAGCAATTGTTTCGATCTCTTCCTATGAACCTACATCAACTGTTTCTGAACCTGTTTGTTTTTTCTCTGCAATAGCTAAAGTAGAAGGAACAGTATGACATGTACAAAGATATAAGGTGCCTACTTTCACACCTTTTTCTACTATTAAGGCACATCTTTAAACCTTCCAATTTGTATCAGTAAATGTAACAATGCAACCTTCATCAGCTAGCTGCCCTGCTGAAATTAAATTCTTACTCAGCCTTGGAACGTGCCTTACCTCTTGTAGTAGCCAATGATTCCCATTCTGCAACTTAATCTTGATTCTTCCCTTTCCAACAATCTGATAGGGTTCGTTATCTCCCAAATAAACTAGCCCAAAATCCCCTTGGACATAATCAAGAAAATAACTTCTATGGGGTGTAGCATGAAATGAGGCCCCTGAATCTAAAACCCATGAATCATCAACATTATCTAGGGAAAGAATCAAAGCATCATCTTTAGATTTATTACTTACCACATTTGCCTCCTTATTGCCTTCTTGTTTGTCTACTTCTTTATTCTTCTTAGATTGACAATCTTTCTTCAGATGACCTGGTTTCCCACAGTACCAGCAGTCCTTCTATCCTTTGGATTGGGACCTCTTGTCCTTTGATTTTCCTCATGACTTCCCATGACCTCCAGAACCTTTTCCTCTCTCCTTTGATCTACCTCTACTTTCTGCATTCAAAACACTACCTGATATGGACCCTCCTAAGCTTTTCTGTCACATTTCCTCGCTAAGGATAACACCAACAACATCATCAAATTTCAAAGTATTTGAACCAGAGACAAAGTTACTTACAACCATTACCAAGCTATTCTAGCTTTCTAGCAAAGAACATAAAACCAAGAGAGCCCTCACCTCTTCATCAAATTTCACTTTTACAGAAGTTAACTGACTGGTATTCATATTAAACTCATTTAAATGATCTGTCACAAATCCACCTACAATCATTTTCAGATTAAACAAACGCTTCATGAGAAATACCTTATTTGAGGCTGAGGGGTTTTCATACAATTTAGCCAAATCTTTCATCAGTTCACTTATCGTCGTCGCTTCTGTTATATTGAATGCCACAGATGGTGCTAGGCACAACCGAATGGTTCCCAGTGCCTTTCTGTCTAGAAGATTCTAATCCTCATCAGTTATTGCTGCTGATTTCTTTGCTATTCCTTCCAACTACCTCCATAAATCCTTTTAATAGAGATAATCCTCCATCTGCATCTTCCATAACTGATAGTTCTGCCCATTGAATTTATCTACCTTAAATTTACCCTCGTTCTCCATTGTTCCCACTCAACTGTGAGACTCCCACTCAATCGTGAGACCTTCCTGCAGACGATAATCGAACACAACCCGCTTTGATACCACTTGTTACGGTTAGCCGGCATAAGATATCAATTAAATGTAAATAAAGATTAAAAAGAGGAATAGAAATACACAGAAATAATAATAGCGAGAGACAAGTTTTAACGTGGTTCACCCAAACCGGGCTACATCCACCAACAGAGAGTCCAATATTATTATCCAGTAAATCAAACCGATTACAACCAACAATCCTTGCAACTCAATACCGCTGCAAAATGCTACAATACATCAACGGAAACCCTAACCCTTAGCCGCTTTTATCAAGCTTTTTGTCAGTTACAAAAATAGGGTTTTTTTATGTCAGCCAATAGAAAAATAACTCCCGACGCTGCCCCTTGACCCCGTCTTGGGGGTGCTACCCCCAAACCCCCGCAAGGGGCACTGCCCCTTGACCCCGTTAAATGATTTGGGGGGAAACCGCGCTGAAAAAAGTGGGGTAAATTTAACCTCCGAGTCTGATTAGGCTCCATATAACAACAATTAGTTTTAGGAAGATAGATATGTTTTGAAATTTTGAGAGATAGTGATTTTTGTTAATTTTATGCATGAACTAATTTTTGGCACATCGTGTAGTATTTTTTACTATCTATTGTGTTTAAAAGGCTCAATAAATTCAAATTAGGCTTTCATTTTACCCAAATCAAACTTTAGGAAAATAATCTACAATAGAGTTTTGTCTATGTTTACATGCTTGGGTTTTGTAGGTTACACATTTTTGAGGCATTTTGGCACCAAACAGATCCCATCACTATGTCCATAAGATGTTAAAACCTATAAATCGATATAAATTTGTCAACACCAAAAATTGTGGTTTAGAGGGGTCTAATTTTTTTGGCTTGGCACTATTCATTTGTTCGATCATATCATAATATCATTATATAGTAGTATCATCATACATGTGTGCAACAACTGTAAGTTTGGTGGAAAACTTAGCAATTCCTCCAAATCTAGTGACCCTCTAAAGTTAGTTGGTAGTATAGCAAAGTTTTCTAAATTTAGTGACATTACTAAATTGTCTTTTGGAGGAGGCTACACCATTGAGATTTTCTATTTTGAGGGTCAACTTTAAATGGACATAACTTGTTCATACAAAGACATTTTGTTGTTTAGTCATACTTTTTGGAACTTAAAATACTCATAACTTTCGAATACAAGCTCCTTTTTGGGCCTTGTAAAAGCTCTATTAATTTGGTATTTTGCATTGTAACATATGTATACATTAGAAAATTCACATAAGAAACAAGATAAAACCATAACCCATTTCATGCAAGTCCTAATATACCTCAGATTGAGCATAAAGGAATGCATATACAAGACAAGAAGTTAAACAATAAACCTCAAATGCAAACCTTTGTTGAAGTGGATGTGCTCCTTGATGGTGTTGATGTGGATGGATCCTAAAATGGGAAACATAAACTTTCTTCTCATGGAGTCTTGGAGTGAAAATAGAAATATTATGATGCATGAAGATGTATCATTTGTGAAGGGGTGAGCTCCAATTTATAAATTTTTGGGGACTTAAGTGGATGGTTAGGATTTGATTGAAAGATCAATGGTGGAGGATTCTTGAGAGCTCTCAAGCAAGTATAGCTTGACAAGTTTCATGATAGGATTGGATGAGAGGTGATGTCCTTGTATCAAGGAGGAATGGATGGTCAAGATTGGGATTTGGGAAGATTGGAGGGCTGAGATTGTCTTGGTAGATGGGAGGTATGGGTTGATGGGAATTTTAAATTTGGGAGCATGGGTACATGCCCAATTTAAAATTGGAGGAAAAAGGATGAGTTGGCTTAGATTTGAATTTTAAATTGGAACCATGGGTACATGCCCAATTTAAAATTGGAGGAATAGCAAATGGAGGACAAAAGGACCCTTGTACATGGGTCCTTGACCATGCCTTTTGTAAGAAGGCCATGTGGACATGTACAAGAGGCCCATGCCTTTGTACATTTAGGGGAATATAGAGGATTTGACCAAGATTAGATTAGGGTTTAGGTTGTGCAAGTGGGGGATTAGGTTAGTTAATTAGGTTTAGGAAAACCTAATCAAAAGTTTAGAAAATAGGAATTAAATAAATACAAATATTTATTTAATTCATAGGATGGGAAAAGGGATTATAGATAAATTAAATTTATCTAATGTTTGGACTATAGAAAAAGAGGGATAAATGATTAATAAATCATTTTGGATAGGGATAAGTATCGATGCAGGTACTGATACGGGTACATATGAATAGTGAATAGTACATGAACAGTGATTTTGACAATAAAATATTGTAAAAGCATGGATTGAAGGGGATTTGATCAATTAACTGTCTAAACATGTGTTTATTCAGTTAATTGTGGAAAAATTGTAGTTTAGAGGTGTCTAGAGATGATTAGTGATGGTTTAGGGATGAATAGGGATAGTTAGGGATAAATTAGGGATGTTTAGGGATGAGACGAAGAATGGCCAATTTTAGGTGTCTACAATATACATTGAATTGAAGTGTTAAACATTGTAATCTCTTGGGAGGATCATTTCAAACATAATATTAAGGGGAGTTGTTTGTGCATTCTTGTCTTGTTACTTATCTCTTTCTTATCTACATTATGGATCCTGCAACTTTGGTTTCATTTATTATTATTTCACCTTACAACTACTTTGAATGGAAGTCTAAAATATTAATTTTACTAAAAAATAAATGATATCATAATATGTAATGGGAACAATTTCTGAACCTACTAATGCAACATAAAAGATTAAGTGGGAGATAAAATGTGATGAGGTGGTTGGATTTTTATGTCTTGTTGTGTATTTGGATTTACTATTTCATGTTGAATCCTTAAACACACTTGTTAAAGTATAAAATACTTTGTCTATTTTGTTTGGAAAACAAGATGCAATGCGAGGTCATTTCTTAGAGAATGAACTCATAAGTCTTAATCTCTGTAATTTTGACATAATTCAGGATTTATTTACTAACCTCAAAAGCCTTAGAACATAGTTGAAGCAGTATAGAATAGAGAAAGAGGGTGCATAGATGATTCTTACCATTCTACCTAAATTGGGTCATGATTATTCTATCTTTGATCTCTACTTTTCATGCTACAAAAAGTGCTCTTGGTGCATCTTTTAGATGCCTGTCTTTGATTAGTTTGTTGTCTCTCTCACAATGGAGCAAGACAAGATCATTCAAATGGAAACCCTTAAGTTTTCTAAGTCACATGCCTTGATTTTCTAGGACATAGAAAAATAGAAGATTGCTAGTAGTAAGGAGAAGAAATAAAATAACAAGGACAAGAAAGATGGCCTTGAGGATAAGAATAAGAAATCTTCTAATGGTCCTAAAATAGATTCATCCTCTTCTAAAGGTGACAAGCCTAAGTAAGAGAAATGATCTTATTGTAAGAGGCCTAGACTTGATTTAGTGAAGTAAAGTTCATCATAGGAGGATTCCTCTAAGAATAACACTAATAAGGGGAAAGGAAAGGGAAAGGACCTTGTTGCTATCGTCTCTCCACCATCCACATGGATTTTTTACTTAGGTGCTTCACACCATATGCCTTTAGATCCAGATGAGTTCACATCCTTAGATCCAAGTCCCATGTTGCATATTTTGATGGGTGAAGATACTCTAGTCGAGGTTTGTGGGAAAGGGTCTATTGATGTAAGTGACAAAACATTTTAGGATATTCTATATGTGCCTTCTTTGTCAACCCTCCTATTAGTCTATGAGATCAAACACACAAATTCAAGCAAATAGGTTGAGTTTACTTCAAATTATGTAGTCATCAGTGAGTTACATAGTTACTCAACAATAGCAGTTGGGAGGACAGATCATCAGTCTTGGTTGTATTCCTTTTCACACTTCATTGTTGATTCTCCTTCCATTGCACTACTTACTCATTATAATAAAGTTAGTAAGTTGTGGCATGATGGTTTGGTAATTTTAACTATCACTACTTACAATAGCTTAATCATCAAACCATGGTTATAGATTTGTCTTTTGTTTGTTTTTTCAACAAGGTTTGTTAGGGATGCATTCTTGGTAAACATCCATAAGAGAAGTTTGACAAAGGCAAAGCATAGAGGGATACTCAAATCCTAGAACTATTTCACATTGATTTGTTTAGTCCATTTCCAAAGTATTCTATCAATAGGGATAGATATTTGGGTGTACTTTCTTTAACAAAAGGTAGAGTTCTTTGAGATCTTTTAGGACTTCAAAGCATTTGTTTCAAAAAACCCATCATGATTTTGTGCATAGATAATGATGGTGATCATGCCAACTATCGGTTTGAGTATTTTTGTACTTCAGAGGGGATTGAATTGTAGCATACAATTCCATACAATCTTCAGCAGAATGGGATAACTGTTGTTCTCAAAATCAGCTACGCTCGTTTTTGTAGACAACCCCACGAAACTTGTCCGTTTCGTGAATCTACACTCTAAGATCGCAAATCGAGAAAAGATTTCCTTGTTCTCGTGCGAGGTCATTTGACATTTTAAAACTCGTCTGCGACATTCCCTTGAATTGATCTCTCGATTTTCGCGAGGATCATTTAAAGTCGTAAACTAGTAAAAATGTCATTTTGGTTATCTTTAGGAGTTAGTAAATTTTTTTCAACTCTTGATATGCAAGAGCGGCTAAAAATGCCGCTCATACATATTATTATTTTTAGGCTTGTTCTTGTTTGATGTAATGACGGCATTTTTCACCGCTATTACATCATTTTTTAGTTTGACATGTAGAAACGGCTAAATTTGCCGCCATTGCATGTGTTTTTCGTCAGATATGCAATGACGGCATTTTTCGCCGACATTACATATTTGTCGATTGTAGTGTCGTAGCGGCCGAAACCGCCGCTCGAGCGAGATCTTCGAGATTTTGGTGTCAAGTGCCATTAATGGCCACTCGTGCCAGGCATTTAAACTTCAATTTCAACCTTTTAAATATGTTATCAAACCCATTGTTGCTTGTCATTTTCTTTTACTAAAGCCTTTTAATTGATCCGCCAATGTTCTCTTCGACCGTTTGATCGCATGCTCCCGAGTGGTAACGGATCTCGTGTTGCAGATTGAACCTAGGGTTTCAAGTTTTTACGGGTAAGTTTCTTTTGTTTCTCTTCTCCGTTTTTACTCATTGATTGTTTGTGTTGTTAGTTTATAAAGTTTTGTTAGGTTTTTATTCTTCTATTGTTTTGTGATTCGTATCCAGAGTGTTTTAGATTGCCATTAGGGTTTATCGTTTTGAAAACGATGTGTCTTTCGTCAGTTAAACCTTCACCGACTACCAACCCTCCCATTGTGTGCAACAATGGCCACATTCGCCACTAGATCTTCCCAAAACTACCAACTCCCATTATGTGCAAAGATGGCGAGTTTTTTCGCCCTTACACTGAAAGCGGCATGTTCATTCCCTTGCAGTGGCGGTCGATACACCCGCCTGAACATCAAAACCCTTAAAATTGTGCTTGCCTGCATGAGCGGTTATTTTCGCCGCTCGAACATGTTGACCGATAGATCTCCCAAATGCAGAAGCGGCGTTTTCAACCGCCCCTACACCGAAACTCAAAATCGCTTCCCCTGCCTGAGCAACCAAATTCCCCGCCTGAGCACTTGAGATTTTCACCAAGTTATATGCAGTAGCGGTCGTTTTCACCGCTCGAGCATGTCAAACCAAAAAACTTCCAAAACACATGTAGAAGCGGCGTTTTTAACCGCCTTTACTCATGAAATCTCTCCCAACTTGCAAGAGCGGCCGAAACACCTGCCCTAGCACATTTTCCTGATTTTTCCCTAACACTGGAAAATTCACTTTTCAAAACCAAAAGCCCGCTTTCGCCTTCGCCTTGATTTACGCACTCAAGCCCTTTTAACGCATGCTTTCCCATCCATGATCGTCAAAACACAGTTGACCCAGTTTATCCAATTTTTCCCCTAACTGCGAGATCATGGCCTTTTGCAGTTCTCAAATCAGCGTTCATGGTGGTGTTCAAAATCACAGTTTTCTCCAGGGCTCATGTCAGAATCATCTCCGTCAAAGTCCAGAGCCATGAAGTACAAGTACCAGGGTGTCTTTCCGGTAACAGCAGTTCAGTCAAATGTCGATGAAATCAGAGACACTGAAATTGAGCACATAGATATGGCCGAATTCATAGATAGAACTAAACAAGCAAATTATCCCTCCCGGCATATGCGGAAAATCATTGACAGCAGTGTCCATTTGGTTGCATCATTTCCTGTCAGTGCACATAATCCTGAATTTGTTCTACAAGTGGCCAACCACTACAATAGAGACACTAGAGCTGTGACAGACTCACAGGGAAATGTTATCATGAGATTGAATGCAGAATTCATGGACAAAATCTTCATGTGTCCACCAATTGAAAATGTTGGGCAGATTGATTTTGCTCAAGGTCAACAAGACTATGACAATGACTTGGAATCTGCTAGAAGGCACATAAATAGCAAATGGTTGAAGATTCCTAGGGCCACTTTGACCAGATGGTTAAAGGACCTTCACAGGAGTGATTTTGTGGAGGAAGTGTGTGATTTGATCACTCTCTTGAGTCGCATCAGAGGACTCCCTTTTGCTTCCAAATTCCAGGACTGGATGTACACTTACATCAAGGTGATTCTACGGGGTAACCAGAAGAGTGGATAGATATGAAGAAGATCAAGATAAAGCATCTGATCACCATTGGGGTCATCACCAACAGGGAATCATATCTCAAGACCAAGGAGACTCTAGCTCATCGTATTTTCATAATAAAGAGTCTACTTGAAGATCTGTGCCAAGCTCGAGAAGCCAGCGAAGACAGTGATGTCACACTCCTACATCGGCTAGAAGAACTCCCTTGCACCTTGACAAGGGAAGATCACAGTTTCCTCACAGCACAGGAAATGATAAGTTCTTTTGAAGAAATGGTACAAAAGAAATTTAAAGAGGAAGCTCCCTCAATGCTCTCAATGGACAACCTGTATGATCAACATTCGACTTTGGAGAATCTGAAGGATAATCTAGACAAGCATGAAAAGGTAGTAAAGGCGGTGAAAGATTCAATTCTCCGAGCTCACACCATCTCTGAAAACACAGCGAAACCAGATGCATGCGAGATGTCAGTTGTTCAAACCATGTATCAGAACTTCCTGAAGAAAAAAGATGGAGGGAGCTAGTGCCTTAGCTTGTTTTTCTTAGATGATTATGTAAATGGAATTTTGTTTTGGACATCTACACATGTAATTTTCCAAAATGTAATTACATGTGAAACGAGAGAAGTCATAAGTCAAATAGGACTCTCTTGTTGAATAAGTCAAAGTAGTTGTAGATTTCCTAGATTTTCTCAAGGTCTTTCCCTATAAATAAAGGGGACCTCTTTTGTAAATATCTATCTTTGTCTATTGCAAGAAAACTCTGGCGAATTGAGAAGCAAATCAAGACTTTGTGCTTTTTGTGAAAATCAATATTCAAATATTTGTCAATACAAGAAAGCAAGTTCAATTCCAATCTTTGTCTTGGGATTATTTGTGTTGTGATAGTATTGTTCTTATGTCTTGCTATCATAATCTTATTTGATAATAATTGAAGTGTGGAGTTTGTTTCAAGTGATTGAAGAGCGCTCTTAATTTGATTCTGATAAACTTTGTGTTATCAAATCGGTTGTGGGCTATATGTTCATGTTTGTGAGAATACAATAGTTTGGAGACTTTGTACTGCAAGTTGTTATATTCGATTTACTTTTATCATCTTGAAGAGGAGTGAAGACTTTGAGCTGCATCCTACTTCAAATAGTTCCATTTACAAGTAGTAAGTGAGGTAACAGAAAACTTTGAGTTTCTGTGATTTTGTGATAATTTACAAGTCTTATATCAAGAGTTTGAAATATAAACATCTATTCTGAAAAAAGAGAATGAGATGAGATGGAACCACCACAAACATAGTTTTTAGTGTACATAAATTTTATAAGTTGTTTGATTTGCAAAAGTTAAGTAATTAGAGGGAACCTCCCCTTGCTAAGAGGAGAGACTTTGTCTCATCATAGCTGTGGTTGATATACCCATTTTGCCGTTAGCGAGTTAACGACAAAATATTCACCCAACAGTTTTTTGGTGACTCTACTGGGGAAGGAACGCGCAACTTGAAACCTCACGCTCCGAGTTGAAGCATTTTCAGTTCTTTTCCATTTTCTTGCAAAATTGTGTTTAGCATAATACAGTCTGGCAGATTCCCGGTACACCAGAAGTACGAGAGCTCAGGGTATTATTGATCCTGCATTTGAATTGATGCAGCAGAATAATTTTGGATTCTTAACTCCACGACCTCGTCTTCAGCGCACCGGGAGTTTCCCCCTACAAACACTAGGTCTCCAATACCAGGTGAAGTTTCTATTGCCAGTGCTAACAGAGTTTTGGCTATTCATACACCACCAGGGTTTGTTATACCACCTTTCAATCAGTGCGTCATGGCAGCCCAAGGCCCTTGGGGTAATACCTTTGGTCCTCTAAATTTGACCCCACCATTGCATGAACTACCTCGTAGTTCAAGAAAGAATTTCCCCAAATTCTATGGTGACGGAAAAGTTCATCCTGATGAGCACATTGCGGCTTTCTGTATAGCCTGTGGTGTGATAGGTGTCGAGCACGAAGACGTGGCTGTGCAACTCTTTGTAGAAACACTACAAGGCGCTGCTGCAGACTGGTTTTACCACCTCTAAGCTCAAACCATAACAAACTGGGCTACTCTCAAAACCAAGTTCGAAGCCAGGTTTAAACCTGCGGAAGATGCTCATGCATTGTTGGCACAACTGACACAGATGAAAAAGGAACCTCATGAACGAATGCGAGATTTCATCGCTAAGTTCAACAAATTGAGAAACAGGATTCTCACCACCGTTGAGCCCATAGCGGAGAACCTTAAATGTTTCTTTATCAATACGCAACTTCCGGAGGTGAGTTTCCTATTGAGGCGAGCTGCTCCTACTGATCTTGCTACGACTCAAATTCTGGCAACTGAAGTAGAAGATGATCTTATCCTTGCGGGTAAGATAAGAAGGGACACTAATAGAAATAAAAGCTCCTCTTCTACTGAGAACGCTTCCACAAGCACCACGGATCCCATGGTGCAAAAGCTAGCAAATGAATTGCTAGCTCTCAAGAGACAAATGTCCCAAGGTATATCTGCACCTCCTTCTTACCGAGATATCCCAAGGAGGACATTTCCAAATAATTCATATCAAGGCAATGCTGCTAGGAATCAAGGACAGCAAAACTGTCTTCCGCCTACACAGGGGAAGCTCGCCATTGAAGCAGCGCCAGTCAACTCTGCTGTTGGCTACTATGAAGCTAAAAATGAACTTTCTTTCCAACCTGAGGTGGAATATGAAAATGGTGCTAATCTCTTCACAGAAGGAGAAGAAGAGTTAGCTAGCAACTCTACCATCAGCTTTCTAAACTACCAGGACGAAGCTGAAAAAGGAGAAGTGAGTGAAGGAGCATATGCTGTTTTCACTAGGTCTCAAAATCAGTTAGCTCTTCAAGTTGATAAAGGGAAGACGAGAGAAGAATCTCAACCGGCGATTTCAATCGCTAAACGGGGGACTCCGCTAAAAGACCCAGTGGTCAATAAACAAGTAAGTGCCTCTAATGAATTTGTACCTTCCACCTCTACTCCTCAGACTAGTGCTGTCTCTACCAAAAATCAAAATGATGGTTTTTCTTCCTCCGTATCTAATTCTTTTCAGCAGTTCGATATAATAGACCATGCTAGGAGAACTAAGATACAAATGTCTGAAGTTGAATATTTACAGGCTAATCCTGAACAATTTGATAGATTAGCCAAATATGTCAAAAATAAGGCCGTCCCTGCAGGACAAGAGTTTCCCAAAGCTACTCATGACTCCTCCAAAAGTAAACCTACCCAAAACAATCTTGTTACTACTCCCCCTGAAGCCTCTGGAAAAATTGAACCTTTCTATGTTTCCCTGTTAGTAAATGGTCATAAATTGAGCAACTGCGTAATAGATTCTGGAGCCTCAGACAATGTTATGCCTGCTAAGGTAGCAGATGCCCTTGGCCTCACCTTAACCAAAACTTTTGGGAGGTGTTTTTCTATGGAGAATAAGAAAGTTCCACTTTTGGGTCAAATCAAAGACGCCCAATTTGCATTTGCAGCTTTCCCAGATAAGAGAATCAAGATGACAATCTTGGTAGCTGATGTTCCAGCTTCATACGGCATTCTTCTTGGACGTAATTTTTGCAAGGATGTGGGTGGAGAGTTGAACATGGATTTATCTGAAGCTAGGATACCTGTTAAAGGTGTCATGCAGAAGCTGCTTCCTGAGAAGGAGGCAAAATACATTGTTACTCAAACATCAAACCCCAAAGCTCAAATTTTGTTTGAGTCCTCGGGAATGGGTAACTATTTTCTATCTACTGAAGATTGTTCCGATTCATCAGATGAGGGTACATCGGGTGATAGCTCTGATATGTCAGATGGAGACTCAGAAGAGTTTTTAGATGAAAGTTCAGGAAAAGGTATAGCAATTCCATATTCTTCCCTCACCGATGAAGAGGAATCTTCTAACCAGAGAAAGTCCAAGAAATCAAATTCTGATGGAGTCTGGATTTTAGAATTTGATGGCAGCTGTTCTTCTACTGGTTCTAGAGCCGGAGTGGTCTTGATATCGCCACAAGGTGATATTTTACCTTTTTCATACAAGCTACAATTTGATAATACCAATAACACCGCCGAATACGAGTCCTTGTTGCTCGGATTGGAAGCGGCGCGTGCCAGAGGTGTTAAAATCCTTCATGCTTAAGGGGACGCCGAATTGGTGGTTTGTCAAGTAAAAAATTTGTACCAAACAAAAAATGAAAGACTGAGACACTATCGTAATCGCGTAGGGATTGCATTGAAGATTTCAATGCTTTCAATATTTCAGCGGTGCCAAGAGAGTTCAATGACCGTGCAGATTCATTGGCTATTTCCGCCACTCTCATGGTGCCTCACAAAGATCTCAAAGGAAACAAGTACACTATTGAGCTGGTCTTCCGACCAAGTGTACCTGATAACGCTGACCATTGGCAGGTGTTCAATGGTGATAATCAAATCATTGCTTTCCTAGAAAAGATGGATAGTTTTGATGACCTTTACTTTGAAGGAAGTGAATCACCACCTCGTGAATATGTTTTTGAGGTAGATTCGCAAACTGGCAAAGAATTTCTACAGTTGAAAGGAAATAAAATCCCAAAAGGTTTGGTTTCCCTTGAGAAACTCTTTGATAAACATGACAGGTATATCAAGCAGCGGCAACAACAACAAGATTCAGGTTCCTCTATGGAATTTGAGCAGGTCAATTTGGGTTCGGAAGCGGATCCTAAGATGGTCAACATTGGAAAATGTTGCACTGTTGATGAAAGATTCAAATTCATTACCCTCCTCCGCCATTACATTGATGTTTTGGCTTACTCCTATGATGACCTGAAGTCCTTCAGGCCTAAGGAGGTTCGACATGAAATTCCCCTCAAGGCTGGATCGTTGCCTCACAAATAGAAGCAGAGGCAATACAATCCAAAGATATCAGGTATGATTCTTTCTGAAATTCAGAAGATGCTGAATGCAAGGATAATTTTTCCAATTCATCATTCTACATGGATTGCAAACATAGTACCTGTTCAACCAGTCTTCCTTGAAAGATAACTACCCTTTGCCCATCATGGACCAAGTGTTGCAAACAGTGACAGGTTCAGAAATGCTATCTATGTTAGATGGTTTTTCAGGGTATAACCAAGTGGAGGTAAACGAAACTGATCAGTTCAAAACTGCCTTCACCACACCATGGGGCACATTTGCATATCGCAGAATGCCTTTTGGTCTGATCAATGCTGGCGCAACATTTCAGAGAGTGATGGATCTTGCTTTCAGAGATGAGATGGGTAAGTTCATCATGGTATATCTCGATGACTTGATTGTTTTCTCCAAAAATCGTCATGATCATGCGCATCATTTGCGACAATTGCTGGAACACTATTGGCAAAATGGTATTTCCCTCAATCCCAAGAAGTCATTTTTTGGGGTGACGGAAGGCAAGCTTCTCAGGCACATTGTATCCCGGGAAGGTACTAAGATTGACCTAGAGAGAGTTAAATCTATTCAAAGTCTCACTCTGCCAGCAAGTAAGACTGCTGTTCACTCTTTCTTTGGAAAGGTGAATTTTTTGCGAAGGTTCATTCCTGAGTTTGCAGAAAAAACCTGTCACATTGTTAATATGATGAAGGGTAAGACTACTTTCCGTTGGACTGCGGAAGGTAAGGAAGTGTTTGAGGATATCAAGAGAGCTATTGCTCATGCTCCAGTTCTTGTTTGTCCCGACTACACTAAGGATTTCGTAGTCTATAGCTACGCTTCAAAACACACACTTTCAACTATTTTGGTTCAGCAGAATGAAGAAGGCGTTGAATCCCCCATATCATTTATGAGTTGTCCTCTCAAAGCTCATGAATTGAAGTATTCGAATATGGAGAAGCATGCCTATGCCGTAGTCAAAGCGGTTAAGCATTTCAGGTTCTATATTCTAAACTCACACACTATTGTCATGGTGCCTGATACAACAGTCAAATCTATCCTAACTCAACAGGAGTTCAGAACAAAGAGAGGTAATTGGATCACTAAGATTCAAGAATTCGATCTGGATATCAAGCCTACCAAGCTTGTGCGTGGTAAAGGTTTGTGTCAATTGATCGCAGATAATGTTCCAAAAGAGACAGGGGACGAAGGAGAGGAAGTTGTGGACACGCCAACTGTTCTTTTTGTTACTACAACTGACGAGTGGTATTCTAATATCGCTCATTTCCTTACCTATGGTGAGTGTCCTTCTCACTTGTCTTATAAGGAAAAAAGAACTATCAAGTTAAAAGCAGCTAACTACGTCCTTTGGGACAATGGTTTGTACAAGAGAAGTCTTGACGGTGTATTTCTCCGTTGTGTGGATAAAGCGCAACAAGGTAGACTTTTGGAGTCTTTTCACAATTTGGCTTGTGGAGGACATTTTTCAACACCTGTAACGGCTCACAAGATTCTACGAGCTCGATACTATTGGCCCACACTATTCCAAGATGCGTACAATTGGGTACACAGGTGTGAGTTATGCCAACAGTTTGTTGGGAAACCAAAATTGGCAGCCTTACCTCTAAAACCAGTGGTGATTGAGGAGCCTTTTCAGCAATGGGGTATTGACTTCATTGGCGCAGTGAATCCATCATCAAGTGCAGGACATAACTATGTTCTCACTGCAATAGACTATTTTACCAAATGGGTGGAAGCTATTCTAGTCAAGCATGCTACTTCAGAAGTGGTATGCAATTCTCTTAAGGAGAACATTATTTCCAGGTTTGGCGTTCCAAACAAGATTGTAGTAGACAATGCTACTTGCTTTTCCTCTCATGAGATCACTGAATTTTGCTACGAGCATGGGATCATTCTTTCCCATTCTTCAGACTATTATCCGCAAGGGAATGGTCAGGCAGAATCAAGCAATAAGAATCTGGTCACTATCATTAGGAAACTGGTAGATGAGAATTAGAAAACTTGGCATAAGGCATTGTTTGATGCTTTATGGGTAGATAGAATTACACCCAAAAGGGCGATAGGCATGTCGCCATTTCAGCTTCTATATGGTCTGAATGCAGAGATACCGATTACCTTGGAATTGCCAGCATTGAAGTTGGTAAAGGCATTGGAAGATAGAACTTTTGATAGTTCTATTGATAAAAGGATCATGTATTTGACTGAACTCGAGGAGCAGCGCACTATGGTGGTGGACCGTATCACTGAGCACCAGAATCAAGTAAAGAAACTCTTCGACAAGAAGACAAAGGCTCATGAGTTTCAGGTTGGAGATCAAGTCTTGTTGTGGAACAAGAGGAGAGAACCAAGAGGGATGCATGGGAAATTTGATTCCTTGTGGAGAGGTCCATTCACCATTCATCAGTTCTGTGGTGAAAACAGTTTCTTGCTGGAGTATCAAGATGGGACACCATTCTTGTTGCCTCACAGTGGACAACATCTGAAGCACTTCAATCCTTGAAGTTTCAGATAAGTTAAATTGTACATTTGTATAGTTTTGTGTTTTACTCTTGTGTTTTCGTTTAGTCTTTTGTGTCTTTTTCTTTTTAGCTTGACTCTATAGCCCAATGGCATGGATGAAGGCACTTAGAGACTGGATTCTACTCCCCTCAATCCTTTCAAAGTTTGATTGAAGGAAGTTCCCCCGTTAGAGCCAGCTGTTGTTCTCAAAATCAGCTACGCTCGTTTTTGTAGACAACCCCACGAAACTTGTCCGTTTCGTGAATCTACACTCTAAGATCGCAAATCGAGAAAAGATTTCCTTGTTCTCGTGCGAGGTCATTTGACATTTTAAAACTCGTCTACGACATTCCCTTAAATTGATCTCTCGATTTTCGCGAGGATCATTTAAAGTCGTAAACTAGTAAAAATGTCATTTTGGTTATCTTTAGGAGTTAGTAAATTTTTTTCGACTCTTGATATGCAAGAGCGGCTAAAAATGCCGCTCATACATATTATTATTTTTAGGCCTGTTCTTGTTTGATGTAATGACAGCATTTTTCGCCGCTATTACATCATTTTTTAGTTTGACATGTAGAAGTGGCTAAATTTGCCGCCATCGCATGTGTTTTCCATTAGATATGCAATGACGGCATTTTTCGCCGACATTACATATTTGTCAATTGTAGCGTCGTAGCGGCCGAAACCGCCGCTCGAGCGAGATCTTCAGGATTTTGGTGTCGAGTGCCATTAATGGCCACTCATGCCAGGCATTTAAACTTCAATTTCAACCTTTTAAATATGTTATCAAACCCATTGTTGCTTGTCATTTTCTTTTACTAAAGCCTTTTAATTGATCCGCCAACATTCTCTTCGACCGTTTGATCGCATGCTCCCGAGTGGTAACGGATCTCGTGTTGCAGATTGAACCTAGGGTTTCAAGTTTTTACAGGTAAGTTTCTTTTGTTTCTCTTCTCTGTTTTTACTCATTGATTGTTTGTGTTGTTAGTTTATAAAGTTTTGTTAGGTTTTTATTCTTCTATTGTTTTGTGATTCGTATCCAGAGTGTTTTAGATTGCCATTAGGGTTTATCGTTTTGAAAACGATGTGTCTTTCATCAGTTAAACCTTCACCGACTACCAACCCTCCCATTGTGTGCAACAACGGTCACATTTGCCGCTAGATCTTCCCAAAACTACCAACTCCCATTATGTGCAAAGACGACGAGTTTTTCCGCCCTTACACTGAAAGCGGCATGTTCATTCCCCTGCAGTGGCGGTCGATACACCCGCTTGAACATCAAAACCCTTGAAATTATGCTTACCTACATGAGCGGTTATTTTTGCTGCTCGAACATGTTGACCGATAGATCTCCCAAATGCAGAAGCGGCATTTTCAACCACCCCTACGCTGAAACTCAAAATCGCTTCCCCTGCCTAATCGGCCAAATTCCTCACCCGAGCACTTGAGATTTTCACCAAGTTACATGCAGTAGCGGTCGTTTTCACCGCTCGAGCATGTCAAACCAAAAACTTCCAAAACACATGTAGAAGCGGCGTTTTTGACCGCCTTTACACATGAAATCTCTCCCAACTTGCAAGAGCGTCCGAAACACCCGCCCTAGCACATTTTCCTGATTTTTTCCTAACACTGGAAAATTCACTTTTCAAAACCAAAAGCCCGCTTTTGCCTTCTCCTTGATTTGCGCACTCAAGCCCTTTTAACGCATGCTTTCCCATCCATGATCGTCAAAACGTAGTTGACCCAGTTTATCCAATTTTTCCCCTAACTGCGAGATCATGGCCTTTTGCAGTTCTCAAATCAGCGTTCGTGGTGGTGTTCAAAATCACAGTTTTCTCCAGGGCACATGGCAGAATCATCTCCGTCAAAGTCCAGAGCCATGAAGTACAAGTACCAGGGTGTCTTTCCGGTAATAGAAGTTTAGTCAAATGTCGATGAAATCAGAGACACTGAAATTGGGCACATAGATATGGCCGAATTCATAGATAGAACTAAACAAGCAAATCCCTCCCGGCATATGCAGAAAATCATTGACAACAGTGTCCATTTGGTTGCATCATTTCTTGTCAGTGCACATAATCCTGAATTTGTTCTACAAGTGGCCAACCACTACAATAGAGACACTAGAGCTGTGATGGACTCACAGGGAAATGTTATCATGAGATTGGATGCAGAATTCATGGACAAAATCTTCATGTGTCCACCAATTGAAAATGTTGGGCAGATTGATTTTGCTCAAGGTCAACAAGACTATGACAATGACTTGGAATCTGCTAGAAGGCACATAAACAACAAATGGTTGAAGATTCCTAGGGCCACTTTGACCAAATGGCCAAAGGACCTTCACAGGAGTGATTTTGTGGAGGAAGTGTGTGATTTGATCACTCTCTTGAGTCGCATCAGAGGACTCCCTTTTGCTTCCAAATTCCAGGACTGGATGTACACTTACATCAAGGTGATTCTACGGGGTAACCAGAAGAGTGGATAGATATGAAGAAGATCAAGATAAAGAATCTGATCACCATTGGGGTCATCACCAACAGGGAATCATATCTCAAGACCAAGGAGACTCTAGCTCATCGTATTTTCATAATAAAGAGTCTACTTGAAGATCTGTGCCAAGCTCGAGAAGCCAGCGAAGACAGTGATGTCACACTCCTACATCGGCTAGAAGAACTCCCTTGCACCTTGACAAGGGAAGATCACAGTTTCCTCACAGCACAGGAAATGATAAGTTCTTTTGAAGAAATGGTACAAAAGAAATTTAAAGAGGAAGCTCCCTCAATGCTCTCAATGGACAACCTGTATGATCAACATTCGACTCTGGAGAATCTGAAGGATAATCTAGACAAGCATGAAAAGGCAGTAAAGGCAGTGAAAGATTCAATTCTCTGAGCTTGCACCATCTCTGAAAACACAGCGAAACCAGATGCATGCGAGATGTCAGTTGTTCAAACCATGTATCAGAACTTCCTGAAGAAAAAAGATGGAGGGAGCTAGTGCCTTAGCTTGTTTTTCTTAGATGATTATGTAAATGGAATTTTGTTTTGGACATCTACACATGTAATTTTCCAAAATGTAATTACATGTGAAACAAGAGAAGTCATAAGTCAAATAGGACTCTCTTGTTGAATAAGTCAAAGTAGTTGTAGATTTCCTAGATTTTCTCAAGGTCTTTCCCTATAAATAAAGGGGACCTCTTTTGTAAATATCTATCTTTGTCTATTGCAAGAAAACTCTGGCGAATTGAGAAGCAAATCAAGACTTTGTGCTTTTTGTGAAAATCAATATTCAAATATTTGTCAATACAAGAAAGCAAGTTCAATTCCAATCTTTGTCTTGGGATTATTTGTGTTGTGATAGTATTGTTCTTATGTCTTGCTATCATAATCTTATTTGATAATAATTGAAGTGTGGAGTTTGTTTCAAGTGATTGAAGAGCGCTCTTAATTTGATTCTGATAAACTTTGTGTTATCAAATCGGTTGTGGGCTATATGTTCATGTTTGTGAGAATACAATAGTTTGGAGACTTTGTACTGCAAGTTGTTATATTCGATTTACTTTTATCATCTTGAAGAGGAGTGAAGACTTTGAGCTGCATCCTACTTCAAATAGTTCCGTTTACAAGTAGTAAGTGAGGTAACAGAAAACTTTGAGTTTCTGTTTTGTGATAATTTACAAGTCTTATATCAAGAGTTTGAAATATAAACATCTATTCTGAAAAAAGAGAATGAGATGAGATGGAACCACCACAAACATAGTTTTTAGTGTACATAAATTTTATAAGTTGTTTGATTTGCAAAAGTTAAGTAATTAGAGGGAACCTCCCCTGCTGAGAGGAGAGACTTTGTCTCATCATAGCTGTGGCTGATATACCCATTTTGCCGTTAGCGAGTTAACGACAAAATATTCACCCAACAGATAACAAAATGTAAGAACATATCCTTGAAGGAAATGGTGAATTACATGATCCACTCTAAATCCCTTACACCATAATTCTGGGTAGAGGCCATTCACTATGAAAATTATATACAGAACTGACTTCCTCATAAATCCGTGAAAGGAACTACTCCATTTGAAACTTCGATTGGTAAGAAGCCCACAATGAAACATTTCGAGGTCTTTAGATGTCCAACATGGGCCCACATTCCTATAGAGAAATGGAAGATTATGAATCCTTAGAGTAGGAATTGTATCTTTGTGGGTTATCTAGATGACACAAAGGGATATCAACTCCTTTATCTAGTTACTCGTGAGTTGTTCATTGACACTTGGAGTACACTTGGGACAAATGATAGTTCCTAAAATGAGGCAGGTCCACTTGAGTGCATTTCTGATGATGAGGATTCTTCTTCATCTACTTTGGATGATGATAATGATTATGAAGATCATCCTCCCTTCTTTCTTAGCAATCGTTTTGAGGATGTATAATATCTTCCTAACTCTTCTATCTCTAGTCCACTTTGGGCTAGATAGACTTTGAAATTTGTTGGTGATTGGGTTAGAGATCCTTTAGACACTAGACAAACTTTGTCATAGTTCTATGAACCACCTCATGTTTTCATCACCTTTGATTTTGATCAACAATCTTTTTAGGAGGCATTAGGCATTCTATCTTCCCAACTCCAAAGATGATTAGCTAAAATAAACTTTTTATCTTAATAGATTCACAAAGAAACACAAAAATCCCTTGAGTGCAAGGATGTATTTCTATCATTTTTTAAGTCTTGCACTATATATGCTAGAGATCTAGACATGTAATTGAATAGACTTGGCCACAGGGCAATGAACTTACATATAAGACCTTACTTGAAGCACTTCTCTTCTTCATGCAACACTTCTTTCCCCAACAAGAGTATTGGAGGCACCTCTAAGTGTGGGATAGTTTGTTGCCAATGCATATAGCCTCCAATATCAAGCCATTCTACCTTTCTACATTCTTAGCATCTGTCACTTCATCTAATAAAAGCAATGTTTTATGTTTCTGCTAAATACCCATGATAGACTACCCTTATATGTCAGAAATATTCTATGTTAGACCCTATTTACAAGGTGTCACAAGGGCCACTGGATCCTTGGAAATAGCCATAGAGAGGCCCATTATAGGTGTGGCATTATAGAAAGGCTCCTTACCAAGATTTAATGCATGTAGGAAACCTACAGATGCCTAACCTAATACAAAAGCTATAGTCATAGTCGCATTGTCTTCCACCTTAAGGTTTTTTGAGTTATGGGCTAGAGATTTCATTTGAATTTTAACGTCACCTTCTTTTTGCTTCTTCCCATTTCATTTACTAATGCAACATTTATTATTTGATTTTTATTTATTATGTACCCACATGGAAAAGGGCATCTTAATTGATGTGGCATTATTTTCACATATAATTTGTAATATGAAATGTTATAAATGTTGCAAGTATGGGCCTAACCGGTGTTGTCATTGATGTCAACATACTCCTATTGCATTGATGTCAAGGTTTGGATGAGTTGTGTGATGAGGAGATTGAGAAAATTAGCCCTATCAGAAACAAAGAAGAACAATAAAGATAGTGAAGTTTTATGACGTGAAGATTCTAGTCAGTTGAAGATCAGAGTATGCGCATCAAAGGGTTTGTAGATATGTGTCTGAAGGTGCTTCTGTAAAGATTTTAGAGATCTGTATGAAGATTTGAAGAAGTTATGGCCATATGAGTAAAACTGGTTCTGGCAGTTGTTCAGAGATGACAGAGTGGCTCAAATAGGTCCGGTGAGATCCGAAAATGCAATATCTTGTTCTGCGGATCTGGTGGCATGTTTGGGAAGCTAATGAGAATTGACAACTCAATTGGCTCATAGTTTGGAGGTCTGCAAGTGATCCTTCCAGTGTGACAGTGATGATCGGCTATGTTCTTGAGGTTCCAGATAAAGATGCAAATAATTGCAGTAAGCAAAAGTGGTGCGGATATTCTTGGTGATTCAAACAAGATTGTGGAGGTCTCCAGATTGTGTCCAGTTCATGTTGTTAGTCTGCATTGAAGTTTGAGCTCATAATTGAAGATTTACCTTTGGGTGATGATGTTCTTCCCAGTCTTGGCCGACTGGATGTTTTACACATGTTACGAATGATCTTGAAGATGTTTTATGAAGCATGGTGTGTTCCTCGAAGAAGATTGAAGTCCTAGATATGTGTGGCTGACATGGTAGTGATGCGCATGAAGTTTTTGTAATAAGTCAAGTTGTATTTGTGTAATTGCTCTGTAATAAAATAAAGTATGTGTTGTGCCGACTTTGATGATCATCCCAAAGTCGATGTCTTGTATAAATAAGATTTGTGAAGTCATTTCAAAAGTATCCGTGGTTGTGATGAGAAAGTGATAGAGAGGAGAGGAGCGAAAAGTAGAGCAGAAGTGTTGAGCTTAAATGGAACTATCTCAAGCATGGTGAAGATGCTAATCTCTAGTTCAAGTATGTAATATTTATATTATTCTGTAGACAGTGTGTCTCCTATAGGCAGTGGGTCTCTTGTGAGCAGTGTGCTCGGGTAGTGAGCCCTAATTTGCAAGTGCCATTTTTGTTCTTCTTATTCTTTTAACAGATAATACAATCTTGGGTTAGTCACTCCGTGGTTTTTCCCTTGACCGGGTTTTCCACGTTAAATTCTTGGTGTCATATGTGTTGAATGTGTTTCTGCTCTTAAGTTATTACATTTTACTTCCATCATTGAATAATTATTATGCTATTGAATTATAAGAAGGATCTAAAAATTTAAAGAACAAAAGGTTGGTGACAACTGATTCATGCCCCCCTCTCAGTTGTCTGTCCTAAGACCAACAATTGGTATCAGAGCTAAGTTCCTCTAAAAGAGCTTAACTGCTTGAGGAGATCCAGGATGTCTTCCTACAAGAAGGATAGTTCGAGGTTTGATGGAACGAACTACACTCTTTGGAAAAGCCGCATGGAATGTCACTTGCAATGTATGGGATTTCAATATTGGAACATGACTATAAAAGAGTATAATTCCTCCAAAGAATGGTCTGACAACTCTAGATGAAATCAGAGATGCTAAAGATAATCTTCAAGCTAAAGAAGCCCTAATAAGTGCCTTATCTGATACAAAGCTGACAATTGTTATGGATTTAAAAACTGCATATGAAATTTGGTCAAAGCTGGAAATTCTACATGAAGGAGACAAATATGTTAAGTGTGCCAAGCTACAAAGTCTGAAAGGAAATTTTGAAAACCTAAAGATGAATGAAGATGAGAATATCACTACATTTATGCCAAAAGTAAATGAGCTTGTTTGTGGCATTAGATGTGCTGGTGGAACTTTAGATGAAGATGAGATTGTTGCCAAAGTTCTCATATCCTTACCTCCTGCTTACAAACACAAGGTTGCTGCTATTGAGGAATTTAGATCTTTATCAAAAATTACTAGGGATCAATTGGGTGGGAAGTTAGCTGCATTTGAATTGGCTGAGTTTGGAGATGCTCTTCCCAAGACTGAATCTGCATTCAAAGCTAGTGCCTCTACAAAAGGTAAACAAAGATATGATCCAGGAGAGAGTTTCTCAAAGAAATTATCATGGTATGAAAAAGTAAGAAAAGATTTGGAAGAAGATGAGGCAAAAGCTGCTCAACTTGAAGACCTTATTGCAAAAAGACTGCCAAGAGGATCCAGTAAGTATGAAGGAAAATTACCTTTCAAATGTTTCAATTGCAACAAGATTGGTTATTTTGCCTCAAGATGTCCAGAAATATTTTCAAGGCCTAACCCTAATAGATCAAGATTTCAAAAGAAGTGTTAGTATGTTCAAGAAGATGATGATAAAGGAGTAACAGATGATGAATCTGAGATATGAACCAAATCCGGAAGTGACTGGGTGTTTATTGCCATCAAGGAAGAAGATCCAATGCTTATTGAATCTACCAATCTTAAGATAGAAAGGGCTCTGGCTGCTCAGGTTGAAGAAAAGGATGAATGGGTCATTGATAGTGGATGCTCTCACCATATGACTGGCGATAAGAATAAGTTCATAAACCTAGAAAGATATGAAGGTGGAGTTGTAAAATTTGGAGATAATTCTGCTAGCAGAATCAAAGGCAGAGGAACCATTTCTTTTGATGGAAAGAACAAAACCAGTGATGTTCTATATGTTGAAGGTCTAAAGCATAATCTTCTCAGTGTTGGGTAGTTGGTAGACAAAAGGGTAGTTGGTAGACAAAGGTTATGATCTTTGGTTCAAAAATGGAAAATGCAAGATCTTTGAAAGCTCCAGAACTGAGATTGCATCCAGTACTCAAACAAAAGGTAACATCTTCCGATTGGTTGGTATTGGCAAAAGTTGTTTATTTGTTCAAATTGATCAGAGTTGGTTGTGGCATAGGAGAATGTGTCATGTAAATTTTGATAATATCATCAAGATAAGCAACACTCAGGCTATAAGAGATCTTCCAAGACTGGTGAAACCTACTAACAGTTTGTGCAAAGAATGTCAGTTGGGTAAGCAAAATAAAGTCACATTTAAAAGTAAGGAACAATCTTCTACTGAATTGTTGGACTTGGTACACACTGATCTATGTGGACCGGAAAGAATTAGGAGTCTGCAAGGTGATAGATATTTCATGTTACTGATTGATGACCACTCCCGGATGATTTGGGTGACTTTCCTGAAAGCGAAATCTGAAGCACTTGAGAAATTCAAAATATTCAAGGCTATGGTAGAAAATGAAACTGGGCTAAACATAAAATGTCTCAGTCTGATAGAGGTGGTGAATTCACATCTGGAGAGTTCATAGAATTCTATGAGAAACATGGGATAAAGAGACAGTTATCTGCTCCAAGGACTCCACAGCAGAATGGAGTAGTGGAGAGAAAGAACCGGACCATCTGGGAAGCATCTAGAACCATGATGATGGAAGCAAATGTCCCTTAGATCTACTGGAGAGAAGTTATAAGCACTGTTGTCTATACTCTTAATCAAGTACAAATCAGAAGCAATACTGGTAAGACTCCTTATGAACTTTGGTTTGGCATCACTCCTACTGTGAAGTATTTCAGAGTCTTTGGTAGTAAATGCTATATCAAAAGAGATGAAGACCTTGGCAAATTTGATGCTAGAAGTGATGAAGGAATATTCTTGGGTTATTCTACTCAAAGCAAAGCATACCGGTGTTATAACAAGAGATTGAGAAGATTATAGAAAGCACAAATGTGAAGGTTGATGAAGGCATTAAAAATCCCTCAAGGTTTTATGAGTATGAAGCAGATGATCAGAATGATGTTTCGGTCCAAGAAGATCAAGCCCCAACTGCAGTTCAGATTCAGACTGATCTGGAGAATCCTGAAATATAGGAAGAAGAGATAAGTTTGAATGAACCTATCCAAGAAATAGAAGTGCAAGAAATTCCAAAAACTCCTAAGTATGTAAGACTAAATCATTCTGAAGACCAGATCATAGGAGATAGAAGAAAAGGTGTTCAAACAAGAAGAAAGATTGCTCAAGATTCAGTGAAGTATTGTTTGATTTCAAAGGTTGAACCAAAAATAGTAAGTGAAGCATGCAATGATGAAAGTTGGGCTAAAGCAATGGAGGAAGAGTTGATGCAGATTGAAAAAAAATCACTTGGGATATTGTTCCCAGACCTAAAGACAACAATGTGATTGGGACTAAGTGGGTCTTCCGGAATAAACTGAATGAAGATGGTGAAGTAGTCAGAAACAAAGCCAGATTGGTTTGTAAGGGTTATTCTCAAGTAGGAGTTGACTTTGAGGAAACTTTTGCTCTGGTGGCAAGAATTGAAGTAGTTAGATTATTTCTTGCTTTTGCTGCCTTCAAGGATTTCAAAGTATATCAGATGCATTTCCCCAAACATAGACATCTCAAATTCACTCAAACAAAGAAAGGAATCTTCGTATCATAGACCAAATATGTGAAAGAATTGTTGAAGAAATTTGGGATGGAAGATTCAAAGCCAATGAATATTCCCATGGCAACTAGGTGTAAACTGAGCAAAGATGATGAATCTCCTAAGGCTGATCAAAAAAAGTTCAGGTCAATGATTAGAGGACTACTGTACCTTACTCAAACTAGACCTGACATTATGAATGTTGTTGGTCTTGTTGCCAGATTCCAAGCTGATCCTCGAGAGTCTCATGTCATGGCAATCAAGAGAATTCTCAGATATCTGAAGGGAACTGTTGAGTATGGTTTATGGTATCCTAGGGATCATGATTTCTCTCTTCATGCATATACATATGCTAATTGGGTAGGAGATGTGGATGAACGGAAGAGTACCAATGGTGGTACATTCTTTTTGGGGAAAAGATTAGTTTCTTGGCTGAGCAAGAAACAAGAGGTAATATCTCTGTCCACTGCAGAAGCAAAATTTATTGTAGCAGCAGGTAGTTGCACTCAAGTATTGTGGATGAAGCAAATGCTAAGAGACATCAGAGTGGAGTATGAAGAACCTATCACAATCTTCTGTGATAACTCAAGTATAATAAATATATCAAAAAATCTGGTGTTGCATTCAAAGACAAAACATATATCCATCAAGTTTCACTTTTTGAGAGAGAAGGTGAACAAGAATAAAGTCAAATTGGAGTTTGTACCCTTGAAGGATCAGATTACAAACATTTTTACTAAACCTCTACATAAGGACTCTTTTGAGTATCTCAGGGAGAAGTTAGGGGTTATTACCCCTCTGGTTCTGAATTAAGGTACACTGATGTGCATCAGTCTGGTGGATCTCATAGTCATATCTTGTGGTCCGGATTGATGATAGGAAGCTACTACTTAGGGGGAGCATTCTGTATGATACTGAAGCATTAATGCAAGTATGTGCCCTTTTCCATTGATGCCAAAGGGGGAGAGAAGACATATGAAAAATAATTGTTGATCAAAGGGGGAGAAATGAAGAAAGAAAAGATATGTGAATGATTGATGTTGTTAGGGGGAGCCAGTGAGGAGAAGTTCTTGTCTTGATGGTCAAAACAGTTTTTCACATCATATGTTTCCATCAATGACAAACGGGAGATTGTTGCAAGTATGGGCCTAACTGGTGTTGTCATTGATATCAACATACTCCTGTTGCATTGATGTCAAGGATTGGATGAGTTGTGTGCTGAGGATATTGAGAAATTTAGCGCTATCAAAAATAGAGAAGAACAGTAAAGATAGTGAAGTTCTATGAAGTGAAGATTCCAGTCAGTTGAAGATCAGAGTATGCGCATCAAAGGGTTTGTAGATATGTGTATGAAGGTGCTCCTATAAAGATTTTAGAGATTCATATGAAGATTTGAAGAAGTTATGGCCATATGAGTAAAAATGGTTCTGGCAGCTATTCAGAGATGACAGAGTGGCTCAAATAGGTCCGGTGAGATCTGAAAATGCAATATCTTGTTCTGCAGATCTGGTGGCATGTTTGGGAAGCTAATGAGAATTGACAACTCGATTGGCTCATAGTTTGGAAGTCCGCAAGTGATCCTTCCAGTGTGACAGTGATGACTGACTATGTTCTTGAGGTTCCGGATGAAGATGCAAACAATTGCAGTAAGCAGAAGTGGTGCGGATGTTCTTGGTGATTCAAACAAGCTTGTGGAGGTCTCTAGATTGTGTCCAGTTTGTGTTGTTGGTCCGCATTGAAGTTTGAGCTCGTAATTGAAGATTTACCTTTGGGTGATGATGTTCTTCCCAGTCTTGGCCGACCGGATGTTTTACACATGTTGCGGATGATCTTGAAGATGTTTTATGAAGCATGGCATGTTCCTCGAAGAAGATTGAAGTCCCAGATATGCGTGGCTGACAAGGTAGTGATGCACATGAAGTTTTTGTAATAAGTCAAGTTGTATTTGTGCAATTGCTCTGTAATAAAATAAAGTATGTGTTGTGCTGACTTTGATGATCATCCCAAAGTCGATGTCTTGTATAAAAAAGATTTGTGAAGTCATTTCAAAAGTATCCATGGTCGTTATGAGAAAGTGATAGAGAGGAGAGGAGCGAAAAGTAGAGCAGAAGTGTTGAGCTTAAATGGGACTGTCTCAAGCATGGTGAAGATGTTAATCTCTAGTTAAGTATGTAATATTTATATTATTCTGTAGACAGTGTGTCTCGTGTAGGCAGTGGGCCTCTTGTGAGCAGTGTGCTAGGGCAGTGAGCCCTAATTGGCAAGTGCCATTTTTGTTCTTCTTATTCTTTTAACAGAGAAGACAATCTTGGGTTAGTCACCCCATGGTTTTTCCCTTAACCGGGTTTTCCACGTTAAAATCTTGGTGTCATATGTGTTGAATGTGTTTCTGCTCTTAAGTTATTGCATTTTACTTCCATGATTGAATAATTATTATGATGTTGAATTATAAGAAGGATCTAAGAATTTAAAGAACAGAAGGTTTGGTGACAACTGATTCACCCTCCCTCTCAGTTGTCTATCCTAAGACCAACAGTAAGAGCATCTATGTCATTGTAAGACACATAAGAGATTCTATGATGAGTAAGAGCATGTAAGAGATAATTACAAAGTGGAATAAAAAATTCATGGATGATTTTTGAGCTTGGCTGTTGGAATTTCAGCTTGGGATTTGGATGCCATATTTACTGATAGTATTAGCACATGGTTTTGGAAAATATATGTGGTTTCTAATTTTGGACTTAGTCTATATAATAGATGCTTGAGATGGAAATGTTGATGCACTTGTATTTGCGGGGGTTATTCTACCAACATACAATTGGTGATTAGATTGGAGGAGTGGATACTTTTGCAATGTATTATAATTTAGATTGTGATAGTATATTGAGTGCTCTTTTCATGTTGGGTTTTTATGAAAGGCTATTCCTAATGTATCTATTGTGTATGTGGTTTTTTCTTGATCTACATGTGTTGCATGTTTGTTCTATGGATTCATTGCTTATAAATGTATTGGGAGAGACCACCACAAAGAGCCTCTACAAGAAGTTGGGAAACCTATATCAAGTTGTCTTTGGTAAATACGTTTTTCTATGAAATAATCTTTATTATTTGACCTTGAGTGATGGAAACTCCATTGTTGATAATTTGGACACATTCAACATGATTATGAGATAGAGGTATGAAATGGATGATGAGTATTGGTGTATTATGTTGTTGTGTTCTTTTCCACATTCATGGGATAACCTAGTTATGATGATTAATAGTAGCACACAAATATTAAGCTTGAGGAGGCGGTGGGTGCATTACTCTTGGAATAGTTGAGAAAACCTCAAATTCCACCAAAGTTGCACTGGTCATCAAGGGTAGATTAAATAAGGAAAAGAACACAAAGAACGATAGAAGGTCCAAATCTAGAGGGAGATATAAGTCTCTTGGTAAATCTAAGGTTAAGTGTTGTAAGTGTGGCAAGTTAGGCTCCTTAAAGAAGGATTGCAAGCATAAGAAGACCAAGAAGGGGTTTGATGATGGTTGAAACTCAAGAGATCTGAAAAAGACATTGGTGACATGTTTGTTGAATCCCTAGATACACATGCATGTGAGGATGCATGGATTATTGACTCTAGAGTTTCTTTCCATATGACTCCCCATAAAGAGTAGTTTTCTAAGTATGGGAACGTTAGTGGTGGAAATGTTTACTTGGGTGAAAATACATTCCTTAATATTTTTAGACATGGTAGATTCAAGGTCAGATTTGGTGATGGGAGAATTAAGGGCCTCTTAGGTTTTTGCACATCCTTATTTTGGAAATGAACCTATTATTAGTTAGAAAAATGAATGATGTGATTGTGCATGTAGTATTTGTTAAGGAGGTTGTAAGATGGTTCATGGAGCTATACTGCTTGTTAAGGGAGTCAATGTTGGAGCTCTTTTCCACCTTGATCCTAGCACCTACATAGAGTGTAATAGTTTAGTGGCACCTACAACAATGGAGCCTACAATATTGAGACTTGTAGCATTGGGACTTGCAGCATTGAAACCAAAGCATTGAGACCTATAGCATTGACAGTTACAACAATGGGATACATATCATTGAAACATATAGCACTAAGACCTAAAACATCTACATCTACAAAATTGGGACCTATAGCATCTAGACTTGGAGCATTGAGACTTGGAACATGAGTTCTGAAGCACACTCTTACATTAGAGAGAAATCTACTAGTTGAGAAGACTATCTTATAGCATGGGCGCATACGCCACAATGCTGAAAAAGGTCTTAGGATGTTGAAATGTAAAAATATGGTTGATGGGTTAGTTGATTGTTCTTTAGCTTTTGATTTTTGTGAACATTGTATATATTAAAAGAAAAATTGTGTTTAGTTTTACTTGAGCTTTGCTATATTTGTAGGGATTGTTAATTTAATCCATAGTGATGTGTTTGGTCCTTTTAATTTTCTGTCACTTACAAAATCCCTATATTATGTTTCTATCATTGATGATTTCTCTAGGAAAAGATGGGTTTATTTTCTCAGGCATAAATATGAGGTCTTCTATAGGTTTAAAGAGTTCAAGGTTCTTGTGGAAAATGAGACCAAAAAGAGGATCAAGTTGCTGAGAACAAATAATGGTGGAGAATTCTATTCAATAGAGTTTGATAGGTTTTGTAAGGAAAATGACATTGTGCGGCATAAGACAACTCCATACACCCCTTAGTAGAATGGAATTTTAGAGAGAATGAATAGGACATTGATGGAGAGGGCTAGGAGTATGCTTAGTGGAGCTAGTTTGAATTAAAAAAAATTGGGTAGAAGTAGTTAGTACAACTTGTTATTTGGTAAATAGATCTATATATGCTCTTGTTGAAAAACCCTAGAGGAGGTTTATGTTGGGAATTTAATCCCAATGCAATAGATATTTGATCATCCAAAACTTTAATATTAAGTGATCCAAATTATAATTGTGTTGTTGTTACAATTCAATTAGCAAAACATAATGGAAGAACATGAAATCATGCACAATCCAAATACACATGAGACACATGGATTTAACCTAGGAAAACCTTTTGATAAAAAACCTAGAAACAAAATAGAGTTAACAATCTAGCAAAGTGGAATCCAAATACAATGAGTCTCCTTATAGTCTTCCTCAATCTACAAACTTTAGTGTACAAACTCAAACATGCTTCACAATATTATCACATCATTATGCACAACTTCTACGTCAACCTATTCCATCTATACCACAAACTAGATGTAACCTTGAGTTATTATCCTAGAACCCCAACAACACTCTAACTACCTGTGGTATACCAACCTTCACACAACTATACCATGACATCAACCTACCATGTGTCACTCCAATAAGACTTGTCTAAATGGATAATTTACTCATATGCTTAGATACTCCAACAATGAGAGTCAATGGTTGTTGACCAAACACACTTGATAGTGAACCATGTCTTCTTGTAGTACTACCAAGACCAAACCATGGCTTGTGGTAAGAGAGACAACTCTTCTAATGACCTATGATAATCTAGAGTACCTCTTGTTGATGTGGTTTTTCACACACCAACTTTCTTGTGAGTCGTGAAGTGTTGCAAGTTGGAACGACAAAGGTTCCCCTACTTGGAAGGTAGCTAGCCTCAAGATTCTTGATCAATTGTTTTATGAAGTTTCTAGAATCCCTTAGTTGAAGAGGACTTTGGTTGGTTTGTTCAAAGGGCTACAATAAACATTAGGAATCATTCAAGTGAAATAGAGGCTCACTTAGTGAAATTAAACCACTATTAGCCAGTGTAAACCTTCTTCACTTTTAAATGAATTAATAATTTTACTTTTATTTACTCGACTTTCAACCATGATTTCCCACATTGAATTTGTATCAAAACTATTAAAATAACATTATGTCCTTTTAAAATCAAAATTTTACAAGTTGGAATATGAAAAGTCATTCATGAAATCTATTCCAATTTTTGAGGATTTGATACTTATCATTTATAAACCACAAAATCTTTGGAATTCCATGTCTTTTATGACTATAATTTATCATCAAACCTTAAATTAATTTTGATCTAGCATTGATATGAAAAAACATAAAAATGAAGGGGGAAAAGGAAAGGGTTAAAGAGAAAAGAAAAATAAATTTGAACTCATCTTTAATCCTTCCACACATAATTCTGTAAATGGACAAACCTAACATACAAAAAAATCTTTGCTAAATCTTTTACTTGCAATCCAAATGTGAGATGGTGTAATCTTCAAAGGGACTACAAATCCTATGCTTGATAGTTGTCAAATTTTAGCTTACATGAATATGTTCATTTGACTACATAAAACACCTCATCATAAGCAAGACATCAGTGGTTTAAACACATGTTGAATCCATTAAATATTCAATGAATTAAATGCATAAAAATGTGGAAAGAAAACAAATTTAGGGTTCAAAATATCAAAACATGAAACCCCAAAAATAATGGAGTAAAGTTCGGTATTTGGTATTCATATTTGAGTATTCATGGGTTTCCACCAAAAAGGAACTATAAAAGAAGAACCAAAAACTAATCAAATTAACCCAAGGAACCCTTTATAATGAGTTTTGAGGAGGTATAAATAGTCACACTTGGATAGGAAGACCAACAATCATTCCCTCCAAAATTCACAAAAGACAAAATACATTAGAATGTGAAAATCCATTTTGACTATTTTTTCACATTCTATTTTTACTTTATCTTACAATTAAAATTTGATGTGCAGGCACACATTGCATGACTAATGCACATTTTTAATTTGTTCCATTATTTTAATGAGACTATTTTTTTATACAATTGGAATTTATTCACTACTACCTTCACAAGACTGCAATTAGGACCATCACAATGGATAAAATGAACATTGGATTCAATGAAGTTATTTAACACTTCTTCATGCACCTTCTTATAATCTACAATCGTTTTCTCAAATGCCTCACAAGCCATCCATATCGTCATCAACCTAGTAATACAAGAAGAATCAAAATTTCCCTCTTTTGGTGACTCTGCTTGCAACATGCTATCAAATTGAGATTTCAAAAATTTGTGCAGAGTTAAACATAATTTTCTCATTATATAAACTGCATCTGATACAAAATCATTGATATCCTTCTATGCATCCCACATAATATTTATAAAATCTAAAACTTATCTTTATAGCTTCGAAATGTATCTCTTCTGAATTTATAAGCCTCTACCCATTTCCTATGAATATATTGTTCTTGTCCCTCCAAAATTCCCTCACTTACCAAAATCTAGAAATCCACTTTGGTGAGCTCCACTACATATGGGTAGTTAGTCTTGGTATCATTTAATTCTTGATCTACATTGTTCTCTATCATTTTAATAGCCTCCTCTTCTTTTGCAAACTTACTACACTCATGTGCCACCCTTTCAATTATTTTATACCCAAGTCCAAGAAATTCACTGCTTCATGTCCTAGTGGCCAATACCACATTTTTTAATTTATTTGCAATAGATACCCGTTTTGTAGTAGGAACAAACTGAGAAGGATGAGATATAGTAGGTGTTAAGGAGTAAAAAGTGCCCACATGTCTTTTTACCTCCTTGTTTAGCTCCTAGGTCCCTTAATTGCATTATATCTTCAAAATATTTCTCTTGATGCAAAATTGTCTGACACCAATGATGCAGAGAAACCTTCACTTAGCACAACTTGAAACAAGTGAAACAATGATCCATCACCAAAAATGAAAAAATGTAACAAACTTGATTCATTTGACAACTTTCATAAACTGATTCATCTCAAACAATGATTAAATGCATTCTAGATCACATTGGAAACATTGCCATGGCAGCCTAATGTGCATTCAACAAGGGAAAACCAACATGATGCATGAGTTTATTAGAATTTCAGTCTTCTTACAACATGTTCTATTTATTCCCAACCAATCTTGTTCACACAAAGTATAGATCTTATCAAACCCTCATGGAACTAGGGTTTTATGACCATTTTCTCATAAATGGAAACACACAGACTTATATAAATCCTCCAAAAATGTCAGTCATGGTTTTTCCTTTAAAGGGTTTTTAGAACATATTAAAACATAAATTTCTACCAATTGTCATGATTTTTTGATGGTTGGAATCAAAGATATGAAATATTCTAGTTCGCTGGAAACCCTAGGTAGGGTTTAGACCTGTTGTTAGTAAAAATGTCATAACTCACACAAAACTCAATGAAATTGATTCAAACAAAAATAATTCATCTCTTAAAACATAGGGATAACTTTCCCAATTGGTTTTAGGTATCCATCATTCCATACATGTCCGTACTAACACATTTTCAGACTACAAACTTTTAGAAAATAAACTTTTCAAACCTGTCAAGATGAAAAATGACATACCTTCCACAAAACCCAATGAAAATTCACCCAACCAATTGAATTTGAAATATAAATCTTTCCTCTAACTTTTATAACCAGTTTTAGGACCGTACCTATCCATACCAGTCCGTACCATGTGAATTATAGTCATTGTTCACAGAAAAAACATAGATTTGAACATGCAAAATGAGGTATATTTTATTCCAACTTCTCTCCCACCTTCTCCAACCCTTGTGTTAGTGTTTACATGACATATTTATATAATTAAATCCATTTCCATCACCCAAAACTACTTCCTAACTTCCCAAACCAACTTTGCAACCTTTTGACAACTTTTACATTTTTTGCAACTTTTGACTCCAAAACATTACATTGGATTTAAATAACTCCAAATGGTCTTACATGAACTTATTGACACTAAAAAAATCAAAACTCAAATCTTAGCACATAACAATAATTTGCATCAAAAAGAGTGCATCAGGATGCCCCTGCATCAAATGATAGTCGGTGTTTCTTTCACTTCTTCCAATTGTGCTGCATGATTAGCTATTCTCTGGCCTCCTCTTGATCTTTCCCATGCTTGGCTTGATCTGCTCCATGATTCTTGGTCTTCACTCTTTTGTTTCATGCTTGCTTTTTGGACCTCCTCTTGATGATCTTCTTCTCAACTGCAAGACTCCAATAGTCTATGTCATTTTCATATGCCATAGTACTGTTGTCCATGTCTTCATCGTCATCATTCTCTCTGTTGGGCTACGTCTCTACAAACATTATTAGAAACATGCAATAAATAAAAATCACAAGGCCAATTTACCTCTTCACTATCTCCTGGTGATTGTTGTCTTGGTTCTTCCATGATCTCAGCTATACCCATCTTTTTGTCAACTATCTGATCATCACCAACCTGTTGGTTTCTTGGATGTATCTCTTGCTAATGGACCTTTGCATGATTTTCTTGAAGACACTCTTGATCTTTCTTCATTCCCATGTTAATGAATGTCTCTTCTTATTTTGTTTCATCTTCTCTTTTCAAAGTAACCATCTGTTTCCTTCTTCTTTTTTGAATAATCATTTGTATGGGCCACTTCACCTTCTTTCTCATTGGCCAATGCCAAACATTTTCTTGAGATGCTTTCTTAAGACACTGCTGCAATACAAGCTCAATACATTTTTCAAACTCTCCATTGTCCTATCAAACTTTGCAACTAGGCTTATCTTGGTGTCTTTCATCTTCCCCTTCTGAGTTTGTTGTTGCATCTTGCTATCTCTTCTCTTTTCTTAGATTCTTCTTGTGATACCTCACCTAGGTTTTCTTTCCTTTTCCTCACTACCCAGTCTTTTGGAATCCAGGTTCTTCACTTCAACCTGTCAAAAACAATACACAAACTTCCAAAACTTCCCAAACTAACTTTGCAACTTTTTGACAACTTTGACAACTTTTATATTTTTTGCAACTTTTGACTCCAAAACATTACATCATGGATTTAAATGACTCCAAATGGTCTTACATGACCTTATTGACACCAAACAAATCAAAACTCAAAGCTTAGCACATGACAATAATTTGCATCAAAAATAGTGCATCGGGATGCACCTATAGCAACCAAGTTGAAATTGGAATGTGGGCCACTTGGTTTACCTTACCCCAAACCCAAAGGAGGCTAAAGGACTTGTGTGGTACCACCCAATTCCCTCCCTTTTGGTGGGGGCTAATTCAAGTGTGTGTCAGCTTTACACCTCTCTAGAGGTTTCTCCTTGTTGGCTCTTTTGGTTTGAATTATCGATTGTAAGTGGGAAAGCATATATAAGTGTCTTTTTGAGTTCATTATTAACTAAGATGGAGATAGTTAACTTGACATATTGAAGTAAAGAGAAGAAAGAGCATTAATTGTAATCCTAGAGTAGATTTGTGTATTGTCATTATGTGTTGTTGCAGATATGGAGCTATCATCTATCCTTCCTTAGGAATTGAAGGATCTTCATCATTCTAAGGACTCATCACACAGGTGATATCATTATTTTTTTATCATCATTTGAATCATCCTATTATCATTGCTTCAGCCTCTTCCCCCACAAGGGCACACACTCTTTATCAATCAACAGTGTTGGGAAGATTGAATGTTATCCCAATATTTGATTGATGCAAGTCCCTAAACACCATAACCCCCAAACCCCTTCTTATCTTCTTGTGTGCAGGTTACAGAAGCGAGATTTGGGAAATACAGAGCTGCAGGAAGACTGAGTGCAGATCAGGGTTTTTGGATCTGAAGACAGTTTCAAAGTACTCCCTCACCAAGGACTTGGGCGGTATCACCCATGTTCTTCTGTATTTTTTGGGTTTAGATCTGGCATTAGGACAACATCTAGAGCAACCTTTCAGTTCACACCTTCGGTCGATTGCTTCCTTCGAGACTTGGGTGGTACCATTGAGGTCCTCTGACACCTCTACTTTTTGGAGACAAGTTTTATCATTCCCCTTATTATCCTTGTGTAATTAGTTTATGGGTTTCTATCGTATTTTCTTTGTTATAAGCAAATCATTATAACACTAGGGTTTTCATGCATTATCATCCTAGAGTTTTCATGCATTATCATCCTAGGGTTTGATAAAAAGACTAAGTTAAATCTTAGCCATCTATAGTATATAGGAATCCAAGGTCAGTAGCTCAGTCCTCCTTCATTTGTGTTGGGAATTAAGGTGTCTCAACCTTTGCAAATTCCTAGCATTATTCGTTTAATTGTATATTTATTTATTGCCTAATATTGTATTTACTTGCACATTTAGTTTGGTCACTTAGTTGAGGTGGCATGGTGACATGTCAACTTACTTGGAATGTGACTTGGATGGTCAAGTCAAACCTACATGGATTTGGGCGTCCCATTTGAGGTGGCACGATGACATGTCATCTTACTTGGAATGTGACTTGGATGGTCAAGTCAAACCTACATGGATTTGGGCGTCCCATTTGAGGTGGCACTAATATGCCATGTGTCGGCACCTTGTGGTGTGTGGAAGAGGATATTCCATATGACAGAATCTATGACGTGTAAGAGCTAAGTCTGGAGATTCCTATGACAAGTGGGGACAAAGTGTGGGGTTTTTTACCTTAAAAGGTTTTCCCCACGATACATCTTGTGTCAATCTCTTATGTGTTGTGTTGTTGCTGTAATTTCTTATATTATAAGTTTAGCATTGCTGCAATTGTAAGGATTAAAAAGAATTTATATGCATTTCCCCTCATTAGATTGGTATAGGAAGTGTGTTCTATGTACCTTGTTTCCTTTCAATTTGGTAGTGATTTGGCTCGGCCTTATCCTTGAATGTTATATGGAAAAGGGTTTGATCCAGTTCATATTCTAGTCATTGTCATTCTCCTTTTTCATACCAAACATTTTGGTGAACCCATAGCTTCGAGCATTTGCATCTTGCTGGTTGTTCAAATCAGGTCTTACATTGATTTATTGCATATTTATCATTATTCATTTGAAAATCCTGCATAATTTTTAAATAGTGCATTATTTAAGCCTTCAAAAGCTTGCATTTTGGTAAAATTTTGCATTAGGGTTTTAAAAATTATCTTGCATGATCATATTAGTTGCATCAAATATTCATCAAATCTAATTTTGCATAGTAATCTTGCATCATTTTGTATCCTTGATTTGAAAACTCATACTTTTGCAATTGCACATTGTGTATTTCAACATAAGAAATCCAACATCTCTTTCACATATATTTGTAAGAAATACTAAAGTTGTCTATATTGCCTTTTTGTGCAACACTTTCAATATCATGATCACTTCGTTTGTAGTGACACTAGTGTTTTTTTTATCTTTGCAAAAACTTCAAAAACCTGGTTTCCTCAAACTAGTTTCTTGGTGTACAAAAGTCTCACATATATGGCATCCAATCACAAGGGTGGTGTGGCTCCTCCCCGATCTAACAAGAAAAGGAAGGATCCCAAACTTGTCATATCTTTCACACCACATGAGGTCACTATTCAAGACATTGATGGTCCTCTTTATATAACAACAAGAATAAATGGAAATCCTAAAAGAGGAGTTCTTATTGATCCCAATTGCATGACAAATGTTATCACAAAATAATTTTTGTACATGCACGATATAGCATGTAAGATACTTATGATCCAATTGACATAATGATAAAAGCACATAATGGTTATTTTCTTCTGGTAATTGGAAAGATAACACTTTGTATTAAGGTGGTTGAAAAAGCTCTAGAAGCACCATTTGTCATCATTCCCACCTCGAATCTCTTTCGTTTGAAGTTAGGACATCCTTGGCTAAAATCCATGAAAGCAATTCCCTCTACTATTAACAAGTTCTTAAAGTTCCCTCATAAAGATCAAGTGCATGTTATTCATCACAGTGGATTTGAACCATTAGCCACTCAAGGAAATTTCAATTTGGATTATTTTTGGCTGCAACCTATTGATGCAAACCAACCAAGACAAGATTAATTCTTCTTGGCATATCAAAAGTATAAAGCATAGAAAATAGTTGAACTATCACATGGAAAGAATACTCCTGAACCCTCTCGATGCTCCAAGGCTACAATTCCTTGTATTGACCAAATAAAGAGTGAAAAGTAGCCCGAGTTGAAGGATTCACCTCGACCGAAAGGAAAGGGAATTCTTTCCAAGGTTCCTCCTCTTCTATCCTTACAAGGATTGGGAGAAAATCTTCAAGAGTGAAGCTATCCATCGCAAAATCATAAAATCACTTTTGTACCGGCTTCCTCTTCACAAATTTTGAAGAATGTGGAAAATCATGAACCCTTGATGGTGGATAAAGAAACTCCCTTGTGAAATATAACTAATAAGACTAGAAGAAATAGAAATGCAGGGGAAAGAAGAAGAAAGAGCCAAGCCTTAGCTCAAAAAATGTCACCACAAGAAGAAAATATCCCACCAAGAGAAATGGAATCAAAAGAAGAATTAAATGAAGAAGTTTCAAGCTGGGCTATAGTGCCTTATGTGCCACCTATTTCATATGAAGAGAAGATGATTTGATCAAGGACAACTACTAGCGTGGTTGCATTTTAAATACTACATCCCCAACAAGGAATCAGGTAAGTATTTCACCACTTAGCCACACTTGATGGAGCACCTCTCCAAGATTCTCACAAGTCTGGCCTCCTCTTAGATATATATGTTGTTGTGTTGTGTTCTCCTGTATAGTATTTGTTTAGTTCTCCTTGGATGACCCTTGATACTCTTGTAAGGTCAAGGATACAAGGGGACCACCTCCGTTGTGATATTCCTTCTATTTTTTTCTCTATTCTTCTATACTTCTCTTGTTGCAATTGTTGTTTGTGGTGCATTGGGGGCATAACATTGTGAAGGGTGATTTGGGGGCATCCTTCCACATTTGGACCCTAAGTCACTTTTGTCTCCTCTCTATTTTTTTCGTCACTTCATTCTTCCATTGTACTTGTGGCTCTACTAGTCGACGGATGACGACAACAAATGTATACTTCTGATAAGGACCGTGTGTCCCTAAACAAGAAAACAAAAATGGACCTAGTCCATAAATGAAGATGGGGGTAATTTGTTACTGATGTTTGACTAGTAGAATCACTTTTTGTCATGATGTGATCATGTATCATGTTATGAAATTGTTGTAACAAGCCTTTGCAATACTCTAAATCTACTTCTATGCACTTTGAAGTGTTTTTGTCTCACCTTGTAGCCACACTCGATTATGAGATACCTGAAGTATAACCTCACAACTATACTCGATTCCAAACCCGTAAGTATAGCCTTGGTTTGTTTGAGTGGCATGGTGCCTTATTTCTGTTTCAGTTTCATGAGATGATTTGGTTTTTATCTTAGCTTAGATTTTCTACCAAAGCTTATTTTGATGATCTTTCGTACATGCATATTGTTGATCAATGATTATTAGCAAATGATATTGATGTGTTTCTATTATGATTGTTGGGAACAATTTGATGATTGTAAGCACATGTCACGTTGGGGCATGGGATTTGCAAAAGCTCTTGTTCCCTTGCGTGTTTTTAACCTTACCTTAAATGTGATTGCTACCGGCAAGCGGTAGCAACCACTTTAAGGTGGGGGCATATATTGTGGTAAATGCTTGGATATCTTAGATATTGTGATAAAATGTGTTGTATACTACCTTTTTATTGTAAGGTGTCTCCATGATGCAGGCGAGGTTGTATATTTTGAATTGTGTGTTTGCGCATACTTCATTTTCACTGTAAGGCATCTCTGTGATGCAGGTGGGGTGGTATACTTTGTTTTTTGTGTGTGCATGCTTCCTTTTCATTGTAATGTATCTTCGTGATGTAGGTGGGCTTGTATGATTTTGTTCGCTATAAGGCGTCTCCGTGATGTAGGCGGAGTTGTGTATAGCTCTGAGGAGATTGCATGGCTCATTTTTGAAAGCCCTTCTACGGAAGGCGGAGTTGTGTATTCCCTTGAGTGGTTGCACATCCTTTTGAAAAAGTCCTCTCGCGGGAGGTGGGGTCGGGTCTTGAGTTACTCACCCTTAAGCATGTTTTTGGCGGTAATTGTAGTATGGCGATGAGCCCCTCACCGTCAGGTGTGTTTTGCATGTCTTAGATGGTGGAGCGTAGAGATGAGCTCCTCCCCATCACTTGTGTTTGTTGTGTATAAGACGTATAGTGGGTCGACGACACACTTTACGGTGCTTGTGTATTTCTTGTGTTTTCAATGTGTTTTGTGGTGGCATGTAGTGATGAGCTCCCCCCACACCATGTGTTTTGTGTGTATTTGTGGTTGCGCGTAGCGATGAGCTCCCCCCACGTTGTGTGTTTTGTGTGTTTTGATGGTGGTGCATAGTGATGAGCTGCCCCCATCACTTATTAGTATTGTGCAATTGTCTAATCATGTCTTCTCTTCATCTATGCTTTGTGTATTGTGTGACTACATTTATGTTTTATCTATGTATTGCATGCTTTTGTACTATTTTCTTTGTGTTTTGCATGATTGTTAAGTGTTTTATTATGTTTTCCTAATCTTGGGGGCTAGATATGGTCTTCCAAACTTGGGGCATGCTATTGGCTGTAGTGATTGACGTGCTTGATGTGTTTTTGACCATACTTTAATGCATTCACTGATCATAAGATCATACACACATTAAAGTGGGGGCTAAATGTTAAGGAGTAAAAAGTGTCTATATGTCTTTTTACCTCCTTGTTTAGCTTCTAGGTCCCTTAATTATATTATATCTTCAAAATGTTTCTCCTAATGCAAAATTGCCCGACACCAAGTTGAAATTGGAATGTGGGCCACTTAGTTTAGCTTACCTTGAACCCAAAGGAGGCTAAAGGACCTGGGCGGTACCACCCAGGTCCCTCCCTTTTGGTGGGGGCTAATTCAAGTGTGTGTTGTCTTTACACCTCTCTAGAGGTTTCTCCTTGTCGGCTCTTTTGGTTTGAATTATTGATTTTAAGTGGGAAAGCATAAATAAGTGTGTTTTTCAGTTCATTATTGACTAAGATGGAGATAGTTAACTTGATATCTTGAAGTAAAGAGTAGCAAGAGAATTCATTGTGATCCTAAAGCATATTTGTGTATTGTTATTGTGTGTTTTTGCAGATATGGAGCTATCATTTATCCTTCCTTAGGAGTTGAAGGATCTTCATCATTCTAAGGACTCATCACATAGGTGATATCATTGTTTGTTTATTATCATTTGAATCATCCTATTATCATTTCTTCAGCCTCTGCCCCCACAAGGGCACACACTCTTTATCAATCAACGGTATTGGGAAGCTTGAATTCTATCTCTGGATTTGATTGAGGCAAGTCCCTAAACACCATAACCTCCAAAACCTCTTTTTATCTTTTTGTGTGCAAGTTACAGGAGTGAGATCTGGGAAACATAGAGCTACAGGAAGACTAAGTGTAGATCAGGGTTTCAGGATCTGAAGACAATTTCAGAGTACTCCCTCACTAAGGACTTGGGTGGTACCACCCATGTCCTACATTTTCTGGGTTTAGATCTAGCATCAGGGCAGCATCTGGAGCAACCTTTTAGTTCACACGTTCAGCATATTCCTTCACTCAGGACTTGGGTGGTACCACCGAGGTCCTACACCTCTACTTTTGGGAGACATGTTTTATCATTCCCTTAATTATCCCTATGTAATTAGTTTCTGGGTTTTTGTTGTATTTTCTCTGTTATAAGCAAATCATTGTAAAACTAGGGTTTTCATGCATTATCATCCTAGGGTTTGATAAAAAGACTAAGTTAAATCTTATCCATCTATAGGATACAAGAATCCAAGGTCAGTAGTTCAGTCCTCCTTCATTTGATAGTGATTTGGGTCAGCCTTGTCCTTGAATGTTATATGGAAAAGGGTTTGATCTAGTTCATATTCTAGTCATTGTCATTCTCATTTTTCATACTAAACAGTAGGAGAGTCAAAAGTGCCAACCAAAATTTCAATATAAGTAGTAAGATAAGCTACTTTTTTTAGCTCCTGCTTGACTGCTTTATCCTTTTCCATCTTATGTATCATCCAATCAATGGATGAGTTTTCCATTTGTTTTCCTTCCTCCCTTGATGGTTTCCCCAATGAAATAGTGGTTACCATATAATTAGAGAGTTAATTCTAAATCTCTAGCACATCCTTCAAAGGAGTCACAATCTGAGCCTATCTGATTCCTTGTGGATTTGTAGTAATTATGGATTGAACCCTTACTCTCTTTGGGGGAGGTGGCCTTACAATCATGGATGGTAGTTGAATAAAATCAGCCATTGGGGGCTTCATCACCCTCTTCTTATGTTGAAAAAGAATGTGAAAAAGGTGAAAAACACCCAATGTTGAAATACATAATGTGTAATTAAAAAGGTGTCAATTTTCACACAATGATACGAAATTATGCCAAATTTTCAAATGACAAATGAATATATGTTTGAATATGAGTGCAAGACCTGAAATGCAAGATATCTAAGGTGAATGTAATGAAACAACACCAATTTATGCTTGTTTATGCTTCTAAAATGTTTAATTTTTTCACCTTTTTCAATGCAAATGCACAAAATATGTAATGAAGTTCAGAGAATGGTGAGGGGAAGAAAATTAAGACCTTTTAATCAGTCCAATAATGCAGCAAAATTTGTTACAACACACCACTCTTACAATGCAAGATGAAAGATTAGCTAAAATGTAGTAAAAATGCAAGGATTTTTGAAACCCTAATAGTGAAATTAAAGCATGAAAGTATGCAAAATGATGAATGAATGGAATCTAATCAAGTTTAATGTGTAAAATAACTTAGATCAGATTTGAAAATGATGCCAAAATCCTACAGTGCAAAGTGTAAGTGAAATTTTAAGGAAATATGAATGAATGTGCCTCTTTTTGTTTAAATACACAATGTGTAAATGAGAAATTTGAAATGTAAATGCAAAAATACACTATGATGAAACACTATAGTCAAAAATTAAATTTGAATGAGTGTGAAAATGAGTAATAAAATTTGAAATAAGATTTTAATTACAAACCCTAGGTTTTGGAATTACTAAGTTATATGAAAAATGCAAAATTTCAAGCAAACCCTAGCACATGAGAGATACAAATACAAGGTAAAGGATGAAATGCTACAACTTATCTCAGATCTGATGTAAAAATCAGAAAATTAAATGCTTTCAATAATATGTAAAGAAAATAGTGCAAATTACGTCTCATTGCAAGCCAAAAATGCCTATTTTTTTGAATTTTTCAATTTTTATGCAAGATTTTGAAATGTATGATGATGAAATGAAATGCATGAATGTAAGTCTGATGTACAACTCTCAGCAAGGTACAAAATTCAATAAAAACATGGGTTCACCAAAATCTAATGTAGAAAAAGGGGATTCATTGATTGATTTGATAGGTGGTTTAGCTAGATCCTCCTTTCAATACACACATTCAAGGACATTTAACCGAGTTGAATCACAACTTCTACAAGAAGGCTCAACTACAGGTTGGTTTTCACTTGGAATGATGGGGAAATTTGGAATTGATTGATTAATGTATTGATTTTAGTCTGATTAAGCTTAAAACCCTAATTATGCAAATCGTAAACAAACGGATGAAACCTGATAAATGCTTTCATAGAGATAGACTAAATACAGATTAGATACATACTAGATTTCAAGTTTTGGAATACAGAAAAGTTAGGGGTGAAAGAGCGGGCTGAAAGGAAGCTAGGTGTGCGGAAATCGCTTCCTACACTAATCTAATGAGAGGGCTATGCAAATTCAATTTTATCGTAAATATTACAACAATGTTAAACCATTAACATGAGATATTACAGAAAAACACAAGAACCACAAAGTAGACAGAAGAAGAGAGACAAAGATTTACGGTGGGGAAAACCCTTATCGGGTGAAAAACCCCACACTCAGAAACCTACACAATGTATTAACAAATCTGAAATATGTTTACAGTACACTTGCAATGCAAGCTTCAATGGTCTTCGACACTCGTGTCTGGAGTCAAACTAGCAGCATAACAGTACCTGTAGAACCTGTGATACAACTCCCTCTCCAAGCACCTGTATACATAGAAAATACAAGGCAATATTAGACCTTTCTTGGAATGGGCGTCCAACTTGGCCTCATGGCCCAAAACCCACGCTTAAGGACACTTGGTCAACATTGTAGAATGTGTTGACACTTGTCCACAACTCCCATTCCAAAGGGGTCACCTATTTCCAAAATGGGCTATGACAGATGCTCTTACGACACTTACGACCGTCATAGTGGTTACAACTTAAAACTGTAAGAGAATCTTTCATACATAGGCTATAAATAGCATATTCTCTTACAACATGTCATAGTCCATCTTGCGGCACCCAAATATACCTTTTTCAAAGATGCTTCATGACACATGTCTTCACCTGTCTTACAACTTTCTATTTCTGACTCTTACATGTCATAGATTCGTCATAGGAATTCGTCATAACTGTTTCGGTCAAACATTCCCTTACACAACATGGAAGATGCTGACACATGGAAAAATGCTCCTACCACAAAGTGGGATGCCTATCTCCTCATGTGAGGACAAAATTACAAGTTCTCATATTCCATGTATGATTGACACATCACCGTGCCACATCCCACAATATGACAATTGGAATTTACAAATATTTACAACATAGGCAATTAAATAATAAATACAAACATTAATAATGTAAGGAATTTACAAGGTTGAGACACCTTAATTCCCAACATTCTCCCACTTGTCAAACACCTTGTAAGAGCCAATAGAATAATAAGATTTAATTGCTATAGGCTGAGAGGCCCATAGACTCCGAACACCATCTGAACTTCTCTGTGCTCACTGGATTCATCAATGAATCAACAACATTCTTCAAAGTATCTACCTTCTCCAAATTTACCTTTCCATCTTCAACCATGTCTCGCACGAAGTGAAACTGAACATCAATGTGCTTGGTTCTAGCATGGAAAGTTGGATTCTTTGCAAGGCAACTCTGACTGTCACAACTGATTGTTATTTGTCCTACATCAACACCAATATCTGAACACAATCTCTTAAGCCAAATGGCTTCCTTACAAGCATGAGTTGCTACCATATACTTAGCTTCTATCATGGACAAAGCAAAAATAGGTTGTCGCTTACTCATCCAACTAATAGCACCACCAAACAGTGTAAACACATAAGCATTGGTGGATCTCCTGCTGTCCATGTCACCTGCCCAATCTGAATCCACAAATCCACGAATGTCAACGAAATGCAGAGGTCCTGTAACATTACCCTAATAGCAAATGGAATACTTGGAAGTACCCCTCAAATATCTAAACACTCTCTTAATTGCATCCCAATGAACCCGTCCAGGATTAGCCATAAATTGACTAAGGACTCCCACTGCTTGGGCAATGTCTAGTCTTGTGTAGACCATAGCATACATCAAACTGCCAACAACACTAGCATAAGGTACTCTGCTCATGTCCTCCACCTCACTAGGAGATTTTGGACAATCCTCAACAGATAAATTTGTCCCCAAAGAAACAAGAACACACAATGGTCTACAATCTGTCATACTGAACCTATCCAACACGAACTTCACATACTTACTTTGGCTTAACCAAAGTTTTCTATTAGCTCTGTCCCTTCTGATTTCCATTCCTAGAATGTACCTGGCAGCCCCTAAATCTTTCATTTCAAACTATGCTGATAAATGAGATTTGAAATCATAAATCATATTCTTACCCTTCCCAATGAGCAACATATCATCAACATACAGTGCAACAATGAGAATACGATCACCATCAAACTTAAAGTACACACAGTGATCTGATTTCGATCTCACAAATCCAATTGACAACACAAAGGTATCAAATTTCAAGTGCCATCTCCTAGGGGATTGCTTCAAACCATACAAAGACTTCTTTAATTTGCAAACAAAATTTTCTTTACCTCTCACCATGTAATGTTTTGGCTATGACATATAGATTTCTTCCTCCAAATCACCATGAAGGAAAGTTGTCTTCACATCCATTTGTTCTACCTCCAATTAATAAGCTACTGCAAGAGACAACATGAATCGAATGGATGTCATCTTTGCAACGAGAGAGAAGATCTCAACATAATCTATACCCTCCACTTTTGAATACCCCTTCGCAACCAATCTGGCCTTATACTTCTCAACACTACCATCTGCACCAATCTTCTTCTTGAACACCCATTTGCATCCAATAGGTTTTCGTCTAGGAGGCAAAAGCACCAAGTCCCAAGTTTGATTCTTTTCCAAAGAAGCCATTTCATCCTCCATGGCCTCCTTCCAGGAACTTGCATCTTTCATATCCAAAGCCTCTGACACTATTCTAGGTTCATCACTGTTAGTGATTAAAGCATAAGCACAACTAGAATCAAGCAATGTAAAACCAAACCTTTCAGGTTGCTTTCTTATCCATGTAGACCTCCTCAATGGCTGAGGTTGAGGTTCAGCTTCTTCATCTGACCTTTCAAAGCTGCCAGAGCTCTCCTCATCATCAGGTCCAACATTGTCTTTCTGTTCAGTCTTCTCAGGGGTAACAGGAAACTGAACAACATCCTCTTTCTTTACTATTTCTTCTGGCTGTAAAATAGTGGAAGAAGGTGTAAGCTCTCTAAAGACGACACTTCTGCTATACAACACTTTTTCAGCCACAGGGTCCCAAGCTTGTATCCTTTCACACCGACACCATAGCCAATGAAGATACACTTAACAGCCTTGTTCTCCAACTTTGACTGCTTCTCCCTAGGCACATGTGCATATGCCTCAAAACCAAAAACACGAAGATGCCTTATTGAAGGCTTTCTACTAGACCACACCTCCATGGGTGTCTTACCAACAAGAGCTGATGTAGGAGATCTATTTACCAGATAGCAGGCAGTGGCAACAATTTCAGCCCAAAACTTTTATTCTAGGCCAGCTCCACTAAGCATACTCCTAGCCTTCTCTATCAGTGTCTTGTTCATCCTCTCTGCAACTCCATTTTGTTGTGGGGTGTATGGAGTTGTCTTATGTCTTTCAATCCCAAGTTCCTTGCAATATTTATCAAATTCTGTAGAACAAAACTCACCACCATTGTCAGTTCTCAAACATTTAATCTTTTTACTAGTCTAATTTTTAGCAAAGGCTTTAAACTCCTTAAACTTGCTATAGACTTTAGATTTGCTTCTGAGAAAATAAATCCATGTCCTTCTACTATAATCATCTATAAAAGATACAAAATATACAGACTTTGATAACGAAGGAACATTAACAGGACCAAACACATCAGAATGAATAAGGTCCAACACACCAGAAGACTTATGAGAACTTGAGTAAAACTTAACACGATTTTATTTTCCATAAATGCAATGTTCACAAAAGTCAAACTTAAGATTACAATCATCTAACCCCTCAACGAGGTTCTTATTTTTCAGGGTACGCAGACCCTTCTCACCAATGTGGCCAAATCTCTTATGCCATAACATTTTCTTTTTAGCAGGAAGTTTAACTTCCAATGCATGATTACAACCATCAAGACTAGAAACAACAGATTTCTTCACTACTCATTTAGATGGTGGGGCTAAAGTGACTGTTGCCCTCTTCCTTGAGTCAGAAGAACTATTGCATTGTGAAATGCATGCCTCCAGCTGAAATAGAGTACCTCTCCTAGCACCCTTAGCAAGCACCATAGCTCCTCTAGTCATCTTGCATCCTTCTTTTGAAAAGACAACCTACATACCTGCATCATTCAACATGCTTATAGAAAGCAGGTTCCGTGCTAAGCTTGGGATGTGCATAACCCCAGAGATCCCCTTCACTCGACCATCAGGGAATTAGATAGAGACTCTTCCATGACCAACAATCTTCAGATGAGAGTCATCACCCAGATACACCTTTCCACCATCGAACTCCTCATACTTAGTGAACTAGTCTCGATGCGAGGTCATGTGAAATGATGCACCAGAGTCAATTAGCCACACATCATCAAATGCATGGGTTGCCAGGGCTGCGATGAAAGCATCACCATCATCTTGTGACTTGTCAGAATCTGAATCAGGAGCTTTCTTCTTCTTCTTCTCCTCTTTGCATTCCTTTCAGAAATGCCCAGTTTTGCCACAGTTCCAACAAAGAGCCTTGGACTTTCCAGGAGATTTGGATCTCCCACGGAATTTGGATCTACCTTTCTCATCTTTCTTGTCCTTCTTCCTCCCTTTCTCCTTGGGTCTTCCACAAACTGCAAGGGCCTCTTTGGCTGCCTCAGAAGACTTTCTTCGCATCTCTTCAGACAACATCGAAGAAACCACTTCTTCCATTTTGAATGTGGATGTGGTGCTTCCAATAGCCATGATAGTATGATCCCATGAGTCCGGCAGAGAACAAAGCAGGGTCATACACCGATCCTCCTCCTCCATCTTCACACAAATAGATGTCAATTGTGCAACCAGCATGTTAAAGGTAATCATATGTTCAGCGACGGATCCTCCATCCTCCATTCGAAGAGAATACAACTTCTTTCTTAGGAAAAGTTTATTAACTAGGGATTTGGCTTGATACACATCCCCCAACTTCTTCCAAAGTAGTTTTGCAGTAGTCTCCTCATGGACATTTAACAAAACAAAATTAGCAAGACTAAGTCTTATGAGACCCTTAGCCTTCTGATCCTTGAGATCCCACTCATCTTGAGACATTGCAGCTAGTTTAGTTCCATTAACACTTTCCCAAAGGTCTCGGTCTACAAGCATGTCTTCCATCTTGAGCTTCCACAGCTTGAAATTAGTGCCATTAAATTTCTCCACTTCAAATCTTCCGGATGTACCTGCCATCTCCTTGCTGCAATAAGATACAGAATACTCTGCACAAACTTCCACTCAACCTAAGATCAGCTCAAAAAACCCCTACCCAAGAACTAGGACCAAAGGTGATCAAACTTTGATACCAACTGAAAGGAAGTTAGGTGTGCGGAAATTGCTTCCTACACTAATCTAATGAGGAGAGGGCTATGCAAATTCAATTTTATCCTAACTATTACAGCAATGTTAAACCATTAACATGAGATATTGCAGCAAAACATAAGAACCAGAAAGTAGATAGAAGAAGAGAGACAAAGATTTACAGTGGGGAAAACCCTTATCGAGTGAAAAAACCCACTCAAAAACCTGCACAATGTATTAACAAATTTGAAATATGTTTACAATACACTTGCAATGCAAGCTTCAATGGTCTTCAACACTCGTGTCTGGAGTCAAACTGGCAGCATGACAGTATCTGTAGAACCTGTGATACAACTCCCTCTCCAAGCACCTGTTTATATAGAAACTACAAGGCAATATTAGACCTTTCTTGGAATGGGCGTCCAACTTGGTCTCATGGCCCAAAACCCATGCCTAAGGACACTTGGTCAACATTGTAGAATGTGCTTGACACTTGTCCACAGCTCCCATTCCAAAGGGGTCTCCTATTTCTAAAATGGGCTATGACAGATGCTCTTACGACACTTACGACCGTCATAGAATTTGTCATAGCGGTTACAACTTACAGTTGTAAGAGAATCTTTCATACACAGGCTATAAATAACATATTCTCTTACAACATGTCATAATCCACCTTGGGGCGCCCAGATATGCCTTTTTCAAAGATGCTTCATGACACATGTCTTCACCTATCTTACAACCTCCTATTTTTGACTCTTACATCTCATAGATTCTTCATAGGAATCTGTCATAACCGTTTTGGTCAAACATTCCCTTACACAACATGGAAGATGCCGACACATGGCAAAATATTCCTACCACAAAGTGGGATGCCTATCTCCTCATGTGAGGACAAAATTACAGGTTCTCATATTCCATGTAGGATTGACACATCATCATGCCACATCCCACAATATGACAATTGGAATTTACAAATATTTACAACATAGGCAATTAAATAATAAATACAAATATTAATAATATAAGGAATTTACAAGGTTGAGACACCTTAATTCCCAACACGGGCATCCAAGCCCAAGGTGGCAGTTTTTCAAGAGGTTGGGAACCAAATGTGTTGTAGACATGGCTGCTCGGGGATTCTCCGTGACACGAAACTGAGGGGCAAAAGAGTGGGCACCCAAGCCCTTCCTGAGCTATTTCCTACCTTTTTCTTCAGATCCTGATTCCTTATGCTCTGAAATAGTCCTTTGCAACTCCTCTCTGCAAGATCCGACACCTGTCACCTGCAATCACAAGGAGAGGGGTTGGGGGTTGTGGTGTTTAGGAGCTTGCCTCGGTCAAGCCCCAGAATGGCATTCAGGCCTTCTAACACCATTGTTAGATAGAGAGTGGGTTTCCTTGCAAGATAGAGGCAAAAACAATGATAAATGAATGATTGAAAGCACAAATAGATATCACCTCGGAAGTGAAACCCTCATGGAAGGATGAAGCTCTTTCATGCCATGAGGAGATGGATTGATGAAGTCAAATCTGCAACAAACAAACACAATAACAACAGAAGTCTTCTTTGTAACACAATGAAAGCCTTGAATATCCTTAGCATAAGATCACAAGTTTGCATCATCCATCTAGTTGTAAAATGAAGTCATTAAACTACTTAAATATGCATTCTCACTAAACATTTGTAATTCAAATTGAATAGGCCGACAAAGGGAAACCTTTTAACGGTCACTTTACGGTCATTTAAAATTGGGACCCTGACAAAATAGGGCAGGACAAGGGCGAGTGTGCCCTTATCCAGGGACCTATTTTAGGGCCTGATTAATATTTAGGACTCACCCCTAGGTCCCATTTGACATGGGTTTCGGGGGATTTTGCTTCGAGATTCATTTTTAACATGCATGATTAACTCTAAAGGACCCGGGAGCTAAACTTAGGAGGTAAAAGTCCTAGAGGGACATTTTATGACATAACACCTTTATATATCTAAAAGTGGTAAATTAAATATACCAATTGCCCCATCTTTTGATTTCTACCATTACCTCTACAAAAATTCTTTTGGAAGAGTCTCCTTCCAGCATTCTAATAATAAATAAAATAATTGTATCATTAACCCTCACAAATGACTTGGAACTTTCCTTAATTTCAAGTTGGGGATGATATTTGTATAGTTTTGGTTACCCTTGGCTCATGACACCCACTACTTGGTGTCAAAAAATTGTTGCCTCCTAGCTAAGCATAGAGCATGTATGATGTTATATAAAATTTCTTGGTCTAGATCAAACTGGAGAGTTGCTTGTGCAATTTGTTATTGATCAATGTGGCCCAATATAAGAACTCTTTTCCTGCTAATATCTTGGCAATATATTGATACATCCAAGACTGAAATTATCTTGCCATCTCTTGTCTTATAGTCATTCTTAGCAATGTAATAATGACATTGTAGACACTGAAAATTGTCTAGGTCTTGTTTACACATGACCTTGTATATCTTTGCCCTAGGTCCTGGTTACACAACACATTGTTGACATGAACTTGTATGTGTTCCCCTAAGTCCTAGTTCATCCTAGTTCATCTAACCTCGTCCCACTTAATCTCATTTATCCCTAGGTCCTAGTTTATCCCATCTTAATCCCATTTGTCTAACTTAATCATAATCCCAATTAATTAAATAAATCCCATTTATTTAATTAATTTCCCCTTTCCTCTAATTTAAATAAATAAAATATTTATTTAAATTATCCCTTTCACATGTTTCCATAATTCAAATTAAATATTTGAATTATTTTCCTCACCTTTCATCACATGACAACACTGGTCCACTTCCCTATTTGTCTCATGTGGGGTAGTACAACTTGCATTTAATACAAGTCACATGTGCAAGCTAATTCAAATAAAATATTTGAATTAGATTCCTTTCATTCTCCTTCGCATACTTGTCACATGACTATGATTTCTTGAGGTGCAAGGAAACCTAATCAATCCTAGCCATCCATATCATCTAAACCCTAATCAATCTTGTCCATCCATTCTAACTAGGTCTTTCCTATAAACCTAGCCTCCTCTAAGCCATTTGGGGGGATGCAATCTAATTTCATACTATTATGCTGCCAAAATCTTGAGCAACCAACATTCAACCATATCCATCAATCTCCCCCTTGCATCCATTTTCTATCTCCATTTTGCATCTTTCTTCATATTGCATCCATCATCTTGCAGGTATCAATCAAGATGTCATCTTGCGCATATCATTCAAGGTGTATTGAAGGTTTGGGTTTGGTAATGCATGTGTTTGTTTCATCATTTTAGCTAATCCAAATTTTTAGTATACATTTTGGCACGCCTGCGGTTGTAACCCTTGTTTTTTGCAGGTTTTCTGTGATCAAATTTGCAAGGTTTTAACATTTTTTGTTTGAGTTTTGCAAGTGACCTATTGCAGGAGGCCTCTGGAGCTCAAACGAACTGCGTCGTTGCATCTGGGAGGCTCGAGAAATGAAAATCAACATAAAATTGATTAGTTTTTCTCCCTGTGAAATTTTTTGTTTTTGGCCAAATTTTTTTTAGTACGACAGTCCGTACTGTACGGATCCATATGGATCCGTATCATACGCACATACCGTACCATTCCTATGCAGGGGCTATTGTGTCTGATCATCAAGTTTCAATTGTTGATTGCAGGCCTAAGGTTTTCATTTGCTGTGACTTTGGTTTTTTTTTTTGCAGGGTCGAGTTTTATTTGTGTTGCAGGCTCGGTTTTCCTCCTCTGTCGACTACCATATTTCATCACCAGCTCTAAAACCTAAACTTTCTCGTCGTAGACCTCTAACTGTTAGTCACTATCATCATACCACTGCTGCCCGCATGAATGCCACGTCTGGCATACCTTACCTCCACCCGATCGCTACCCTTGGAATCGCTTTCACCACCATCTATGAACCAAGTCCCCAGCACTGCTTAAGCTTGTTTTACCACCCACTACACTTAGTCGACACCATCAATCATTCAGTGCTCCCTATTAAACATTTGGTTGACACTCATTCTTTTTCGACTCCAAGACCCTGCTGCTCACGAAAATCTCTGCCTGCAGTCGCCACTTTTGGCCAACAACGCCCATGCCACTTAAAAACCCTACCACCACCTGACTTTCCACCTCTCGCCACCTTCGGTCTCTGCTCAGCCACCAACCACAATAGTCACCATTTACCGCTCAATACTCCCATCGCCACCAAATGCCCGCTTGGTCATCTCGCAAACTTGTCCCACATCGCCACCATCCAAATCTGTGCTCAACCTTATGATCACCACCTCACAACCACCATTGCCCACTGCAAAATTTCCCCCTCATGGTTTCCTGAAACCCTAAACTACCCTTTATCCTTTGTCATTGTAGTTTAAAACTATAAATTTTGGCAAGTTAAAAGTCCTGGCGGGCTATCAATACGGTTGGGCTTTAAGCCCTCTTTGCACCTGAACCATCGGTCACTTCAGTGACCAAGAGGAAAAAGAGGAAGGGGGCTTATAAGCCCCTTTCATATATCTTTTTTATTTTTTGCTTGGATTCATCCTTTGGTCACATTAGCAACCAGGGGCCTATTTCGCCTCTAACTACCAGGTAAACCACCAGCCTAAACTGCATTCATGTGACCACATTTCACCTGACTGTCAGCAATTAGCATTAAACTGCCAAACATACCTCTTGTGCCTCCAACATGCCCTAATAGGGCCTTTTTTTTCTTTTTCTCATAACTTTCATATACGGAGGCAAAATTTTGCAAACAAGTGCTCATTGGAAAGAGGATTTAGAGGACTTCGCAACGGTGCAGGTTTTCTCAGGTGATTGTACTATTATGCCCACTTTTTTCGCAGTCAAAGTCAAACTTGCATGAAAACTTCAATCGAGCATAACGTTTGCAAATTTCATCCTTTTTCAGCGAATTTTTTTAAAAAGTGAATAGAATTTCATATAGAATCTGTTCATGAAACTCATTTTTCTGTATCAGTTCATTTTTCATCATATTTTATCAGATTCTTGATTTTCACATAACAGTCTTCTTGGCTAGTCTACTTGCTTCTTTCTCGATTTGGTGGCTTATAGGGGCATCAAAGGAGTTGGAGTAGCGTTGGCATCATCACTTATAACAAATTGGGATAGCAAAATAATTAGGTGCATTCATTCTCATCTCTTATCTCTTAATCATTGTTTGACCACACATTTGGACTTTGGGCTTAAAACAAACAACTTGCTTGCTATCACATCATAAATTGGGCATAAAATCAACAAGTGTCTTCCATCACACATTTGGATTTGGGCATAAAAAAGAACAAGTGCTTGAATTGTTTGGTGAATTTGCATGCGATTAGGGGTGTGTATGCTCTTCTCATGCACTTCGTTTGATCTTGAAAATCAAAAACACCTCTTATCCATTCATATTCACACCTCACATTTCGATTTCTTAAGGGTTAATTTACAAGTGCGAGTGTGAATCAAGTGTGCATGTGTATGCTCTCTCCTTGCACCGTAAGGTGATCTTGGGGATCAAAAGCACCTCACTTGGTTTGCTTTTGTTTACCCTTCTTAGGAGGCCTTCTTGGAGACACACCACTCTAAGGGATGACCTCAATCGTGGCTAAATCGAAAGACACCCTCATTGGGAGTTGGAATCTTGTCACTCTTGGCTAAGCCCAAAAGAACTTTATACCTTTGGGAAGTGAAGGTGAAGGGTGGGTTACCCCTTTCTCCCAGCTGTGGCAAGATTTCGCTTTCAAATTCCTAGTCAATCTCGTGTAAACATAGCCCAAAACCTAATTGGCCATACCCTATTTCAAACTAGAGAATAGGCGTGTTGATGTGTCTTCCATGTGTGCTTGTTTAATCATCACCACATTCTTCAAATTCAAAATTCAAAATTTCTTATGTGTCTTGCGTGAGTGAATCATGTTTGTACATGTGTGATCATTTGATCTAACATTGCCAAATCAAGATAAACACCAAATATATAAAGACAAGTCATTCAACTCATTCTTCCAACACATTCAAATCCAATCACATTCATCCTAATCACCCATTCTTAGCCACTTCATTCCTAATCATATCCAAGTCACCATAATTCAAACCCTCATCATTCCAAATCAATTTCATTCTAATCAAAGCCCCTTCATTCTAATCGTCATCCTAATCACATCTAATTCATTCTAATCCAATCTTAATCATATCTTCCTCATTCTACATTAGCAAATCAACATCATCCTAATCATCCTAATCATTCCATATCAAACCCTAATCATATCCAAGTCATCATCCCATCACATCAACATCATCCTAATCATCCTAATTAATCCAATTCATACAATCTTGCCATTCTAAACCACATACAAGTCATCCTAAATCAATCCTAATCATATCCTTGTCACTCTACATCATCAAATCATCATCATTCTATCCAAATCATTATCCAATCAACATCATTCTAATCATTACACGTCATCATTATCTCCATTCTTGTCAAATCAACCTTAGTCCCAATCATCCCTAAGCACATCCTAGTCACATCTTCATCATTCATCCTCATCCTATCAATATCATCCTAATCATCATCCTAATCATCATTCTAATCATCCCTAATCATTCCATATCAAACCCTAATCATATCCAAGTCATCATTACACATCATCATCAACCTCATTCTAATCAAACCCCCTTCATTCTAATCGTCATCCTAATCACATCTAATTCATTCTAACCCAAACCTAATCATATCCTCCTCATTCTACATCAGCAAATCAACATCATCCTAGTCATCACACATTATCCAATCATCAAATCTTATTCCAAATCATCTCCACATCATCATCAACCTAGTCCTAGTCAACACTTGGCAAGATGGTCATAATCATTCAAGGGGGCTATCCCTCTAATCATGAGATAAATCCCAAGCCCAAGGTGACAATTCATGGGGGTTATCCCTCTAATCATGAGACAAGACCTAAGCCTATAATCATAATTAGAGGAGCCCCTCCTCCTAATCCAAATCATGAGGACAAACCAAAGCCCAAGATCACAATTAGAGGAGCCCCTCTTCCTAATCCAAATCATGAAGACAATGCAAGACCCAAGGTCACAATTAAAGGTGGCTATCCCCCTAATCCAAGTCATGAAGACAATACAAGAACAAAGATCACAATTAAAGGATCCTCTCCTCCAAAGCCCAAGTTTATACTTCAAGGAGGCTATCCCTTTAGTTATGAGGATGAGACAAGTCCAAAACCCAATTCATCCACACATCAAATCAATTCCACATCAACCTATCCCAATTCATACCAATATAATCCACCCACTTATCACGTTCATGTCATATCACCTAATCCCACTTCATCATCCTATTAAGGCCATTCCACATCACCTTATCCAACAGCTTTCCATAACAATGCCACATCACCATACCCTACTTCTTCCAACATCAACCAATGTCCACAACAATCCACCTCACAAAACCTTTCACCTACAAATCCTATCATGCCACCTCATCACTAAACCTATCCACATGGCAATCAAATGTCCTTACAAGAACAACATGCAAGTCCAAATGGCCCTATGTACATGAACCAAGCAAGCTCAAGTTCACTTTTGCAACAAACATCATTGATAGACTTAAGTTATCTTAAGCAAGACCTAAAATCCTTTGACAAGGGAGAAACCAACCTAGCAAGTGCCTCCTTTGAGTCACCTTCACCATCCAATCATATGCCAACACATGAGCCAACTAGTCCTAACCCAACACCTTTATCAAGCCCTTCATCACCTTCATCCCCATGTTCCACTAATCCTTCATTAAAAGATTCCATGGAGATACTTTTGAAGAAATTGGTCCAAGCAAATTTGATTGAGATATACCCATTCAAAGCATATTCTCCATCTATGTTTAAACCTAGGTGGTATAAAGATGATGAATATTGTGCATACCATAGGTATAGGGGCCATACCATATTCACTTGTGTCCGATTTCAAAGATTGGTCAAGAACCTAGAAGATTGTGGTAAGATTGTCTTGGATAAAACCAATCCCTCTAATTCCATTATCTTTTCATCTAGCCCAAATCCTAATCCCATTACCCATCCAACAAATCCTAATCCTAAGCCTTCAACTTCCATTATTATCATCCATCCACTATATTGCCCATTCACCCATACCCTTGCAAAGGATGTGATCCATTAGATACTAGCAAGGAATAAAACATTGCCATGTCATCAAACACCTATTCTTGAGCCTCCCCATGAGTCTTTAAACACTTTGTCTAGTCTTCTAACCCCATAATGTGACCTACAAGCTATCAAGCTTATTAAAGAGCCTTCCACTTCCATTCAAGAAAACCAAGAGTTATGTCAAGAGCACGATCCTAGGCATGAAGAAACAATACCCCCTAAATCTAATCAAGATCAAATCATCCCCATCCAATCTATCCATAACATGTACCTTCTTTATGATCAAGCTGATACCTATGAAGAACCTATCCATGAACATCTTGATCCTAGTCATACCCCCACAACTATCCATGAACAAGACACCCCAGACGTATATGCTCCATCTAATGAAAGTCTTGTTTACTTACTTGAGCATTTACCCCATTTCATGGCCTTCATTCGAAGCAAAGACACTTCCCCTCCATCTATTAATAATGAGCAAATGTCCACTTTTCATGATGAGACATGTGTCCCCCAAGCCAACATAGAAGATCAAACAAATAACTTGGATCTAAATGAACATGATCAAGACCCTAGTCATCCTTCCACATCCACCACCAACTCCATTTCAAATCCACCATTATATCCACTTGGCCTTACTACCTGTTAGTGCCTGAATTGACTGACAATTTTTGAGCAATTTTCATGCAGGCACTTTCCCTAAGAATCCAAAAAATGTTCTAAGTGTTGGACGTCCTCAGTATCTCTCAGCTACAGCATCATTTTTTCTTTGAGGAGGAGGTCATCATCATCATATTTTCTTCGATGGTGGTCAGCGTCATCATGTCCTCCGTCGACCGGCTTCTCTTCGTCATCATCATATTTCAATATCGGGTGATGTTTGGTTATTATCCTGATCCTGCTGATGAGCTACAGTGCGCCCCGATCTGCTTGCGAGGGTGATTTTTCAAAGTCTCCGGTGATCTTGCACTTATCACCTTGCCCAGACATGATGATGATGTTGCCCCGATATTCTGAAGGGGTTATTCTCTAAGTTGTTCGACCTTACTTGTTTTTTCTTAAGGGTCGTAGTCATCATCATCATATTTCCAGTTATCACCGTGTTGCTTGCGAGGGTCATCATATTTTTCTGCCTTCATGATATTTCGCCGGGGTGATATTTTTATCATCGGGTGGTCTTGGTTATGATCATCCTGATGATGTTGCTGAAGAGTTCTAAGTGTGACCCGATATTCACCGGGGTCATCATATTTGAACGTCAGGATGATCTTAGTCAATATCATCCTGATGATGTTGTATCACTTCTTGTTCGTTGTTTCTTCATCCTGATGATGCTGACGTCATTCTTATGTCAGGATGATATCTATTTCTTTGCCTATCTGCATCATGATATTTCCGAAGGAGCCCGGGTGTACGTTTGTTCCAGCGTCATGATGATGCTGATATCAAGGAGATATCCGCCTGCTGGCTTCGTGCATTATCTAGTGGGGGGTGATCTTTTCAAGCATCATCATATTCATATTTCGCCCTGATCTTATAGCGGAGCTACAGTGCAGCATGATATTAGTGCATCAGGATGATATTTCCAAATATCCGGTTATCTTCCGAATATCATCCTGATGTCGATATGATGATGACGTCATCAAGGTCCGGGGGGGTCATATTTCGAACACTGATCATCTTATGGAGATTCCCTGATATTTGCATACATGATGATGACGTCATCCGGATATGAGGAGGTGCGCAGCAGGCAGATATGATGATGACGTCAGCAGGATATGATGATGACGTCATCAGTATGTTCATCGGCCAGACTTTTGGTATAGGCTCAGCAGGAGGATGTTCCTCCGATGGATCAGGTTGTGCCGATGAAGGCGATTATCATGCAGGCTATATTGCGATATGATGATGGCGTCAGGGTGATATTTCAAGCGACAGGATATCATGCTGCTGGAGGATGATGATGATGAAGTCTTATACTAGTGTCGTCAGGAGCAAAAGCACCGACATCATATATGCTCATGACCTAGTATATAAAGTGTTAAAGAAGTCGCCGCGGGGTGCATGTGGGATAATTGATATCCTGCATTTTCAAATATCATGATGATGAATCTCGGCGGGAAATGGTTGCGATGCAGAATTGATGTTCTTCCCGAGGCCGCGGGTTGGTGCGCCATTAATGGCGAAGGTTGCAGAGGTATGGGCGATGGCGTGGGCGGATCTGGTACCCGATTGAAGGTGTACATCAGCGGACAGTGGCGCAGGGCTCGAGATGTCTTCCTGTCTCCTCTCCTACCTGCTGCATTCATGTTTGGGCGCCAATCTGGTAATGTGTTTGAGCGCCATTTTTATGATACTGTGTATCTGGCGGGATTTTTGGTCAACCTGGTAGTTAATGCTGAATACACCCTCCTGCTATATAATGCAGACGGTGTTATTCATTGAAGGTTGTTGAAAGTTGAGGATTTTTGGCTCTGTAATCCAAAACCAGCTGATCTGGTTGCTCTGTACAGTCTAACTTGTGAGTTTATGTATCTCCTGTTGTACGATTTGGCATGAATCCACTGATTTCATGGTTGATCTTATATGAGTAATGCTATCTTAGCATGTGTTGTGTTAATTCTGTCTCCAGTATTGCATGTATTCTTCTTCTGAATCTGGATATTTGGGTAATGTTTAGATTCTAGAGCATAGAATTCCTATGTTGAATGTCTGATCTTTTAACTTCTGCTCAAGGAGTAGATTAAACTGTTTTCAGGTTGAACATTGGGAAGGGTATACTGCAGTAGGGATGCCATAAGTAGAGATAACTTAACACTCTGTATTGGGAGATATCTGTAAGGCAGATATCATGTGTATCCCCCTGAAATCCAGTTTTAGCTATTTATGCTGATCATTCACAGGTGTATGTCTACCGACTCCAAGCCCTGGATAGGCACCAATCATGCTGTGTTCTTGTGTTATACACCATGTCCAGCTTTGCATCCAAATTCATATCAAAACATTTCATACTTCCACCTGTTAGTTGTAGGAGTAGGATTAGGAACCCCCTGCATGCTCTCATACCCAACCAGACATCATGTCCAAGAATGTTGCCAGCCTTGTGATCTATCATGCAGATCTTGGTCCATACATGAGAGTATTCTGCCTGTTGTTGTCAAGTTAGATCTTTCTATCTTTGAGCTAGTCAAGGTTACATCTTGAGTTATAGGGATACCCCCCTTGGTGCGGCAGAACCAGAAGTGAAGGGGAGGAGCTCACGCAACCTCCTGTATTCAGTTGGCTGAATCTGCCTGTGCATTAGAAGTGGCAAATCCTAATGCTGATTCAAAGAATGTCAACACTACCTTCATCCATGAATGTTCTTCCCTAGGACAACAACAACCATTATCCACTTCACATTCTTCATCCAATAATCAACTCATGTCTAGTGTCCAAACTACACCTAGTCCCATAGTCAATCGCATGCTCCAAAACATGAACTACCAAGGCAAAGGTTTAGGCCTACATGAACAAGGCATTTTAGAGCTAATCCATGTCAAGGTCCCTCCTCGCTCATTTGGATTTGGATACACACCCCAAGGTCAACAATCTAATGATGTTAGTACTTCCTCCACACTTCCTAAATCTACTTCCTTCCATCATAAACCCCATCATACTCCTAAAACATATGTTGCCATTCCACCTCCCTCATCCTACAAATGTCAAAAGCATGTGACCATTCACCTTCCATCATCCACTTTACCTCCATTGCTTCCAACTCCTAACCTCCCTTCATCTGCTTTGCCTCCACTTCTACCAACACCTAATTATCCATTTATCCATAAGTACCCTAAATATCCTAATCATGACCAACAAATGCACACATTGTATAAACACAGAGCTTCCACTCATTTCATCTGCCACATGGGATTCAAAAATAAACATTTGGATGCCTCCGTTCAAAAAGCCACAAATCCTAAGGGTCCTAATGCCTTAGGAAATCAATCCAAAAATTCAAAGCAAGGTACATTTAAAAATCCATCCAAGCCCATACCTCCAAAAGCAAAGTCAAAAACTAAAATGATATGGGTCCCTAAACAAAAATCAATCAAGTCAAATGAGACATCCACCTCTCAAAAATCCCAACCATCCCCCTCCATTCAAAAATGTCATTCCACTCAAACATTTCAAACATCCCACATGAAAAGCAAAAATCAGAAAAATACTAAGTCCATGTGGGTTCCAAAAGTCCTAAATCATCCATCTCCTAAGCAAACATCACCATTGCTTCCTACACCACCATCCAATCACAAGCTTCCATGTTTAACACGGTGTGTGCAACTGTTGGTCATGATTCCTTTCCATACCTCCATCACTCCATCATTCACTCATTATCCTACATATCTCCTCCATCACTTCTTCCAATCAATCTCAATCCAAGCAATAGATCCAAATGCAAGTCACCCTTTATCCATACCAATCAAGTTAACCAATCTTGGCAAATTATCCAATCACATTATTGGTCTTGATCCTAATCTTGTCGTAAACCAAATCAATCAATCAATCATATCATCAATGGGATATATCGTTCCCACATCCTTGTGTTGATCTAGGAATATATCGTTCCCCACCATGACAACACTATCATCATCAATCAATCAATCAACAATTAATCATTGGCTTACAGCTTGACAGGGGCAATACCTTGTTTGTTTTTGTATCATTTGTGCATGCTTGCGTGCTTGCTTGTGTTATCTTTTTATCTTGCATTTGTATCACAAAAGTATCAACCCAGCTAATATTCATATCTTGTATCTAGACAAGGTTGTATTATGCTGGGGCACGAGACACATCGTCACCTTGGTTCTTATACCTTGGTGCATAACGTCTCGTGCTATATCAAAGATCATGGCTGCTCATTTTCATTACAGCATAACGCATCCATCTCTTCTTCTATCTATTCCTTTATCTTTTTCCATTCCTTCCATTTTGAGAGCATACCCGTGTTTGTCCAACCCACCTACCCTCTCGAGGGGGCATCGTCATCCTATCCTTTTCCTCTATCTGTTTCCTTAGCTTCTTTGAAATGATGTTACTCGACATAAATCTTATCATTTCGCAACATCATCTCAAAGAGGGGCAAATGTAGACACTAAAAATTGTCTAGGTCTTGTTGACACATGACCTTGTATGTCTTTGCCCTAGGTCCTGGTTACACAACACATTGTCGACATGAACTTGTATGTGTTCCCCTAAGTCCTAGTTCATCCCAATTCATCTAACCTCATCCCACTTAATCCCATTTATCCCTAGGTCCTAGTTTATCCCATCTTAATCCCATTTGTCCAACTTAATCATAATCCCAATTAATTAAATAGATCCCATTTATTTAATTAATTTCCCCTTTCCTCTAATTTAAATAAATAAAATATTTATTTAAATTATCCCTTTCACATGTTTCTATAATTCAAATTAAATATTTGAATTATTTCCCTCGCCTTTCATCACATGACAACACTTGTCCACTTCCCTATTTGTCTCATGTGGGGTAGTACAACTTGCATTTAATACAAGTCACATGTGTAAGCTAATTCAAATAAAATATTTGAATTAGATTCCTTTCATTCTCCTTCGCACACTTGTCACATGACTACGATTTCTTGAGGTGCAAGGAAACCTAATCAATCCTAGCCATCCATATCATCTAAACCCTAATTGATCTTGTCCATCCATTCTAACTAGGTCTTTCCTATAAACCTAGCCTCCTCTAAGCCATTTGGGGGGATGCCATCTAATTTCATACTGTTATGCTGCCAAAATCTTGAGCAACCAACATTCTACCATATCCATCAATCTCCCCCTTGCATCCATTTTCCATCTCCATTTTGTATCTTTCTTCATATTGCATCCATCATCTTGCAGGTATCAATCAAGATGTCATCTTGCGCATATCATTCGAGGTGTATTGAAGGTTTGGGTTTGGTAATGCATGTGTTTGTTTCATCATTTCAGCTAATCCAAATTTTTAGTATATAGTCGTTAACCTCCTCATGAAATTCACTTCTAAAAAGCTTCTTGGGTAGCCTAGTGGAGGTTGGTTTTGGCTTCATGAGCTAACTCTTATTTATAACTTCAAGACAATTTCTTAGATGATCCTCATAATACTTTTGTGAGGACTCCATAGTTATGGTAACATATTCTTTCCTTCTGGGAAGTCCAAATATCTCCTTGATATATTGGGGTTGTATCAACAATATTGCATTCCCATTTGCATTTCTTATCTCTCAAAAATTAGGATTGTAAAATTGAGCACATGTCATTACCAGTCCATAGATTGGACTATTATTGGAAATCCTATCGCTTGCACTAATCCACTTGATTTCAAATTTTGGGTTCTTTGGCTAATCCCTATAAATCCACACCCATTCTCTCATTAAAATCACCTATCCCGACATGTCCAAGGTTGGTGTTGGTCATATTGACTAGGTCTATTAATACATTTGATGCTGGAATGACCCCTTTGAATTTGTATTTCATTTTTGGAGGTGAGGTCATACTCATGTGAATAATCCTTAAAATGGGTTAATCTGAATCAACATTCTTGCATATTATCATGCATATTAAAATCTAAGAAAAAATGAATAAAACCAAATTTTCATTTATTAAGTTCTTATAAAATCACATGTACAAATTCCAATTCTAGTTCAAGCAATTTTTTTTTATCTACACGTATTTTGTGGATTTTGTGAAAATTGGGGTTTAGAATTGGTTTGCAAGTTGCAAACTGGGATATAGACCTGATCTACACTTTGCAAGTGCTATTACATTTTGCAAATTGCAAAGTGAAAAGGAAATGTGATTTGTCTACCAAGGTTCAGACCCATTTTGCATTTTGCAAGAAAGTTGTAATTTGCATTGCAAATGTGAAGTGTTGTTTGCAGTAAAAATTGTAAAGCAAAGTTGAAGTGGAATTTACAAATTGTAAATTGGGTTTTGGACCCAACTCATAGTTTGCAAAAATGTTGCAAATTATAAAGTGAGTTGGAGTTATGGACTACATGCTACACTTCGGACTCGGTGTGCTTTGTGCAAATCTTTTGCAAGTTGAAAACAATGTTCAAAGTTTGTCTTGCATGCCAGACTTCATACCTGACATGTTTTTTGGAAGAATTTTGCAAATTGCAAACAAAGTTAGAAGTCTAAATTCAAAGGGCATAGAATGAAAAAGGGTTTAAATGCACTAAGTTTTAAATTGAGTTCAAAGTTTCAATAAACCCAAAGAACTAGGGCGTCGAAAACAGGTTTTCAGAATATGGTAAATAGGTACCCTAACCAGAGTTCAAACTTGATCTAACATTTTTAAACATAAAAATACAACTTAGGCAAATGAAAATCTAAATGCATTAAAGACTGTAGGTGTACTACAAGGGAAATTCACTAGTAAATGAAAGTCATGGTTCAAACACCAAAACTACAATTGATTAAACGTACAATTGGCAAAAAATAATAGAGAAACAAGAAAAGAATAATGGGAAAACCTGGTTGATGCCAAATATTAGCCTTAAATAGCTTGAAGGAATGTGAAATATTTAGTGTTGAAGGTTGTAGGGGAGCTGGATTGCCAAAGTGTTGTGTGAGGAAGCAAAATGACTAGGAAAACAAAATGGCATGGTGTATATAATTCCCCGCATGCAAGCCATTAGGATCACCCACCAATCACTTCAGGGTTTCAAAGGGCATTTGCATGAAACCGCCTTTTGGCCTTCATAGTTTTGAAGGAGTTTTGCAATACAAAGGAGTTGGAAGCCTAGACTTTCACATCGGTTTTGCAATTTTTGGCAAAAGGTTAACCTTATAACTATAAAAGGGATAAATGTGACTTTGTCCTTTAACTTTGATGCACTTTTGAACTTTAAGATAAAAAAATGGATTTCTATCCACCCTTTTAACATAAAATTGACTTAAAAACTCCAGGTTAAAGACACATTCCTACAATAGGATATAACAAAGTTTGCAATACAAGAGTTACTAAGACTTTATGAAAAAGGATAAATCTCCAAAATCCTATACATGGGTCCCCGAATTTGGAAAAAATAGGGGAGTGTTGTGGAGGTCACAACACCTCTCAGAACATCTACTTGTCCTTTGCTATCACTACATGCACTCTAGGAATGTTGCATGTGCACCTACATAGCTATACATACTCCTTCAACATACTCTATTCAAGATGTGATAACTAATTCTCAACTAGACCTCATGTAATTTCTACCATGACAACACCAAGTTTTTAGACACCTCCATGCCATACCACAAAGTCTAATTCCCACCACATTTTACTGCATAGGATTCCAACACCATTTTACTAGTCTGTGATCAAACTTGTTAACTGGGACTTGTATAGTCCAAACCTTTTCTCACTTAAGAACTCTTTGTAAGTGAATAAAATACTAAAGTTCCAATAGTTTGGATGGGAAAGAAGCCCTCATTTTAGCATATCAAAAAATTTTGTCGTGAAACATATGCATATGTCAAAGGAGAAGAGGTCAAAGTCGAACTTTAAAGTAACAAAAATGTCTCTTCATTGAATATAGTGATGAGATAAACAAGATCTTTGGAAGCTAGTGATAGAAAATATGGTATATATTCAGAATATGATGATCATGGAGATCCAGTCTTTTCCTACAGTTGAGAAAACAAAAGAGAATGCAAAGTCAATAATGCAACTATAGTTAAAGATCAAGGAGATTGCATATGAGGCTAGACTAGAGGTTTAGATTGGACCTAATGAGGAGGATGATACAAATAGTTTAGAGGAAGAAACTCCACCTCAACTTTTGAAGAGGTCCACTTAGAAGATGAAGCAATCGAATGGTTATAACCCACTTGATTTTCGTTGTGTATTTGTTTTGTCTACTAATGTTGATGAGTGTAGAACTGTGAAGGAGGCAATATATATGAATGATAGTTAGTCCTAGAGGATGGAAATGGATGAGGAGATGGTAGTGTTGAAGAACAATACATGGGACTTGGTTCAGTTACCTAAGGGAAGGAATATTTTTGGATGCAAATGAGTTCAAGAATAAATTTATTTCTAAGGGCAAGGTAGAGAAGTATAACACAAGGTTGGTTGCTAGGGGTTATTCTCGAGTAGAGGGAATAGATTTTGGTGAGATCTTTTCTCCAATTGCAAAGATTACATCCATTAGATTTATTTTATCTTATGTTTCTACTTTTAACCTTGAAATTGAGAAAGTGGATGTGAAGATAACTTTTTACATGGAGATTTTAAGGAAGAGATCTATATGACACAACCAAAGTACTACACGGTAAAGAAAAAGAAAAAAATTGTTTGCAAGTTAAAGAAATCTGTTATGGTCTTAAATAGTCTCCTAGATTGCAATACTAGAAGTTTGACTCATATTTTTTGAGGTTGGGATTTTTAGATCCAAATCAAATCATTGTATTTAATATAAGTAAGATGGTGATTGGTTTATTGTTATCACTTTTTATGTGGATGAAATGTTGATTAGTAATAGTAAGGATACAATTAAAGATTTGAAATCTCAACTTTCATTATAGTCTGATGGATTTGGGGATGGATATTACAAGAGATAGTGCTAACAAATATTTTTGGTAAAGTGAGAGGAAGTATGTTGACTCTATTTTGTAGTGGTTTAATATGTAGGATTGCAAAATAATGGGTGTTCCTATGCATATATGTTTCTTCATATGCATCTTTAGGAAAATATTCTTCCTTCATGTATTCCACAAAATATCCCCATGTGGGGCTATCATCCAAATCAAGGAGTTCTCTTGATGCCCACTTAATCTCCCATGAATGTTTCACATGGCGTTCAGCTTTGAGGAGGGCAAAGGTTATCTTCGCAACATCAGAGAAGTGGTTTATAGAAAATTATTTTTCTAATTTTGATAACCAATCATCTCAACATCTGCATCTATTTTTCCTTCGAAGTTTGGGATATCAAATTTTACTTGTACTTTGAAAGGAGTGTGACCTTTGAATGGAATTTCTATTTTGTTTGGTTGCTAATTTCTTCTATTCTGCTGGAGCAACTGAGAAAATTCATTTATCATCGCTTTTAAGGTATCAAATGAATCTCCATGTTCTTCCACCATCTTTGGCTGTGTGTATCTTGAAGGAAGATAGTCTAAAGGATTTCGTGTTTCTAATCCCAATCTTTGATAGCCTAACCTCGTGTGATGTGACATACAAGGGTGAAAGAGGCTATGGTATCAGTTAATTTTGTATTTGTTTCCTTACTGTAGTGAGAAATATGTGTTGTTGCTCTCTTGTTGCTCATTCACTAAATTTGGCTTTGCACCGATTTTTATTATTATTGTTGTTTTATATGAATGTTTATTTGGCATACCATTATAAACAATGCTGCAGAAATTTCAAAGAAATATAGCGGCCATATCTGTAACTGCTGGCTATTGTTTTTATTTGCCCTTCTACAATCTCCTTTAACAACTTCCCGTAACCTTTTTTTTTACTGTTAATGCTTCTACAATCTAAATAGATGTGATTCCCTCTTTTTATCTTGGCGTCCTCTTTTATCTTCAGCGACCTCTCCTTTGGCATTGGCTTTATAGTTGCTGTGAATTCGTCTTTGCAGTGGCTTCCTAAGACGGTGATTTTGCTTTGCGACCTCCCTTTTCACTATGTATTTATTTATTATTATATATCTTTTCAAACTGCTACATCTCTTTTTTGGGCAACAACGTTCCCACGATCTTTTCTGCTCTGATACCACTTATATGAATCTGGTTGGAGATCCAGAGGACAACACCTGGTGAGCAGGTCACCTACAATATTATAGAAACCAGTAATAATTGGTTTGGAGTTGTTTGACAATCTTGTTGAGAGATGTATGCCTAATTTTCTGCCTATTTCTTCATTGTGAAGGAAGTAATATTTATTTGTATCCAAAGGTTACGTTCAAAGGTCATCGCAACTGTTGAAACGGAATAAGTAATTAACAATTAGTTAATGTTAGTTCAAATCAATACCCCAAGATGGAGAGGAACTATGTAAATGGAATGCAATGCAAACAAATTTAGAAAACGTTCAAAAGTAGCTTTTTAAATGACACGCAAAAACTTGCATTCAATATATAATGCACAATAATTGTCTTGAATGCAATGCAAAAATCAAAAGCTTGCACGCATTATAAAAGCATGCACTAGGGGAAAGGACCCAATAGTTGAGCACCCTAACTTCACGCCTCTCAAAATCATTCATGGAAATTTTGAATCGCTCCAAAAATTTTGCAGCAGCTTTTTTGGCAGGACCCCTGCTTATAACTAAGGTTTCAGGACCACATCATCAAATATGATGCCACATCAGCATGCTTTTTTGTTGAGGTGTCAAATAGTTCCCCCCAAAAAAGGGTGGACCAATAAGTGTGCATTAAGTCGTGTTTTGTTGGTGTGCTTATGTGGTATCACATGATTGGTTGCTTTTTAAATCTAATGAGCACATTTTGTTCAATTATAAGTACTTATAGTAACACTAACAACCTTAAAGTCGCAACTACTAATGCTAAACTTCTAAAAATATTGGGCCTTCAATACACAAATACTATTACACCTATTGGAACATGCTCAGCAATTGGGTCCTCCCCCCTAAAGGGTTCAAATAACCAGACAACGTAAGTTTTAGATTCATTCCAGAGAGCTTGGCGTGCATGTACACCGTCCCGTACAGCAGTTATTTGAATCTCTTTAGAGAATTTCAACAATGGCACAACACATTGCAGATATGGTTTGTTATGGGAACCCGGATTCATGAAGATATGCACGATTATGGCCATTCAAGGATGCTGGGAATATAAATGCACATGGATTTGCTATTTTACGTATTTACTTGGAAAACAAATGGGCGCATTCTTTATTTTTCATATATTGTGAGTTATTCAGACAAATAGACTGCATATCTTGTAATACTTCTCCATTATAATGGAGACTGTTTTTGATCCGCAATATCACAAGCCAGAAAATAATCAACAGCAATGGAGCTTATTTTTGAATTCTCTTTATACATACAACGGTGACATATATTAAGGAATATGTTCACCTTCTGCATATATCCACATCACCCTTAAGCTGTACAACCACAAAATTACGCAGATGATAACAAGAACAAAATAACATTAATAGCTTGGAGTCGTACCAAGCTTGTTGACGGATTGCCTTCACAGCAATGCTCTATCCCTCCTTGGCAGCCTCGTTTTCAACATCTTTAGCCAGAGCATGACAAGCAGTTTGCTCACTTAGCTCTTTGACATTTTTCTAAGTGCAACCAGCCTCTGCAGCCTCAAGACACTATTGTTATCAAGATGGGATGAAGTACAAAAATCTAGTTGACACTAACAGTGGCTGGGTGAAGCAAGATAACAGACAAGACCCTCCACAGGATGTGGGGGCAGCAAAAGCTAGTGCATAGGGGTAATGCCTCTCCATTTTCTTGGCAGACTGTTTGACAGCACTCTAGATACTTCTTGATTCTTTTTCTTGATGATATGAGTAATTGGTGGGCTACAACTGTTTTTTGTGATGGCATGACATCCCAACCTGAAACGATATTTATCTTGACTATCAGATCATCAGATTTTGTGCCCTGTGATATGAAACATTATAGTCCTTCCTCTTTTTGTACGTAGAATATTCTAGGATGTTTTCAAAGAAAAAGAAGATGGACTTAATATGATGATATGCTAATTGCTTCTGGTTTTCATGACATACAAGAGTAACCAAGATGCATAAGTAAATAGCCAAGAAAATCTAATGATATAATCTAGCAAGGCTTGCATAGCAAAGAAAGCCCTTAAAACAATGTTCGTTTCAAGTTCAAGTCGGAAATCATCAATGACTTTTGTCCCACTTTATTTTAATAAATTCCAGAACTACTTTTGGAATTAGGGAAAATATATCTGAGAAACATAAAGTGAAAAGGTACTTGAACAGTGAGTGCTCTTGAGTCTTAACGGTTGTGTAATTAGTCCCAAAAAAGACTTTGCAAATCCCTAATCTGGTAAGGTCAACTTGGAGAATCCAAACACACTGCCAATCAAACAGGTATATGTTAACCGAACATATAACTAACTACAAGAAAGTTTCAGAAAATATAATAATTAGGAGATACAAGTCAGATAATTGGTAACCAAGTTATTCTTATACTACGCTACTCATTTCAGTAGCTTGATTACTTTGTACTCAATCTATGAGGTGCTTATGAACAACGTGACATAACTTTCAGAGTAGTATCGTACAAAAGAACCAGCTTCGAACCTACCTACATTCTCTAATTTTGAAATGATAGGGCAGCCTCACTTCCAAATACATGCACCTCTCTCTTGATCACGTCAGTAAAATAACTCTGAAATAAAGAGTTAGTGAGGAGAAAACGAGTAATAAAAGAGAGCCACAGGAAAAAATGACATCTATGATAAATTTTCTTAATGTAGAGAGCCAAGAATTTAAGCAATTTTATTTTGCCGTAGCAAAAATTTTCGGTATTGGATATAGTATTAACGCGCAAATATTTTGAAGCTGATCTTTCTTGAGATCCTGAAATTCCATATGAAAAAATGTCTGTAATGTAATGTTAGGGGACTGAATTCTCTGCACCCAAAGTAAATAAACAGCCATCAAGTTAAGTAAGTGGTTAAATCTAAATATAACTGATATTCTTCTACTAAGATTATATGTGACTGAGAAATTGCACTGGTGTCTGATAAAGCCAACCATAAAACAATGGTTTCCAAACATACCTAGAGGAAATAAAATCAGAAGCAAAAGCATAGATATGATAATGGTTTCACAAGTTGTCAAGGTTGACATTAGATAAACCCTGTTACAAAATAATTTATAACCACTCTAAAATTATATCAAGGAACATGGTGTGGGTTTTAGAGGTTAAGATGAAGCTACAAGAATGGGTAGTCCGTGTAGCCAATAACAGGATCAGGAATGTAGAAAGTTTCCCTGTTGTATTCGTTGAGAGGAGCATTCAGCTCAAACCTTCTAGGCAAATCTGGATTTGCCAGAAATAATCGACCATAAACAATCAGATCAGCTTTGCCACTTTCAATTGCTGCATTGCCATCTTCTCTATCATAACCCCCTGCAACAAGGAATGATCCCTTGAATGCCTTCCTCATTGGTAGTAGACTTTTTTCCATAGGGAAAGACTCTAGAACAGTTACCATTCTGGGTTCTATATAATGGGCATACAAGATCTTGTATCTATTTAAGGCCTCCGCCATGTGAAGTCCCAGGGCCTCAGGATTTGAGTCTCCAAATCCTAAAGTACCTCGAAACGGAGATAGTCGGATCCCAACTCGATCTGCTCCGATTTCATTTGCCACTGCTTCAACAACCTCAAGAGCAAATCTGCAACGATTTTCTAGTGTACCACCATAACAATCAGTGCGATCATTTATGCTGTCTTTCAAAAATTGGTCAATAAGTCCATAAGCCCCATGAATTTCAACACCATCAAAACCTGTTACAGATCAAAAGAGAAGGTCCTAGTCAGCTCTTCTACAGGCATATCATAAACACAACCTTGGGCCTGTATAGTGTGTGCAACTACAAATGGTAAATGCAATTCCATTAAAATTAAAACCAAACATGTGATCTCTTTCCAGCTTTAATAACAAAATAAAATATTAGTGGGCAAATAAAGCACTGATTAAATGTTGAATTTGTAAATGGTTTGACAAATGTTTACCTGCAGCCCTGGCGTTTCTGGCAGCAATGCGGAAGTGGTCAACAATTTGTGGTATTTCATCTGTTGTGAGAGACCGAGGAGGAGAAAATTCTACAAGATCCTTGCCATTGGGTAGGAGAGTTTGTCCTGACATCTTTTTGCTTGTTGAGGAGATGGGAGACTGTCCGTCAGGTTGATAGTCTGCAATATGCATTGCACACCTATATGTAGTCACCTCTAGGCACTACTGAAAAAAAGCAAAAGAAATTGCCACTAGCTGAAATTACTATTGATCCACTTAAAAGCAGGCAACAAAATCTACATCAACAGAATCGGCATGGGAAAATTGGCCTTATACAATTTTGATGATGAACTATAATCTGCCTTGCCCTGCCCCCAATTCAGATCTCATTCTTAACAATAAATTGCTTTATGAAATGAAGATGAAGTCATTGAAGTTGATTCAAAATGGGAAATTTGAAATACAGAGATCTAAAATGAGTAAGAAGTATTAGTTTGTAAAAGGAAAAAGAAAGCACTTACCCACATGTGAATCCCTTCCAGTGTGCCAAATTTGACAGAAGAAAACAGCTCCTTTGTCATGCACAGCATTCACAATAGGCTTCCATGCCTTCACCTGCTCCTTGCTCCATATTCCAGGTGTATTCGGGTACCTATTAACACAAGGTAACCATTCATGGGAAATATTTAGATTAGAATAACAGAATGAATTAATGATTTGTAGTGTTACCCTTGAGCAGTGGGAGAGATGCCGGTGGCTTCTGTAATGAGGAGGCCTCCAGGGCTTGCTCTTTGGGCGTAGTAAACAACTGCATGTGGCTGGGGCATGCAATCATAAGATCTTTGTCGAGTTAAAGGTGCTAAAACCACCCTGCAATGCAAATGTTACTCATCATCAATAATTTCAAAGATCTAAAATAATTATAAGAGAATTCCTAGGGCAACATAGATACCTGTGAGACAAAGTGAAAGGACCCAATTGATAGGGCGTTAACAAGGGGATAGGGTGAGTAAGAGGAGACATGTTCTCTTCTCTCTCTTGATTTTGTTCACAGTTTTCTACCATATCCTTGTTATCAGCCCAACTGATGATTATTATTATAGTAAATCAAGGGCCAGAGTGCGTCTAGTCCCTGTGGAAGAGTACAAAAAGTGCATTTAATCAAATATTTATCTAAGTCAAATTTTTCCATTGAGGCCATAGTTTTTATTGGTAATGATTAAAAGGAAATATAATTAACTTTGTACAATTGCAACACACTGGCATAAACTTGACTGAATCCTTACCATGAAACCATGTAGATAATTTGTTTGAAATATTTAATGTAAGAGACATAATATTTCCACAGTTCATATTAGTGATCAAGAATGCTTCTGGATATAACTGTGCTGACGTTTTCTTCTGAATATTGAATATAACCGTGCTGAAGTTTTTTTGCATCAACGTTTCAGATCATACTCCATGATCCATCATGTATGATCCAAAACGTTGATGTAAAAAACTTCAGCACAGTTTTATCCAGAAGCATTCTTTGTGGAATTTGCAGCTGAACCTGCACAATGATCTAGCTAGAAGAAAAAGAAGCAAAACTTGCAGAAAGAAAAAAGAGCAGAGGAAAACAGAGCTGCAAAGAAAATAAAATTCATTCTCATTGATTAACTTTCACAGATCGCGTTAAATAATACAATGATAACCACCGTAATAGCTGAAATTATGGTGAAAGAGGCGGTGAAAGCAGAGTAAAACTGGGAACCGCTTCAGTTAACTCATTGCATGAAGGAGTTCACCAAAACTAACTACGTTGGTTGAGTTTGCAATTAGTTAGCTTATTGTTAAGAGGAGAATTAACGCTAACACCCCCCCTTAAGTCTAACTAAGGAGACTAAGCCTAAGAAAGATATGGGCCCTGGCAACAAACTTTGATGAGGTACCCAATTACAAAGAGCCCAGTGAGAAAAACTCCTAACCATTTATTCAAACTAAAGAAGAAAGCTGCAACTCCCATGAAGAACTGCAAATAAAACTACACTGCAACAGGATTATATCAGAGTCATAGAAACCACTGCACATATTCTGCATTGCTCAAATGGATGAACATATAGGTACACAGTCTCTGAACACAGAAACTGATCGTTTGAAGACAGGAAGATATGATTCTGGAAAGATGTGCTCCAAAGAATTGCATAGATTCCCTCCGGTTGGGATGATGCCATTGTTTATCTGATGCTCAGTATTGTCCCGCTAGAAAGAATCTTTGGAAGCACTTGAGGATGCCACTCTGGAATCTCATGTAGATCGGAACTTAGAACAGAAGAACACTTTTGGCTGCCATAGGAGGAGAAGTTGCAAATCTCTGGTAGTTTATTAGCAACTTTTATCCTTAAGTTTGTTTATCTAGAAGCAAAATGAAAGAAACCTATACTAGATGCTTTAAGCAAAACCCCCATATGGAACTTTATATAAGTTCGATTTTTACAGAGCCCTGAATTTTCCCAGATCTTTATCATGCAGTGCTTGCAAAGCACGTACAATTTTTAAAAGAATTAACATAGGAAGAAAGTAAGGGGCATGCAAAAAAAATTAGGGGAGGTAACATGCATGCATCTAGAAATTTACATCTGCCTCCATGCTTTCTGATAGCTCTAATCTTCAATACCTGCAAAAGCTACTTCTTCCTAGCTCCCATGTGCTCTGATACCATGTGGAATTTGCAGCTGAACCTACACAATGATCTAGCTAGAAGAAAAAGAAGCAAAACTTGCAGAAAGAAAAAAGAGCAGAGGAAAACAGAGCTGCAAAGAAAATAAAATTCATTCTCATTGATTAACTTTCACAGATCACATTAAATAATACAATGACAACCACCGTAATAGCTGAAATTATGGTGAAAGAGGCAGTGAAAGCAGAGTAAAACTGGGAACCGCTTCAGTTAACTCATTGCATGAAGGAATTCACCGAAACTAACTACGTTGGCTGAGTTTGCAATTAGTTAGCTTATTGTTAAGAGGAGAATTAACGCTAACATTCTTGATCATATTTAATGTAGTTAATTTCAAAAAGATAAAATAGCTGCTATTTTTTAAGTAGAGAGGATGTTGTAGCAATTCATATCCATCCCATTCTGCCACACTAGGCAATGCGATTATAGACATGAGTCTAAATCAGTAAAACTAAATATCTATGTTACATGATGTTTCAGGGACAGGGACAGCAGTATAGATATACAAAAACTCAAACTTTAAAAAGTTTAGTTATACATGACATCAAAATTCAAATTTAGGCATTCATATAATGTATCAAATTCAATATTTATTGTAACATGTTCATTGATTCATGTATAGCAGCAATAAATACTTTAAAAAATAGAAACTTGCGATTTCATTGTTCAATGTTTCATTGTTTTCATTATGTTGTATGACAAGAGACCAAAGGCTACAAACTCATAACTGAAAGTGTAATGACAACATTTTTTTACGACTGTGTATGCATGATTTCACTTTACAACTGTATGCAATCATAGTTTTGCTTATTTACACCTGTGTGTTTTCATTTTATATTATATAATTGTCTGCTTTCATAAGTGTAACTGTATGCAGTCATAGAATTGCCAATTGATGAAAAGGGTAACAACTGTATGTTGCCATTCAACAGGAGTACATTTTCATTACATAGTTGTATGCAGTCATTCAACAACTTTAAATTTTCGTTCTATAGTTGCATGTGGTCACACAATTTCCCATTGATGAAAAGACTAAGAAATGTATGTTGTCATTATAGATTCATTGTACAGTTTTAAGCATTCACTCAACAGTTGTACACTTTCATTCTATAGCTGTATGCAGTCATTCAAAAGTTCCACACTTTCTTTCTACAGTTGTATGCAACATACACGCGCTCTTGGTACAGAAGTATTTTTGTTTTTGTTAAAAAAATTGCAGACCCCCAAAGGGATGTCTGACCGTCCCCAGGACAGTTGAGGAACGTCTCAAATGTCCCCGGTTGTCCCAGGGACTTGTCTGTGGTTTCTCCACAGACATGGGATGGCCAGGGTACATCGCCTGCCATCCTGCTGTACCAAGGATGCCAGGGGGAAGGGGGGACGTGGGTTGGGAGGAGGAGGACATATCCCCATGTAACCCTGATTTCAGTTATGCATAGATGGGTATATGCAGATCTAAATCCTATACAATTTTTTGAAAAAATTGTCATCCACTTTTGTTAATCATGATGCCTTAAATTTTTTTGAAGAGAATTCCACATGGATAAAATCTTTCACATATGTTCCTTAACCAGTGGCATTGAGCTAAAAAATATATAAGTCTGAATTCATCCCAACATTGTTTGTCACATCTATTAATACCAACTACTCTTCTGGCAAAGCAGAAAGGTGAGCTTTCCATATATTAAAATGAGGATTAGAAGCATGACACACATCTATGACCTTAAACGCAATGTTCTTTTCTGAAATGATTTTATATCTTTTAAGTTTTAGTGTCTCTATGCATTCTATTTCAGTCTCATGACTTTGGCTGGTTGTGGTCAGATTAGTGTGAAGTATGGCTTCCATTTGATTTTTATTAACCCATATATTTGCCATAGCCCATATATTGTCAAGATTTTCAGAGGCAAGAACAGGAGTACTTTGTCTTTTAGCTTCCATTAACTGTTCTAAATCACCTGATTGTGATTTTGGATCATACAAAAACTCTATTTGATTGACTAGAAGATTGTCATTATGGAAAGAGCCTAAATCCCTTTGTGGATAATTATTTCTTTGTGCAGCATCTTTTAGATAAACTGTACTACTAGGATCCATCAAGTTTACGCCATAGTTTGAAATATCCTGCAAGTGACTTTGCTGATGTTGTTTGCTTGCCATTTTCCTTTAGATACTTTCTCTTATTCATCTTTCTCTATCTTCTTAATTGGGGCTTCTTCTTTTGTAGAAAGTATGAGAAATTCCATGAGCTCATTAATGAATATGGGGCTTACGAAATCCATGATAGCTTGCATGACAACACATGCTAGAAGTTCAACTTCACATGTAAGACTTTGAATAATGGGACATTTAGCATCGTGTGGTCTTAAGACAACAATCACTACTCCTCTCATGAGCTGCTGGAGGACCTTGTACTCAATGTCTTCAGATATGAGGGCAGGGTGCAATTCTTTGGAAGAAGCTAAATAACGCTTCAACCTTTCATCCCTTTCATTAGATGAGAGATTTACCATCACATCCATCCCTATATAAGCTTGGTTTCTTCTATAAAGTTCTATATGACTTCCTACCAGATCGACCACATCCCTGGTCAGTAATTCAATGAAATTGATATGTTTCAGTCTCTGCGCTACTTTCCCCAACACATCATTGATTAGTAAGCAAATCTTATCAGGAAATTCTTGATCCAGAGTTAGTGATGAATACCATAATAAGATGGAAAATTCTATATCATTGTTTTTTCTCATGGCAACTAGGGAACTTTCAAATCACTCCTTGCTTACATAAATCCATTCTCACGTGCCATCCTCTCTTAGGTGGTTGATGTATGTTATGAAACAATATACTCCGCTTAACCCAAGTATTATAAAAATTCTGCTTATTCACATTATGTAGGTCTTTCAACTGCCTTTGGGAAACACCTATATTAGCAAGAGTATATGTATTTTCCTTAGTAGATTTTGGCCTCGAAAAATAACAAGAAAGATCGTCTTGATCACATTTCATGAGATGATATGCTGTCATGATCTTTTGCTCTCATATTTCATTTTCACCAAAGATCCTAGGTAATGCATACAAACTCTTGATTGTCATTGCTGACATCCATGACAACAGCAAAATGTTGCATCCATTGCTATGATGAATTGTGGGAGTGTCGTGAATACCCGGATCCCACTCCTTTGTGCAAAGACAATTCCGTATTTGAGTAAAGGGATCTAGATGTCCTTAACTGCAGGTCGTATCTCTCACTTCTTTTAGTTTCAAGCTCCTCGGGGTGACTATATCCATTTTATCTTCAAGTGTGGTGGGATGACAACTTGGTGAATGTGTCCATTGTTCTTCAAAATGATCACCATGAATTTCAAAAGTAGAACCATTCTTCCCAATAGCTAAAGTATAGACATCCTCATTTTCAAAAAGTGAATTTGTTGATATATCCTCGACATCTTCATGGTTGTGACTTAACATCCCCGTATTATGGCTAACGAAAGTGTTCTTCTCAAATGTATATTCATTCATCTTGCTACTTTGTATATCCATCAATGGCTCACTATTTTGAAGTTCAAAAGATAGAGCATGATTTGAGGCATCTTCCTTCAACTTGAATTCTTCCCATCCATCAAGTGGAACCCCTTTTGTCATACCTTCATCGATATTTTGGTGACGCATGCCATCATTAGAAACCAATAAAACATCTTTTCCTACCAAAGAATTTTTATCTTCGACTTCCTTTTTAGGTTCCTTTTGTTTTTTTATTACTTCCACAGCCTCTCCTTGTGATTTTGATTCTTTATTCATCAATTCCTTCCTTATGTAGTCATATAGGTCTCTTTTGTTAGGAAACAGGTCACCGAGTGCCTCCAAGTACTCATCAAAGGGAACATAAGATTTTGCATGATCTGACAAATTTTGATACTCGTCAATAATTTTGGGAGCCTCAAGTTTGTACATTAATTCTTGCATAAGATCCATGTCTTCTTCCCTTTGTAGTTCTTCAAGTCTCTTTGACTAGAATGCATCCAACATTTTAGCTTTACCTTGTAGGCTGGCAGGATCAAAGCTCTAATACCAATTGTAATGTCCCTTTCTAGAACATTTTTTATTTTTGCCTTAAAACTTAAGTTACTGAATCTGCCTGGGACTTAGCTGGATCCGGGTCCGTGATCCGGTCCAGTCCGCCTGTGGGTCCGGACAAGGTCCGCCCAAAATAGGCTGGATCCGTCCCTGGCAAACACGAGTGAACTCAGGGCCCAAAACAGGGACCCGCGGCTAACCCGGCGGCCATCCACCCAAAAAACGCCTTTTCTATTTTTTATTTTTTTTTGTTTTTATATTTTATGTCATATTGACTTTGACATTCACCCTAGAATGAAAAGGGAACCCTAAAAACACATTTTAAACACAAAATGAAATCCATTTGAACTCATTTTGTTTGCAAAACACAAATAGTTTTCATTGTGGCTTAACTTCCATATTTGTTTGTGATTGAACAAAGAGGCTTGAAGATCAAAGAGCGAGCACACTTTTTTCTCATTCCCAACATGTTGCACTTGAGGGATCAAAGAGCAAGCACACTTTTTCAGCGAGTGGCAGTGGCGTTGGTTGTGGTTCTTCAAATGTTCCCACGTCAACTAATGTCCAAGATGTTGATGATGATGATGTGGAGGATTTAGCAAATCCATATGATTGATGACATTTGTCATTTGACATTGAAAATTGATTGTTGAACTTGATATTATTATTTGAATCTTGAAGTTCGAGCAATGAATATTTAAATTTTTATGTTTTATGATATTCAAGTTTATGGTGGTTTTGTTGATTATATGATGCTATGTGGTATTCTACACTTAATTCCCGTTTTTCTACACTTAATGCTTGCTTCTAGGCTGCATATATATATATATATATATATATATATATATATATATATAAACGAACCCAACCACAAAAAAACTTTTGGCTGAATCCACGAACTGAACCCGCGAACCCAAACCCGAACCAGCAACTTAGGTTTGATCTTTTGTCACTTTTCATTTAATATGGGCAGCACCATTAAGAGGTAATGGATTTAGTTGAGTTCCGACCCTTCAAACAGCTAAAGATATCATTAAGCCAAATATCAACATATAACGTGGATAAGATATTCAACCAGAAAATAAATCTGTCCTCATAATCATGGGCCAGAACAATCAAAGTGACAAAGAAAAGGCCAAAAAGAATATGTTTACAGACAAACCACAATAAAATTGAAAAAGAGGCCCATCAGCTAAAAAATAGTTGTTAGTAAGATGGATAGGACTTCATAAAAGGTGCACAATGTGAACTTAGAACAGCATATGAGTATGTAAAACACCTCCTTCAAACTGGATAATTTCTAGTATTAGAAATGTAAAAGAAGAGAAAGATGCAAAGCAATGAAGCAGGAGAACCCTGAAAGGGTAAAAAAAATTCAAACCAAAAAGAACATCAATAGTGACAAATTTCTTGGGTTTGATAAAATACAAGTCACCTCAAAATAAATACATTTTTTTCTAGGAAAATACTTGAATACAGCAAAAATAATCAGAATGTACAATTCAAAAATCTTTCGTACTCATTATGTTGTTTTTCTTTCTTTTGTTGCTGTTGTCTAGAAGAAAACAAATTTGGTAATAATGGAGATTCATCAAAAACTATTGTTATTATTTACTCATGGTATGTTTGCATTGTCTTCCTAGCTTTTTCTTTTGCTGTAAATTTTAAAACAAAAGAAATTTATAGTACATGTTTCTTTCATCTCCTTATGTTTTTGATATTGTTGTCTGGAATACAACATTATTGCAACATTGGAGATGCATGAAAACCAAAATTATGCTCAGTATTCATATTGTCCTTCCTCCTTATTTTTTCGAAACTTTTGTTGAAGACAAAAATCTAGCAACAATGGCAACCCATAAAAAATGCTTTAAAGTATATGTAATAAATATAACTGTCCGAATAGATAGGTATGCAAAATATACAGAAGACGCAAACTGATTATCTGACATAATGCCTCAAAAGAAAACTGGTTATATATAGACTGTAATTCCAGAAAGATATGCACAAAATGGGCTTGTTGAAGAAAACAGATTTGGTAATAATGGAGGTTCATAAAAAATTATTGTTATTATTTACTCATGGTATGTTTGCATTGTCTCCCTAGCTTTTTTTTTGTTGTAAAAGAAAAGAAATTTATAGTACATGTTTCTTTTACCTCCTCATTTTTTGATATTGTTGTCTGGAACACAACATTATTGCAACATTGGAGATGCATGAAAACCAAAATTATACTCAGTATTTATGTTTGTGCTGCCTCCTTATGTTTTTGAAACTTTTGTTGGAGAAAAAAATCTAGCAACAATGGTGATCCATAAAAATGCTTTAAAGTATATGTAATAAATATAACTGCCCGCATAGATATATACGCAAAGTATACAGAAGATGCAAACAGATTATTTGACATAATGCCTCAACAGAAAAGTGATTATATATAGACTGTAATTACAGAAAGATATGCACAAAATGGGCTTGTTGAATATGCATTTATAGCAACTGTAATTGGAGATTATAAAAGCTATCTTAGAGAAACATAGAGAACAGTTGAAACATTAAACAAACCCTCCACCAAAAACAAAACCCAAAATTAAAATTAATTTAAAAAAAAAGATACCTCGTCTAATAAGCTTCCAAGTTGCTGAACTTTAAAACCATTTGTAGCTACAGAAGCATTTGTATACAACTGAAATATGCTGCAGGATATCGTGACAGGATGGTGTGAGAAGCAAATTAAGATATTCGATGTTTATAAACCCTTCGCAAAGTCCATATTATATAAACATTTCAGCGTCACAAAATCCATGGTCCAGTAATTGTTTTAGCTGCTGCGGCAAACTACTCTTTTTTTTCATTCATAAAAGCCATTAATTTCACATCGTTAGTATAGCCTAAAGATCCTAATGGTTCTTCGCATGTAAAGCCCTCGCTTCAGGAAATCAAATGTTAAAATACCAAAATTATAGAGTCTTCAAAACATTATCAGGTGATTAAAATGTTTGGGCAAGGGAGCAATTAAACACTTAAGAGTATTCAAGATGGACGTGAGCTGTCCGAAAAGATTTTCAGAGCTCGAGATTTAATACCTCAAACGCAGATAGCTTGTAAATATCTGAAAACACTCATATTCATCCGCGACTGTGGCCCCGTCTCTGAAAACCAACAAAAGTGCAGAATTCTCATGTGGGCAACTTTATTTTACAATTGTAAATTGGGTTAGGGAATTTTTAACTACATCTCAATACACAATTTGAAGATCATACATGTTACCTGTGCTTCGCTTTTTCATGACAGTGGAAATGAAAGGGCGTCTAGAGAGAGTTACAGTAATAGAATTAACTTTGAAGAATAATGTTAGCACTCACGAATTTTTATGTCCTTGTAGGAATCTCTATTGTTGCTGTTCTTGTAGCGATGGGAGATATGAAGAGACACCATATGAAGAGTCACCATATGAAGAGTCCCCGATGCATATGAAGAATCACATTGATTTGTATATACGGAAGACAATGTTCATTCATTTGTAGATCAGTTTTTTTTTTATTCATCAAATTAGTCTTGTAATTCAGTCAAACTGTAAGCAGATTTCTGTTCTTTTTATTCAATATATAAGAGATATATTTGTCTGGGTTTTTCTCCCTCAAGAAGGAGGGTTTTCCCAGGGTACCTCTGTGTTAAAGTGTTATCATTTCTGTTTTTCTAGTTATTTCAATTCTGATCATAAAACTAACATGGTATCAGAGCAGGTCTAAGAAAAGATCGGATCAGATTTGTTTAAGCAGCGAAGTCTTCTTCTCATCTTAGAGCGTCTATTCAAGCATTGAAAATGGTGAACGGACTCAAGGTTGAAGATAGACTTGATGGTGCATCTAACTTCACCTCTTGGAAGTTCAGAGTTCTTATTACATTGGAAGAGAATGATATTCTCGAGTTTGTAGAGAGCGAAGTACCTGAACCTTCCGATGAGTCTGAGAAAATTCAATGGAGGAAGAATGGCACGAAGGCCAAGAAGATCTTGATTGATTCCGTGAAGGATCACCTTGTGCCTATCATCTCCAAGTTGAAGACGGCTAGAGATATGTTCAAGACTTTGAAGGGATTATATGAAATCAATAACACCAGCAGAGCTCTTGCCTTGAGGCAACAGCTACATCACATCAAGATGGCTAAAGGAGATTCAATCATCTCTTTCTTCATGAAGATTACTGAATTAAAGGATCAATTATATGCCATTGGAGATATAGTTGAAGATAGAGACTTAGTCATGTTGGCACTCAACGGTCTTCCTCAATCTTGGGAGCCTTTCATCCAAGGTATCAGTGGAAGATCTAAGTTACCAAAGTTTGATCATCTTAGAGCTGATTGCATTCAAGAAGAATCAAGATTGGCAGTAAGAGGTAATGATCGAAGCTCTCTCAATGAAGACAATCAAGTTCTTGCTGCTCAAACTTCCAGAAGGAAAGGAAAAGAATGGAGAAGAGGAAACTTCAAAAGAAATAGAGACAAAAAATTAGATGCTGCCCCTGAATCAAAGAAGAAGAAGGATCTCTCCCATATTCAGTGCTTTAGATGTGACAAGTATGGTCACTATGCTAGTGATTGTCCGACAAGACCAAAACCACATGCCTCTACTGCAGATGTGTATGATGTCTATCCTCAGAAGGAATCAAGAGATAACTCAAGTGGATTCCTATTCATCTCTGCCCTATCAAGCAATGTTCCAATCGATAGTAGCACATGGTTGATTGATAGTGGCACCTCTCGTCACATTATGGGTTATAGAAAACATCTTGCAGACTTAATAGAAAGAGAAAACCACCTTCAAGTTATAATTGGAGATGATGCATGCTATTCAGTAAAGGGTGCTGGAGCCATCTCTCTTCACTTAGATTCTGGCATCTCTCTTCATTTGAGTGATGTCTTGTTTGTACCAGGTATCAAGAGGAACTTTGTATCAATTTCAACATTGGAAGACAAAGGATATCAAGTTGCATTTTCTGATGGAAAAGTTCTTGCTTGGCCAAAGAACTCCAACATCAATTCAGCCCAAGTAATTGGTGTTCGTCAAGAGAGTCTATATAGACTTTCAACTCGTTCAATTCAAGCATTGATGCATGACTCCACCAGTTCAAGTGAGTTATGGCATAGGAGACTTGCTCATCTTCACTTCAAAGCTCTTCCATTTATGGAGAAGATGGTTACTAGCCTTCCGAAACTTAGTCAAGAGCATGATGGTACTTGTAGAGGATGTGCAATGGGTAAGAATACTAAGGGTCTTTTTCATAATAGTGAAAGTAGATCAAAATGCATTCTAGATCTTATTCATTCTGATTTGTGTGGTCCAATGTCTATGGCATCCTTGAGTGGTTTTTTGTATTATGTAATTTTCATTGATGACTACTCCAGAAAGACTTGGATCTATTTTTTGAAGTCTAAGGAATCTGAAGAAGTGCTTGAGAAATTCAAAGAATTTAAGGCTCAAGTAGAAAATTTGTCTGGGAAAAGGATCAAAGTTTTGAGATCTGATAACGGAGGAGAATACACCTCTGGAGGCTTCCGCAACTTTTGTATTGAGACAGGAATTAAGAGGGAGTTTTGTGTTCCTTACAATCCTCAGCAAAACGGAGTTGCAGAAAGGAAGAATAGATCCATAGTTGAGGCAGCCAAAGCTATGATCCATGACCAAGGCTTACAAACCTTTCTTTGGGCAGAAGCATCTAGAACTGTAGTGTATGTTTAGAATCGAAGCCCTCATCGAATATTATAAAATATGACTCCTAAAGAAGCATTTACAGGTATGAAACCTGAAGTTAGTCATTTAAGAATCTTTGGTTGTCCAGTTTATATGCATGTGCCTAAAGATAAAAGATCTAAGTTAGAACCATTAGGCAAGAAAGGAATGTTTGTGGGATACAGTGAGACTTCCAAGGCCTACAGGATCTACATTCCAAGGCAGAAACAGATTGAGATTAGCAGGGATGTCACTTTCAAAGAAGAAGTTGCATTTAAAAGATCTAAAGGGCTGTACATGAAGATAGACAGTGAAGAACAAGAGACACCTCAGGATATGGACATTTCTCCTGATTTGACTTCTGAGATTCAGAGGGAGTCTACTAAATCAGAAGAGGCTAGTGATCTAGTTGATTCTATAGAACCAACTGATGGACCTAGAGATATTGCAGTAGTACAGAAAAGGCCTCGACAAACCATGCAAGAGGAGGAAAAATATGCAGCTCCTCGAAGATCTTTTAGAGAAAGCAAGAGACCTCAGAAGTTCTCAGATTATGTGTTATTGATGAGTCACATCATTGATTCTGAACCTTCCAGTTTTGAGGAAGCATCCAATCAATAGGTATGGAAAGATGCAATGACAGAAGAATTTTAGTCTATCATCAAGAATGATGTTTGGGATATTGTACCTAGACCTGAAGGAAAATTAGTTGTATCTTCCAAGTGGATTTTCAAGATCAAGCATGCAGCTGATGGGAGCATTGAGAAATACAAAGCAAGATTTGTGGCTAGAGGATTCTCTCAAAAAGAGGGAATAGATTATGAGGAGACATTTGCTCCAGTTGCCCGTTATACATCCATCAGGACTATTATTGCTATTGCAGCAACTAAGGGATGGAAACTACATCAGATGGACATGAAGACAACATTTCTTAATGGTATAATTGAAGAAGAAGTATACATTGAGCAACCTGATGGATTTGTGATTCATGGGAAGGAATCTCATGTTTGTAGACTAAAGAAGGCTTTGCATGGCCTTAAGTAGGCTCCTCGTGCTTGGTATGAGAGGATTGATGATACTTGGTGAGCCTAGGCTTCTTCAAAAATGATGCAGATTCAAATCTTTACTTCAAGGTAATCGATGGTGAGGCTCTACTTTTAGTTCTTTATGTTGATGACTTATTCCTTACTGGTGAAGAACATCTCATTGTCAAATGCAAGAAAGAGTTAACTTCTGAATTTGAAATGAAGGATTTAGGTCTTATGCATTACTTTCTAGGGTTGGAAGTATGGCAAAGACCCAATGAGATTATTCTAAGTCAAGGGAAATACACCATAGATATCTTGAAGAGATTTGGGATGATGGATTGCAAATCTATGTCTACACCGATGGAAACAAATTTGAAGAAATTGAGTGAGTCTGCAGCTAGTTCAGATTTGGTAGATCCCACCATGTTTAGGGAGTTGATTGGATCATTGATGTATCTAGTCAATACTAGACTAGATATTTTCTATGCAATCAGTGCCCTTAGTCAGTTCATGTGTGAACCAAGGCAAGTTCACCTAGTTGCAGCCAAGCATATCTTGAGATACTTGCGTGGTACAGTTGGATATGGCTTGAGATATACTTCTAGTGTAGATCTAAAACTACAAGGGTACTCTGACTCTGATTGGGCCGGGAGTGTAGTTGACAGAAAGAGCACCTCTGGATGTTGCTTTAGCTTGGGGTCTACAATGATTTCTTGGTGTAGCAGGAAGTAGTCTTCAATGGCACTAAGCACTGCAGAGGCTGAATATATTGCAGCATGTGTAGCAGCTCGAGAAGCAGTGTGGCTTCGAAAGCTCCTTGCAGATTTGTTTGCAAAATCATTGGAGCCTACTGTTATTCATTGTGACAATCAAAGCTGTGTGAAGCTATCTGTCAATCCAGTGTTCCATGACAGAACAAAACATGTGGAAATCAAATATCATTACATTAGAGATATGGTAATAAGGAAAGCTATTCAGCTGAGATACATTTGCATTGAAGATTAGACGGCTGATATTCTCACCAAGCCTCTCTCTAGAATGAAGTTTGTACAGTTTCGAGACAAGCTTGGAGTTGTGGAGAATGAAGCCCTTGCTGAGAGGGAGTCTCAGCATCAGTGATTTGTGTTATCTAATATAATGCATTATGTCTCTGAGATAGGAGATGTGGTTCTTTCCACCCTCTGGGAGTAGCCATGGTGGACGTCATGTTGAGTGACTCCATGACGATGTTTCTTTTTCACTAATGGGAGTAGCCATTGTGAATATCACGTTGAGAGACTCCGTGATGATTCTCTTGTACTTGTGTTTATCCACCCTTTGGGAGTAGCCATGGTGGACGTAATGTTGAGTGACTCCATGACGACATCACGTTGAGTGACTCTGTGATGGGCACTTGTACACTAGTTTTCTTTCACTCATGGGAGTAGCCATGGTGGACATCATGTTGAGTGACTCCATGATGATATCACGTTGAGAGACTCCGTGATAAATTCTTCTCACTAATGGATGTAGCCATTGTGGGTGTCATGTTGACATGTCTGAAAAGATATCTCTAGCTAAGAGGGAGTGTTGCTATTCTTGTAGCGACGAGAGATATGAAAAGACACCATATGAAGAGTCACCATATGAAGAAAGATCATATGAAGAGATACCATATGAAGAGACACCATATGAAGAGTCCCCGATGCATATGAAGAATCACATTGATTTGTATATACAGAAAACAATGTTCATTCATTTGTAGATCAGTTTTTTTTTATGCATCAAATTAGTCTTGTAATTCAGTCAAGCTGTAAGCAGATTTTTGTTCTTTTTATTCAATATATAAGAGATATATTTGTCTGGCTTTTTCTCCCTCAAGAAGGAGGGTTTTCCCAGGGTACCTCTGTGTTAAAGTGTTATCATTTTTGTTTTTCTGTTTATTTCAATTTTGATCATAAAACTAACATCTATTATGCATGTAAAATTTTCTTTTTGTCGGAAGAGACTTGCCGAATTCTTTAATTAGCTTATATGGGTTTATAGTGGGGGTAAACTCACTCGATAGATTTTTTTTTTTTTTTTTTGGAACTTTGTAAGCTTCTTTTATTGCAGGTAGGTATATCGACTTGGGAGAATGAAAATATATATAAGATTATGGTATTATAAGTACTGGGAAAACAACAGTGATCTGATTTTCTTTAATACTATAAATTGTCTTTGTACAATGCATAATGAGGGAAATAAATGAATTTTTTTTGGGAAATTTTGTGTTCACATTGTTTGGAGACTATCTTCTTTCTATTTTTGTAGGATTACATACATATTGTTTTATATGTGTGTAAATCATTGGAATAGAATGTAAGAGATGTATAAATTAAACAATTTTCAAACTTGTGACACCATTATGAATATTTTCTAAATTTTCAATCACCTTCCTAATAGTAGAAGATGAATTTTAGACTACCCATAAGTGTAAAGTGCTTAAAAGCTAATTAGTTTTCTATTTTTGTGATTTTTATCACTAAATCATATTTTAATGCACCACATAATAGAAAGCTATACTAATTCTATCAAAAACATGTTGAAAATAGGGTAAATGACAATAAGAATATTAATAATGTAGTCCTCTAAAATTGATTAAGATGTGATTATGCCAATAAACTTTAACAATGAAATAATGGAGAAGCAAGTAGAAATTAGTAAAGTCGTATAAAAATAAATATAATATCGGGGATGTACATGGAGAAACCCTTGCAGAAAAAACTCCATCGCCAAAGAGACTCAAGCTTGTATTAATCTTCAAAGAAAGAAGTACATCAATACAATTTGTTCATCCCCCCAATCTAACAATAATCTAACAACATAAGTATACTTGTAAAAGACTGTATGAATGCATTGTCACATGCCTCCAATATATAGGAAAACAGAAAACTAGAAAGCATAAATTTTTCCCAAAACTAAGACCCAAAACCATAAGCCATATCAAAAATCTAATGCCTCTATAGTCATAGTCAAACAACCAAAAATAGTAACTAACTCCTCTTACGCATCTTATGACCTTCTTAGACCTCGTCGATATCATAGATTTTATCATAATGGTCAATTGAGCAACTTTCAAATGTTAGGCACTATATGAGTGCATTCAATGAATTTGTCATAGCACCCATCATTAGAAGATTCCCAATAACTCCCTATTTGGCATTTTCAAGTAACCTCTTCATTTAATATCTTACAAAATATCCTAAGTATCCTAGTGAATAAATAATACCCCCACCCAGACATGGGCATCCCATTTTACCTACTCCAAAATGTTTGCAGATCATACATTATTTACTGTCTATATAATTAATTAAGACTTATGATTGCAAGATGAATGGCGCCCCTTATCCTAGCATTCTCCCACTTCACATTTACATTGCAAGGCATAATAGGAAACTAAAATAATCAAATGTTGAAATAGTGTAATGAGCCCACTGGCTCAGTTAATGTTTTCTTACTAAAAACAACTAGTATTTTTTTGTATAAAAGTAAAAATAACAATTACAATGGAAATACCATAACTATCCAAAATATAATAGTTCAACCAAACTTGCAAAACATTATTTCTTGTTTTGATCAAAACATTATTTCTTGTTTTGATCAAAACAATAATCAATGATTAAATGGGAATAGCATCTTTAGTGTGCTAATGGAATTTACAATTTTCATAAAAGGATAAACATATCAATCTCTCAGATAGCTATCTGAGTACATCTCAATACATAGATGATTTACTTTGTTTTTCTATCAAATATCTATCTGATTACAATAAGATAATAATGTAAAACTGATTTTGGCAACTTGATATGCATGAGGGAGAGAATCACCAGAGTGATTATCTACCCAACCATGAAGTTTTCGCATCCCCAATATTCCTCTTACTAGAGAAACCTGACCTATCACGAGAAAAACAAATAAATAGTATCCTTATGGAACCACGCCATATAAGAACTAGTTGTTGGAGTAGGTGTGTTGTACACCTTGCATAATATTGGTATTATTTTATTATGTAAAATAAATATTTATTTGTGGTGCATCATGTGTGATGTGTTTAGCCACATTAGATATTTATTTGGGTGCCACTTGTAATTGTTGTATATAACATTGGGTTAATTATTAATTTTAATTATCTAATTATTGGAAAAAATTAGTACCAATAATTAAGTGTGGGGTCAATGGTTTTGTAGGCTCATGGTTTTGGGGAAGATGGTTTTACCATACCACATGTTGTATTTGTGTGAGCTTATATCTATAAAAGCAAACACATAGGTAGTTGTTGTAGAGTGAGGTGAGGGCTTGTTGGCTTTGGTTGTGTTTAGCTTGTTTGAGCATCTCTTGTAGGTTACATTTGTGAGGGTTTGAAGCATGACATTTGATGTGTGGTTACATGCTTGTTTACATGGAGTGCAGGTAGAGAGCTTCATGCTTCAGGGTATTTATTATGTATTGTAATCTTTATTGTTGAATAATACATGAGAGACAGATGCTTTTGGAGGCTGAGTTTTTCCCTCAATGAGGATTTTTTAAGGGTATATCTTGTGTCACCTTTGATGGTATGATTGTCTATTTCTTTTGCATGTGGATTTTTGGTTATTGTTACACATGAATCTCTTATTGGGTTATGAGGAATTAGTCTATATGGTTGCATTCTATAACACTAGTGATGTACTTTTTACATACAATCTATTATACAACTATAGATTCCTTCTAACTGCGTATAACAATTTGACTAAAATATAAATCTAAGACACAATGATTCGATAATGCATGCAGTCAATGCCTTACTTTGGCCAAAAGTTTATATATAAAACATATTCTATATTAGATATATGTGTCAATCTATTACAAACACCTCTATCTTAATCTTGCATTTTGAGTTTCATAATTTCATTATACTATCTTACTAAGTCATTTTTCATTCAAAGAAACAACTTTCCTTCAATCTATATTAAGATGAAAGATGATTTAAAACATTGCTCCTCATAACATCTAGAGTACTAGTTACATAAAATTGTTCTAGTCATTCAAGATATAAGAGAACCAATCTCAGTCATGCTCTAACCTTTATGTTTGATCTAGAAAATTATTTTGATCCTTAACAGTTAGATTTAATTATATATATGTACAAACAATGGAAACACAACAGTGAATTTTAATAAACATATATACATTCCCATTTAGTCCTTAAGAGCCATCGAGCTATCAGCCTAAAATATGGCTGAGGGTTATTGCAATATATGTATTCTGGATTTAAAATACATACATGTCAACGACTACATTATATACATATACATGTAAATGTATATAATCTTATATACATTTACATGTATATGTATTAATGTGTAAAAATAACATTCTATATTGTTATCAACCTTAAACAAAGATCTCATTCCCTTAACAAGTCATTCACAGAGAATTCCACAATAGTGTTCAGTGATCTCCAATTTTTTAAGTTTGAAACCCCATTTGGGTCGATGTTAAAACAGACCGAATGGTCACAACATATTTATACTTTTCCAAATCGACACCTCTTTTAGGTTCAATATTAAGACATACCAAAATGGTCACAACATACTCATACTTCATACTCATACTTTTCCAAATCAACACCTCTTGGTTAATCGACCATCATATAGATCTATTATGGTCAAAACTTAATAGAGATAAGCATTGATTTATCAATCAACAAAAACAGTCATCTAAACCCTTCAAATTTTAGTAACAGTTTATGATGATAATAAAAAACTTCACTGTATTCAAATACTATCGAGCCCTTTTACGGTGCTCTATTAATCAAGCGAATACCTGTACATACATAAGTATGTGCTTACATACTTATGTGTGTATAAATATTCTTAATTGTTTACCTACAAGTTTGAGATGAAAGAAACTTGTTGAAGATGGCGAATCAACTGCATGAATGGAGGCACTGAATCTGCAAGATTACATGGAATGCAAAGCATGAAGAATGAGAACAAGTGATCTTCAATGTTATTCACAAAGAGAGATGATTTACAATAGAAATGAGATGTACATATAGAGTGAAGAGTTTGAATCTGTGTAGGAGTTGACTCATGCACTCACCATAAGGTGGCAAGTTTGTTTCTCCAAGTGGAGAAAAGCAAGTGCCACATAGCTTGGACTAGTTCAACAACTCTCCAAGTGACACATCACCACATAAGGTGGCTTAATACAAAGTGTAGAATAATAATATAATTAAATAATATTTATACACTAACACCCCCTTTAAACACAGCTTAGGTGGGCACAATAAAGATGGGTCCTAGCAACTAGGCCTGATCAGGTACCCATAAACAATAAAGATATCTCATGAAGTGGAGATAAGGTAGAAAACCCTATGGGAAAAAAACTACCCTCCAAAAGAGAGAAAAGTTAAAAAATGCATACCATGTGGCTACAATGAAGTCTTGCTTTGAAGATTCTCTAGAAGCCTTCTGTGAAGCAACTCTTGAAATTTGTAGAAGTGAAGGAACTGATTTCAATATTCTATTGTGATGAATCTAGAAGCTGCTTGTGTACAATACGAGCATTTTCAATCTTTCCTTTTGTCCTGTTTTGTGGTTTTTATTCTCCCTATATTTCTGTATCCTTGTGTCTCTCATCTTTGTTGAAACAAATATGGAGTATTGAGGACCAACTTAGAAAGTGTTGATAAGATGAGTTGGTCATCTTTCTTTTCTATCCCACATTCTTTGAGTTGCAACCTCATTGAGTTAAATTATGTGACATAATCCTCTATAGTATTAGAGTCTCTTGGACCTATACTTATGAGGTCTTTCCTAGCTCATGACTTCTTTGTTCGTTGACCTTCCCAAAGAGCTATACAGACCTCATTGGGTGTTTTCAAGCTCGAAATATGAATAGAAGTTCTTGGAGTTAGACTTGATCACATTTATAAAACCATGTAGATGAGATTTATGTTGCATACTTAGATAGCTCAAAAGAAAAATGAGAAATATAGGAGTGCTTAAAACAACTCAATGAAACCCTCCCTTTACTATTTTGATCCCCCCTTTGATTTGTTTTGGTGGCACTTTATATCTTAGTGCATATATGTATTTCAAATACAGACAATAATGGCACTTTATAACATAGTGTGGCTTTGTCACCAATGGCTAGAGCAAGTTAATGCTTACATAATTTTATATACTAGCACTTGCACCTATAGGAGGTTCAAGGAATACGCCGATTGAAAAACCGATTAGTTTAGAAAATTTTCCGGTGTATTTTTACGGCGTGAGACAATTCTGAGCACTATAATGCTCACAACTAAAAGCCTATCGGCTAAATAAAGAAATACCCACCTACAGAATTTGAGAGAGAAAAATAGAGAGTAATAGGAAAGAGGAAATATTTTGCCCTAATTTAAAAAGTGATTTTCCCTGTTTGAAGATGGATGTCTCTGTTTCTGAGTGACTTCTATTTGCAGACCTATGGAGTGTGCCTAAGAATAATGCACATGTGGAAGGAGGATCAAATGCTTGCAAATCTTTGTGCAAGCCCACGAATTTTCCTAGAGGTTTGTAACCTTTAAGACAGGCTCATGGATTTTCCTAGAGGTCTGCGGAAATTATCTTTGTTTTCACCATCCTTCTCATAGTAATAGCCATATAACCAGCAACACAGAGGGATGCTACCCAGCCACCAACAATGATGGTGCCAATCTTAGCGGAGGAAGAAGCAGGAATGCCCTTGCAGTGAGTGGCAAAACAACAAGAGAAGGCATGTAGAAGAGCGGCAGCCATCTCTATATAAAGGTGGTGGTGAGCTCAAAATAATCCACCAAAGCCATCGTCGTTGCGGATCTCACCAAATCCACCACAGTCAACACATAAAATATGCAAAACATTCCAAACAGGGCGCTTGGAAACTTGATTGCCACAGCTTCAAAGCCCTTCTTCAACACCTTGTCCATCACCAACATTGACCCCAACAACACCACCCTACAACCTACATCGAATAAATGGCTTGACGAATGGAGGTCAGCAGCCTTTGAAACAGGATCGCGGCCTTTTCTATAGGCCTGCGACCTTCCTTAGTGGCCCGCAACCTTTGAAACAGGCTCGCAACCTTTTCTACAGGCCTGTGGCCTTATAGAGGGTCGATTCCCTTTCAAAAACTGTCACCCTTCAAATATAATATGAAATGAGCAGGGTCGCTGGCTCCATACGCCACAGCACACTCACTTCATGCAGGGACTGCCATGGATCCAACCCTTCTGCACACGGATTTTGCAAAACAACCAAACCAGAACACACATGAGGACAAACAAATGCAAATACTTAGATTTGTCTGCATAAAAATCTCACAGTATTCTACAAACCAACAAATGAACCAGCCCTTGCTCTGATACCATGTTGAAGATGGTAGATCAACTGGACGAATGGAGGCACCAAATCTACAAGATTACATGGAACACAAAGCACAAAGAATGAGAACAAATGATCTTCGATGTTATTCACAAAGAGAGATGATTTTACAATATAAATGAAGAGTGAGTAGTTCGAATCTGTGTAGGAGTTGACTCATACACTCAACATAAGGTGGAAAGTTTGTTTCTCCAAGTGGAAAAAAGCAAGTGCCACATAGTTTGGACTAGTTCAACAACTCTCCAAGTGACACATTGCCACATAAGGTGGCTTAATGCAAAGTGTAGAATAATAATATAATTAAATAATATTTCTACACTAACAAAACTAATAGAGGTTTCATAAACTGTTATCTCTTGGTTTCCATCGAAACACTAAACAATTCAAAATAGAGGTAAACTTAATTGATTGAAACTAACTAGATAAAACCACACTACAAACTAAACTGTGATATAAAATTAACGACAAACCGAAATGGTCTCAAAAATCTTAGTTTTTCAAAACCTTTCTAAGCATACAATCCCCACTGCTAGGAAGAACTTAAATATGTTCTGCATACAGTTTCCTACATTTAACTACATATAAATTGTCTACATTTTCAATGCAACGAGAACATCTTTCCTATTGTTCCATTACATCTTCTTTTTCCTATCATTCCCTTATAGTTTCCTTCAAAAACCGAAAGTTTTTCTTTCTTTTTAAACAAAGGAATCCTCTGTTCATAAAACTTGCTCATGAATTCAAGAGTATGCTTTTCATTAAGAACCATTTCAACTGCATGCTCGAAATATAAAACATACCATTTGAGAAGATAAAACCCTACAAAAAATGTAGAGCTCTAGAGCCACCAAAAGCCAAAACCCCACTTCACTATTCTTTTTGCTCTCAAAATTCTTTTTTCCCTATTCAAAATTTTCCAAGACCTCTTCCAAAACAAAACCATCTTTCTCTTAACCTTCGAAATCACCAACAAAATCGGCATCCAAGGAGCAGCAAATTCTAGTTCAACTTCTAACTTTGAGAATTTTCTTCTCGCTCACTCTAGTTGGAGTTATGAGGACATTAACTCCCCTGTACCATAAGTGGTGGTTGGAGTTACGACCTCCAACACATGAGATGCCACTCTTTAAAACTTTAAAAGCCACTCCACTACATGGATTAAACTCTTCAGTATGCAATGCAACTCGGATAACATGAATTATATATTATCAAACATGATTATTATTATCAATGTTAATATTAATAACTCCCTTAATATCATTTATTATTATTATTATTATTAGTGATAATATAAATAATTACTATTATTAATATTATCAATGTTAATGTTAATAATTTTCTTAATAACAAAACATAGATGATAATACCGTTTATTTATTATTATACAATAATAATAATAAATGATACTATCATATGTAGAACATGATAATAATAATGATAACATCTCTATTAACAACTTCCAATGTTAATAGTGATGGGATCATTATTATTAATGATAGTTCTAAAAATATATATAATTTTCTATTGACAACTTCTATTTTAAACAAAATATAAATTGTCCATTCTATTGCAGTCAAAATCTACCATCCGTTAAACAACAATGAAGACAATCATCTTCTATTTTTGAACAAACAATACATATCCATGAAACTATCATTTGTAAATATGAAAACATTTCTCTCACTTGGTAACATAGAAAGGCATATCAATCTACAATGATAAAACTTTTATGATCATTCAAGATAAATTGAAAACTACATTCAGTGTGATTGTGTGTAGTTCTCATAAGATCATGGTTCCATAATAATCCCATCCTGATCTACATTTCGCTCCCCGATGATACTCTCCCTCATCTTCGGGAGGGTACACTGTACTCTTGCCTTCACCTCATAGTAGACAAAATGTATTTAGGCCAAATCTTGTTTATTCAAACATGAATAATCATAATAATCATTTAAAATAAAATCTCTTAACAGATCATTATTCCAAATATCATCTAAATATTAACATTATAAAAATGCATTTTCATGTTTGCAGAACATGGCATCATAGAATATATTATAATTCTAATCATGATAAGATAAATAATTCATTTCCTTCTGCAATCTTGTTTTATAAAGTAGTAACATAGTGAAATAATAGCATGTTTTAATTGATCACAAAATGGGGTGTGACATCTCCTCCCCCTTAAAACTCATTGTCCTTGATGATTAATAAATTCTTAATGAGTATCAACTTAATGAGATAAAGTTTCTTTTATTTGCAAAAATTCATCTTATTTAAAAAGATGTGGAAATCTTCTATGGAAGTCTTCATAGTCCTCCTAGGTGGCACTATCTTCTGCATATTGTTCCCACTGGACCTTGCACTGATTAATATCTCAGTTACGCAAATGGAGAAAGTACGAACCTTGAGCACTCTAAGAGGCTCGATCGTGACCACTCCTAGATCTTGAACCTGAAGAGCATTCCAATCAAGTACATGATTGAATCCAGACACATACTTTTTAAGATAAGACACATGAAAAATATTATTAATTCTAGCAAGAGCAGGTGGTAGCGCTGGTTGATATTCTAATGGGTTGATTACTTCAAGAACTTCAAACTGTCCCACATATTTAGGAGCTAATTTGGAAGACTTGCCAAACTTAATTGAGCTCTTCTATGGTTTAACCCTTAACAAAACCTTGTCTCCTATAGAGAACTATCATGGAGTTCACTTTACATGTGCATAGCTTTTCTATCTATCATTTGCTTTTGTTAATCTTTTACGAATCAGCTTGACTTATTCTTCCATTTCTATAAGCATTTCTAGCCCAAGGCGAATCCTATCCTCTAGTTTATCCCAACTTATAGGAGTTTGACACTTTCTGCCATACAATGCTTCGAATGGATCCATCTTCAATGAAGAATGATATGAATTTTTGTAAGTGAATTCTACTAATGGAAGCTACTTCTCCCACTTGTATTGCTAATCCATGGAATACATCCTTAAAAGATCTTCCAGAACTTGGGTCACTCTTTCTGTTTGACCATTCATTTCTAGATAGTAAGTAGAACTAATATTCAACTAAGTTCCTAGTGCCAAAAACAAGGTTTTCCAGAACCTTGAATTCATCAGTGCATCTCTATTTGAAATAATCTTCTCAAGAACTCCTTGAAGTCTGAAGATTTCTTGAACCAATCTTTTTGCCTAGATAGGTGCCCCATCAGTCATATTTTCAAGAATGAAGTGGGCAACCTTAGTAAGCTTGTCCATTACTACTAGTATGGAATCATGTCGGTTCCTGGACATAGGTAGACCTTGGACAAAATCCATACTAATCACTTGCCATTTCCATTTAGGAATATCATGTGGATACAACAGTCTTGCTGGATGTTGATGTTCAGCTTTGACTCATTGGCATTCTAAGCATCTAGCTACAAAATTTGCAACATCCTACTTCATACCTTTCCAAAAATATAATGGTTCTAAATCATCCAGCAATTTTGTTACCCCTAGATTTCCTAAGTAGGGTGTGTAATGAGCTTCTCTCAACACTAAAGTTCTCAACACATTCTTATCTAGCACATACATTTTATCTTTATATCTCATCTGTCCATCAATCTCTAAATGATACACTTCATATCTTGCATCATGAGGGTTAACAAAGAAGTGCCTTTTCTAACTTTCTCATTAAACTCATCACCAGAAGTGTTTTCCAAAACCTATTCTCTAAAGGTTGATCGGATAGAGACCATTGCATCTATGTGCCTCCTGCAACAAAGAGCATCAAAAACTTAATTCTCTTTACCTTTAATGAAGTTTATATTGAAATCATAGTTCGACAAAAGCTCTAGCCATCGCCTTTGATGCACATTCAAATTAGGTTGAGTGAATATGTACTTAAGTCCTTGGTTATTTGACTTAAGTTAAAAGTGCTTACCCATCAAATAATGCCTCCATATTTGTAAGGCATGCGTGATTGCTACTAGCTCTAAGTCATGTGATGCATAATTCAGCTCATATGGTCACAATTTCCTGGAATCATAGGCTATAACTTGCCCTTCCTACTTAAGTATGTCTCCCAATCCTTCTCCTGATGCATTTGTGACTACCACAAAGTGGCTTTCTAGATCATGAACTTTGAGAATTGAAGTGGTAGTTAACTTTTCCTTAAGAATACATAAGGCTTCTTCACACTTCTTGATCCATTCAAACCATTTTCCTTTCTATTGGAGAGTTGTGATAGGGTTAGCAATAAATTTGAGAAATTTAGTACACATTTCCTATAGTAACCTGCTAAACCAATGAAGTTGTGTACTTCATGCACATTCTTAGGTGTTGGCCACTCCAGAGTAGCCTTAATCTTTGCATGGTCTACTACAATTCCTTCTGTAGAGATTTAATGTACCCCAAGTATTGTACCTCTTTCTGGAAGAAAGTACACTTTGACAACTTGCCAAACAACTTATGTTCTCTTAACCTTTGAAGAACTATCCTCAAAGGTTGAATGTGTTCTTCCTCGTTCTTTGAATATATCAGGATGTCATCGAAATAGACTAGGACAAATTTGTCCAAACAATCTCTGGAGACACTACTCATCATGTTTATGAAAGCATAGGGGTGTTAGTCAAACCAAATGGTAAGAATGTAAACTTGTAATGCCCATATCTTGTTCTGAAAGATATCTTATGGATGTCTTCATCCTTTGCCCTTAATCAACAGTAACCTTCTCTCAGGTTGATCTTCAAGAAGATAGTGGTATCACACATCTAATTGAAGAGATCATCTATGCAAGGGAGTGGATACTTATTCTTTATCATTTCTTTGTTAAGCATATGATAATGTATGCACAAACACAAGGTGCCATCCTTCTTTCTCACAAATATTATCGGCACTCCCCAGGGCGATACATTCAGTCATATTAACCCTTTTGACAAAAGCTCTTGCAAGTGGGCTTTTAATTCAACCAACTATGTGGTTGTCATACGATAAGGTGCCTTGGAAATATGTTCTGAACCAAGTATAATGTTGATGGAGAAATCAAAAACTCTTTTGGGTGGTAACACTGGCAATTCCTCTAGGAAAACATCTTGGAAATCATAGAGGAAAAGGTAATCGTGAATTGTTGGTTCATGCGGTTCTTCTATTGGGTCTATTTTGACCACAAACATTTGACATCCTTTTCTCTTAGCTCTCTTGAGATGTATTGCTAAAATTTTCCTAACCTTGATTTCTCATTTGACTCCTTGAATCCTTGTTGAATTACCTAGGTCATCTAGGCATTCAACCATCTTTTCAAAATAATCAACTTCAGCTCTGTGTCGCCAAAGCCAATTCATGCCTAGAATGATATCATATGACCCTAAGGGGGTTACGTATAGATTTAGTTTTGTTATGAAGGAGAGTAAACTAACCTCATCTTCAAACAAACATTACTTTACCCAAGCTCTTGACTAGTTTACATATTCCACCGACTAGGGATTTGCCATATAACGAGCTCGTCTTGGAATTTTTTTTAATAGTCTAGGTGATATAAAACTTTTTGTTTCTCCAGTATCTATTAAAATATACATGGAATTGCCAAAAAGAATACTTGTAGTCTCTATGGGAGCAATTTGATACTCCGCTTGACGATTGTCAACAACAACATGAATTCTTTGTTGGAAAGCTATCTGCTAAGATGGTAGAGAATAACCCCAGTTCTGATCCCCCTGACCTTTAGTCAGACATTGGTTTGCATAGTAGTCACCACCACACATGAAACATCCACCTGGAGGTCCTTTTTTCTCAGCAAGATGATCACTCTTATTTTCATTTCTCCTTTTGAAGTTGTTTCCTTTCCTTTTGTTTTGATTCTCATCCTTGTTGTTTCTTGATCTCTTCTCATTAGATTTAGGCTTGGCATCAGATTTAGAATCCTAAATCCAATTCTTTTTCTTGAACGAGGTTGCATTTTTAGACTAGCTGAATTTCTTCCTAGACCTATCACAAAAAGATAAGGATTTCAATTTTTGCTCCTATTTTATAGCCTTTTCAAAAACTTGATCCATTGTTGATGGCCCATGCACATCAACTTCTCCTCAAATTTGTGTGTTCAACCCCATGATGAATTTCCATATTCAGAAACACACATCCTTTTGGTACTAAGGAACATATTTCAAAATCTTGGTAAACTTTTTCTAGTACTTTGTGATAGTCATCTCACCTTGACGTAGATTTTGAAAATGAGTTAACTTCTGGTCAAAGTATAATTGAGGTAACCACCTTTGTTAGAAAATGGTCACACACTAATCCCATATAAGACTTAGTGAGCTTAGTCCTAGTTCCATCTTCTTGTTCATCCACCATGTGGATGCTTCTCTAGATAGTTGGTAAGCTCCCCATACTACCTTGGTTATGTCTAAGTAATTTCAGATCTCAAGATACTTCTCCACATCACTGAGCCATGACTCAACTCCATCTCCAAGCACAATACCATAAAATTTGGGTGGAGTGATCTTCTTCATGTCTCTTGCTAACTCATTCATCAGTTGTGCCCTCATTACAACTTGCCTTCTTCCCTCTTCGTGGCCTTCTTGGGTACCTCCAGATTCCCCATCTCCATTGTGCGCATTATGCTCTCGATCCCTATTTATATTGTTCTCTTAATCTTGCTCTTCAAAATCTTCATGATCTTCATGACCTCATCTTCTCACCTCTTGTTCAAGAACTCCTAACCATTCCTTGGTTTCGTTAATTGCTACTAGGATCTAATCCAACTTGTAGTAGGATCATTTCCAGCTTGACCTAAGCCTCCCTAACTCCCTTCAGGATTGGTTCTTGTTCTCACCATTTTGCACTGGCAAGTTATGGTTTGATTAGTTTAACAATTAAGATGTGGAAAGGACTACATTTTAACATTAAAAACATTCATACCCTTAGGTTAAGAAAATTCAGATTTTTAAACATATAGACGATCTTTTTGATAAGAAGCTAAAAGCTTTTATTTTATTAAAAAATGGACTTATATACATGTCCTTATTTAATATCTATCCAAAAGGATTTATAGAAAGTTCCTTATTCATTATCTGACAATGGCATCTCCTCGGGATCCTCGTCTTCGTTAGATTTTACAATAATAGACTTTGTGGGTGGATGTACTCACAGATACCCATCCATTTCTCCATGACTTAACATTGGCACATTGCGACCACACCCAAAAGGCATGTTGCGAACCGTCGAAGGTTTCTTAAGTTTTCCTTCAACTTGAATAGCTTCTTTTTCATGCTTATCCTTTTCCAATTTGATCCAATTTAGGGTGTTTTCTAAGGTTTCAAAATATGAGGGTATCACCTCATCTCCGTAAGATAATGATGCCTCTATTTTAACAGTTTTAGACCTTATAGACTTCTTGGTTCAGCCTTTGTTTTAGATTTTCCTATTTTTATGTTTATGAAAATAGCATAAGTTAGATTATAAACACTAATTTATTTTGTCAACTTCTTGCAAAGTAGGCATGCATAGGCCTGCATGTTTGAACCATGCTCTGATACCACATATAACAAACCCACTAGCTCAGTTAATGTTTTCTTACTAAAAACAACTAGTATTCTTTTTATAAAAGTAATGATAACAATTGCAATGGAAATGCCATAACCATACAAAATATAATAGTTTAACCAAACTTGCAAAACATTCTTTCTTGTTTGAATCAAAACAATAATCAATGATTAAATGGGAACAACATCTTTACTGTGCTGATAGAATTTACAATTTTCATAAAAGGATAAACATATCAATCTCTCAGATAGCTATCTGAGTACATCTTGATACATAGATGATTTGCTTTGTTTTTCTATCAGATATCTATCTGATTACAATAGATAATAATGTAAAACTAATTTCACTCTTGTAGGCTCACGATTTCGGCAACTTGATTTGCATGAGGGAGAGCATCACTGGAGTGATTATCCACCAAACCATGAAGCTTTTGCTTCCCTGATATTCCTCTTACTAGAGAAACCAGACTCATTGTGAGAAAAGAAGTTAAAGAGTATCCTTATATAACCACATCATCTGAGAACTAGTGATGTGCTTTTTACAAACAATTTTTTATACAACAATAGATCCTTCTAACTAAGTATAACAATCTAACTAAAATGTAAAACTAAGACACAATGATTCAACAATGAACGTAGTCAATGCATTACTTTGGCCAAAGATTCATATATAGAACATATTCTATATTAGATATATGTGTTGATCTATCACAAACACCTCTATCTCAATCTTGCCTTTTGAGTTTCATAATTTCATTATACCAAATTACTAAGTCATTTTTCATTCAAAGAAACAACTTTCCTTCTATAGACACTTAAATTTGTACATTTCTTGCAGCATCACCTTGTGAGACACATTGTAATGTTTTGCCCTAGGTCATTGCATAATCCCACTTAGTCACCTAACCAATTAATTAAATAAATCTTATTTATTTAATTAATTCCCCCTTTCACATGTCTCAAATAATTCAAATAAAATATTTGAATTATTCCCTCAACACTTCACATGCAAAACTAATTTAAATAAACTTTTATTTAAATTAGATTTTATCTGACACATGTCACATGACTACAACCCCTCACTTAATGGAAAAATCCCCTTTTTGCATGCATTATCTCAATAAATCAAATAAATTGGGTAAAATTATTTGATTTCACACCTCATCATATCCTCAAATTTAGAATTTCCTCTTATCTTGTAGTGGAGGGAAACCCTAGTCGAACTACAAAAAATCCTCCAAACACTCCACCAACTAGAACATCCCCTAGACCAATCAACCATACATCAATTACAAGACACCATTCAACCATTCCAACAAAGTCAATCACCTCATATACAACAACTCCTATCCCAAATCCAACAACTCATAGCCACACACCAATCCCAAATAAAAAAAACACAACTTCAAATGTCACCTCAATCCTATGTGTCACCCTCCACTTCATACCAACCTAGTCCATCCACCTATCAAGTCAACCTTACATCAACCTACCCCATTTCTTTCCATGTTAATGCCACATCAACATGTCAACTCACTTCACAACAAGATCATGCGAGCCCAAGTCCACCTTTGCAACAAGGTTAAGAGCCTTTGAATTCTCATACTACCTTTGACAAGGGGAACATAAGTCTACCTCATCCACCCTATAAGTACCTTCTGTCATCTAATCCTCTACCAACTCCACATCCTAAAATCAAACATTACAAAAGTAAACCTATGGAGTTATCCACATCAACCAACCCATTCAACCCCTTTGACCCTCCACCTAATCAAAGTCCAAACCCTAAGCCAACACCTTTCATCCCTCTTATTCCTCCACCATGGGAAATTTCAACTCTTCATCCTAATCACAAGTCCACACCATCTACCCTCATTATCCATCCACTATATTGTCCTTCCACACATGTACTTGCAAAGGATGTGATCCATTGGCTACTAACAAGGAACAACTCATCTCCATGTCAAACATCAATCCTTAAGCCTCTCCAAGAGTCTCCCAACACCATGTCCATCCATTCAACCCCATCATATAGTCTAAACCCCTTGAGCCTATTGAAGAGTCTATTCCCATGAGTCCATGTCAACATCCATTGTCCTCTCATATTGTTGACCAAGAGCCTATCCAAGAGTCATCCACTTCCATTCAATCAAACCAAGAGGTATGTCAAGAGCATAGTCCTAAGCATGGGGAAACATCAAACCCTCATTCAAATCAAGATCAAATCACTTTCACCATTCATAACATATGTCTTTTTCATGATCAAGACATTATTCATGATGAACCTATCCATGAACAACTTGATCCTATTCATACCCCACAACCATTCATGAGAAAGATACCCAAGACCTACATACTCCATCTTATGCAAGTCTTGTAGACCTACTTAAGCTTTCACCCCATTTCATGGCCTTCCTTCAACGCAAAGAAACTTCCCCTCCAAGTCCTAGTCATGATCCACAAACATCCACTTGTCATGATGAGACACATGCCTCCCAAGCAAACATAGAAGATAAAACTAATAACTTGGATCTTAGTGATGCAGAGTAGGGGTAGGTTCCTAAAAGGATTCAACAACTAGGTTTGACTGACCACATAAGCATATCAAATCTCCTCTCTCACACATGATTGTCAAAGGATGTGAAATGCACCCATGATGGTTAAATGACATAGACCTCTTGTTGAACTTATATCACACCTTGAACCACTCTAACATGGCAAGTTTAGACTACTAAAACTCCCTAAAAGCCCTGACTCCTTCATCTTCCAATTGTTCCTTTGTAAACTGACCTATTGGCTTATAGCCCTTGGAACAGGGTTTTCTGAGGATAATTTGAGGAAACCTTCAAAAACCTAGAAACCAATTGGCATTTCAGATACCCTTTTAGATTTTACACAACATATCAAGAAAGAAAGTGGGGTTGTTTTGGAACATAAGCCCCAATAATTGATTGGTATTGCTGCAACTAGGCCTAATTAGGCCACTTCTACAAAGCAAGTGCATACAAATTTCATTCCACCCTTCCAATTCGAATTCCAAGGCCTCAAGTAGGTTGCCAAGAGTCAGATTATGTAGGTTTTGTGGGTCATGAACTTCGCCAAGTCACTTTTCCAACACACCTATGCTAGAAAGCTAATACATGAGGATATTAGGCCTAATCTAATTCAAACAATCCCTTATTCCTATCCCCTGCACCTGCAACATTATTCACACTAAAATACATTCTATCCAAGACCATTCCACCCAGTTATGGATGATGACACTGGTGGAATGGGTCAAAAACCCATTTCCTTGCACAAACCCTCAAACCTTAGGGTTTTCAGGCCGGTTTTGGAAATCAAGCTATAAAACTCTTCAAAGTCTATTAAAATGAACCAAACCAGATTCAAATCAAAGCTACTTCATACCACAAAAAAAATTCATGCATTGTAGATCATGACCATACTGTACTGGGCCGTACAGAACGTGGGAATAATAGATTTACTCAGAAATTACAGAAAAACAGGGAAATTTGTATTATTTTGTCTTCAAAACTTCTCAATCCATCTTCCACGAAGGTTCTCAGAGGTTTTTAAACATTGTCCATCAACCTCAAATGGTGGCAACCAACTTACAAACCAACAAGGTCGTTCAACTTCCTCCCCATACATAGAAAGGGCACATTTCTTAAGGAACATGTCATATTTTCACCTTAGAACTGACCTTATGACACAAAAGCATATATGATGACATGACAAATGGTCTTAATCAGACCTTATTACAAAAAAAATAGACTTGAAACCACAAACACCACATAAACACAACATTTGATTTGCATGGGATGTGACAAAGACAAGGTGCCCATGCACCATACACCCGAGGAGAAAAGAATCTCATGCTCTACCTAAGATCAAATCATGGACTATTGCATCATGGTTGATAATGTCCTCTTTTTTCATCCATGTTGCATCTTCATGAGGGAGGCCTTGCCATTTGACTAAGTACTCATTGTAGACTTTATGCCTAGTTCTCTTCACTTCTTTGGCATCAAGAATGCAGTCAAGCTTCAATGGCTCAGGAGGAGGTAAATCCTACACCCAATATGCATCATCAACATCTGAAGCAGCACTTGGACCCATTGTAACAGACCCCTTGAAAGGATAGAGGTCAACAACATTGAAAATAGGAGAGATAGCAACTCCAAGAGGGAGTTCTATCTCATAGGCATTAGAGCTAAACTTATGGACCACTCTACAAGGCCCAATTTTCTTCATGAGCAACTTGGTGTACTTGCCCTTTGGCAACCTTTTCTTCTTCAGATGTGCAAGGACCAAGTCTCCTACTTTGAATTTGGCATCTCTTCTCTTCAAGTCAGCATGTTTCTTATACTTTTCAACACTTGTTTGCAAATGGTCTTTAACTTGCTAATGGATCTCTCTTATGGCTTCAACAAATGCTTCTCCTTCAGCACTTCTCTTCTCCATCCCTGTCAAATCCCTAAGCTCAAAGACACCTCTTGGTTTTAGACCATACACCACTTCAAAAGGACTTTTCCCTATGCTTCTATTGATTGAATCATTGTAAGCATATTTAGCTTGAGGAAGAACTAAGTCCCATTGTTGCTCGTGCTCCTTGGTGAGACATCTTAAGAGGTTTCCAAGTGATCTATTAACCACTTCAGTCTGCCCATCCATTTGTGGATGATGGGTAGTACTAAAGGTCAAATTAATTCCAAGCTTCCTCTAAAGAGTCCTCCAAAAGTGACCAATGAACTTTGAATCCGTGTCAGATACAATTGTCAAAGGAAGACCATGAATTCTAACAATTTCTTTGAAGAACAACCCTGTAATATGAGAAGCATCATTTGTACACTTGCATGGAATGAAGTGGGCCATCTTATTGAATCTATCAACGACAACAAATACACTATCATAACCCCTTTGAGTTCTTGGCAAACCTAATACAAAATCTATGCTTAGACTCTCCCATGGCTTGTTAGGTATTTGCAAGGGCTGATAAAGTCTTGCATTAGAAGTAGAATCCTTTGCTCTTTGATAGATTGTACAACTTTCCACAAACTTTCTGACATCTACTTGCATTTTAGGCCAAAAGTAGAACCTTCTTACTTGATCCAAAGTCTTATCAACCCCAAAATGTCCTCCTAGACTTCCACAATGTTTCTCTTTAATCAAATTAGTTCTCGTGGAGCACTTTGGAATGCATAATTGAGCACCTTTGAACAACAAGCCATCTTTGAATAGAAAATCAGAATATTCCTCATGAAAAGCATCCTTAAACTAAGTATAAACATAATATACCTCTTTGAAGTCATCATCAGCAACATACATGTCCTTTAATGCATCTATTCCCACACTTTGAAGTTGGGTTTCATGCACCAACATGGACCTCCGGTTTAGAGCATCAACAACCTTATTAGATTGGCCTTTTTTGTGCTTAATAGTGAAGGTATATCTCTGCAAATATTCAACCCACTTGACATGTCTATGGCTCAGCTTATCTTGACTATTTAGAAATTGTAAGGCATGGTTGTCAGTGAAAATAATGAATTCCTTTGGCAAAAGGTAGTACCTCCGTTTCTTAAGGGCCTACACCATTGCATACAACTCTAGATCATAGGATGAAACCTCCTTTTGGATTCATTAAGATTTTCACTAAAGAAAGCCACTAGTTTGCCTTCTTGGCTTAGGACTGCACCAATAGCAAAGTCACTTGCATCACACTCTATGGTGAAAATCTTGTTGAAGTTAGGTAGAGCAAGGATAGGTTGTTGTGCCACTCTATGTTTCAAATATTCAAAACTCCTATCTACCTCATTAGTCCATTGAAATTTCCTCTTTTTATCTCCTGTAATTGTATCAATAATGGGTGAGCAAATATGACTAAAGTTCTTGATGAATTTCCTATAGAAACTAGCGCATGAAAGCTTCTTACCTTTCCTACTGATTTTGGAGTTGGCCAACTGAGTATTGCCTCTACTTTGGTGGGATCCATCTTCAATGAACCCTTGGAGATCACAAAACCAAGATATACTATCTCTTCTTTCATAAATTCACACTTTTTGAGGTTTATCATCAACTTCTCCTCATTCAATCTCTACAAAACCATATCAAGATGTTGCAAGTGCTCTTCCTTTGTCTTGATAAACACAAGAATATCATCTAAATATACAACAACAAATTTTCCAATGAAAGGATTCAAAACCTCATTCATTAACCTCATAAATGTACTCAGAGCATTTGACAGTCCAAAGGGCATTAACATCGACTCATACAGACCTTCATTGGTTTTAAATGCAGTTTTCCATTCATCACCTTCCCTTATCCTAATTTGGTGGTATCCACTTTTGAGATCAATCTTTGAAAAATAGCATGTACCTCCCAAACATTCCATTAGATCCTCTATTCTAGGTATTAGAAACCTATATCTGATGGTGATTTTGTTTATTGCCCCTGAGTCAGTACACATTCTCCACTCCCCACCTTTTTTGGGTGCTAAAACAGTAGGGACAGTACATGGACTTAAACTTTCTCTTATGAGACCCTTATCTAACAATTCTTGGACTTGTTTCTTTATCTCTTCATTTTGCTGAGGAGTCATTTTGTATGCAACCTTATTTGGCAAATTGGCACCAGGGATTAGGTCTATATGATGGTTGATATCTCTTATGGGAGGCAAAGAACTTGGCAAATCATCCACTACAATATCCTTGTACTTATCCAACAAAGCTTGAACCTCACTAGGTATATCTTCTACCTTATTTGCTGCTAAAACAAACTTGGATTTAGGTCTGATCACTAAGGTAAATCCTTGTCCACCTTCTTCCTTCATTGTTTTCAAAAACACTTTCTCTCCTACTACCATAACACTAGACCCAACTTGTTTGTCAAACTCTTCATCTTGGAGGGGTGTCAATGTGAATGAGACTCCATCTCTGTTTATTACATAAATTTTTTTCTCACCATCATGCTTGGCCTTTCTGTCATACTACCAGGGCCTTCCTAGAAACAAGTGACAAACATCCATGGGGATGATGTCACAAAGGATTTTGTCTCTATAACCCTCAATATGAAACTCTTCCCATGACTGCTCATTGACCAAGACTTGTTGACCTTTGTTTAGCCATGACACTTTGTATGATGTGGGATGAGGAATTCTTTTCATATTTAACTTTTCTATCATTTCTAAGGAAACCAAATTATTAGTAGATCCTAAATCAACAACTACTTTACATACCTTTCCATGTGATTTGCATGTGGTCCTAAACAAGGATTTCCTTTGTGGAGGTTCTTTGGCTGTTGGCACCTTAATGAGTGTTATCCTTATCATCAAAGTATCACCTACCTCAGGGGAAGCATGCTGAGATGGTGAATTAACACTTTTATTGTCTTCCTCATGCACAATTTGAGTCCTTTGCTCACCTCCATGGGAACTTGATGCTTGTTTATCTGGGCACTTCCATGCTGGATGTCCAAACTGATTGCAAATGTAACATTTACCTGAGAAGGTGTTTGACCCTCTCCCTTGTCCACCAAACCTTCCTCTACCACCAAATCTTCTTCCTTTGAAGTTACATCTGCCACTTGACTCACCACTTTGCTCTTGATGGCTGCTTGATTCTCCTTGTGGTCTTTGTGACTGCCCTCTTGCACCAAAGTTGCCTCTACCTCTAAAATTATTTCCCCTGCCTCTTCCTTGCTGCTCTTGTCTCCTCTTGATTCTTTCTTCTGCCTTGACTGCCATTTGAAAACATTCCTCAATTGTCTTAGGGGTAGAAAGGATGATCTCATCTTGAATGTTGTACCTTGGGCCATTTAGGTACCTTGCTACCTTTTCTCTTTCATCCTCAACATGTCCTACTCTAATACTTAACTTATGAAACTCTTCAGTGTATGCCATAACATCCAACTCCTTTTGCTTTAGACTTTGCAACTTCCTAAAGGTCTGAATTTCATAATCTACAGGTAGGAATTGTCTTTTCACCTTAGCTACCATTATATCCTATGAATTTATCTTTACTTTGCCCTTCTTTGTTCTCTCCTCTTGAACATAGTTCCACCATGTTAGGGAAGGGCCCTTCAACTTGGTTTTTGCATACTTCACCTTCTTATCATCTTCTACCTCCTCAAATTCAAATAAATTGTCAAGAGCATCTATCCAGCCCAATACTTCTTCACTTTCCATCTTCTCACCATACATGGGTACTTCCACTTTCAACTTAAGAGTACTTTCTCCCTTGACAGCCTTCAGCATTCTAACCATCCTCTCTTCACTAGGGTCCAATTCTTCTTCCTCATGTGAGACTCCTTCTTGAGGGTTTTCACTCTCACCCTCTTCTTCTTGGTCACTTTGATCTCCACAGACCACACCTCTCCTTAGGCTAGATTCCAATTCTATAATTATAGCAAGGGTAGCTTCATGAGACTCCTTCACTTGTCTCAACTCCTTAGCATGTTGTTCTTTTAACTCTCTAACTTCCTTGGCCACTGGATTGCTCTTTGGAGGCATTTTGTTTATGCAAACTCAACTCTTCTTTCCTTATCAATCAAAACCTGTGCTCTAATACCACTTGATGCAGAGCAGAGGTAGGTTCCTAAAAGGATTCAACACCTAGGTTTGACTAACCACACAAGCATATTAAATCTCCTCTCTCACACAACATGATTGTCAAAAGGATGTGAAATGTACCCATGATAGTTAAATGGCATAGAAACCTTGTTGAACTTATATCACACCTTGACCCACTCTAACAAGACAGGTTTAGACTACCAAAACTCCCCAAAAGCCCTAACTCCTTCCTCATCCAATCGTACCTTTGTAAACTGAGCTATTAGCTTGTAGCCCTTGGAACAGGGTTTTCTAAGCATAATTTGAGGAAACCTTCACAAACCCAGAAACCAATTGGAATTTTAGATACCCTTTTGGATTTTACACAACATATCAAGAAATAAAGTGGGGTTTTTTGGAACATAAGCCCCAATAATTGATTGGTATTGCTACAACTAGGCCTAATTAGGCCACTTTTACAAAGCAAGTGCATACAAATTTCATTCCACCCTTCCAATTCTAGTTCTAGGGCCTCAAGTAGGTTATGAAGGGTTAGATTATGTAGGTTTTGTGGGTCATGAACTTCACCAAGTCACCTTTCCAACACACCACCACCACACCTATGCTAGAAAGCCTAATACATGAGGATATTAGGCCTAATCTAATTCAAACAATCCCTTATTCCTATCCCTTGCACATGAAAGATTATCCACACTAAAATACATTCTATCCAAGACTATTCCACCTAGTTATGGATGATGACACTGGTGGAATGAGTCAAAAACCCATTTCCTTGCACAAACCCTCAAACCTTAGAGTTTTTAGGCCAGTTTTGGAAATCAGGCTATAAAACACTTCAAAGTCTATAACAATCAACCAAACCAGATTCAAATCAAAGCTACTTCATACCAAAACAAAATTTCATGCATTGCAGATCATGACCGTATTGTACTGGGCCATACGGAACGTGGGAACAACATATTTACACAGAAATTACAGAAAAATAGGGAATTTGTATTATTTTTTCTTCAAAACTTCTCAATCCATCTTCCACGAAGGTTCTCAAAGGTTTTTAAACATTGTCCATCAACCTCTAATGGTGGCAACCAACTTACAAACCAACAAGGTCATTCAACTTCCTCCCCATACATAGAAAGGGCACATTTCTTAAGGAACATGTCATATTTTCACCTTAGAATTGACCTTAGGACACAAAAACATATATGAGGACATGACAAATAGTCTTAATCAGACCTTATTACAACAAAAATAGACTTGAAACCACAAACACCACATAAACACAACATTTGATCCATATGGGATGTGACAAAGACAGGGTGCCCCTGCACCACTTAGTGAACATACTCAAGATCCTAATGATCCTTCCACATCCACTATCGACTCCATTTCAAATCCACCATCATATCCTATTGGTCTTACCACCTTCATCCATGAATGATCCTCCATAGGGGAGCAACAACCATTGTCTATCATTTCACCTTCTCCATCAAATAATGAGCTCAAGTCTAGTGTCTAAGCAACACACAGTCCTATTGTCACATGCTCCAAAACATGAACTACCAAGGTAAAGGTTTAGGCCTTCACAAACAAGGTATTTTGGAGCCTATCCATGTCAACATCCCTCCACACTCATATGCCTTGGATATACGCCCCAAGATAAACAATCTCAAGATGTTGGTACTTCCTCCATTCATCCTAAGTCCACCACTTTCCATCGCAAATCCTATCATACACCCAAAACATATGTTACCATTCCACCTCCATCAACCTACAAATGTCAAAAGCATGTGACCATACACCTTCCACCATCCAATTTTCCTCCACTACTTCCAACTCCTAACATCCCTCCATCCACTTTACCTCCACTCCTCCCAACACCTAATGTCCCTATCATCCAATCCCCTTATCCATAAGTCCCATAAAATCCCTAATCATGACCAACAAATGCACACATCATCTAAACAAAAAGCTTCCATCAAACCCAAGGGATTCAAAAATAAAAAATTGGATGCCTCTACCCATAAAGCTAAAAATCCTAAGGATCCTCATGCCTCAGGACATCAATGCAAAAAGTCAAAGCCAAACACATCTAAAAGGCTACCCAAGCTGGTGCAGGGCACCTAGGAGCACCTTGGTTCCTAAAGTCACTTTGTTTGCATTTTTTTTGAAAGGTTGTGATTTTTGTTTAATGTGCTCTGTAATAAGGCTTTAGCCATGTTTGTATGGTCCTATTTGTGTGGTCAAGATGATTAAGGTGACCATATAAACCTCAATCATGCTTAGTCCACTTGGATCCTTGTTGTGCCAATCAGGCCTAGAAGGTCTAAAGGATTGGTTTTTGAGCTTTGTGATTATTTGTGTGTTTTATCATGTTTTGGAAGTATGGAGGATGTTTTGATTCCATTGGACAAGCAAAACAAATCACCATCCTTTGGAAAATGGAAAAACTCCATAATGTCTATTGTTGCCAATAGTGCCAATGACACATTGGACGGTTCAAAACCCACTTTGGGTGGTTGAATGTTGTTGTAGAGGTTAGAAACTGACTTGGATCAGTTGGAAACATTTGTATTTCACTCCTGTATGGCAGAGGACATCTGGTACGAAGTTTTGGGGCTTTGAAACTATAGAAAACAACAAATTTTCCTACTTTTCTCGCTATGTACAGACTGTACAGACTTTTCACATGTGCAAATGATATTTTTTTGAAAGTGCTTGGAGTCAGGGTTCATATGCAACTAGTTTGAGGTCCTGAAGTAGTCGGGATCAAAAGTTATTGATTTTTCTTTCAAAACAGGTCCAGAAACCCTATTTTCTAGGGCAGCCAAAGAAATCCGGCCCTAGAATGCATTTCCACTAGTGAAAATTCATAAAAACTAGTGAAATGTAGGGTAGGGATGTACTCTATAAGATTCCAAAAGTATTTTTCTAGGAGATGCTGTTTTCAATTTTTAAGGTGATGCCCTAGGTCAAGTATTTCATTGTATTTGACCAAATTCATGCTCTTTGAGGTTGTAGATGATAGAATCCTGATAGGGTGAGCAAATAAATGATGGATTTGTGTTGTAGGGACATGGTAGAAGCATTCCAAATTCCTTCCCCTGACCTATGCACCCAATTTTGAGCACTTGCTTTGTAACCTAGCCTAAATTGATCAATTAGGCCTAAGAGACCTAACGAGTGTTCTGGATTGCTGGAGTAGAGTTGGAACAGGAGACTTGGGAGTTTGATAGGGTTCCATAGAGGGTATCTAAAACCATCATTTGCTTGCCTGGTCATTTGGGATTTTGTCAAGTTTTGTTGAGAAAACCTAGTTTGGAGGGCTAGTAGCCTTACTAGTCAAGGTATAGGTTGAAGAGTTTTGGGAAGTTAGAGATCAAACCAACTGCATAGAAGGTGTTAGCACTTATTTTGACCTGGGGTTGATTTGTCATGATCATGAGGTTTCTTCATCTGAAGCCTTCATCTTCTTGCCCATTTTTTCTAAGTGTTGGACCTCCTCAGCGTTTTTCAGCTGCAGCATCATATTTTTCTGAGGAGGAGGTCGTCATCATCATCTTGTCTTCGATGATGATCTTCATCAGCATGTTCTTCGTCGACTTGTTTTTCTCATCGTCATCATCATATTTCAACTGTCGGGTGATGTTTGCTTATTATCCTGATGATACTGGTGAGCTACAGTGCGCCCTCAGTTGCTTGCGGGGGTGATTTTTCAAGTATCCGGTGATCTTCCGAATATCACCTTGCTCAAACATGATGACGATGTTGCCCCGATATCTTGAAGGGGTTATTCTCTAAGTTGTCGACCTGACTTGTTTTTTCCTAAGGGTCGTCATCATCATGATATTTCCAGTTATCATCCTGCTGCTTGCGGAGGTCATCATATTTTCTGCCTTCATGATATTTTGCCGGGGTGATATTTTTGTCATCGGGTGATCTTGGTTATGATCATCCTGATGATGTTGTTGAAGAGTTCTAAGTGCGACCCGATATTCACTAGGGTCATCATATTTTGAACGTCAGGATGATCTTGGTCAATATCATCCTGATGATGTTGTATCACTTCTTGTTCGTTGTTTTGACATCCTGATGATGCTGACGTCATCCGTATATCAGGGTGATATTTTTCTTTCTGCCTATCTGCATCATGATATTCCGAAGGAAGGGGTGATATTTTCATATCACCTGGATATACGTTTGCTCGAGCAGCATGATGATGCTGATATCAAGGAGATATCCGCCTGCCGGCTTCGCGCGTTATCTACTGAGGGTGATCTTTTCAAGCATCATCATCATATTCAGTTATCGCCCCGATCTTATAGAGGAGCTACAGTGCAACCTGATGTTTGAACGTCAGGAGGATATTTCCAAATATCCGGTTGTCTTCCGAATATCATGATGATGTTAATATGATGATGACGTCATCAGGATGTTCATCGGCCAGAGTTTTTGTTTAAGCTCAGCAGGAGGAGGTTCCTCCGATGGATCAGGTTGTGCCGATTATCATGAAGGTTATATTTCAAATATCATGATGACGTCAGGGTGATATTTCGCACAACAGGATATCATGCTGCTGGAGGATGATGATGATGAGGTCTATACTAGTGTCGTCAGGAGCAAAAGCACTGACACGATATATGCTCATGACCTAGTATATAAAGTGTTATTGAGGTCATCGCGGGGTGCATGTGGGATATTGATATCCTGCACTTTCAAATATCATGATGATGAATCTCGGCGGGAAATGGTTGCGATTGCAGATTTGATGATCTTCCCAAGGCCGCGGGTTGGTGCGCCATTAATGGCGATTGTTGCAGAGGTATGGGCGATGGCATGGGTCGATCTTGTACCCGACTGAAGATGTACATCAGCGGATGGTGGCGCAGGGCTCGAGAAATCTTCCTGTCTCCTCCCCTACCTGCTGCATTCAAGTTTGGGCGCCAATCCGGTTGTGTTTGAGCGCCATTTTCATGATACTGTGTATCTGGCAAAATTTTGGTCAACCATGTAATTAATTGCTGAGCACCTACCTGGCTGTTATAAGCAGGTGGTCTTGCTCATTTCAAAGGTTGTTGAAAGTTGATGATTTTGGCTCTGTAATGCATAACAAGCTGATCTGGTTGCTCTGTACAGCTTACCTGTGAGTTTATGTATCTCTTGTTGTTTGTTTTTGGCATGAACCCACTGATTTCATGATTGAACTTGTATGAGAAATGCTGTTTGGCATGTGTTGTGTTAATTCTCTCTCCAGTATTGCATGTATTCTTCTTCTGAATCTGGATGTTTGGTAATGTTTAGATTCTAGAGCATAGAGTTCCTGTGTTGAATGTCTGATCTTTTAACTTCTACTCAAGGGGTAGATTAAACTGTTTTCAGGTTGAACATTGGGAGGGATATACTGCAGTAGGGATACCATAAGTAGAGATAACCTAGCACTTAGTATTGGGAGATACCTGTAAGGCATGTATCACATATATCCCCTTGAAATCCAGTTTTAGTTGTTTATGCTGATCATTCACAGGTGTATGTCTACTGACTCCAGGCCCTGGATAGGCACCAATCATGCTTTGTTTTGTGTTATAACCATATCCAGCTTTGCATCCACACTTAAACTCCAAAGCAAAATCTAAAACCAACATTAGGACATTAGAGTTAGTTTTAGGAACCTCAGTCCTCTGTCTACAACTGCAAATAGGCCCAAAGCTAGCCCCTTTGCCCTTATCTTTCAGTTTTGGTCTACTTACAGGAGGACTCATCTGCTTTCTGTCAACATCCCAGCCTTGCATGCATATCCTCATGGATGTTGAGTAGGGAATACCCCCCTAGGTCTTGCAGAGCCTGAAGAAGAAGAGGAGATAAAATATAGAGTCTATCTCCTATACTGTTGACCCCCTGGCCCAGAGATCCTATTGATCACTGATGGCTACCTTGTAGGGAAATTTGGGAATAAGCATCCAGTCTGGGAAAAAGTCAACAGAAATTGGCGACTCTGCTGGGGACTGAGAAGTAAAAGTGCTATCTAATCATCTCCAGTGATATATATGTGACCCATCTGAGTCAGCAACAGTAATCTACTCCGCTGGGGAACCTTGTGAAAGAACCCTGGTTTTCAGAAGAAAACAGTTCCTAGAAATAGGTGGCGACTCCGAAGTAATCTCCCAACCGGTCAAAGTAAAATTTATATGCAGGGGAGAAGATCCCAACAAAATCCTCTATTTGAAGAGTTACCATTAACAAAAAGAATGATGTATAGAAGAAAGGGAACTGTCTCAGCTAGTCATGAGAGCTCCCCCAGAAAAAGTGATGAGGTACAAGATAACCCTAGGCCATCAGGACAGCATGCTCCTTATTTTTCAAGTGCAGAAGCTGATATCCAAGGTGCATATGAGAGGCAACAGGGTGGTAGTATGAGAATGAGGTCAGAGGTGTTCCAAGAACGCCCTTTTCTAGACCCAAGTGAAAGGTTTGAAGAGGCAGAGTCTCTAAGGGATGATGAGGATGATGACCAAAATGGCATGAGACCATCTACCTCCAGACCTAAGGATGAACAGTTGGCTGAAGAAATCAAAAGCCTAAGAGCAGAATTAGAATACCTACAAGCCATGAAAATCAGAGATGATATACAGCAGAAAGTGCAAGCCTTGAGAACTGCCCAAAATAATTCAGTTCCTACCTTAGAAAATGCAAATATGCAAAGACATCAGCAAAGATATGAAGCACAACATCAGCATCATGATGACAGACAATATGTGAATGATGCTAGGATACCGTTAAACAATGCAGGAAACCAAAATGCAAATAGAAATATTAATATTAATCAGCCAAACAGACAGCCCATGCAGCTAGATAGATTCAGGCAGCTGGTGTTTGATGGTATTCCTGGGTATCCTAACCCCATTGATAAACATCTGAGGCTGCAAGTGCCTAAATTTTCAGGAAACAACACAGTGTCAGGAGAAGATCATCTAAAAGCCTTCCAAAATGTCATGGATAATTTTGAGGTTGAGCATGAGGACGTTTTCATGAAGTCATTCATGCAATCCTTAATAGATGAGGCAAGAGAATGGTACAGGAATCTGCCTGACCGGAGCATATCATCATGGGATGATTTTAAGAGGATGTTCAAGGAGCAATATGGTGATAAAACTGACCCTAGCTTCTTTGTAAATGAGTTCACCAGCATCACAAAAGGGTCAAATGAGCAGGTTGCAGACTTTAATGCAAGATTTACTAAAGTGTTGAACAAATTGCCACATCATATGAGGCCAAATGAACCAATGTGCATAATTTTGTACATCAATGCCTTTGATGCAAAGACTGCATATGGACTGAGAGATAAAGGTCCTGCCACTCTCAGGGATGCTTTCAGAATTGCAGTAAATATTGAAAACAATAGGAAAGCATCAGGCAAGACAAATAGAAGGGATGATGTAAAAATTCTGCAGAATCCAAATAAGCCTCAGAACACTCAAGGTAGTACATCTGCTCCTGAAGATAAGATAGACAAACTGGCAAATGTTGTTAAGGACCTGAGCTATAGATTAGCTAGAAGTGAAAAAGGAATGGCTCCTGATAGGCAAGTCTATCAAAGGCAGGAAAAGAGGCCATCATTACATGATATGCCTTATAACACCAATTGGCATGATGGTAAGCCTGTATATCCACGTAACAACACAAATCAGAGGGCTCAACATGCCAAGGAAACTCCTGATCCCCTGAAGAAAACTATAAATATTGCTGATGATGCTCCGTGGTGTATAATCTGTCAGATGCCACATTCACAGTCACAGTGCATGATTGCCCAATCTTTGTATGATAATGCTACATCTTGTAATGAGTGCAATGAGCCACATCATGTGCAGGATGATGATGTTAACATGATGTCCATAGGCAATGGATATACTCTTTATGATGCTGATGACAATACAGATCATCAGGTTCAGGCCTGCCAACAGTCCCCAGATGATGAAGATAATGAAGATAATTATGTGTATGCTCAGAACTCACACAATTTTCTGAGTAACCTACAGCGACCTTCTGATGAGGAAATCACAGCCTTCACAGCTGCAGCAGTTGCTCAGGTCAAGAGCAACTACAATCTCCGAGGTAGAAATCAAGTAGGCAGCCCACATCAGCCAGAAGATATTTCTGCAGGTCAGCTGGTGCATGGTCATAAAGGAACTGAACCACAAAAGAGGCAGTGGGTGAATAATAAGCAGAACTTTAGATACAGAGCAGGTCATGAATTTCAAGGACCTGAAAACAAAATCCCTCAGGCTGAAGATCAAAGTAGAGGTTCCCAAGACAAGAATGATGATCAGGGAACTATGAAAATGAAAACTAAATCAGCTCAGGATAAAAGCAAGATTGTGGAGCAAGCCACAACTGTTGTACAAAACTGTGCTCCATTTGATATAGCCCAGATCCTCTCTCAGGTAAAGGTCTCTGTTCCACTTATGGAACTCATGAAAGTGGAAGAGATCAAGAATAGGACAATATCCCTAATCTCAGGGGTACCTTTTCAAGCTGAACAGAATGATCAGACCCAGGGTGAGAAACAGGTCATGTGCAATGAAGAAGATGAGACTCCTGAAGTCTATTTAGGAATGACCATGACAAAGTGCCCTTCACAGGTGGAACCATTTTATGTTTCCCTGGTTATAAATGGTAAAATAATTAGAAATTGTATGCTTGACTCTGGGGCATCTACAAATGTCATGCCTTTGGCTATCATGCAACAAACTGGACTAAAGATTGACAAGGCATGTGGAAAGTGTTATGCTATGGATGCCAGAGAGGTACCAGTTATTGGAATCATGAAAGATGTAGATTTCAAACTGGCAGCATTTCCTGAAAAAAGATACAAAATGAATATAACAGTGGTTGACATCAAGCCACAGTATGGTATGCTGCTGTCAAGAAGATGGGCAGCACTGATTGGAGGAAGTATGCAGCTGGACCTGTCATATGCCATGATTCCAATGAATGGCAGGGATGTCAAGCTAATCAGAGAGCAAAGATCATCAGAGACAGTGGAGGACCAAGAAGCAAATGAACATGTATGCTTTGTAGACACTGACTGTGATAACTTCAAGGTTGTCTCAGATGATGCAGAAGACAAAAAGAAAAATGCCTGTATTGATGAGCTGGATCAACAAGGCTTATGGACCATGTTTTTTGATGGAGCTTGTGCAAAAGAAGGCTCTGGAGCTGGAGTTGTTTTCCTGTCTTCAACTGGTAAGCTCCTCAAATCCTCTTTCTTGCTAAGGTTTGATTGCACAAACAATATTGCAGAATATGAGGCTTTACTCTTAGGCCTAAATATTGCTCTCAAGCATGGGATTAAGATGTTAAGAGTATTTGGGGACTCTGAGCTGATTGTATCCCAAATCAGAAATAAGTATGCTACAAAGAATAAAAGACTGAAGCAATACAAGCATGCTGTTTGGGATACTATTGAACTTTTTGATGCATTTTCAATTGGCTGGGTAGAAAGGTCAAAAAATGTTATGGCTGATTTCTTAGCTAATATTGCAATAAGGCCAGATGACATCACTCTGTCAGGTGTCACAGATGTAGAAGTTAAAATTAGGCCTGCCATACCAGAAAACATATGCAGTTGGCAAGTTTTTAATGATGATAAGGATTTACTGAAATTTTTGCACTGCATAGATGAATATGAGAATCAACAGATGGATTTCCAAGCTTTTGTAGAGACTGTAAATGGAAAAGAGACTCTTGTGGGAAAGGAGATCATCCAGTTGAAGACTAACAAGATCCCTAGAGGGTTAGTGGCTTTGGAAAGAGCCTTTGACAGTAGAGACAAGATGGTCACAAGGACATCCCCCACAAATAGGGAGGATTTAGAAGAAATAAACTTGGGGACATCTCAGGCCCCTCAGAAAGTATATATTGGCAAGCAGCTCAAACCACACATAAGAAGTATGCTGATTGCATTACTAAAAAAGTATAAACATGTTTTTGCTTGGTCATATGAGGACCTAAAAGCATATAGAGAAGACTTATTCCAGCATGAGATCCCATTGAAGCCTGAAGCTAAGCCATTTAGACAGAGGCAAAGGCCTATGAACCCTACCTTAGCTCCCAAGATGCAGGAAGAACTCAAAAGGCTTAGGGATGCTGGAATAATTGTGCCAATCAGACATTCATCTTGGGTGTCTAACCTTGTCCCAGTCAGGAAAAAGAATGGTGATATTAGGCTGTGTGTTGATTTCAGGAACTTGAATGTATCCTCTTTGAAGGATAACTATCCATTGCCTAATATGGAAGCTATGTTGCAGAGAGTGACTGGTTGTGAACTCCTATCCATGATGGATGGATTTTCAGGATATAATCAGGTAAAGGTGAAGGAATCAGAACAGTATAAGACTGCCTTTACCACTCCATGGGGAACATATGTGTATGTTAGAATGCCATTTGGACTAACAAATGCAGGTGCTACATTTCAAAGAGCAATGGATGTTGCTTTTGCAGGGCTGATTGATTCAATCCTGGCAGTATATCAGGATGACCTGACTGCCTACTCAAAGAAAGAAGAGCAACATTGTATGCATCTGGAACAGATCTTCATAAGAGCACTAGAATATGGTATTTCTTTAAACCCAAAGAAGTGTGCCTTTGGAGTAGTTGAAGGAAAGCTTCTGGGACACATTGTTTCCAAAGATGGAGTCAGGATAGATCCAGAGAGAGTGGCAGCTATTGACAGGATTCAAATGCCAAAAACTGTGAAAGGAGTTCAGTCCTTCTTTGGACAGATAAAATTTGTTAGAAGATTTGTTCCCAACTTTGCAGAAACTACAAGGAACATCTCCAAGATGATGAAGAAGGATGCAACTGTCAACTGGGAAAAGGAAGCAGCAGAATCATTTCAGAATATCAAAGAGGCAATTAAGATGGCCCCTGTTCTTAAATCTCCTGATTTTTCTAGGCCATTCCAAGTATTCTCATTTGCTTCCTTTCATACTGTAGCTGCATGTTTGTTACAGAAAAATGAAGATGGTTTTGAACAGCCCATTGCTTTCTTCAGTATGTCCCTGCAGGCCTCTGAGTTGAAGTATGACATCATGGAAAAGCAGGCATATGCACTGGTCAGAGCCATCAAAAGTTTCAGACCATACTTGGTAGGGTCATATATCATTGCATATGTACCTCATGCTGCAGTCAAAGACATATTCACTCAGCAGGAGGTGACTGGAAGAAGGTTCAGATGGATAAACAAACTGCAGGAATTCAACATAGACATACAAGTTACTAAGTTGATAAGGGGACAAGGATTAGCCAAGATGATGGCACAGTCAAACTTGGAAGCATGCCAAGTTAATGCAGTCCAAGATGAGAATGTAAGTGTATCAGGATCTGAATGATACAAGGATATTGTCTATTATTTGCAAAATCTGAATTGTCCTTCCCATTTCAGTGACAATCAAAAGAGGACTCTGAAGCTACATGCAATCAGGTATGTTGTTGTTCAAGGTGAGCTGTACTGGAAAAATCCTGATGGTGTGCTGCTGAGATGTGTGGATGAAGACATGGCTAACAATGTTTTGATAGACATGCATAAAGGATTGTGTGGTGGCCATTATACTGCCCAAACAACAGCTCATAAAATTCTCAGGGCAGGATATTGGTGGCCCACTCTCTTTTCAGATGCACAAAAGTTAGTAAGGAAGTGTGACCCTTGCCAGAGATTCTCAGGAAAGCTGAAATATAATGGTGCTTTGCCCCTCAGAACTGTACCTGTGGATGCTCCATTCCAGCAGTGGGGAATTGACTTTATAGGGGAAATTGCAGACAAATCAAGTGGGGGACACAGTTGGATTTTGGTGGCAACTGACTACTTTACCAAATGGATTGAGGCCATTCCAACTAAGAGAGCTACAAGTAAGGTGGTGACAGACTTCATACTAGAGAACATCATCATCAGGTTTGGAGTACCATTTAAGATTATCACTGATAATGCTATGTGCTTCAGATCAGGTGAGTTTGTTGATTTTTGCAACAGGTATGGGATAAACCTGTCATATACATCACCATATCACCCACAAGGAAATGGTCAAGCAGAATCAAGCAATAAGAGCATCATCAAAATTGTCAAGAGGATACTGGACAAGAACAAGAGAGCTTGGGACTCAAAGTTGAACTTAGCAGTATGGGCTGACAGAGTGACTGTGAAAAGGGCTATTGGGAAGTCACCTTTTGAGCTGGTATATGGTACATCAGCTAGACTGCCCATAAACAATCTCCTACCAGTGTACAGATTCATTCAGGAAAATGATGAGGACATTGAAGATCCCATGACAGAAAGAGTGAATCAGCTGGTTGCATTGGATGAAGACAGAAGGAGAGCCCACCAGATCAATCTCAAAAGACAACAGGATATGAAATATCAGTTTGACAGGAGAACTACAAAAAGGAAGTTTGAAGTCAATGATCTGGTGCTTATTTGGAATGCTAAAGATCAGGAAAAGGGTAAACATGGTAAATTTCAGCCCTTATGGATGGGCCCATATCAGGTTTGCAATACTCATGGGGAGGATTCTTATTTCCTCCAGGCCCTAGATGGTGAAATTCTGGAATTGCCTGTGCATGGCCAATTCCTTAAGTTCTATTTTACATGAATATCTGGTTGCTGTGCACATTTGTAAAATATGTATGTAGTGTAAATGCCTTGTACAGCTCGCGTTTTTTGGCTTTTTGTCAGGTCTGCCCGGAGATCTGGTTCTCGCTGCAGGTTTTCTCCTGCACGTCCCCATTCGGAGCCACTGTTAGCACTTATTTTGACCTGGGGTTGATTTGTCATGATCATGAGGTTTCTTCATCTGAAGCCTTCATCTTCTTGCCCATTTTTTCTAAGTGTTGGACCTCCTCAGCGTTTTTCAGCTGCAGCATCATATTTTTCTGAGGAGGAGGTCGTCATCATCATCTTGTCTTCGATGATGATCTTCATCAGCATGTTCTTCGTCGACTTGTTTTTCTCATCGTCATCATCATATTTCAACTGTCGGGTGATGTTTGCTTATTATCCTGATGATACTGGTGAGCTACAGTGCGCCCTCAGTTGCTTGCGGGGGTGATTTTTCAAGTATCCGGTGATCTTCCGAATATCACCTTGCTCAAACATGATGACGATGTTGCCCCGATATCTTGAAGGGGTTATTCTCTAAGTTGTCGACCTGACTTGTTTTTTCCTAAGGGTCGTCATCATCATGATATTTCCAGTTATCATCCTGCTGCTTGCGGAGGTCATCATATTTTCTGCCTTCATGATATTTTGCCGGGGTGATATTTTTGTCATCGGGTGATCTTGGTTATGATCATCCTGATGATGTTGTTGAAGAGTTCTAAGTGCGACCCGATATTCACTAGGGTCATCATATTTTGAACATCAGGATGATCTTGGTCAATATCATCCTGATGATGTTGTATCACTTCTTGTTCGTTGTTTTGACATCCTGATGATGCTGACGTCATCCGTATATCAGGGTGATATTTTTCTTTCTGCCTATCTGCATCATGATATTCCGAAGGAAGGGGTGATATTTTCATATCACCCGGATATACGTTTGCTCGAGCAACATGATGATGCTGATATCAAGGAGATATCCGCCTGCCGGCTTCGCGCGTTATCTACTGAGGGTGATCTTTTCAAGCATCATCATCATATTCAGTTATCGCCCCGATCTTATAGAGGAGCTACAGTGCAACCTGATGTTTGAACGTCAGGAGGATATTTCCAAATATCCGGTTGTCTTCCGAATATCATGATGATGTTAATATGATGATGACGTCATCAGGATGTTCATCGGCCAGAGTTTTTGTTTAAGCTCAGCAGGAGGAGGTTCCTCCGATGGATCAGGTTGTGCCGATTATCATGAAGGTTATATTTCAAATATCATGATGACGTCAGGGTGATATTTCGCACAACAGGATATCATGCTGCTGGAGGATGATGATGATGAGGTCTATACTAGTGTCGTCAGGAGCAAAAGCACCGACACGATATATGCTCATGACCTAGTATATAAAGTGTTATTGAGGTCATCGCGGGGTGCATGTGGGATATTGATATCCTGCACTTTCAAATATCATGATGATGAATCTCGGCGGGAAATGGTTGCGATTGCAGATTTGATGATCTTCCCAAGGCCGCGGGTTGGTGCGCCATTAATGGCGATTGTTGCAGAGGTATGGGCGATGGCATGGGTCGATCTTGTACCCGACTGAAGATGTACATCAGCGGATGGTGGCGCAGGGCTCGAGAAATCTTCCTGTCTCCTCCCCTACCTGCTGCATTCAAGTTTGGGCGCCAATCCGGTTGTGTTTGAGCGCCATTTTCATGATACTGTGTATCTGGCAAAATTTTGGTCAACCATGTAATTAATTGCTGAGCACCTACCTGGCTGTTATAAGCAGGTGGTCTTGCTCATTTCAAAGGTTGTTGAAAGTTGATGATTTTGGCTCTGTAATGCATAACAAGCTGATCTGGTTGCTCTGTACAGCTTACCTGTGAGTTTATGTATCTCTTGTTGTTTGTTTTTGGCATGAACCCACTGATTTCATGATTGAACTTGTTTGAGAAATGCTGTTTGGCATGTGTTGTGTTAATTCTCTCTCCAGTATTGCATGTATTCTTCTTCTGAATCTGGATGTTTGGTAATGTTTAGATTCTAGAGCATAGAGTTCCTGTGTTGAATGTCTGATCTTTTAACTTCTACTCAAGGGGTAGATTAAACTGTTTTCAGGTTGAACATTGGGAGGGATATACTGCAGTAGGGATACCATAAGTAGAGATAACCTAGCACTTAGTATTGGGAGATACCTGTAAGGCATGTATCACATATATCCCCTTGAAATCCAGTTTTAGTTGTTTATGCTGATCATTCACAGGTGTATGTCTACTGACTCCAGGCCCTGGATAGGCACCAATCATGCTTTGTTTTGTGTTATAACCATATCCAGCTTTGCATCCACACTTAAACTCCAAAGCAAAATCTAAAACCAACATTAGGACATTAGAGTTAGTTTTAGGAACCTCAGTCCTCTGTCTACAACTGCAAATAGGCCCAAAGCTAGCCCCTTTGCCCTTATCTTTCAGTTTTGGTCTACTTACAGGAGGACTCATCTGCTTTCTGTCAACATCCCAGCCTTGCATGCATATCCTCATGGATGTTGAGTAGGGAATACCCCCCTAGGTCTTGCAGAGCCTGAAGAAGAAGAGGAGATAAAATATAGAGTCTATCTCCTATACTGTTGACCCCCTGGCCCAGAGATCCTGTTGATCACTGATGGCTACCTTGTAGGGAAATCTGGGAATAAGCATCCAGTCTGGGAAAAAGTCAACAGAAGGTGTTTGTTGATATGTCCTGAGGTGTTGGAGAAGCCTAGAAGGTGGAGCCATCACTAGGATACCAAATCCTTCATACACCCTTGAATGTGCCTTTGGTTGCTTGGTTGAAGGCTGTTTGAAGTGGGTGAGTGGGCAAAGGACAGTAGAGTAAAGCCAAGATGCCTGAGAATGAAAAATAGAAGCTTGCAAGGTATCTCAATGGCCTTAAGTTCTCCATTCAGGATGAATTAACTCTCTTTAACCCAGAGACAGTCCATAAGTGCTTTCAAATTCCCAAAACAGAGATAATTTCTCTAGACTCCAAGGTGGCGGATCACAAGAAGGCAGCCAAGGGCAGGCTGATAAAAATAGTGCTGATAAGGGTCAGTTTAGGGGCAGAGGAAATGGCAGAGGAAGAAATGGGGGCAGAGGTCCCAATGTGTTTACTGGAAGGTGTTTCTATTGCAATCAGATTGGACATCAGTCCTTTAGGTGCCCAGAGAAGATTGGAAACACTGCTGAAAATTAGAAAGAAAGAAGAGTACAACTCCTTCAAGAAGAGGACTGTCAAAGCACCACAAGTTACCAAACAGCCTCTTCCAAGTCTGCAGCACCTGAGAGTGGAGAATGCATCATGTTTAATAGATCCCTCATCATGCCAGCCACCAAGGAGCAGCCCCAAAGAAACAATTTGTTCAGAACCACTTGCAAGGTGAAAGGAAAAGTTTGCAAGGTAATAGTAGATTCAGGTTCCTCTGAAAATTTGGCTTCTAATGAAATGGTGACTAAGTTAGGATTGAAATGAATGCCTCATCCTAACCCCTATAGAGTCTTTTGGCTAACCAAGGAGCAGCAAATTGTAGTAAAAGAGCAATGTTGGGTTGAATTCAAGATAGGTGAATATCATGATAAGGTTCTTTGTGAGATAGTAGATATGGATGCATGCCACCTTCTTCTTGGAAGGCCTTAGCAACATGACACAAGTGCCCAACATGATGGTAAGAACAATGTAATTCATTTGTCCAAGAATGGTGAAAAGTTTATAATGACTCCTTTGATTGATGATTGCAAAGAGAAAGTCATTACTAGTTCAGTTATGTTGGTAGGTGAAAAAGAGTTTTTGGCTAACCTCAAGGAAGAGAAAGTGCCATGTTTTGCAGTAGTCATCAAGCCCAAGGATGTGAATCCCAAGAAGGTCAAAGTGCAGCAACCTTTTAGGAGGATTGGACCAAAGGAAGTGGAAGAACTATTGGAGAGGTTTCAGGATGTGATAGCCGATGAAGGCAAGGATGCCCTTCCATCAAAGAGGGAGATTAGTCATTGCATTGATCTCATCCCTGGATCCACCCTACCAAACCAAGCAGCCTACAAGTTGACCCCAGAGCAAAATGCTGAAGTGGCAAGACAAATCCAAGACTTGTTGGATAGAGGACTTATTAGGAGGAGTATTAGTCCATGTGCAGTACCTGCAGTGCTTGCACCCAAGAAGGAAGGAACATGGAGACTATGCACTGATTTCCAATGCCTAGAATGAAAGATTTAATGGATTGCTTGGGTAGGGCTAAGTATTTTACCAAGATAGATCTAAAAAGTGGTTATCACCAAATCAGGATAAGGGAGGGGGATGAGTGGAAAACTGCCTTCAAAACCAATGAAGGACTATTTCAATGGGTTGTCATGCCTTTTGGCTTGTCAAATGCACCAAGCACCTTCATGAGATTGATGAATGAAGTGCTAAAACCTTTCCTTAACAAGTTTATTGTTGTATATTTGGATGATATACTAATTTTTAGTGACAGCAAGGAAGACCACATAAGGCATATCCATCAAGTGCTCAGGAGGCTTCAAGAGGAGAAGTTGAGAATCAATCTTGACAAATGTGTCTTCCTACAAGAAGAGTTGATATTTTTGGGGTTTGTCATCTCCAAGGGCAGCCTAAAAATCGATCCAAGTAAGGTTGAAGCCATTCTTAATTGGCCAACACCTACAACAGCCTCTGAGGTAAGGAGTTTCCATGGTTTGTGTAGCTTTTATAGAAAGTTCATTAGAGGGTTTAGTGGCATTTGTGATCCACTTGTTGACACCATAAAAGGGGGCAAGAAATGTGTGTTTGTATGGACAAATGAGGCCAACAAAGCCTTTGAACTGTTAAAGAAAAAAATTTCAGAAAAACCAGTCCTAGTGCTACCTAATTTTGACAAGGTCTTTGTGGTAGAGTGTGATGCAAGTAAGAGGGCTATTGGGGGAGTCTTAATTCAAGATGGGAGGCCTGTAGCATTCTTTAGTGAGAAATTGAATGAGGCAAAACAAAACTACTCCACCTATGCTCTAGAGTTATATGCCATGGTTCAGTCATTAAGGAAATGGAGACACTACTTATTGCCAAAGGAGTTTATAGTTTTTACTGATAACCATGCATTAAGCTTCTTGAATAGGTAGCAAAAGTTGAATCACAGACATGTCAAGTGGATGGAGTACATCCAAGCATACACCTTCTCCATAAAACATAAGAAAGGAGTGGCCAATAAGGTAGCCGATGCCTTAAGTAGGAGAAATCTTGTTGTTTAGACCATACAGTTGGAAAGTATAGGTATTCAAGCCATCAAAGATCAGTATGCAGTAGATGAGGACTTCAAAGAACCATACCTCTCTTGCAAGGCCATGACAGGAAGGTATAATACTGATTTTTCTGATTTTTTGTTGCAAGATGGATATATTTTCAAGGGTAGCATGTTGTGTATCCCAAGAGGGTCTGTTAGAGAGAATATAATCAGGGAAAAGCACTTTGGCAGCATGTCAGGTCACTTTGGTATTGACAAGACCCTAGAATTGGTTAGGAGGTACTATTTTTGGCCCAAATTGCCAACCGATGTAAGGAAGTTTGTTGAAACTTGTCAAATTTGCCAAAGAGAAAAGGGGCATACATCCAATGCAGGTTTATACACTCCTCTACCTATTCCTTCAAAGCCTTGGGATTCCATCAGCATGGACTTTGTACTTGGTTTGCCCAGGACCAAGAATGGCCATGATAGCATCTTTGTGGTAGTTGATAGGTTCTCAAAAATGGCTCACTTCATCCCTTGTAAAACCACACATGATGCCTCACACATAGCATGTCTGTTCTTCAAAGAAATAGTTAGGTTACATGGTTTACCTTTGTCAATCATCTCAGACAGAGACCCCAAGTTCATAGGACACTTCTGGAGGACACTTTGGAAGAGACTAGGTACAAATTTGTCCTTATCATCTACCTATCACCCTCAGTCTGATGGACAAACAAAGGTGATTAATAGGTCACTTGGCAACCTCCTAAGATGCCTAACCAAGGAGCATGGTGCTAGTTGGGATTCAATTTTGGCTCAGGCAGAGTTCTCATACAATGACACTATCAATAGAAGCATCGGCCTGTCTCCTTTCCAAATTGTTTATGGCACTCACCCAAGGGGTATTTTGGAACTTAGGGAGGTTAAAGGACTAGAAAACAGTAGTGCCTTGGCTGAAGACTTCATTCAAGTCATGAAGGATGTCCATGAACAAGTACAACAGAAATTGATGTCCACTTCTTAGAAGTACAAACAGTTTGCTGACAGGAAAAGAAGGGATTTGCAGTTCAAAGAAGGGGATTTGGTAATGGTCCATCTAAAGAAGGAGAGGCTCCCTATAGGTAAACATACCAAGCTACTCATGAAGAAGATTGGGCCTTGTGAAGTGCTCAAGAAATATGGGGAAAATGCATATAAAATCAGACTTCCGGATGGCATTGCTTTGTCTCCAATTTTTAATGTTTCAGACCTTTATCCCTATAAAGGATCTAATCCTCAGACTATTGTTGAAGAAGATCAAACTGATCAGATACTCTAGGAACTCATTCCTTCATCTCCAAATCAGATTGAGTGCATTTTGGACAAGAGGATTACAAAACAAACTAGAAGGCACACCTATCATGACTATTTGGTGAAGTGGCTACACAAACCTCTGGAGGATGCCACTTGGATGAGTAAAGCAGACATCGAGAAGGCAGGTTTCACATTTGACACCATTCCAACTCAAGAGACTTGAGTTTTGTTTGACAGTGGGTGTATGGTGCAGGGCACCTAGGAGCACCTTGGTTCCTAAAGTCACTTTGTTTGCATTTTTTTTGAAAGGTTGTGATTTTTGTTTAATGTGCTCTGTAATAAGGCTTTAGCCATGTTTGTATGGTCCTATTTGTGTGGTCAAGATGATTGAGGTGACCATATAAACCTCAATCATGCTTAGTCCACTTGGATCCTTGTTGTGCCAATTAGGCCTAGAAGGTCTAAAGGATTGGTTTTTGAGTTTTGTGATTATTTGTGTGTTTTATCATGTTTTTGGAGTATGGAGGATGTTTTAATTCCATTGGACAAGCAAAACAAATCACCATCCTTTGGAAAATGGAAAAACTCCATAATGTCTATTGTTGCCAATAGTGTCAATGACACATTGGATAGTTGAATGTTGTTGTAGAGGTTAGAAACTAACTTGGATCAGTTGGAAACATTTGTATTTCACTCCTGTATGGCAGAGGACATCTGGTATAGAGTTTTGGGGCTTTGAAACTACAGAAAACAACAAATTTTCTTGCTTTTCTCGCTATGTACAGACTGTACGGACTTTTCACGTGTGTAAATGATATTTTTCTGAAAGTGCTTGGAATCAAGGTTCATATGCAACTACTTTGAGGTCCTGAAGTGGTCAGGATCAAAAGTTATTGATTTTTCTTTCAAAACAGGTCCAAAAATCCTGTTTTCTAGGGCAGCCATAGAAACCGACCCTAGAATGCATTTACACTGGTGAAAATTCATAAAAACTGGTGAAATGCAGGGTAGGGATGTACTCTATAAGATTCCAAAATCATTTTTCTGGGAGATGCTATTTTTGATTTTTAAGGTGATGCCCTAGGTCAAGTATTTCATTGTATTTGACCAAATTCATGCTATTTGAGGTTGTAGATGATAGAATCCTAATAGGGTGAGAAAATAAATGATGGATTTGTGTTGTAGGGACATGGTAGAAGCATTCCAAATTCCTTCCCCTGACCTATGCACCCAATTTTGAGCACTTGCTTTGTAACCTAGCCTAAATTGATCAATTAGGCCTAAGAAACCTAACGAGTGTTCTGGATTGCTGGAGTAGAGTTGGAACAGGAGACTTGGGAGTTTGATAGGGTTCCATAGAGGGTATCTAAAACCATCATTTGCTTGCCTGGTCATTTGGGATTTTGTCAAGTTTTGTTGATAAAACCTAGTTTGGAGGGCTAGTAGCCTTACTAGTCAAGGTATAGGTTGAAGAGTTTTGGGAAGTTGGAGATCAAACCAACTACATAGAAGGTGTTTGTTGATCTGTCTTGAGGTTTTGGAGAAGCCTAGAAGGTGGAGCCATCACTAGGATACCAAATCCTTCATACACCCTTGAATGTGCCTTTGGTTGCTTGGTTGAACGCTATTTGAAGTGGGTGAGTGGGCAAAGGATAGTAGAGTAAACCTTTGTGTTTTGCTTCCCTTGTGCAACCTCTGCATCACAAGCTCATACCTTTACAAGAAAAGTCTAAAACTAAAATGGTATGGGTACCTAAGCAAAAAGAAAGCAAGTCAAATGAGGCATCCACATCTAAAAAATCCCATTCCATTCAAAAATATCAAATTCCTTCATCCCACAAGCAAAGCAAAAGTCATAAAAATCCTAAGTCTATGTGGGTCCCTAAACTCCTACATCACCCATCTCCTACGCAAACATCTCCATTGCTTCCTACACCACCTCCACATAAAAAGATTCAATACTTATCACGGTGTGTGCAACCATTGGTCATGGTTCCCTTCCATTTTGCAACAATCCTACATACCCCCATCTCCTCATCCTTCATTTATTATCCTACATATTTCACCCATTACTTCCCTATGGTCCATGCTTTTGTATAAAACCTTTCATCCATCCTTGTGCATAAATCCTACATAATCCATATCATAATCCATAATCCACGTCATAATCCACTATTCCCCATACACCCTTGCATAAACCTTTCAAAATCCATTCCATAATACCATCATGCAATCCTTTACCAACATCGATGAGCATAATGACATGGTTCATGCGACAACATCCATCTCTAATGGGACTATCACCTTTCATGGCAATAGACACTTGAGTCCCCTTCTATCCATATTCCCCTTCTCCCATTCAAAAAATAAAATAAAAAGTCAGGATAAGTACCATGATGAAAACCTGGCAAACAGACGTCATGTGTAGGTTGATCTTCTGTCACTTACACTTGGGGGCACATTGTCTCATCCTATCATATCATTTTCTATCCTATCATATCCTATCTTACCATCTCCTACTTACCATCCTTATCCATTACATACCCATACCTATCCTATTGAGCCCATTCATCGACCCTTCCTCCTTTTGATCTTGATAAGAATATGGGGGCAAAATGTTGACAAATATCTTAGTTATCTCTTGATATAGCTCATCCTTTCATACCAAATCCTATCATTATCCTCTTGTCATTACCCATTTCTCCATCATATCCAAATCAATCCATCTAATCATCTTATTTTCATAAGCTTTGTCATGTCAAATCCTAACTAGAATGGGGCATGTTATTCCTATGCGACATAGTTTTTGGAGATCACATCCTCCCCCCTCATGATGCACACATCCATTTCATTCACCATCACCCATTCGTTTATCCATCCTACCTTCATCCTTTCACCTAGACTTGGTTCCCCCTTGTCATTGGTATCTAGCACAAATGCTATCAAGGTTGTCATCCAATGCCAACTTAAAACATTTCAAAATAAAAAAAAAAATCAAAACATTTCAAAATACAAAAAAATCAAAAAAATAAAAAAAAAATACAAAAAAATCAAACATTCAATAATACAAAAAATCAAAACATCCCCCAAAATACAAAAAAAACAAATATGCAACAAAAATCCAAGCAATAAAATCAATTCAATTCCTCCTTCCGATCATCAATTCAATTCAATTCAATTCATCACATCAATCCTTCATGTCTATCAATTCTTCCAATCAAATCAATTCATCAATTCAATTCAAATCAATCAATCAAGTTCTTCATATCAATTCTTCCAATCATTTCAATCAAATCAATCTCACCATTTCAATCATTCTTCAATCAAATCCATCAAATCAATCAAGTCAATTCCAAGAAATAAACCCAAATGCAAGTCAATCCTTAATCCATACCACTCAAGTCAAACTATCCAATTGCATTAATGATCTTGATCCTGGCCTTGCTGTAAAACAAATCAATTAATCAATCAATCATCAATCAAATCTCGGTGTTGCTCGCATGGCCAAAAACACTAGTTTCAATCAACCAATCAATTGTCTTATACAGGATGTTGCATTGTTGAAACTAGACTAGGTGTCTTATACATCATGTTTCACTCCTAAAACTAGACACCATCATCAATCAGTCAATCAATCACTTAATCATTGGTTTACAACCTAACAGGGACAATACCTTGTTTGTTTTTGTATCATTTATGCATGCTTGCTTTCTTGCTTGTGTGTGTTATCATTTTTTCTTACATTTGTATCAAATCCAAATCTGACACAACTAATATTCATATCTTGTATCTAGACAAGGTTGTATTACGCTGGGACATGAGACACATCATCACCTAAGTCTTTATACCTTGGTGCATAACGTCTAGTGCTATATCAAACATCATGGTCGCTCACCTTCATTGCAGCATAACACATCTTTCCATTTTTTCTATCCATTCCCTTATCTTCCACCTTTGACCAATCCATTTCATTTTGAGAGTGTTGGTTTTTCTTCTGAATCGGCATTAGGGTTTGCCAGTTCTAATGCACAGGCAGATTCAGCCAACTGAATACAGGAGGTTGCGTGAGCTCCTCCCCTTCACTTCTGGTTCTGCCGCACCAAGGGGGGTTTCCCTATTTGATAAAAGTATAACCTTGACTAGCTCAATGACAGAAGGATTTAACTTGACATCAACAGGCAGAATACTCTCATGTATGGACCAAGATTTGTGTAACAAATCACAAGGTTGGCAACATTCTTGGACATGATGTCTGGTTGGGTATGAGAGCATGCAGGGATCCTAATCCTGCTCCTACAACTAATAGATGGAAAGAAGAGATGGTTTGATTTGAATTTTGGATGCAAAGCTGGACATGGTGTATAACCTCAACACAGAGCTAGATTGGTGCCTATCCAGGGCTTGGAGTCGGTAGACATACACCTGTGAATGATCAGTATGAATAGCTAAAACTGGATTTCAGGGGGATACACTTGATATCTGCCTTACAGATATCTCCCAATACAGAGTGTTAAGCTGTCTATACTTATGGCATCCCTATTGCAGTAAGAAAGATACATGCAAAACTGGAGACAAAATCAGCATAACACATGCAAACATAGCATTATTCATATAAGATTAACCATGAAATCAGTGGATTCATGCCAAATCGTACAACAGGAGATACATAAACTCACAAGTTTAGCTGTACAGAGCAACCAAAATGAACTGTATTGTGTTACAGAGCCAAAATGTTCAACTTTCAACAACCTAAAAATGAGTAACACTTCCTGCTTATAACAGCCAAAAAGTGTACTACAGCAATTAATTACATGGCTATTACAAAATCTGCCAGATACAGATCCTTCAAAGGAATGGCGCTCAAAATTTATTATAACAACAGACAGAGGAACCTCGAGCCACGCGCCACTATCTGGAAGTCTTCATTCTCAATCAGGCAGCCTGATCACTTATACCATCGCCCATACTCCTGCTACAGTCACCATTAAGGGCCTCAACCACCCGCGGTCGCTTGAAAACCGTCGTTGCAGTCAAAAAGAACTTTCCCGCCAAAACACGTTCTACCGCGGGTTCAAAAATAATACAAGGGGATTAGTCCCATATGCATGGTGTGGAGACAACTTCGACGCTTTAAAAGCATAGTCGCATACATACCAAGTGTCGAGCGTTTTGCCACGCTCGACACACGACCCTTCGCCCACAGCCCATCGCCATGACATACATTATCGGCCCACCGCACAGATCTCCTGCCGACCACAGCGGTCAGGCCGATCACCTATCGTAATCCCCTGTCGGCCAGAGAATACTCCATCCGAGGACCCTTCAAAACCTTCACCGATCACATCGGTCTGGCCGATGGTCCTTCGCTTCCCACCTCCGTCGGCGAGACACACACCATCGGAGCAACACTTCAAACCTACGCCGATGCACCAAGTCACCCCGATGGCACTCCTGATCGGGGTGACTTCCTCTATCGGTGAACCACAAAACATACTGGCTGATAAAACAAGTCTCGCCGATGAACACTTGAGATACCCCCATCGGCATGACGAACACCGTCGGCGGAACCACAATATCCTTCGCCGATAAACCAAGCTCTTGGCGATATACAAAGAACACACCATGCTATTGATATGATCGCCAAGACACATGAAAACTCATGCCGATGGGCAGAACATGATGACCCCTTCCATCAAGGAAGATGATGTGGATGCTACAAAACACTGAAGGGGTGCCAAAACTGGAAAAAAATTTTGGATTTTTTTGGGATGGTGCTTGCATAAAAATTGTTCAAGAACTGACAGTCAATTCAGGCACCAACAGTGGCTCTGTCTGAGGATGCATGCCTCTTGTAGGCATGGCAAGAACCACAGAACTCTGGGATGCAGACCAGTCCCCTATTCATTGGGCACAGATTCATGAAGTTATAATGATTTGCATCACCAATCAAACTTGATGGCCTAAGGCCACCAAGAAAAGGAGAACCAATATTTCCCTTTATCAAACACCTTATTCTCATCTGCATACACTGGGTCAAGCCTGAGAGTGCTACCATGATCTGACCATAAACAAACCTGGTCATCTGCACATTCAACCTTCTGATTTAGCTTGTCACTGTCATCCCTGTGCAGATAACCTTTAGCATCCGGCAACAAGTGGATGCAGAATGTATCAGGCAATGCATACTCACATGGCATAGAACACAGGTTATCATTTGTATCAGCATTATGCATTGCAAAATGATCTCCTAGCTGGACTGAAAACTGAAAATATTCAAAGTCCACCATGCAGCTAGGAAAATCAGAGCTCATTTCATATGCTGGCCTCTCAAAAGAAAAGCTTTCAAATTCACAATTGTGTACATCATGTACACAACCAACAGTAGCACCAACCTGGAAAAGATCAGGCTCTGGCATCTCTTTCAAATTAGGCACATTTTCATAGTCACTTACCTGATGTATGTTGTTTCCTCTTTCATCAGGATGAGAAACAGAATCCAAACCAAAAATAATGTCTAGATCCTCACCATACTCAAATAGATCCTCATCACCATATGTGTCAAAGATGGGTGATCCAGGTACATTAGCTTGATCATAGTATGCCATTTGTTCATGGGCAGCAGAACATGCATCTTCATCACCAATGGATTCCCTTTGTGGAGGAGTATCAGCTTGTGTGTCATAAGCAAAACAACCATCAAATGAAAAACAATCATGCTCTGAACTAGCACTTGTTTCAATCCCTGACTGCTCTTCATGATCTCCACGTGTTTGAAAGGAAGGCAATGGGTCACACATAGGACTGCTTCTCTGTTTGCTTATATCTTCTCTGCCTTGAGTACAATACTCACAATTGTCTCCACAGGTCCATTCCAAAAATTGCTCATTGCTGTCCACAACCTCGTTATTGTTTTCATGGTCATATGCCTCATCATTGCAATGGGAATCCTCACTAGTCCTTTCACTGGCATCCTCAACTGGTGAACAATCCAGTTGAGCAGTATTGTTAGCATTATGTTCAAATACAGCAGTCTCAACCTCTATGCTTTCATTTTCATTTTTATCTGCACATGATGCCATAATCATTTGGTCATTTGCAGCTTCACAACCATTTCTCACACCAAGGCCTGGGGACAGGGATATCAACAGGTGCCCATTTCTGAATTTTTCTATATTTTCGGTGAACTTGTATGCCATTTGCATACCTGTCACCTTGAAATCCCTCAGTATTGCACTAGAGCCCTCCTCAAAAGCTTCAAAGAATATGCCAACACAGGCTGAAATATCAGGTCTGAAGACTTCTGGGATTTGTGAAAGGGCTACTGCAAACCTATGACTGAAATCAACACATGGCTCTTCATCTTGTTTTCTGATTTTCATCAATTCTGCAACAAGATCAGCCGGTTCTTTTGCAAATTCCTCTTTGAAACAGTCAGCAAGCTCATCCCAATAGGCAAAGGATCTTTTTGAAAAGCTCAAATACCAGTCTTTTGCTTTTGCATCAAAGGACCTAACAAAAAACCTCATCCACATATCCTCATCTCTGAATGAATGTTTTCCCATGAACTCATGAAAATTTTGGATATGTGCATTCCCATCACATACACTGTGACCACTAAATCTGGGCATCTGACAGTATATCCTGGCAGACATAGTTTCTACTTTATAATCAACCCATGACAAATTTAATTGGTCATACAAAGGATCAAAAGGGCTGACAGGAGGTTTAGCTTTCTGACTGGCAGACACAACAAGGTTATCATGATTCAACTGGGCCTGCCTAGCCTCTAAGAATATCAACCTATTTTTTATCTCTTCTATTCTTTTATCATTCAAATCATCCCCCTTTTGACTGAGTATGGGATAATACATACTTGGATTCATGAAATTTCTATTTTCAGACATCCTTTGCATTCCTAAGACCTATAGCCTCCCCTGGCATCTAACTTATGCAGTAGAACAATAAATATAAGTGGGAAGAAATAGGGTACCTTTTCTCATACAAATGTTGAAGTCTGAAAAGCACATTTTCTGTCACAACACACATCAACTTTTCATGTGCACTTGAATCTTTTGCAGAGTCGCCACCTCTCCAAAGAGGACAAAATTTACAGCAGCTGAAAGCTCAACACATATTTTTCTGAGTTCATACCACCAGCAGAGCATCATCATTCACATGAAAGACTCCCCAGCAGAGTCGCCATTTTCTGTTGGTGACTCGGATGGGTCACAGATATATTACTGGAGATGATTAGATAGTACTTTTACTTCTCAATCCCCAACGGAGTCGCCATTTTGTTGGTGACTCAGATGGGTCACAAATATATCACCAAGGATGACTAGATATTACTTTTGATCAATCACGTCCCCAGCGGAGTCGCCATTTTGTTGGTTTTTCTTCTGAATCGGCATTAGGGTTTGCCAGTTCTAATGCATAGGCAGATTCAGCCAACTGAATACAGGAGGTTGTGTGAGCTCCTCCCCTTCACTTCTGGTTCTGCCGCACCAAGGGGGGTTTCCCTATTTGATAAAAGTATAACCTTGACTAGCTCAATGACAGAAGGATTTAACTTGACATCAACAGGCAGAATACTCTCATGTATGGACCAAGATTTGTGTAACAAATCACAAGGTTGGCAACATTCTTGGACATGATGTCTGGTTGGGTATGAGAGCATGCAGGGATCCTAATCCTGCTCCTACAACTAATAGATGGAAAGAAGAGATGGTTTGATTTGAATTTTGGATGCAAAGCTGGACATGGTGTATAACCTCAACACAGAGCTAGATTGGTGCCTATCCAGGGCTTGGAGTCGGTAGACATACACCTGTGAATGATCAGCATGAATAGCTAAAACTGGATTTCAGGGGGATACACATGATATCTGCCTTACAGATATCTCCCAATACAGAGTGTTAAGCTGTCTATACTTATGGCATCCCTATTGCAGTAAGAAAGATACATGCAAAACTGGAGACAGAATCAGCATAACACATGCAAACATAGCATTATTCATATAAGATTAACCATGAAATCAGTGGATTCATGCCAAATCGTACAACAGGAGATACATAAACTCACAAGTTTAGCTGTACAGAGCAACCAAAACGAACTGTATTGTGTTACAGAGCCAAAATGTTCAACTTTCAACAACCTAAAAATGAGTAACACTTCCTGCTTATAATAGCTAGAAAGTGTACTACAGCAATTAATTACATGGCTATTACAAAATCTGCTAGATACAGATCCTTCAAAGGAATGGCGCTCAAAATTTATTACAACAACAGACAGAGGAACCTTGAGCCACGCGCCACTATCTGGAAGTCTTCATTCTCAATCAGGCAGCCTGATCACTTATACCATCACCCATACTCCTGCTACAGTCGCCATTAAGGGCCTCAACCACCCGCGGTCGCTTGAAAACCGTCGCTGCAGTCAAAAAGAAGTTTCCCGCCAAAACACGTTCTACCGCGGGTTCAAAAATAATGCAAGGGGATTAGTCCCATATGCATGGTGTGGAGACAACTTCGACGCTTTAAAAGCATAGTCGCATACATACCAAGTGTCGAGCGTTTTGCCATGCTCGACACACGACCCTTCGCCCACAGCCCATCGCCATGACATACATTATCGGCCCACCGCACAGATCTCCTGCCGACCACAGCGGTCAGGTCGATCACCTATCGTAATCCCCTGTCGGCCAGAGAATACTCCATCGGAGGACCCTTCAAAACCTTCGCCGATCACATTAGTCTGGCCGATGGTCCTTCGCTTCCCACCTCCATCGGCGAGACACACACCATCGGAGCAACACTTCAAACCTATGCCGATGCACCAAGTCACCCCGATGGCACTCCTGATCGAGGTGACTTCCTCTATCGGCGAACCACAAAACATACTGGCTGATAAAACAAGTCTTGCTGATGAACACTTGAGATACCCCCATCGGCATGACCAACACCGTCGGCGGAACCACAATATCCTTCGCTGATAAACCAAGCTCTTGGCGATATACAAAGAACACACCATGCTATTGATATGATCGCCAAGACACATGAAAACTCATGCCGATGGGCAGAACATGATGACCCCTTCCATCAAGGAAGATGATGTGGATGCTACAAAACACTGAAGGGATGCCAAAACTGGAAAAAAATTTTGGATTTTTTTGGGATGGTGCCTGCATAAAAATTGTTCAAGAACTGACAGTCAATTCAGGCACCAACAGAGAGCATACCCATGTTTGTCCAACCTGTCTATCCTCTCGAGGGGGCATCATCATCCTATTCTTTCATCTTCATCCCGTTTCCTTAGCTTCTTTGAAATGATGTCACTTGGTTGAAACATCATCTCAAAGAGGGGCAAAATGTAGACACTTAAATTTGTACATGTCTTGCAACATCACCTTGTGAGACACCTTGTAACATTTTGCCCTAGGTCATTGCATAATCCCACTTATAATCCAACTTAGTCACCTAACCAATTAATTAAATAAATCTTATTTATTTAATTAATTCCCCCTTTCACATATCTCAAATAATTCAAATAAAATATTTGAATTATTCCCTCAACACTTCACATGCACAACTAATTTAAATAAACTTTTATTTAAATTAGATTTATCCTACACATGCCACATGACTACAACCCCTCACTTAATCGAAAAAGCCCTTTTTTGCATGCATTATCTCAATAAATCAAATAAATTGGGCAAATTTATTTGATTTTACACCTCATCATATCCTCAAATTTAGAATTTCCTCTTATCTTGTAGTGGAGTGAAACCCTAGTCAATCTCAATCATCCACATTGCACAAATCAACTTACAATCACAATCGTTCATTCAAACTAGCCTTTTCTATAAATAAAACCTCTTACAAGTCATTTGCATATGGAGCATTTGAGTATTGTTATGCTGCTGCAACATTGAGCAACCAACATTCCTCCATCAACAACCTTCGAAATCTTGAAGGTTGAGAAGAGCAATGGAGATAAATCGAGTTTAGCATGGATTCGATTTGCATTTGAGTTTATTGTTTTGATTTCTATGTTATCTATTGTGCTAGTTAGGGTTTGATATCTTGTTGTTTTAGTTTTAAACCTAATTTTTACCCTGACGACACCTTCAATATATATTAAGATGAAAGATTATTTAAAACACTACTCCTCATAACATCTGGAGTACTAGTTACATAAAATTGTTCTAGTCATTCGAGATATAAGAGAACCAATCTCAATCCTTCTCTAACCTTTATGTTTGAACTAGAAAATTATTTTGATCCTTAACAGTCAGATTTAATTATGTGTATGTGTGCATGCATGCGTGCGTGCAATCAATAGAAACACAACAACCAATTTTAATAAACATATATACATTCCCATTTAGTCCTTAAGAGCCATCCAGCTATCAGCCTGAAATATAGCCAAGGGTTATTGCAATATATGTAATCTGGTTTTAAGAGATATACATATCAACGACTACATTATATACATATACCTGTAAATGTATATAATCTTATATACATTTACATGTATATGTATTAATGTGTAAAAATAACATTATATATTGTTATCAACCTTAAACAAAGATCTCATTCCCTTAACAAATCATTCATAGAGAATTCCATAATAGTGTTTAGTGGTCTCCAAGTTTATAAGTTTGAAACCCCACTTGGGTCAATGTTACAACAGACCGAAATGGTCACAACATATTCATACTTTTCCAAATCAACACCTCTTTTTGGTTCAATCTTAAGACAAACCAAAATGGTCACAACATACTCATACTTTTCCAAATCGACACCTCTTGGTTAATTGACCATCATATAGAGCTATTATGGTCAAAACTTAACAGAGATAAGCATTGATATATCAATCGACAGAAACAATCATCTAAACCCTTTGGGTTTTAGTAACAGTCTATGATAACAATAAAAATCTTCACTATATTCAAATACTATCGATCCCTTTTATGGTGCTCTATTAGTCAAGAGAATACCTGTACATACATAAGTATGTGTTTACATACTTATGTGTGTATAGATATTCTTAATTGTTTACCTACAATTTTGAGATGAAAGAAACTAACAAAGGTTTCATAAACTATTATCTCTTGGTTTCCATCGAAACCCTAAACAATTCATAATAGAGGTAAACTTAATTGATTGAAACTACTAGATAAAACCACACTACAAACTAAATTATGATATAGCATTAATGACATACCGAAATGGTCTTAAAAATCTTAGTTTTTCAAAACCTTTCTAACCATTCAATCCCCACTACTGGGAAGAACTTAAATATGTTATGTATACAGTTTTCTATACTTAACTACATATAAAGTGTCTACATTTTCAATGCAACAAGAACATCTTTCCTATTGTTCCATTACAACTTCTTTTTCTTCCTGTTCCCTTATAGTTTCCTAAAACAACTGAAAGTTTTTCTTTCCTTTTAAACAAAGGAAACCTCTATTCATAAAACTTGCTCATGAATTCAAGAGTATGTTTTTCATTAAGAACCATTTCAACTACATGCTCGAAATATAAAACATACTGTTTGAGAGGATAAAACCCTACGAAAAATGTAGAGCTCCAGAGCCACCAAAAGCCAAAACCCCACTTCGCTGTGCTTTTTGCTCTCAAAATTATTTTTCCCCTATTCAAAATCTGCCAAGACCTCTTCCAAAACAAAACCATCTTTCCCTTAACCTTCAGAATCACTGACAAAATTGGTGTCTGAAGAGTAGAGAATTCTAGTTCAACTTATAACTTTGAGAGTTTTCTTCTCACTCACTCTAGTTGGAGTTATGAAGATATTAACTCCCTTGTACCATAAGTGGTGGTTGGAGTTGCCATCTCCTACGCTTGAGTCACCACTCTTTAAAACTTTAAAAGTTACTCTACCACGTGGATTAAACTCTTTAGCATGCCATGCAACTATCGAATAATATGAATTATATATTATCAAACATGATTATTATTATTAACAGTGATAATATTAATAATAACTATTATTAATATTATCAATGTTAATATTAATAACTTCCTTAATATCATTTATTTATTATTATTTTTAACAGAGATAATATTAATAATAACTATTATTAATATTATCGATGTTAATGTTAATAGTATTCTTAATAAAAATACATGGATGATAATATCATTTATTTATTATTATACAATAATAATAATAATAATAAACGGTACTATCATATATAGAATGATAATAATAGTGATAATGTCTCTATTAACAACTTTCAATGTTAATAGTGATGAGATCATCATTATTAATGATACTTCTTAAAATATATATAATTTTCTATTAACAACTTCTATTTTAAACAAAATATAAATAGTCCATTCTATTGCAATCAAAATCTACCATTCTCTAAACAACAATGAAGACAATCATCTTCTATTTTTGAACAAACAATACATATCCATGAAGCTATCATTTGTAAATATGAAAATATTTCACTCACTTGGTAACATAGAAAGACAAATCAATCTGTAATGATAAAAAATTTATGATAATTCAAGATAAATTAAAAATTGTATTCAGTGAGAGTGTGTATAGTTCTCATAAGATCATGGTTCCATAAGAATCTCATCCCGATCTGCATTTCTCTCCCCGGTGATACTCTCCCTCATCTTCGGGAGGGTACACTGTAATCTTGGATTCACCTCACAGTAGACAAAATGTAGTTAGTCCAAATCTTGTTTATTTAAACAAGAATAATCATAATAATAAGTTAAAATAAAATCTCTTAACAGATCATTATTCCAAATATAATCTAATTATAAAAATTATAAAAATGCATTCTCATGTTTGTAGAGCATCACATCATAGAATATTATAATTCTAATCATGATAACATAAATAATGCATTCCCTTCTGCAGTCTTGTTTTATAAAGCAGTAACATAGTGAAATAATAACATGTTTTAATTGTTCACAAAATGAGGTGTGACAAATAGGTGAGGCCCATGGCCTATATGTGCCAACTAAATTTCTTTGTGCTCACTCAATTAGTGAGAGAACCCACAACATTAACCAAAGTGTCAACCTTATGTATCATGACTTTGCCATGCTCAAGCATTTTGTAGATAAAGTGATACTACATATCAATATGCTTTGTATGAGCATGGTATATCGGATTCTTCACCAAACAAATAGTATTCTGGTTGTCACATCCCATTCTGACATGTTTGCACTCAAAGCCAGTACCTGAACACATTAATTATTTGTAATTGCATTGCATCCTTACAAGTATGTGTTATGTCCATATACTCTACTTCTATAGTAGACAACATGACTATAGGTTGTTGTTTACTAATCCAACTAATAGCTACTTCAAGCGAAGTAAACACATAACTACTCATAGACCTCCTACTATTCAAATCACTAGCGGAATCTGAATAAGCAAAGCCCTATATATCAAGCAACTTGTCTGCATCATCAGTCCCATTATAGAAAAACTAATAATTAGAAGTCCCTCACAAATATCTGAAAAAAATCACTCAGTCTAATGCTCTTTACCAATGTTAGACATAAAGGAAAAGAGCAAATACATGACATAGCATCTAAACTGAGTCTTACAAAATATACATCATACTTGGCACATGTTTATAACACTTTTATTCATAGAGAAACACTTCATGATCATAAATCATCCTCTATGCAACATGACATTGATAGCCCCATGGGAGGCACACATTACTATGGTACATCTTATGAGAACATTGAGATAGACAATCCATCTAATGGTAATTATTTTATTGGCTAATTTCTCTTGTTCCATGTTCATTTTATTTTTTCTTTTCATGTTCTTAGTTAGAATGTGGATGATGCAAAGACATGTGGTGCATGTTGACACAAGTGACTATAAAACATGTCTTGTGTGGTTTGTGTTGCTTATATATTGTGTTGTACATGTATTTACTTTTGTGTTTTCCCTATGGATGTGAGATGATGAAAAGAATGGAGTGATTGGAAACTACTCTCATCACATTAACCAAAAACATAGTTTGTTTCCTTTATTTTTTTGTATTTGGCATTTTTTCTTTAGCCATCTTTATTATGCTTCTCCTTTATCATGTATTTTATTATCTTATGTCATGTTTGAGATTATGTTTTGTAAATATCACCTAAGTTTCATTCTCATTTCTATATTATCTTGTTTACTTATTTGTCTTTTAAATTTTGTCTTTAACTATGATTCACGTCATGTTTCTCTACTTTAGGGCTTTGCCTTCATGATTACGTATCTTGGCTATAATGTGATCGTATCTTATGATGCTTGGAATTCTTAAGCTCATCATATTTACATCTTATGTCTCACAAGCTTGTGTTTATCATACTTATATGTTATGACGCTTATCTTGCTTACGTGATTTTAAACCTATCACTTCAATTTTTATTGTTTGATTGTTGCCCTTAACTTGGGGGAAACATTGGGGGCACCTTTTGTCCCATTCTAACATGCACTTTCATGCTTATATGTCATTATATTAATTACAATTATCATGAATGATGTTATTTATGACACTTGTTACATGATTGTTTCAATTTTACATGATCATATGTGTTTTTCTCCTCTCCTCAAATGCCTTATGTCTCATGCATATAATATAACTAATTTTACTTTGATGATTATGAATACATTAATTATTTCATTTCTTATAAGCTCTCATGTGTAGTAATATCCTTTGCAAGCTCATGTGAAACCATATCATTTCTAGGCTAGATTGAACAACAATATCCTATGTGAGTTGTAACTAATTGGGGGCATATAATATCATTGATGTTATTTTGATGATTATGATTACATTGATTAACTCATGGATTATGATGGATCCTATGTAGCCATATCCTTTGTAGGCTAGATTACATAGCCATATATAATTTACAAGCCCACGTGTAGCTATATCCTTTGTAGGTTCTTGCACAACCATATCCTTTACAAGCTCCTTCATAGCCATATCACTCTTTTTACTTTAAATTTTGTACCGTTAACATTGTCAAGCAATTGTTTTTAATTCTTAATTCAAATTTATCAAATGCTACTCATGGAAGTTTATGCTCATATGTTTCAAGATGGAGCGATCATTATAAGGAGAATGTGTCAAATTATTGACCATGTCTATATCTTTTACGAGTGCTTGTTATTTTTTTTTTTTATGAGTAAGGAGGGATTATTTAGGCTAGCCCCACACCATTGGAGGTCACAAGGGGGGCCTCCTCCCCATCAACATATTCCACTTATAATCCACTTATTCAACTTAGAAGCCACATAGATGTTACTTGGGGGATTCGAACTTGGATCTCCAACTTGAGAACCATATGGCCTTGCCATTTAAGCACAACCCCTTTCACTATGAGTGCTTGTTACTTACTTTCATGATGAGTTCCTATTTTCATTTGACATAGATATTCATAGTAGTTCATATGCAAGTCAAAATGGGGACAAAATCTAGTGGTGAAAAGTGCACGCCTTACACTTTCCCCTCTATTTTGGACTCACTTTGAACCTGTTATCTCTGAAAGTTGCACTCTACCAATTTGCAGAAAATTGGTACTCTAGAGGAACATGGAAACACTCCTAGGCTATGGGTCACCTAGAAATTGGAGTGAATCTCTAGAGAAGGCCATCTTCCTAACTTTGTATCACCTAATACTCACTACGCTATGGTTTTGACAAGGAAAAAGGATAAGAAACTTATGTATTAAACTGAAAATGAACTCTAATGGGTGATACACCTAACTGAATGAGGGATATGAAAAATAGATTTTAACACTTGTCATAATGACTAAAAAGATTCTTGTACGACCTATCACTTCTACTTCTACATAAATATTTCACAAGCAAGTTTATGTATGCAGAATTCTTAAGAGGAAAAGATGATTTCACACTTAAAGATAAAACACACTTAAAACACAACTTGCAACCTGCATTAGTATTTTCGGCATAAAAGGCTCCAAATCTTGAGACAAAAGCTAAAAGGAAATAAACTTACTTCATAGATAACTCTATCAAATCAGTTGATAAGCACAAAAATGCATAAGACAAGTAGGCACAATCTCCAATCAATGGCATTCAAGGCCTCCACTGTATTCCATATCAAGTAAACTGAAAATAAGTTATAAAAAATGCTAAAATCTGAGCAAGGGTGTCAAAATCACAAGTCTCTCCAAATTTACATAATCAGAACTAAGTACAAATGAGTCACATAAGTGACTATATCCATCACTATCTAAGTGGTTCCACCATACAAGGAGATAGAAAAAACTTTGGGTCGGATGCCCACAAAAATCCTAGAATATAGGGCCTATATCCTCTCCACAAGAGCTCATAATGAAGGAAAAAGTCCATCATGACCTAGTCCAACATGATGACTCATGAAAACTACTCCAAAAGGACTCTAAAGGTAATAAAATCTCTCCTAGATGCTCTCCAACACTCAACTCAATCAATAACTGTCTCTGAGACCTAATCAATCTCTCTCCACTCTAAGGCAAAACAAAAGGCTATAAGTTTGGCATGTGTTTACCAACTCCTCCATTCTCCTACATACTTGGCATATACCAAGGCATGAGAAGATTACTTAACTTCACAGGTGCTTTACAACCTATTTTGCATTAAAAGATAACACTAAACTATAATAGTTTATAACTCCACCATTTAAGTCTAAATGTTTTACATTCTATGTTTATGCAAAAGAAATAAAATATCGAACACCAACGTGCTAATCCTAATGTGCAAGGGAATAAAGCAATGCAAAAGTCTTAAAAAGACTTATATGCCACATCATACTCCATATCACAATGCATAAACAAGTGCTAGGCACAAGACATTTCAAGTTTTGACCACAGGATAAAAGGAAAGGTAACAAAATAAAAGAAATGTGATTAAAAAAGCCATCGAGTTCTTAGGGTTGAAACCCTAATATGCAAAAAGGCAACTTTGATACTTTACTTTTCATCTTGCATTTTTGCATTTCTGCTCGCCACCACAAGGGTTTCTGTAGACTTCAGGAAATGCTTTATGAGGAGATTCAAAGGCATTTTTTACTATATTTTCCTCAAGTAAGCTCATATCTCTATAGGCTGATCTTTTCTTTCCCTTTTCTGAGGATAAAATGACTATTTTATCAAAATATATTGTGTAAAAATGATACAAATTTCATCTATTCTTCAAGTTTTTATGGCATAAAGACATCGGCGACTATTTTTTCCTTTATGATGTTATGAATGTGTAATATATATGACAAAAACCTGATACTCTTTAATTGTAAATACTATGATGTTCAAGCTCTGATGAGCGATATTCTCTTTCAAAACAACCATAATGATAGTGAAAGTATTTGTTTCTTTATTCTCTTTCTCTGACAGTGAAGAAATAATGTCATTTCATCCTAGGGTTTTGATGACACAAACCCTCAGTCTACTTTACTTCTCATTTTTTTCTTCTGTGTTGGTTCTCTATACTCTGGCTTGAATGAGAGCCATTTTAGATCTAGTAATGTCATAAGGGTTTTACTGGAACAAACCCTAGCTTTCTTTAATGCAGATAACTTGTGGCTAGAACAACATATATATACTAAGACTCGTATAATTTTTATTTTTATTTGTATCTTAGACTGTATTGCTCACCATTGTCTGTTATGACCTGCTCTTTAACATTCAAGGCAAGATTTTCTCGTAACAATCACTTGAAATAGAGTTGGAACCTTGTGCAATCTCTGTGGTAGGTCTTACTCTATTATATCCTTGAGAACTTGTCAGAGATCTCAGCTTTTCTTTCACTATCCTCATAGTGCTTCAAGACTTTTGTAGTCTCTTCTTGACTATTTTTTCCTCTATTTATGATACCTCTGTCTTCATGGGCTAAACTTGCAGGTAGTCTAAAAATGCTGTTATGAAAAGACATACAAGTGTTCATGCACTGTGTCATACTTTCTTGGATGTATCTATGTGTGAAGTTCTCTTTCTAGGTCTTTGAATGTTGTCCCTTCACTATGATAGAACTGTTGTCAATGTTCTTTCATTGAGGACTGTAGCACTCATATGACTATTCACTGCTATTGTTAATGCAACACTTTGTAACTGTCTCAAAAGATATTACTGTTCTAAAATGAATACCACTATTTATCCCTCAATATGACCAATAAAATGGTGATGGAAACCAAAAACATGAAAACACAGATCTCACTGACCACTGACCTACCACTATTGACTATCTCCATACTTGATAAATGTGAGACATGAAGACTGTCATGATGAATTCTTTTGATGTCTATTACTGTGTCTTCATATTGCTACACCTGGAAGAGGTCAAAACTGCTATTGCTCAAGAAATTACTACCCTTGTTGTCTCACTTGGAAAGTATGACTATTTTTCTTGTTAGGAAATATTGCTCATTATCCACTGTAGACTATATGTATTCTTCACACCATGATTATAGGACAGTTCTTCATGCCTCTTTGCATTATTGGATCTTCACATTATTGACTGTTATCTCTAGTATGCTATGACAAACATCATTATTGCAATCAAGGTGAATACCTCCTTATTGTTTCAAGACTGAGACCTTTGCATACATGTGTCTGAGCAATGTTTGAGCTTTTTATGATACTTCATTGTCTCCATTTACTATCATTGTCCTTACTTTCTTCTATGCAAGATTCCATAAGGTCTGACAGGTTCCTCAATTTTTAATAGATCATAGATATTTGGTGAGACATTGTGCTCTTCATATTTAAGCTTCATTGCTTCCCCAATAGCTTCTTGTCTCATTCTTTATTGATTGTCCTTCAACCACTGGTGTAGATGATTGTCTTAATTGCATTCTTTGTCATTGATGTGACTGCTACTTTGAACTCTTCACTTCTTGTTGTTACCCAACTAAGCTATTCATTGTTCTTAGTATCTCTATCCTTCAATGATTCTTTTCCATCTGAAAGCTGATGGGTTGTTCATTGTTTTGAAATCAATGCCATATTAACTGTCACCATTCTTCATGTTTATTATGACAGTCACCCTGAGCTGACTGTCATAGTTAATTCCATGATCACTGTCCCTTAGCTATCAACTTGTTAATTGTGAATGTTAGCTCAGACAATACTGACTTCATTCAATGAGGACTACAATGGTTTACATTGCATAACCTGTATCTCTTTCTTTATACTGTTTGAAAGCATTAATGGCTCTCTATTAGACATGCTGGGTTCAACCCTCGTGGGAACCAAATTTTCTCCACATGCTAAAATGAAATGAGTGTTAAATAACACCTGTATCTACACATGAAACAAATATGTTAGAAAAACAAATGCATATTTTGGATGTGTTTGATGGCTTGATTCTAGGACATCCAAGGTTTGCATTGCTTATTTAATGCATTTAGAGATCAGTTTGTACATGCATAGGTGTTTGTTCATGTACGGCTTGAGACCTTTCATTGCTTAGAGTGTTGCTCTAACACCATTGTTATTGCCAGATGCAGGAACTAGGAGCAACATGGAACTAGGAAGGATAGAGGCAACTCGAGGCAGCAGCAGGACAAGATGACACATTTAGAACTAGTCATTCTCAGGCAATGAATGGTCTCCCTCCTTATATGCACATGTACTTATTCATGTACATATTTTTCTTTAATTCCATTGAATAAGTAAAGTTAGTCTCATGGCTTGTGTGAGACAACGTACATTTTAGATTCAATAAAGATTAATTCTTTGTTCAGAAAAGATTTGTGTAAATCCTTCTTATGTTACATGCACTTGTATGAATGCAGTAATTTGATAAACATAATCCTTTGAATTATTTCATTTATGCACTTGAATGTAATATAGGAAAGATTAGATGAAATGTACCTTTCAAGTTTTGAATCAAAGCTCTACCTGAATGAGCTACAGTGAAATTTAGGTAACATAACCATTTGTCCTAGCTGCAATGATTAGAATACAAATGGCATGTTTCTATATAAAATTTGGTATTAAACATGATCTTGAACTAAATCTAACTCCACACATCCCAAAAATATAGATCTAATATATAGTTTTCCCATATCTTGACTTGAGTCAAATCTATAATGATGGATTTAAACCTATTTCAAATCCATAGCTTTGAATTTGATCCTAACTCAAATCCACAACTATGAATTTGACCCCTAAACTTTCAAATTAAAATTTTATTTATGGGATCAAGCTAACTCCCTTCCTACAAGCCATTAATTGTTGAGTTGAGTGTGAAATGTGTGATTTGCACACTAGCGTGTTATATAGAAGAACAAACACTAATTCACTTTTAGTGATCCAATTGTAGACACCTAAAATTTGCCAATGCATTTTCACTACATCGCATTGGCATTACTTCCCAACTTAATTATTCATTTTCTATACTTTCACATTAATTAAATAATTCTTAATTATTTAGTTAAATTCATCCATCTTTATTAAAAACATTCTAACTTATTCATCCACATTAATTAAATAATTCCTAATTATTTAATTAAGTTAATTTTTCCACTTCTTGCATTAGTTAAATAATTTACAATTATTTAATTAATCCATTCTTTTTTCTAATGTTAATTAAATAATTTATAATTGTTTAATTAATTACCAACATTAATTTAATAAATCAAATATTTATTTAATTAATAAATTTAAATCATATCTTCTTCTTTATTTTCTTTCTATTTCTAAACTCGTGTATCTAATTAATTAAATTAATTAGATAATCTTATCAATTATCTTCTCATATCTCATCTTATCTTCTTCTTGATTTATTTCCTTTTAAAACAAAAATCAAATCCCTTCTCTAATTTCAAATCTTATCTTATTCTTGATTTATTTCCTCTTTCTAACTCACCTAATCAAATAAATCAAAAATCAAATCCTTATCTCTCCATCATCAAAAATCTATAAATAAAGCCTTCTCCAGACCAAATAGCAGGGACTTTTTTTATGCAAACTTATGCTGTCAAATTGAGCTTCCATCCACTCCATTGCAATCAAGGTTATATGCTTTAGTCTTTTGAGAAATCCACATATCAATACACCAAGGAATAAACATCGTTGTGTGGTAACTTTTATTATTGTTTTCTTTGAATTTAATTATTGTGCACTTTGATTATTTCTTGAGTTATGTAGGCATTGGAATAGGATCACTATGTTTCTTATTTGCTTTCTAATTTCTAGCATACACACCAATGGTCCATCAAGCATCTTAAATTCTAATAATCACATTATCACAGAGATCATCATAGCACATCATAGCATCATCAACTAGTATCAACATCTTCGTAAAACACTAGATATATTGTGTGATTACGTGGCATGTCTTTGATCCTTATTCAAAACTATTAAATTAGCTCGAGGGATTGACTAAGGAGAACAACCCTTGCAAACCAAACTCCCACATATCTATCTAGATACCATCCATTTTCACATTGCAAGTTTAGATACCTTAGGTGAATTTTTTTTGAAGATTAAAGAAATCCATAATAAATCTATGGAAAAGGTTTAAATATATAGATTCAAAATTGATTTTAAAAACATAGAAATGACCCAAAGTAGATTATAGTTGATTTACTAGTTTGATAATCATCATCTGATTGGGGACTAAGAATGGAATATGGTGAGGAATTATCAAACACCATTTGTCACAAATTATTCATCATCAAACCCTAGAGCTAAACACATTTATTTTATTTATTTATTTCTTGTGTGTATATATGGTCATGTTTGTATAACATCAATGTCTTAGCTCATTATTCTACTTATCTATGTACTTATCAATTTTTAGTAATTGTTTTACCGTAGAATATTGGTGTACAAAGCATCATTTTACTTGCAATAATATATAATATATAATTTATATATAATATATAAATTATATATAATATATAATTTATATATAATATATAAATTATATTATATATAATATATAAATTATATATAATAAACATATTTAAAAAATAAAAAGACATAGAAAATAAAAAAATCATCTACTTAGATGAAGGAGGTTGGGGAGGACAACAAATTCAAGCAGTTTGGTTGACTAGGGAGGATTTGACTATCTTTATATGGGGAAAAATGTGTTTGATAAACTAGGAGTTGATCAAACCTCTATTGATTGAACATCTCACCATGTGGTGGCAAGAAACATATTTGATTGACCCCTAGTTGATTAAACATCATGTCCAATCAAATCCTTGCATGCTTTGTTTTTAAATATGGAGGGTCCAAAACCTACAAGCTCAATGATCCAGTGGGGGTCTTAGTGCCAACAACAACAATGCCAAGATTTAACCAACACACCATGTCATTAATGGCCAAACCCTTACATGTTTTTGATTATATTGGTAAAATGGGTTTTGAAGGAGCCCCAAAACCCTTTACAAAAAGTAGCAAACTGAGAACAGAAAGCTACCAAAGTATAAAAATCATAGAAAACCATAGCACAAAAAAGAACAACATAGACTATATCATTTTCTTCAAAGTTTCTGCTGCTTCAAGTTCTTGCTCATAGAAATTCTTATGCAGAATAACGAAATTCACTAGCTCTTTCTTCTCCTCTTCAAATTGTTTCTTTATGTTGCCTCTTGTACAAGTCGAAGGGCCACCTGTATCCTCTAGCATCACCTATTTTCCTTTGTCTTTGTTACCTTCATCTTTATCCTGAGCACCAATTTCATCTACCTTCAGAATATCCTTAGCACCATAGTCTTTAACCTAATCTTTTCTAAGATCCTTGAGCTTCTCAGTGAGCATCTTAATACCCTTTAAGCTATTCTAGATAATTATATTACTAATTTGCATAATTTTCTCTAGATTGTCATTGACAACCATTAATTTCTCTTCCAAGTATTGGATTCTAGTTCCAAACTCTTCTCTCATCCTCTACATCTCACACTCCATCTCTCTCATCTTAGGGATAGCTTCCCAGTTCTGGAAGATCAACTTATCCTACTCCACAGTTGTATCACCACCTCTTTCTAGACTTTCCTGCATCAATTTCAACTTAATATTAATTTTGTTGATCTCCATGAAAAACCATTTGGTTATTTTGTGTTGAGAATTGACCGTAAATTTGAGTAACCCAATAGCTTCCTCCAGGTCATCTTTGTTACCAACCTTGGCCACCAAATTTTTAAAATCATCTGGGAGATTCTGAGAAGGGTCCAGAATCTCCAAAAAGTGAGAGTCGATGTTGGGCTCTTCCACATGCAGACTAGCTCCATTGTAGTTGTTATGTATTTTCATACCCCTTTCTACACCCTGATTAGCTATATCACCACAATTCCCCTACTTTTGAACACTCTTATCCAAACCCTGATCAATGACCATATCCACATTTTTCTTTGTGGCTGAAGAGTCCTAGTTAACAACTTTATGCTTTGAACCAAAGAAGTCTTCTAATGCTCCATTATTCATTATGATTCCTAATTTATTATTCTATTTTATGAATGTGAATTTTATGCAACTTTTAACTATAAACCTAGATAAGATTATTTTTTTTGTATTTTACCTCACTTTCCAATTTAGGTTCCTCTAACCTACCACTATGCATACAAGAAAATCTAGCACAAGTAGCAAATTGGTCCAAGTGCTAACATGATTTTCTTTCTTAATTTACTACATCTTATATAGTTCCACATGACATGAGATTATCATGAGTTGAGATGGGTCCAATCCTTCACAAGCACTACACAATTGTGTAGGTCAAAGATCAATAGATTCAATATCTAGTTTGAGATCCCAACATGGGAAAGAACTCATCACTGACAAATATTCACATTGGTATCATAAATAAACCTATTTATTGAGTTTTAGGTTGTGCTTACATGATCATACATAACTAATTTAAAGAGGATTTCAACTAAGATCTTTGGAATAGTACATACATACATACATATATAATTTTGATGTTAATCTGATTGATTTATGTGATTATGTTATCTAATTTACTATGTTAATTACTTTAGATTTCATACTAGATTATCCCATGTTGTAAATTACATTAGAATTGATAACCATGCATATTTTAAATTTTTTTTAACTCTAGTAATAACTATATTTAAATCCATTGCAAATAATTAAATAACTCTAGGAAAAGTGGCATTACAAAATGGGATGTCCCACTTTATGCCTTGGCCATTATGCTATGTGTAAATTATTATTATTACGTGTGTAAAAATATGGAAAAGAATATGATGGAGCCTTGTTGATCACAAGATGAAATTTAAACTGAAAAAGAGATTCAAATTCACTATTTTCTTTATTAATGATAGGAAGTTCACAATTCCCAATTCATTCACATTCAAAATGCAACCTCATATATGAAATTTCATTAATGAAAGAAATTGGAACATAACCAGATACTATTAGTGTTTAAGAACATAAATATAATGGAACAAACTTGATATGAAATAGAACATTATCATTAACTATTCAAAAACAAATAAAGTGAATAAAACACCTAAATGGTTTCCACGAACCACAGGATTCTTATTTTCTTCCTGTCGACTCACGACCCTTCTTAGTCTTCTTTATTCAATTGCGGCCTCCTGTATTTCTCTCTTTCCCGTATTCTCCTGTCTCCTTCCACATTCAACCGCCTTCTTACTTCTGCAATAGTTGGCCTTTTCTTCCTGTCATGGGATAGTTGTTGTCTTTTGATCTTCCAACCCAACTGTTCGCATGCTCAGCCTCATTCCAAGAGTTGAGGAACTCCTTCGTCGGTTCTCTCATTAACTGTAATGACCACATCTCAAGTCCTTTCAACTGCCCAAAGCATTCCATCTGTCAAGTGTGCAGAATAACTAATGACAGTTTAAAGCCCTTTTGATTTCATTTCTGTCACTCGAGTGGTAGGAGCTTTCCAAGCTAACCAAGTTTTACACAATGCGTAAAGGCTGCGATAGGAACTTCATCTTATCTTTATCTATAGATGGAAGTTTACAAAGGATAAATGAAGGATACAAAGAGTCACCCAAAAAGACAAAAACTAGCCAAAAAGAACCAAAACAACAAAAAGAAGAGAAAAACCAAAATTGTAGGGCACGATGCCCCTACATCAAACTCCCCGGGCAGAAAGAATTCATGAGCTCCTACTCATGAGGTCTTCTACTAAATGACCCTACTTAATGATCTCATCCTCTATGAGCCAGGAAGCATCTTCAATGGGATGATTGCTCCATTTGACAAGATATTTAAAATACTCATGCTTACAGGTCTTCTTCAGCAACTGCTTGTCCAGAATACATTCAATCTGTTGTGGAGCAAAGACTATTCTAGATTGCTCTTCATTTATGAAGAATTGGCTACTTTAGTTCCACCTACTTCTATATCCCCCTTGTATGGATACAAATCTACCACATTGAAGATGGGAGATATATTCAAATTAACAGGCAGTGATATCTCATAGGCATTGGTAGAAAATTTCCTAATAATTTGGCAGGGACCAATCTTCTTCATCTAAAGTTTGTTGTATGTTCTAGTAGGAAATCTCTCCTTCCAAAGATGTGCCAATACAAGGTCTCCAATCTGAAACTCTAACTGTCTCCTCTTTTGATCAGCATACTTTTGTATTGTTGATTGTTGTCTTCAATGTTTTGTTTTACCTTCTCCTGAATGTCATGAATGACTTGAGAAAATTCCTCCCCATCTGCACTCCTCTTCTCCATACCAGTAAGATCCTGAAGTTCTAATACACCTCGTGGATGCATACCATACACCACATAGAAAGGACTGAAACCTGTGCTTTTATTTGGGGAGTCGTTATATGCAAACTCCCCTTGTGCCAACATGAGATCCCAACTTCTAGGTGAACTACCAACAAGACACCTTAACAAATTACCAAGGCTTCTATTGACAACCTCAGTCTGACCATCTATTTGTGGATGATAAGTAGAACTAAAGTTTAGATTTGTGCCCAATTTCCTCCATAGGGTCCTCCAAAAATGACCCACAAATTTAGTATCCCTGTCAGAAATTATGCTTCTTGGACTACCATGCAGCCTTACAACTTCTATAAAGAATAAATTAGCAATGTTAGTGGCATCACTAGTCTTCTTGTAGGGTATGAAATGCACCATTTTTGAAAATCTATCTACCACAACAAATTTGGAATCATTACCCCTTTGTGTACGAGGTGTAGAGTAAAAGACTCTACATTTTGTTTCAGTGGTGGCGCATCCGCGGGTTACAGTTTTGTGTCTATGAATGTTTCTAAGTGTAGTTGCGAGGGTTTCTAATTGCCAGAGCCGCGGAAGCCACCAAGTGTCGAGCCCTAGTTTAAACCGCACTTAGTTTCTAATTTACAACCATGCAGAAGGTGCCACGTGTCATCACCAGAGGGACTCCCTTTAAGTTTCAGTATGAGCGCGGAAAGAGCCATGTGTCTTTTATAGTAGTTGCGGAACCCACCAAGTGTTAGCTTCTGCATGTTTGATTCTATATCTTTTGATGCTAAGTAAAGGATATATGGTGGGCCACAATTTTAAAGTCTCAGTGATGCGGAGAGTGCCACGTGGTAGATGCGGCACCAAAGTTAAAAGCTTTTTGTCTTAATGTTTCTTAAATGATGAGGAACCCGATATGTGTCAACTTCCGCTTAAGTTTCAAAGAGTTTCAAATAATGTTTCAAGTGTTGCAGAAGGTGCCATGTATCAGCTGTTGTGCGCGCAGACTTCGCCACCTGTCCCTGTTTTCCTCATTTTGAAGCTAGCCTGCGGGAAGTTGTGGGCCCCATTTCTCATGTGTCTTAAAAGTTTCAAAGCTGTGGATCGTGATAGATGTCACCTGCAGAGTTCTCCCAAGCATAAAAGACACAATTAAGTGAAGTGTTGTGGAGCAAGACACGTATATGTCTCTAGTTGCTGCGGAAGCTGCCAAGTGTCTGTTTCTTGTTTCTTCCCGAGAGATGAAGGAGTTTCGAGTTATGCACGCGGACGCTGCCATCTATCGCAGAGTTTGAAGTCTCAAGTATGCAGAACCCGCCAAGTGTCTCTTCCTTATAGAAGGAGGTATGCCACATATGTTTTGTCACAACCAATGGGTTTGCAGGAAGGAGAAACTGTCACAGATTCTAAAGATCTTTAATTGTCAGAGACTTCCAGTTACCTCCAGTTCAGTTGGGCTGTTGGGATTCGACTGTTGCAGACAATCTAGAGTCGATCTTGGGCTATAAATATGCAACATTTGTAATGAATCAGAGGAGTTTTTTTAAGTTAGAATTCTAGTTTCTAATAGAGAAGTTCATACAGTTTATAGAGATTCAGAGTTTTCTGTCAAAGATTTAAGAGAGAAGTTTGAGACTTTTTGCTGTGACCAGTGAATATCATTTGCCTTTATTTTGTTATTCTTGATTTAGAAAGTGAATGTAACTATGCACGTATCTGTGTCTCTTATGTTGCTGGACAATTAATGAGAAAGACTGAGTTCTGTGCCTTGGTTGATATTTCCTATGTCATTGCAAATTGTCTAGTTGTTAGCCTTTGATTTTATTCATTTCATCTGTTTATGTTAATCATGCAGTATCTGCTCTTTAATGTAACTGAATCTTGAGGATATCTTCACTGTGCTTAGTTGAGAGAAACATTTTTACTTAGGCGCATTGCCATAGATAGATTTGCTTTTAATTGTATCTGTAATCCTGTTTACTTCTACCCTTTTCCCCAAAACACTTTTAAGATAGAGAAGAGCCAGCTTCTTTAAAATCTGGAGGTTGTTTTAGGTAGTAAGTCCCACATTCCTAAAATTTCCCATGTTGGTGTTGGAACCTGCGCAATTTTATACATCAACAGTTTTTGGCACGCCCGGTGGGACCATTCTTGAAATTTCTGTCAAGATTGTATGAGCCAGAAAGCCACAGAGAGTCAGAGCTGTGGACCTGTAACAAGAGCTCAATCTGCTGCTAATATAGGCATTCTTTTACCACCACTGATAGCTAATCCAAGGAGAAGAGTGAATCAGTTTGCAGTAGCACCAAGAGTAAATATGGGAGCACCTATAGCCCCAAGAAATTATGCAAATTGGAACACTGGCAGTCCTCTGAATTCTCCCAATACCACCAGCCACTTGGGATGCTATTCTAGCCAATGCTTTGAAGGCTCTGCCTAAGTTCAGTGGGGAAGATTTCAAGACACCTGAAGAGCATTTGCAAGATGTATCTGATGTATGTGCAGTACATGTTATCACTCAACAGAATGTGGCTATAAGATTGTTAGCAACTTCTTTTAAAGGGAAGGCTCTAGACTGGTATAGATCTTTAACCCCAAACACAATATCTACATGGGATCAACTTTGTGATGCTTTCTTTGAAAGATTTAAAGAAAAGGGTGATAAATCTTCTTTGCTGCAACAACTGATCACTATCAAGAGGGTACCACAAGAAGCTATTGGTTTTTCTTCTGAATCAGCATTAGGGTTTGCCAGTTCTAATGCACAGGCAGATTCAGCCAACTGAATACAGGAGGTTGCGTGAGCTCCTCCCCTTCACTTCTGGTTCTGCCGCACCAAGGGGGGTGTCCCTATTTGATAAAGGTATGACCTTGACTAGCTCAATGACAGAAAGATATAACTTGACAGCAACAGGCAGAATACTCTCACGTAAGGACCAAGATTTGTATAACAAATCACAAGGTTGGCAACATTCTTGGACATATATGTCTGGTTGGGTATGAGAGTACGCAGGGATCCTAATCCTACTCCTACAACTAACAGGTGGAAGGATGAAATGGTTTGATTTGATTTTGGGATGCAAAGCTGGACATGGTATATAACCTCAACACAGAGCTAGATTGGTGCCTATCCAGGGCTTGGAGTCGGTAGACATACACCTGTGAATGATCAGCATGAACAACTAAAACTGGATTTCAGGGGGATATACATGATATCTGCCTTACAGATATCTCCCAATACAGAGTGTTAAGCTGTCTATACTTATGGCATCCCTATTGTAGTATACCCTTCCCAATATTCAATCTGAAAACAATTTAATCTACCCCTTGAGCAGAAGTTAAAAGATTAAACATTCAACACAGGAATTCTATGTTCTAGAATCTCAGACATTCCTTGAATGTCTGGACTCAAAAGAAAGATACATGCAAAACTAGAGACAAAATCAGCATAACACATGCAAACATAGCATTATTCATATAAAATTGACCATGAAATCAGTGGATTCATGCACAAACGTACAACAGGAGATACATAAACTTGCAAGTTTTGCTGCACAGAGCAACCAAAACCAGTTGTATCTTATTACAGAGCCAAAATGTCTAGTTTTCAACAATGTCAAAAATGGTAACACAGTCTGCCTTTATTGGCCAGAAAGTGTACCCGCAGCAATTAATTACATGGTCAAAAATCAAAAATCCACCAGATACAGACTCCACAAAGGAATGGCGCTCAGAAATTATTGCAGCAACAGACAAGAGAAGCCTCGAGCCCTGCGCCGCCATCTGGGAGTCTTCACTCAAAAATCAGGCGACATGATCATGTGTACCATTGCCCATACCTCTGCACCGTCGCCATTAAAGGCCTCAACTACCCGCGGCCTACCTAGAAACCGTCGCTGCGTTCAAACAGAAGTTCCCGCCAAAATGCACTTTACTGAAGTTTTAAATGTGCAGGAAGAATAGTCCCACATTGGTGCTGCGGAGACTCCTTCAATACCTTAAAAACATGGTCGCGAGCATAATAGGTGTCGAGCGCCTTTTGCCGCGCTCGACAAATAAGCCTTCTCCAAAAGCCCATCGCCCAGACCCAGGCCATCGGCCAACTCCCAAATCCTCCTGCCGATCTATCAAGTCTCACCGATGACACCTCCCGAAAGCCTACAACTTCCATATCGGCTAGAGAAGAACCATCGGCCAACTCCACAAAACTCATCCCGACATCAATAGTCTGGCCGATGACCACAAACTACACTCTGCACCCCCATCGGCGTGACTCCCTCCATCGGAGCATCCAAAAATCCTCTGGCCGACCTCAACAGTCTTGCCGACCATTTCACTACATTCCCCTCATCGGCCAGAGACTGACCATCAGGCTAACTCTCCAGACTCCCACCGACAATACGAGTCTCCCCGATGGCCACCAAAACATACTTCGTCGGCTAGACAACAACCGTCGGGCTAGCCCTAAATTCCCTCACCGACATACTAAGTCATCCCGATGGTTCACTCCAAACACGCCCGTTGCCAAGACATAGACCATCGGCGTAACAGAAAAGATGCTCACCGACAACACAACTCACGCCGATGGACCCTGGCCTCCTCCTTCCGTCAGTGTGACATACACCATCGGGCAAGTCAAAAACTCTTCAGCCAATCGCACAAAGTCACACCGATGCTCGTTCCAAATCCCTCCATCGGCGATATCAACACTATCGGCCAAACCCAAAGCTCCCCAGCTGATGGACCAAACTCTCACCGATGAAGTCCCCACATTCCTCGCCTGTCGATATGACCAAAGCCATCGGCGAACAACAAAATGCCTACACCGATAGAACTTGTCACCTCGATAGACACATCCTCCTTGGTCCCATCGGCCAAGCCCCCCATCGTCGGTACAACTCAAAACACTCACGCCGACAATACAACACACGCCGATAACACCCATCGGCCAAACACAAATGAAGCCTGCCGACGATGAATATCACACCGATGGCATTTCCATCGGCCAAACCAAACACATCGGAGGGAACAAAAAATAGCTCGCCGATGATGCCGATCACTCCGATGAACCAAAAACATAAAGCTCCGAACCTTTGAACCATGAACCGGTTCAAACGGATGGTTCAACCGAGAAGTTCAACACCGAACGGAGCACTTCAAAAAGAACATTTGCCGAACACAAACACAAAGCCTTGAACCGTTGAACCATGAACCAAAAGGGTTCAACGCGGTGGTTCAAAATGATGGTTCAATCATAATCTGAGCACTCAAAAAGAAGTTTCGCCGATAGAGAAAGTCACAGCGATGATTAAGGAAACTTAGGGCCCAAAAAGAAAAAACCCTCCAACATCTGCGCTCAGATCCAGACCAAAATTAGTACCAACAGAAGCCATGACTGATTTCAACTCAAGATTTCAGAAGACTTAGGAAAGGATTCCTGCTACAGCAAGACCATTGCCAGGTATGGCTATTGTGTTTTACCTTAAAGCTTTAAACTCAGATATATCAGTGATGATTCAGTCCCTTGGAGTTCAGACACTACCAGAAGCATATGAGTTGGCAGTCAAGGTTGAAAATAACTTAATAGATGTTGGAAAGTTGCCCCCAAGACCTCCTATGCCCATGTTCCTAGAAATTACCTTACCTTTGCCTCAAGAAGTTCCTAATCCTACAACCCCACCCATGTCTATGTATGCATTCCCTCAACAACCTGCTAAGACAGCCACCCCTGTTCAACCATCTGAAATGGATGATGTCAAGAACATTTTAAGGACCTTCTCAAATGAGATAATTAACCTAAATAGACAACAAAATCCTTATCCAAAGCCCCCTTATCAAGGTTACCAAGGAAATAGACTGGTGCAGGAGCACCCCTTCAACAGGATCAACATACACAAGAGGGAGAAGAATAAGACTAATACACTTTTGACATTTCATGTTACCTTATAGCATCTTCAAAATGTAACATTCTATATTAGCATTTCATGTTTGTAAACTCCAAACTTGACATTTTAGATAGTTTGGATTAAGAGAAGGGTTAATCAAGGTGTCTTAACATTAAGAGTTTTGCTGTCCTATGTAAAGCAGGTGTCATGTAATTAATTAGGGGCTTCTACCAAAAATCTTGGTAAACTCAAATCCCAGAAACAGAGAGGAATGTCGGTCTCTCACCATTGGAAAAAGATAAATAGGAAATCCTCTGGAATAGAGCAAAGGTAGCGGTGGTGTGTTTTAGCTTTGGTCAAACAGTTGAATGTAATTCTAAAACATTAAGAAAGAGGAATAGAAGTTCTGCAAATTGTTTTCCTTTCCAAACACTGAATGTTGTGTAGATACTCTATGTAGAAATCCATTCTGTGTAGGATTTGTATATAATTTAGTTAGTACCTCTGTGGTCGAATTGACTGGATAAATCCATTCCACTGGTGGATTTCTGGGAAATCAGTGGAATGGACTTCTAGATTAATTCCCCATTTTTGTTTATTTGTTTTAGGTATGGTAGGATAGGAATTGCAGAACCACTCCAAGTATCTCATCAGTGTCTACTGTTGTTGCAGTTGAATGTCCTTTTGTGCATATTAGTTGTATACGTCCTATGTGAATGTCGAGCTTGTTTGTGGAAGTACATTTACCATGTATATGTCAATTGTATATCAATTGCATGTTTTGTTGTTGCATGGCAAGGAGACACCAGTTATGAGTATCTGTCATCTGTATGAGATAACCTTCTGTGTGTATCCGACATTCGGGTCATCGGTGTGAGAAGTAAGGAAGTCTGGTTGAAAAGGAGTTGACGTAGGGATTTCGGCGTTACAGGAGACATCGGCGGAAGGAATAAGGACCTCGTCGATAGGTATGTGTCTGGCCGACGAGGAGCTGGCACACAGGGCATCAGTGTGACTAGGAATATCGGCAGAGGATACAAGGTTTCCTCTGATAGTTCTAAGTCTTAGCAATAAGGTGTTTATGTTTCAGGGTGACAACGTGGAAGTGTCGCCGATAGGGAGTTCATCAGTAGGAGACTACCCATCGAAAGAGAAGAAGAAAGTTCCACCGATGGTAAATAGGTGTTGCCGACGGTGAAGTGGGTGCCCAGTATATCGACGTGACAAAGGGCATCGGCAGAAGGAATAACATCTTCGCCGATAGGTGTATGTCTCTACGACAGTAGGTGCATAGAAGACATCGGCGTGAGGGAGCCCCCCATCGGGGAAGGCTTTAAGAGTCTTACCGAAAGGCAGGGTGTTGCTGAGAGTTGCTGATATAAAGCATATCGAGAAGAATCTGGCTGACGGCAGGTAGAAGCGGAGGTGCATCGGCGTAACAATTATCATCGGAGGATAGAAGGAGAGTCTGGCCGAAGAAGCATGTCTAGTCGACAAGGAAGTCTTTGTTAGGTGCATCGGCATGAGATTTGCATCGGTTGGAGAAGTTCGGAGTCACGGTGAAGGCAGAGTCTCATCGATGGTAAGCACATCAAGGAGACATTAGATATTGGTGAGCGAAAAGAAAGCTACACCGATGCTCAAGGCCTGGCCGATAATAGTTATATCGGCGTGAGATGAGTGTCGGAGAGAGATGCGGAAACAGTGCCGACAGAGTGTGGTCTTGCCGATAGGCAAAGAGAGGAAGCCGCTCATCGGAGTGACTAAGGATATCGGCGGAAGCAGTTGTGGAGTGGCTGATAAGAAATGTCTGGCCGATAAGGAAGGAGAAGTCTATTTCAGTGAGATATTTAGGTTGTCTTGCCGATATGAATAGGAATAACTATTTTTGTGGGTTTTAATGGTTTTTCACCTTGTTTGAAAGCTTTTGTTGTGGATGCTCTGCATCAAGTGGTATCAGAGCTAGAGAAAGCTCTGGGAAAGGCTGTTGTGTATTTTGATTTCTAAAGGTGTTTGTTCCATCTAGCAGCAGAAGGAGAAAGAGAGCAAGGAGTATCTGTGAGGTAGAAGGAGAAAGCAAAATGTCAGAAGGAGAAGCTTCAAAAACTTTTCCAGCAAAGATGACTAATGCTAAATTGATGGCCTTGGTAAGAAAGCAAATAGCAGAGAGTAGAGCTGATAGAGCTCAGAATCAGGCATTGAAGGAAGAACTAGAGAAGTTGAGGGACAGAGTGGAGAAAGGGGAAGAAAACTCTGGTGAACGAGAAGATGGGGATGAAGAGGAGATGCTAGAGTAGGAAGAGCTAGTGGTTCCTGTAGACCAGAGACCCTTACTCAATGCCCTCAGGTCCATGGAAAGAAGGACCATGGATGTGACAATAGACCTGCCAGTGTTTGAAGGAAAAATGGAACCTAATTCTGTAATGGAGTGGATAGACTCCTTAAACAATTTCTTTGAGACCGAGGAAATACCAGAACACCAAAGAGTGAAGATGGCTCAGTCCAAAATGAAAGGAGCTGCACTGACTTGGTGGAATTTCATCCAAGATGATAGGGTGAAAGAGGGAAAGAACAGAGTCACAACATGGAAGAGAATGATGGCATTGGTGAAGGAGGCCTATGTTCCATTGGATTACAATATCCAATTACATAAGAGGAAACAAAATTTGAAGCAGAAGGAGCTAGATGTCAGCTCATACACATAAGAATTCATGAAGCTGTGTGTGAAAACAAAGGTAGCAAGGTACCTCAATGGATTGAGGTTCAACATCCAAGAAGACCTAAATCTACATAATCCAGATATAGTTCAGAAATGTTACCAATTGGCACTCAAAGTGGAAGAAAAATTAAAGAGAAAACATGAGCAGAACAATAGAGGTAGAGGGAGACAGCAGAGAGGAGGAAGAAGTCCTTTTAGAGGCAGAGGATTTGGATACCAAAGTGAATCCAATCAAGAGAACAGCAGAGGAGACAGCAGTCAGAACCAAAGGGGAAGCTACAATCAAAGGGGAAACTTCAGGGGTAGAAGACCACCATTTAGAGGAAGATCTTAGGGCAGAGGACCTATCAGATGTTACAATTGCAATCAAGAAGGCCATATAGCCAGCAGATGTCCAGCAAAGGCAACAAGTTCAATAGGAGAAAAGAGGATCAATCTGATCCAAGAATCTGGTTGTCAAAGTGTAGCAAGCTCAAGCACTAATCCAAGTGTGAATGCTCCTGACAGTTATGGGTATCCTGAGAATGGAGAATCTTTGATGATTAGGAGAGAAATGACCACCATGAAGGTGCCAGGAAAAGAACCTCCACAAAGGAAGTCTCTCTTTAGAACTACTTGCAAGGCAGGAGGAGAGGTATGTAAAGTTCTGATTGACTCTGGATCTACTGAGAATTTTGTATCCATTGAGATAGTAGAAAAACTTAAGCTTAGGAGACTGCCACATCCTTGCCCATATAAAATTTCATGGCTCACCCAAGGTCAGCAAATAGTTGTCGAAGAACAGGCTTGGGTAGAATTTCAAATTGGCCCATACAAAGATAGGCTATTGTTTGACATTGCCAAGATGGATGCTTTCCATCTCCTATTTGGAAGACCATGGCAGTATGATTTAAAAGCATACCATGATGGAGTTAGGAACACCTATTCCATCACCAAGAATGGTAAGGTGATAGAATTGATACCTTAATGGAGAATGAGGTGGAGACAAAAGGAAAAGAAGTTAAGGTGATGATGGTAGAAGGTAAACAATTCATGAAGGGGATAGGAGAGGAAGGAGCAGTTACATATGCTCTAATTCCTTGCTTGAAGGTGAACAAGGAACAGCAGCAAGAAGTCAAGGGAGAGAAGAGACAAAAATTCATAGACCCAGTTGTCCAAGAGCTATTGGACAAGTACAAAGGCATTATCTCTGATGGGATGCCAAGTTCCCTACCACCTATAAGAGACATTAGCCATTGTATAGATCTGATCCCAGGATCTATACTTCCAAACAAAGCAGCATATAAGCTCACTCCATATCAGAATACAGAGGTAGCAAGACAAATTGAAGAGTTGTTGAAGACAAGCCTAATAGGCAAAAGTTTAAGCCCATGTGCAATACCGGTTGTACTAGCACCAAAGAAAGAAGGCACTTGGAGGCTTTGCACTGATTCAAGGGCTATCAACAAGATAACAATCAGGTATCGGTTTCCAATCCCTAGGATAAAAGATTTACTTGATTGTTTAGGAGGTGCTAAATACTTCACCAAAATAGATCTAAAGAGTGGTTATCATCAGATTAGGATTAGACCTGGTGATGAGTGGAAAACTGCATTTAAGACTAATGAGGGGTTATATGAGTGGAAGGTCATGCCTTTTGGTTTGTCCAACGCCCCTAGTACCTTTAAGAGATTGATGAATGAGGTCTTGAGAGAATTCATAGGTAAATTTGTCATAGTATATCTAGATGACATCCTGATTTTTAGTAATATGAGGGAAGAACACCTCATCCATATAGACTTGGTTCTCAAAAGGTTACATGAAAAACAACTAAGGATCAATTTAGCAAAGTGTCTGTTTATGCAAGAAGAGATCATCTACTTGGGATTTGTTATCTCACATAACAAACTGAAAATGGATCCAGAAAAGGTAAGTGCCATATTGTCTTGGCCAACCCCCAAAACCTTGAATGATGTTAGAAGTTTCCATGGGTTAGAAACCTTTTATAGGAAGTTTATAAAGGGATTTAGTCATATTTGTGCACCCATGCTTGACACCATAAAGGGAGGACAGAAGTGCAAGTTTACATGGACAAAGAAGGCAGATAATTCCTTTGAAACATTGAAGAAGAAGGTGGTAGAGCAGCCAGTTCTTATATTTCCTAACTTCAGCAAGATTTTTCAAGTAGAATGTGATGCAAGTCATATTGCAATTGGAGCAGTACTCAGCCAAGAAGGTAGGCCTATTACATTCTTCAGTGAGAAATTAAATGATGCCAAGAAGAGATACTCATCCTATGATTTGGAGATGTATGCTCTAGTCCAGTCACTTAAGAAATGGAGGCATTACTTAATGCCCAAAGAATTCATAGTATTCACAGATAATCAGGCCCTCAGTTTCATAAACAGTCAAGAGAAGTTGAACCATAGACACATGAAGTGGGTGGAAACTCTGCAAGCTTTCACTTTCACACTCAAGCACAAGAAAGGGGTTAAGAACAAAGTAGCAAATGCTTTGAGCAGGAGAGTTCTGACCATCAATCAGATCCAATTGGAAAGTGTTGGGATTGATTATTTAAAGACAATGTATGATGATGATGAAGACTTTGGTGAGATCTACAAGGTATGTACTTCTTTTGGAGACAAATATCATGTTGAGTTTTCTAAATTTCTGATCCAAGATGGATTACTTTTCAAAGGTGGACAACTATGTATTCCAAGATGTTCTATGAGACTGAATATTATTCAGGAAAAACATTGTGGGACTATGGCAGGACATTTCGGTCTTGATAAAACTCTTGATCTTGTGAAGAGGCATTACTATTGGCCTAAGTTACAGTCAGGTGTGAGAAAATTTGTGGAAGCATGTGTAATATGTCAGAAAGCAAAAGGGAGATCCACAAATGCAGGTTTGTATCAGCCATTACCCATTCCTTCTAGGCCATGGGAGTGCATAAGCATGGATTTTGTACTAGGTTTGCCTATGACAAGGAAAGGATATGATAGTGTTTTTGTGGTAGTAGACAGATACAGTAAAATGGTACATTTCTTGCCATGTAAAACCACTTGTGATGCTTCATATGTTGCTGATTTGTTTTTCAAGGAAATAGTGAGGATACATGGTTTGCCATTGAACATAGTATCAGACAGAGATGTGAAGTTTATTGGTCACTTCTGGAGAACTCTTTGGAAAAAGCTTGGAACCAATTTGTCCTTCTCATCAGCCTACCATCCTCAAACAGATGGGCAAACTGAAGTTGTTAACCATTCATTGGGTAATCTACTCAGGTGTTTAATCAGGCAGCATGGAGAGAAATGGGATAATATCCTCCCACAAGCAGAATTTTCCTATAATGACACCATTAATAGGAGTACAGGAAAATCACCTTTTAAGGTGGTATATGGTATTCATCCAAGAGGTATTCTAGAACTGAGAGATCTACCTACAGGAGAGCCTATTAGTGCTGATGGTGAAGCTTTTGCTTCAGCCATCAAAGAAGTACATGATCAAGTGAAGAACCAGCTCCAATAGGCTACAATGAAGTACAAAACATATGCTGACAAAAAGAAAAGATATTTACAGTTTGTGGTTGGAGATTTGGTGTGGGTAAATCTAAAGAAGGAGAGGCTCCCCAAAGGTAAGTATACCAAGCTAATGCAGAGGAAGATTGGACCATGTCAGATTTTAAAGAAGTGTGGGCAGAATGCATATGAGATCCAACTTCCTCCTAATCTTAGATTGTCACCCATTTTCAATGTATGTGATTTGACTCCATACAAGCCAAATGCAGATGTAGAATCGGAACCATTGCAGGATGCAGCAGATGATGATATTCCTAAGCATGATCCACCAAAATTGAAGCATATCTTAGACTCATGAGTGATCAAGAAGACCAGGAACAAAGAATACCTAGAGTATTTGGTGGCTTGGCAAGGACAACCTGATTCAGAGGCTATTTGGATGACTGCAGATCAGATTTCACATCATGGTGCAGACCTCCAAACTCTAATCTCAAAGGGGCTTGAGATCTCTTCTCCTGGGGACTATGGTGTAGGAGCACCCCTTCAACAGGGTCAACATACACAAGAGGGAGAAGAATAAGACTAATATAGTTTTGACATTTCATGTTACCTTATAGCATCTTCAAAATGTAACATTGTATATTAGCATTTCATGTTTGTAAACTCCAAACTTGACATTTTAGACAGTTTGGATTAAGAGAAGGGTTAATCAAGGTGTCTTAACATTAAGAGTTTTTTTTGTCCTATGCAAAGTAGGTGTCATGTAATTAATTAGGGGCTTCTACCAAAAATCTTGGTAAACTCAAATCCCAGAAATAGAGAGGAATGTCGGTCTCTCATAGTTGGAAAAAGATAAATAGGAAATCCTTTGGAATAGAGCAGAGGTAGCAGTGGTGTGTTTTGGCTTTGGTCGAACAGTTGAATGTAATTCTGAAACATTAAGGAGGAGGAATAGAAGTTTTGCAAATTGTTTTCCTTTCCAAACTCTGAATGCTGTGTAGATACTCTGTGTAGAAATCCATTCTGTGTAGGATTTGTATATAATTTAGTTAGTACCTCTATGGTCGAATTGACTGGATAAATCCATTCCACTGGTGGATTTCTAGGAAATCAGTGGAATGGACTTGTAGATTAATTCCCCATTTTTGTTTATTCATTTTAGGTATGGTAGGATAGGAATTACAGAACCACTCCAAGTATCTCATCAGTGTCTACTGTTGTTGCAGTTGAATGTCCTTTTGTGCATATTAGCTGTATACGTCCTATGTGAATGTCGAGCTTGTCTGTGGAAGTACATTTACCGTGTATATGTCAATTGTATATTGATTGCATGTTTTGCTGTTGCATGGCGAGGAGACACCAGTTATGAGTATCTGTCACCTGTATGAGATAACCTTCTATGTGTATCTGGCATTCGGGTCATTGGTGTGAGAAGTAAGGAAGTCTGGTCGAAAAGGAGTTGACGTAAGGATTTCAGCGTGACAGGAGACATCAACGGAAGGAATAAGGACCTCACCGATAGGTATGTGTCTAGCTAACAAGGAGATGGCACACAGGGCATCGGTGTGACCAAGAATATCGGCAGAGGATACAAGGTTTCCTCCAATAGTTCTAAGTCTTGGCGATAAGGAGTTTGTGTTTCAGGGTGACAATGTGGAAGTGTCACCGATAGGGAGTTCATTAGTAGGAGACTACCCATCGGAAGAGAAGAAGAAAGTTCCACCAATGGTAAATAGGTGTTGCTGACGGTGAAGTGGGTGCCCAGTATATTGGTGTGACAAAGGGCATCGGCAGAAGGAATAACATCTTCACCGATAGGTGTATGTCTCTATGACAGTAGGTGCATAGAAGACATCGGCGTGAGGGAGCCCATCGAGGAAGGCTTTAAGAGTCTTACCAAAAGGCAGGGTGTTGCTGAGAGTTGCTGATATAAAGCATATCGGGAAGAGTCTGGCCGACGGCAGGTAGAAGTGGAGGTGCATCGGTGTAACAATTATCATCGGAGGATGGAAGGAGAGTATGGCCGAAGAAGCGTGTCTCATCGACAAGGAAGTCTTTGTTAGGTGCATCGGCATGAGATTTACATCGGTTGGAGAAGTTTGGAGTCACGGTGAAGGCAGAGTCTCATCACTGGTAAGCACATCGGGGAGACATTAGATATCGGTGAGCGAAAAGAAAGCTACACCGATGCTCAAGGCCTGGCCGATAATAGTTATATCGGCGTGAGATGAGTGTCGGAGAGAGATGCGGAAACAGTGCCGATAGAGTGTGGTCTTGCCGATAGGCAAAGAGAGGAAGCCGCTCATCGAAGTGACTAAGGATATCGGCAGAAGCAGTTGTGGAGTGGCTGATAAGGAAGGAGAAGTCTATTTCGGTGAGATATTTAGGTTGTCTTGCTTATATGAACAAGAATAACTATTTTTGTGGGTTTTAATGGTTTTTCACTTTGTTTGAACACTTTTGCTGTGGATGCTCTGCATCATAGACCTCCCTTTCAGCCAAATCAATAGCAAGGCCTTCAAAGGCAAGCTAATCCCCAGCCATCAAACCAGTTGGTTACAGTCCATACACCCTTATAAACTGTTCCTCCTAATCCCAATAGGGAAATTGTTCCAGGGCAAAATAATTTTGCAGATGGCACAAATGCTTGGTGTTTTCCTTGCAATAATGCCCATATGCTCAGAGACTGCCCCAGAGGAAATTTACAGCAAAAGATAGCAGAATAGAGAGGATTAGAAGGACAATTTGCAACTTCTAACACTCCACAATATCAGTCTCATGGTGTACAAAATGCAGTCCTGGTGGCCCAGATGCAAGGAATGTCCTTACAACAGGAAGAGGAAATAGCCCCTGAGCATGCTTTATTTTCATGGATTGAAGATGAAGATTCAGTGTTCTTGAATGAAACATCTACTTCTAAGAAGCCATTGGTGCAATCAGATTACTATACCAGAGCAAAGAGGAGAATGATGGAGCAGCCTGAAGTCACTAATAATGAGATCATGGGAGCTCCTCCATTTCAAAATCATCAAAACACAGTCTCTAGACAAGAAAGGCCCCGGCCTGTGTAGAATCAATTAGCCTCAGGGCAAGTTCTAGAAAATTCAAGGTACCCTTGTTACTCAAAGGCCCAAGCATTAGGACCTGTGAATGTGGTGGATCAACTAAAAATAACTCCAACGCATGTATCAATTTGAGACATGTTAGCTATTCCTGAGTAGAAGACATTGTTGCAGAAGGCTCTGCAAGGCCAAGAAGTCCCTAAACATACTGGTGCTAAAGGAGGATCGGTTGATAGAGAAAAGCCACAGCTCAAAGATATTGTACTCTACAGACAACATCCCTGTTGAATAATGCATCTGAGGTAGGTAAATCTAAACCAGATCCCTTTTATTTGACTCTAATAGTCAGGAAGAAACTGTTCCATAATGCAATGATAGACTCTAGGGCTAGTACTATAGTAATGCCAAGCAAATAGCAGATGCCTTGAAGATAAAATATGAGCCACTTACAGAGGGGTCATGCAGTTGGATGGGAAATCTGTGCAAACAATAGGGAAAATTAAACAACTCCCATTGCAATTATATACTTGCCCCAATATAATTATAAATCAGGATGTAGTAGTCATAGATATTCCCCCTGTATTTGGTTTATGCTTATCCAGAGATTTCATGGCCAAGATAGGAAGTTACATGTCACTAGACTGGTCACACCTCATTCTGAGAACCAAATATGGGACAAAGATGAAAATACTATCTGAACCATTATCAAAAGACCATATCACAAATGAACCAACCCCAAAATTAGAAGTAGCCCATGCTATGCTGAATAAAGAAGAGAGAATCTTTGTTGATGAGTTAGGTGATTGGACTAAACATGATCAATAGGAAGAAGAGAATAATCATTTGTTGACTATGATGCAAAGTGATCCCTATGGAAATTATGACTCCACTGGTTTAGGCACTTATGTCATATTTGAAGAAGACCAAGAGATTCCTAATGTTTTAAGGAAAGAGACACCATAGACTCAAGAATCTGAAAAAGACTCAAAAATCTAGAATCTAAATTTTGATGGGGCTAGAAGTAAGAATGGAGCTAGAGAAGGAGTTTGCCTTACTGCCCCAAATGGTGAGAAAATTTTTAGAGCCATTCGCTTTCAGTTTGCCTATACCAATAATGATGTTGAGTACGAATCCTTGGTACATGGACTCATGTTGGCAAAGAAAAAAGGAGTAAATAATCTGATAGTAAGAGGAGATTCAGAACTAGTGGTGAAACAAATCAGAGAAAAGGCGGTAACCAAAAATGTACGAATGGGATCCTATAGGCACAGAATTTGGGACCTAATAGATGGTTTTGAAGCTTTCAATATTGAAGTAGTTCCTAGATCCCAAAATTCTGAGGCTGATAGAATGGCACAGATTGGTTCACAGTTTGATCCAGCAACTGATCTACTAGTCAACAATGAGTCAGTCAAAGTTATAGTGAGGCCAACTATCCCAGACAATGACCAAAATTGGTAAGTTTTTGAAAATGATTTCCAAGTCCTCTCATTTTTGCAATAGTCAGGAGAATTTGTTGATTAGTTGCCACCTAAAATTGAAGAAGCATATGGTGACCAAATTATTCAACTGAAGTCAAATAAGCTCCCTAAAGGATTGATTACCTTAGAAAACTTGTTTGACCCAGAAGATGTAAGCCTAGAGAAGAAGAGGTTTCAAGTAAATAAAGAAGATTATTCTGAAATTCAGGTTAGTGAAGGAAGAAAATTGAAAGTTGGCAATTCTACAACCCAGGAAGAAAGGGAAAGGTTGATTGATTTGTGTGAAAGATATGATAGGGTGATTGCCTGGACTTATGAAGACCTCCATGGCTATAATAGAGATATCATTTAGCACACCATAGAGTTGACTGAAGGATCTAAACCAGTCAGACAGAAGCAAAGGCCAGTGAATCCCAGAATCAAACCTCTAATGGTGGATGAATTGCAAAAGCTCTTAGAATCAAAGATTATTTTTCCAATTAAGCATTCAACCTGGGTATCAAACCTAGTGCCAACAAGAAAAAAGAATGGTGACATAAGACTCTGTGTAGATTTCAGGGATCTGAATAGAGCATCTTTGAAAGATCATTATCCCCTGCCCTCTATGGAACAAATTTTATAAACTGTGGCTGGATCAGAGAGATTTTCCTTGCTAGATGGTTTCTCTGGATACAATCAGATTTGGTTGGCTGATGAAGACCAACATAAGACTACATTTACTACAAAATGGGGAACATTTGCATATGCTAAGATGCCTTTTGGCCTTTCAAATGTTGGAGCCACTTTTCAGAGAACCATGGATGTAGCATTTGGGGAACTTATAAACAAAATCATCTTGATTTATCTAGATGACCTCACTATTTTGTCTAAAAATGATGTAGATCATTTTGACCATTTAGAGGTTGTTTTTAAGAATGCCAAGAGTTTGGAATATCCCTGAATCCCAAGAAGTGTATCTTTGTAGTACCTCAGGGTAAACTGTTAGGGCATATAGTGTCAAAGGAAGGAGTCTCTATTGATCTAGAAAGAGTCACTGCCATAATGAATCTATCTCTGCCAGTCAATAAGAAAGTAGTTCAGTCTTTCCTGGGGAAGATCAACTTTGTCAGCCGGTCATATCAGACTTTGCAAGTCTAATTAGACCCATGACATTGTTGCTAAAGAAGGACCTAGTTTTCAAATGGATTGCAGAGGGGAGATAGGCTTTTGAAGAGATCAAAAGAGCCATTTCAATAGCCCCAATACTCAAAAACCTAAACTTCTCTAAGTCTTTCATAATGTATGTGTATGGAGGAGAATTCAGTGTTGCTGTTGTTTTAACTCAGAAAGATGATCAGCAAGAAGGAGAGCACCCAATAGCCTTTTTCTCTATGACTCTTAGGGAATATGAGGCTAGATACAATTTTGTGGAAAAGAAAGCATATGCTATGGTAAAAGCCCTTAAAAAATTCAGACACATGGTAACAAGGGATAAGATTCTGATATTAGTGGCTCATCCTAGTGTAAGAGAATATATTATGGAGGGTGAGATCACTGAGAAAAGAGCCAATTGGATAACAAAGATCCTTGAATATGATGTGGAGGTCAGACCCACTAAGTTAGTCAGGGGCAAGGGATTATGCCAATATATGGCTCAAGACATGGAGAGAATGATGACCGAAGAAACAAAAAGTGAAAATGTATTAAAAATACAAGAGGTTGATCAATATTCTTGGGTCACAAACAAAATACAATTTATGAAACATGGGGTTTTCCCAAATCAGCTCTCCCATGATAAGAGAAGATATTATAGGTAGAAAGGGGCCCACTTTGTACTAATTGACCATATTCTATTCAGAAGAAATGTTGATGGCATACTTCTGACATGTATAGAGAAAGATGAAGCTCAAAGAATACTACATGAGTTGCACCATGGAGCCTCGGGTGGACACTTTTTAGCAAGGACCACAGCAATTAAAGTGACTCAAGTAGAATACTTTTGGCCCACTCTATTCACAGATTGCTATCAGTTGGTTAAAGAATGCCAGGCATGTCAGTTTTATACAGGGAAAAGAAGAAATGCAGCAATGCCTCTAAGCCCCATAATTATAGACGAACCCTTTTCCCAATGGGGTCTTGATTTTATTGGTATGATCAATCTAGTGTCAAGTATGGGACACAAATGGATCCTCACAGCCACAGATTACTTTACCAAATGGAGTGAAGTAGTACCACTCAAGGAAGCAACAAAAAAGGTAATATTAGACTTTCTAGAAGGTATTATTGCTCGGTTTGGTCCCCCTCGTACCATCATATCAGATAATGCTAAGGCATTTTTGGGAACAAAAATATCTAAGTTTGCATTGAGGAATGGGATTTACTTGAAGACTTCTTCAAACTATTACCCTCAGGGTAATGGACTGGCAGAGTCTACTAACAAGAACCTAATCAGACTCATTAAAAGATAGGGACAAATCATCACAGAGAGTGGCACACACTACTTAATACAGCACTATGGGCTGATAGAATCACACCTAAGCAAGTGACAAAGATGTCTCCATATGAATTAGTCTATGGTAAGCCAGCAGTAATGCCACTGAGCCTAAAGATCCCTGCTTTGCATTTATTGAAACAGATAGAGATTGAAGAGAATGGCCCCATGCAAGTCAGACTTGCTGAACTACTAGAAGTACAGGAAAAAAGAGAAAAAGCACATGAGTCACTGATGAAACACTAGAAAATAGTCAAGGACTGTTTTGATAAGAAAACTTCAAATCCCCTTTTTGAAGTTGGCTCAATAGTATTGAAATGGGATGAAAGAGCCGCAAAGCCAGGTCGACACAACAAATTTGAATCACTGTGGACTGGTCCTTATAAGATTCGTTCCTGTAAGCAACAAAATTTTTTTGAGCTCGAGACTATGGATGGAGAATTTGAAGAGATTCTTATAAATGGGATCTATTTGAAACATTTCAATTAAGCAGGGGCTCCTGTGTATCATAGTTAGTTTTTTTTTCTTACTTTCTTGTTTTCCCGCTTTCTTTTTCCCGCTTTCCTTTTTCAATAAGTGTTCTATGAACATGTGTCATCAACACAAGCCCCTTTCTCTTTTTGAAAATCTCGCATTCATTAAGGTTGTCTCCAATCCCCAAAATCCCTAAAAGTACACACTTTTGCAGCCACTTCCGTAACGTTTCTGACACTCCTTTCCACGCGGATTTGGAAAGATACACTAATGGTTTCTTGGCATTAATGCCATTTATAAGACAGGATGTGTCATTAAAGCCCCATTAAATTAGAGTTAAATCCTAAGTATGGCTTTCATTTGTTTCTATCTCTCTACTGCGAATCACTGTTGCCTCCAATCCCTAGCAAGCGCTTCCTAGCTGAGTGTCACTTCTATTACGCAGTTTCTGCCTTTTCTGTGTCAAAGCTTCCCACATTCTCTCTGCAGATACAAACATGGCTGAAGCACAGTCTTCTCAGGAGGGACTCGAGATCTATGAGTCAATTGACAGGCTTTTGAGTAGTAAATCATACGCCTCAGCGCCCGCGCAACCCAAAAGAACCTATCCAAGAATGAGGGTCCCTGAGGTAGGGTATTTTGTTGACCCAGCGAAGGTAAAGGATTTCGCAGATGGCATCTTTGACCCAGCCCTTCAAAAATCTGCTAGGACTCTCCATGAAGGGGCACACCAGAGATGTATTCAAAAGGCAAAGAGTGGATAGTCTGAAACTTTTGGAATGAGGATTTGGACCTCACAGTTGGCACAGTTCATAGTTCCGAGTGTGAACCTATGTCCTGACCTAATTGATATATTCATGGAGCTGTTTCATGCGCCCTCAAATACCATACAACAGGGTCCCTTTATAGTGCAAATCACACCCAAAGCCATAAGAGACATGTTGGCCCTGCAACACAATCGAACGGCCACATTTACCACTATTGCTAAAATGCAAAAGACATGGGCGAATGTCAACAACCAGATTAGGTTCCTCAACTTAGAATTATAGTTAAGAGATGAGAACACCCAGATGCCCGTAATACCTACAGGAAGGGCACAATTCAGCCAGGCTAGTCAAGAGGCACTATCAATGATATCTTTCATTCTTGGGATGAAGGAAGACAATACAGTCTACGACTGGCAAATTGCTATCCTTTTCAGATTAAAGACTGTGGACAAGTCACGGGAATACCGGTTGGATTTCTCAGAACAAATTGCTTATTCCATAGTCGATTAGCTTGTCAATTTCAAGACCAACGGGGTTTTTAGGTATTCTGCTTATCTATTTCATTTAATGTTATATCAGAACCACAGTCTTTTTGCAAAAAATATGCAATTAAACATGTATGACCCAAATTTTGGTCATAATAGAACTATTCCTGTGTCTGCATGGACACATGTGTTATCTAAGGCATCAAACCCTTATGAATTTTGGGAGCTCTTTGTTGCCCCTGCCTTTTGCCATTTGAGCCCTAAGCCTGTAGAACATAGGTTGACGCCAAGCATTAGGGGTTTCATGACCAATTGCCCAATCCCATGTGATTATTTCTTTGGGGCACAAAATACTATTATAAGAGTCCATGGCTTCAATGGGGAGCCTATGCTACTGCCTAAAATTTTGACCCCTAGGGTAGCATTTCTAGAAGTAACCTGGCAAGTGTCTGTGGTTGACAATGAGTTTGGCACCAAGAAGAAGAAGAAGAAGAAGAAGAAGAAGATGTATGACATCCCTTGGGTCAAAAGAAACATGGCCCTAGAAGTCAGAGATGTTGAACATCTGTTGCTAAGAAAGCTTGATGTTTTGGGATTCTTCATCATTGAAGATAAGTGGAGGTATGACCTAGACAGTTTTATGGCCTCTTGGGTTAAAAACAATAAGGTCAGGGCTAAAATAGTACATGAGGGTCGGCCTTTTTGGGAAGATAGGAGAAATCCTAAGGAAGATAACCCTGACCTATATGTGGAGCTAGCAGACTTGCCCTTTGAGGGGCCCAGGCCATGGGAGACCTTTTATGTTAAACAAAAGGCCCATGACCCTAAGATTAGAATGGGTACTGGTTTAAAGAAAGCTTTGAAGGCCTAGGAATGGAAACCAGAGAAAATAGAGGCCTATTGGAAATATAGGCAAGAAATTTTAGAGTTGACACAACCTTTTGGGAAAATTGACACAGATGAGAAATGGGAGTCGATCTGGGATGAGTGGTATCCATCCCCAGTCTCTAATCCTAATACAAGCAAAATTCAGAAGAAGGGTGAAGAGTCATAAGAGGAAGTTGAGTCAACCCATACAATGCAAGAAATAGGACAGGCTTCATCTGCAGTCCCTATATCTTCCTAGCCCCAATCTCTCAGTACTTTAGAGAAACAAAAGGGTGTGATGTCATTACCAATCAGAGGGACTCCATCAGTTTCAGCTACTGGGGCTTCCAGTTTTGTACCCTTGCCACCCTCAGTAGCGGTAAATGTTATAGAGAAGGAATCAGAGGAGCAAGAAGGAGAATGACCAAGGAAGCATAGGAGACTGCACCTGCAGGAAGAGTTAGAAGAAGAAACAGAACCACTACTACAACAAATACCAGTCACATCTGCTGCCCCTCAGGTAAGTGTTTCTTCTCCTTTTTCCTCTCTGTCTCTTTCTTCTACCTTAGGGGTGGCAATTCCAACTGGCCAAACATTAGTATCCCTTGCCACTTCTATTGTGCCTATATCACTACTTGCCCCAACTGCCAGTCCTCAGGCCATGTCTTCACAGGCCACCTCATTGCCATTTTTTCCCCCTCTGTTCCAAAAAGAGCCCCTCCCCAAGTTTCCCCTAGCCAATCATTGGCTATACCTTATGGCCTACCTCAAGGTCATCCCTTTGCTGGGGGATACATTGCTTCTCCTCCCACTTTCCAAGCTCAGGCAGATATAGCAAAAAGGGCTAGAGAAGCCAGAAGGGACAAAAAGAGAAAGAAAGAAAATAAAAGCCTGGCTGTGCCACATATGAGGTCACTTTTTGACCCTATTCAACAGCAGTTGACAGTCACACATTTGTCCCCAAATGTGCTGAAGCCCAATGAGAAAATGCAGTCTCAAGACTTTTCAATGAATGTTGTAGCCATGGACATGTCTCTTTTTAGACCACAAGATAGGGTCGAGCTACTCAATGAGACCACTTCTGTTGTTGCAACTGACTACTTGAAAGTGTCTAGGAAGTTGTAGAAAATTGAAAATGACTTAGCTCAGGAGAAGACAAATAGTAGCAATCTTGTTGGAGAGTTGCAATCTAAGAAGGAAGAAATAGAGACTCTGAATAAACAGTTGCAAAATATTGTTTCCTGTCAGATCCATCAAGCAACTCAGGTCCAAAATGCTTCTCTAAAAATGGAGCTAGCTCAGGAGAAAGCTGCAGTAAATGTTTTGAGGCAAGAGAAGGCCACCTTGGAGAAGAAATATCAGGAAAAGTGGCAACAAGCCACACAGTTTTAGCAGAAGTTGTTGAGTGAGCAGAATGCTGCTGCTACAATACAAGCACAACTCCTAGCAAAACAACAAACAACAAAACAACTAACACTTGAGTTAGCTAACAGGCCACAGAATGCTAGGGTTCTGAATCTAGTTAAGGAGCTATATGTTTCAGTTTGGAAAAGAATCTCAGAGGAGATTATCCAGCTAAGGTCATCATTAACATTTCTGTTAAATGCACAGCAGTTGTGCGAGAAAGTGGAAGCTTCAGTTCAGGCCACGCTGTCTACTATTTCTTTGAGAGTTTCTGACTCTCAACTATTGCTAAAGAAACTATATGACACAACAAATGAAATTTTGTCAGCAGCAGGGATTAGTGACAGAATGATAGCTGTTAAGAAGGTAAACGAAGTTCTAAGTTGTAACTCAGCTGCCACAAACTGCCAAGAGCTCCTAGATACTATCAAGGAAGGAGTCAAACATATGAAGAAACACATAGAGGATTTGGTGCAGTTGGGTCTTCCCTCACCATTTCTAGATAATAATATTGTACTAATGATTGATGATATCAAGACCCTACTTTTAACAAGGCAAAATGATCAAACTATTTTTCAAGGTTTAAGTGATTCTTCATCAGTACAAGAGGTGGAAGTTGTGAGGCTACCAATGGCCCAGTTGGAGTTTCAATTAAAGGCCACGGTTCAAATTTTGTAGACATTCTCCCACAAGGATATAATAAATCTTGATTTTGCCTTTCAAGATTTACAAAGTAAACATGGACTCTCTAATTCAGAATGGTCTGTTTACCAGACAGCTTTGTAGAATTTGTGACCCTGTGTTGTATTTTAAATACATATATTTTTGCCAAATTTTGGGTTCTTTTTGAGTAGGCTCAAAAGTCCTAGGGGTCGCCAAGAACTGTAGAGTAAAAGACTCTACATTTTGTTTCAATGGTGGTGCATCCGCAGGTTACAGTTTTGTGTGTGGCACATCCGCGGGTTATAGTTTTATGTCTATGAATGTTTCTAAGTGTGGCTACGAGGGTTTCTAATTGCCAGAGCCGTGGAAGCCGCCAAGTGTCGAGCCCCAGTTTAAACCGCATTTAGTTTCTAAGTTACAACCTTGTGGAAGGTGCCACATGTCATCACCAAAGGGACTCCCTTTAAGTTTCAGTATGAGTGTGGAAAGAGCCGTGTGTCTTTTATAGTAATTGTGGAACCTGCTAAGTGTCAACTTCTGCATGTTTGATTCTATATCTTTTGATGCTAAGTAAAGGATGTATGGTGGGCCACAATTTTAAAGTCTCAGTGATGTGGAGAGTGCCACGTGGTAGATGCAGCGCCAAAGTTAAAAGCTTTTTGTCCCTTTCTCTGGTGATACTTAATGTTTCTTAAATGATGCGGAACCCGATATGTGTCAACTTCCGCTTAAGTTTCGAAGAGTTTCAAATAATTTTTCAAGTGTTGCGGAAGGTGCCACGTATCAGCTGTTGTGCACGCAGAATTCACCACCTGTCCCTGCTTTCCTCATTTTGAAGCTAGCCTGCGGGAAGTTGTGGGCCCTATTTCTCATGTGTCTTAAAAGTTTCAAAGCTGCGGATCGCGATAGATGTCCCCTGTAGAGTTCTCCCGTGCATAAAAGACACAGTTAAGTGAAGTGTTGCGGAGCAAGACACGTATATGTCTTTAGTTGCTGCGGAAGCCGCCAAGTGTCTGTTTCCTATTTCTTCCTGAGAGATGAAGGAGTTTCAAGTTATGCGCGTGGACGCTGCCATCTGTCGCAGAGTTTTAAGTCTCAAGTATGCGAAATCTGCCAAGTGTCTCTTCCTTATAGGAGGTATGCCACATATGTTTTGTCACAACCAATGGGCTTGCAGGAAGGAGTAACTGTCGCAAATTCTAAAGATCTTTAATTGTAAGAGACTTCTAATTACCTCCAGTTTGGTTGGGCCATTGGGATTCGACTGTTGTAGACAATCTAGAGTTGATCTTGGGCTATAAGTATGTAACATTTGTAATGAATCAGAGGAGTTTTGTCCAAGTTAGAATTCTAGTTTCTGATAGAGAAGTTCATACAGTTTATAGAGATTCAGAGTTTTCTATCAGAGATTTAAGAGAGAAGTTTGAGACTTTTTGCTGTGACCAGTGAATATCATTTGCCTTTATTTTGTTATTCTTGATTTAGAAAGTGAATGTAATTGTGCACATATCTGTGCCTCTTATGTTGTTGGACAATTAATGAGAAAGACTGAGTTTTGTGCCTTGGTTGATATTTCCTATGTCATTGCTAATTGTCTGGTTGTTAGCCTTTGATTTTATTCATTTCATCTGTTTATGTTAATCATGCAGTATCTACTCTTTAATGTAACTGAATCTTGAGGATATCTTCACTGTGTTTAGTTGAGAGAAATATTTTTACTCAGGCGCATCGCCATAGATAGATTTGCTTTTAATTGTATTTGTAATCCTGTTTACTTCTACCCTTTTCCCCAAAACACTTTTAAGATAGAGAAGAGCTAGCTTCTTTAAAATCTGGAGGTTGTTTCAGGTAGTAAGTCCCACATTCCTGAAATTTCCCATGTTGGTGTTGGAACTTGCGCAATTTTATACATCAACACGAGGCAAACCCAAAACAAAATCCATACTCACATAATCCCAAGGCCTAGTTGGAACTGGTAATGGTTGATAGAGTCCCACATTTTGACTTCTTCCTTTAGCAAGTTGATAAATTCTGCACCTTTCCACATACCTTTTCACATCTGCCTTCATCTTTAGCCAAAAATAATGAGTGTTTAGCTATAGAAAAGTTTTATCCTACCCAAAGTGACCAGCAAGACTACCACTATGTTTTTCCTTCAACAAATTATCTCTCATGGAGCCTCTAGGGATACATAACTTGTTTTCCTTAAACAACAAACCTTCTTGAATCATGTAATCCGTCCATGGTCCTCTATTCCGGTAAATAGGATCATTGCAAGTTGCAAATGCTTCTCCAAAATTTGCGTCCTCTGCATACAATTCTTTCAAACCTTCAAACCCCACAGTGTTAGTTTATATCTCACATAACAATAAATGCTTCCTGGTGGTGCCTACATAAACAATCAGGTTTTAAGCATTTAAATATGCAGGCCCCTTCCCAAGAATCCAAAAATTCTGACACTTTCGACCTCTGCAGTTGTAAAAAATGCAAAAAATCAGTTAAGGTGCAGGTGTCTTTGTATATACATACTGGTGAAATATGCATTGGTGGGTGTAAAATCTCCATTGCCCTTTGAAAAAATTAGTTAGATGCATTTCTGAGTGCATATCAGGCTCTAAATGTGCATATACAAAGGGGGAATCTTTCACAGATTCCTGGGAATATTCTTGCTTTGTATATCCGGTTGTATGTAATGGTGCATTGAAAAATATACAAGGGCGCAGATGCATTTACTACAGTGCTGGAGATACAAGCGAAAAATATTCATTGTAGGCATATTCTAGGGAAGATTCGATGTTTGTATGCAGAGGAAATATACAAAGCAAAATATGCAAGGGCATGCTAATATACAATTGCTACAATGGCGAGTGGAAGATACATTCCCGGAATATTCTATTGAAGATACCGCAGTTGTATATTAGAGGTTTGTATATTTGCGGATACAAGCCGGACTTCAAAAGGAGGTACATTCTGATGCATAAAAGTTTCAGGTCTGCCTTGTATGTTGAGCAGTTGCGTGTATATGCATCCTGCATATACAAAGATTTAAAAAGGGATTTGTATATGCATTCAAACATGCATATACAAAGGGGGAAAAGGCTAGCGATAGGAGCATGAAGTGCCTACGTGGCACATTTTCACTGGCCGATGACTTTTCAACATTTTTGAGTGCCGTGGATCTCAGCGACGGGAAGTAGATCGACGGCCATGTTTTGGACCTTCAGTGGTGGTTTTTCCTGAGCGTATGCGGCCATTTTTTGAGTGGGAAAATCTCCAAATGCATCTGCTATTGCATACTGCAGGTAGCTGAAGCATTAATGGAAGAAATGTAGCGGTATGGGTCGATGATGGACAGGTCAACCACCTGATTGATGATGAATGTCTCTGAGCGGCGACTCAGATCAAGATTCCACCTGCTCTCTTACTTTGCTTCCTGGCTGCATTCAATTTTGAGCGCCATTTCTCACGATGCATTGTATCTGGCAATTTTTGAGTTGACCGTTGTAATTTTGGCTAAGTACACAGTTTTGCTATAAAATGCAAACTGTGTCACTCATATTTGGTAGTTGAAGACCTGGGCATTTTTGTGTAAATAATGAAGAATAGGGCATGATCCTAGGTTGTTTTATCTCATTCTAGAGTTTATGAGTTGCATCATGAATGTATTTTGCACGTATGTTCAGTTTCATGTTGATATAGATGAAAAATGCTCTTATGCATGTGTTTATCTGTTTGTCTCTTTCTATGCATGCATTTTCTTCTTTTGAATCTAGCTACTAAGGGTTTCTCAAATTCTAGGGTATAAGTTTCTGTATCACATGCTTCATCTCTGACTTCCATTCGAGGAGTGGATTAAATTGTTTTAGGTTAAGCATGGAGAAGGTTGTTTGTCAGTAGGGATATTTGTAAGTAGAGGCAACCAAATACCCATTCTTGGGTGATGTTTGTAAGGCAAGCATCAATCCAACCCCTTGAAACTTGAATGCTAGTTGTAAACCATCTGTTGCATACATCTACTTGACTCCTTGCCCTGAGATAGGCACCGGTCTGCACCTGGGTTAGTAGTTATGATCCAAAGCCCCTGTCTTGCATCCAAACCATCAAATTCAAATCATTCCATTATCCCAACCTATTAGTTGTAGGAGTAGGATTAGGAACCCCTGCATACTCTCATACATAACCAGACAAATATGTCCAAGAACGTTGCCAACCTTGTGATTTATCACACAAATCTTGGTCCACACATGAGAGTATTCTGCCTGTTATTACAAAGTTAAATCTTTCTGTCATTTGGAGAGTAAATGTTAAATATTTTTCAAATAGGGACACCCCCCTTGGTGCAACAGAACCAGAAGTGAAGGGGAGGCAGCTCACGTAGCCTCCCATGTCTGTTGGCCAGATCTGCCCATGCATAAGAACTGGCAAACCCTCTGCCAATCTGGGAAAATAACCAACAGATTTTGGCGACTCTGCTGGGGAGATCAATGTCATATCCATGAAAGTCTGAGTCTAAAGGATTGAAGAATTAGACCTGGAAGTGCTTTGTTGCAGCAAACAAGAAAGTTATATATGTGGCTCTGCTGGTGGATGACCCAAAAAGAAAGAAATCAATTTTCAGCTTCAGCCTATTTGAAGCTTATTCCTCTTCAAGGAGGTGGCGACTCTGCATAAGAAAGAACCTAATAAGAGGACACCAGAGGTGTTAAATTTGCAGTTGCTGCAACATATCCAGGTATTTGTATAATTTTTAAAAGTTCCCTATTTGGTGAAATAGCACTGGTTAAAAGGGGAAATATTGGTGACTAGATTGCATACTTTCGTGAGAACCTAGTTTGTATTTCAAAAGAAGTATGCAATATTGTTTAAAAGACTCATTTGGAGGACTTTAGGAAAGTTGAAACAACAGTCTAAATTTTAAGGGCCTAAAGTCATTGTTTATAGAAAATCTGAGTTGAAAAGAGGGTTGCAGAAACGCATAATGATGTATAATTATCAGCCCCTGCACCCTTGTGAGGTGTCAAATGCAACCATGTATAATAATCAGTCCCAACCATGTAATAAAAGAAGTTTCAGCCTTCATAGATATAAGCCCATAAATTTTGATGGCATTTGTGGCTACCCTAATGCTTTTTCATCTAAAATCAGAAAGTATTTGCCCAAATTCAATGGTGCAAAGGATGAATCAGCTGAGAAACACTTGCAGCAGTTTATAAATGTTATAGATGATTTTGAGATTGACCATGAAGATGTAGTCATGAGATTATCTGTTCAATCTCTAGATGATGATGCAAGGGACTGGTTCTCCTATCTTCCAGCTTACTCTGTCAGCTCTTGGCATTATTTTAAATCTGCATTTCTAGATCAATATGGTGAAAGAATTTATGATTATGCAGTTATTAGTGATTTTATGTATATCCATATTGAAGAGGATGAGTTGATTCCAGCCTTTAACCTCAGGTTTATGAGGGCATTGAATAGAATTCTAGAATGCATGAGACCTAATGATGCATTGTGCCTAGTTGTCTATTTGGGAGCATTTGATAGGAAAATGAGCTATAGATTGAGGGACAAGGAGCCCACCACATTGCATCAGGCACGACAGTTTGCAATAGACATTGAAAATAATTAGAGGTATGGAATTCAAAAGGGTTATTTCTCTAAAAAATTTTGCTGCCATAGGGCCACCAATGTTGATGAGGGATATAGTTTAATTGTTGGAAATGAATGTCAAAGTACTCACACCCCTGCTGTCCCAGTTTTTGCATCATCCCAAGTTGATGATGTATTTGTTATAGAGGAGGATGTCCTGATTTGCCTGGCAAATGAAGTTGATAATAATAATTTTTCAAATAATATTTGCATTCCAGTCCTAAACAAAGAGCATTCATGCTTAAATCATCCAGTTGTGCAAAGTAGTGATCATATGGATCAAGAGTCAATATCAGTTTCATCAGGAAGCACTAGAGGGCTGGAAAATGATGTAGATTGTTCAACTTTAGAGTGTATTAAAGCAGTAGAAATCTTATATGTGGGGAAATCAGAGATTAAAGATGATAAAGATGATATCCATGATCAATTCATGGATCAGGTTTGTTCTTCTTATGACTCTAGGTCTGATAATGATGAAAAAGAAATGGATTGTCATGAAGAAGAAATAGAGACCTTTGCAATGACCATGAATCCCCTTTATGATGAGCCTGTGGATGCATTTGATTTTGTGAGTCATAACTTTCAGTGGTGCAGAACTAACCCTCTATTTGAAAATGATACTACTGACTTGCAAACTGTGGATAATGAATGCTCAGTATCAGTTGGTTCAGACATGTGCAATGATAGCTATGTGGATCAGGATTTTTTTTCAATGTCAGTGAATGATACAAATGATATTGATGGCCTCATATTTTTTGAGTGTTTTTAGTTTTTGGATCAGCTGGATATGTGTTTGGTTATATGCAATAGCCAGGTAGATAATGAATATTGCCAAATGCAATATGAGGATATGCTGCTTGAGGATCATAACATACATATGTTACCTAATGCTGAAGAATATTATAATGTGTATGGTTATACCTCTGATTGTAAGATGCAGAGTGACAGAGGCTACACTGACAGGGGCAAGTTTTCAAAAGTAGTGAAGCATGTAATTCATAAGATCAGCATGTGGGTAGATTGTTTTAATTTTTTCAGCCATGGTTGGGATTATTCAGTTGGGAATCAGGCATTTGACAGGATAAAGTTGTGGTTCTTCCTTTTTGGCTGCCCAGGGCCGCCAAAATGATGTTTTAAAAATCTAGTTTGTGATGCAGGTTGGTGCAAGTTTGACTCTGTTGCCCAATGGATAAGGACTGGTCTGCATCCCAGAGATCTGAGGTTCTCACCATGCCTGCAAGAGGCATGCGTCCCTAGATAGAGCCACTGGTGGTGCCTGCATAAGCAATCAGGTTTTAAGCATTTAAATATGCAGGCCCCTTCCCAAGAATCCAAAAATTCTGACACTTTCAACCCCTACAGTTGTAAAAAATGCAAAAATCAGTTAAGGTGCAGGTGTCTTTGTATATACAAGGGTTTTTTGTATATACATACTGGTGAAATATGCATTGGCGGGTGTAAAATCTCCATCGCCCTTTGAAAAAATCAGTTAGATGCATTTCTGAGTGCATATCGGGCTCTAAACGTGCATATACAAAGGGGGAATCTTTCACAGATTACCGAGAATATTCCCACTTTGTATATCGGGTTGTATGTAATGGTGCATTGAAAAATATACAAGGGCACAGATGCATTTACTACAATGCTAGAGATACAAGCGAAAAATATACATTGCAGGCATATTCCAGGGAAGATTCGATGTTTGTATGCAGATGAAATATACAAAGCAAAATATACAAGGGCGTGCTAATATACAATTGCTACAGTGGCGAGCGGAAGATACATTCCCGAAATATTCTGTTGAAGATACCGCAGTTGTATATTAGAGGTTTGTATATTTGCGGATACAAGCCGGACTTCAAAAGGAGGTACATTCTGATGCATAAAAGTTTTAGGTCCACCTTGTATGTTGAGCAGTTGCGTGTATATGCATCATGCATTTACAAAGATTTAAAAAGGGATTTGTATATGCATTCGAACATGCATATACAAAGGGGGAAAGGCCAGCAATAGGAGCATGAAGTCCCTACGTGGCACGTTTTCATTGGCCGATGACTTTTCAACATTTTTTAGTGCCGTGGATCTCAGCGACGGGAAGTAGATCGACGGCCATGTTTTGGACCTTCAGTGGTGGTTTTTCCTGGGTATGCGGCCATTTTTTGACTGGGAAAATCTCCAAATGCATCTGCTGTTGCATACCGCGAGTAGCTGAAGCATTAATGGTAGAAATGTAGCGGTATGGGTCGATGATGGACAGGTCAACCACCCGATTGATGATGAATGTCTTTGAGCGGTCGCTCAAATCCTGATTCCACATGCTCTCTTCCTTTGCTTCCCAGCTGCATTCAATTTTGAGCGCCATTTCTCACGATGCATTGTATATGGCAATTTTTGAGTTGACCGTTGTAATTTTAGCTGAGTACACAGTTTTGCTATAAAATGCAAACTGTGTCACTCATATTTGGTTGTTGAAGACTTGGGCATTTTTGTGTAAATAATGAAGAACAGGGCATGATCCTAGGTTGTTTTATCTCATTCTGGAGTTTATGAGTTGCATCATGAATGTATTTTGCACATATGTTCAGTTTCATGTTGATATAGATGAAAAATGCTCTTATGCATGTGTTTATCTGTTTGTCTCCTTCGCTGCATGCATTTCCTTCTTTTGAATCTCGCTGCTAAGGGTTTCTCAAATTCTAGGGTATAAGTTTCTGTATCACATGCTTCATCTCTGACTTCCATTCAAGGAGTGGATTAAATTATTTTAGGTTAAGCATGGAGAAGGTTGTTTGTCAGTAGGGATATCTGTAAGTAGAGGCAGCCAAATACCCATTCTTGGGTGATGTTTGTAAGGCAAGCATCAATCCAACTCCTTGAAACTTGAATGCTATTTGTATACCATCTGTTGCATATGTCTAGTTGACTCCTTGCCCTGAGATAGGCACCGGTCTGCACCTGGGTTAGTAGTTATGATCCAAAGCCCCTATCTTGCATCCAAACCATCAAATTCAAATCATTCCATTATCCCAACCTATTAGTTGTAGGAGTAGGATTAGGAACCCCTGCATACTCTCATACCTAACCAGACAAATATGTCCAAGAACATTGCCAACCTTGTGATTTATCACACAAATCTTGGTCCACACATGAGAGTATTCTTTCTGTTATTACAAAGTTAAATCTTTCTATCATTTGGAGAGTAAATGTTACATCTTTATCAAATAGGGACACCCCCCTTGGTGCAACAGAACCAGAAGTGAAGGGGAGGCAGCTCACGCAACCTCCCGTGTCTGTTGGCCGGATCTGCCCATGCATAGGAACTGGCAAACCCTCTGCCAATCTGGGAAAATAACCAACACTTCCTACTTCAGGCATCAACAACTTTATTCATTTGATCACTTTTATGCTTCAAAACAAAGTTAAAACTTTGAATATACTCAACCCGTTTAGTATGTCTTTGATTCAATTTATGTTGGTTGTTAATGAACTACAAAGCATGGTTATCCGTATACACAATGAACTCCTTAGGCAATAGATAATGTCTCCATTTCTTGAGGGACTAAACCAAAGTATAAAACTCCAAATCATAAGAAGAATACTTTCTTTTTGCTTTATGTAATTTCTCACTAAAATATGCAACCGATTTTCCCTCTTGACTTAGGACTGCCCCAATAGCCAACCCACTAGCATCACACTCTACTTGAAACACTTTATTAAAATTAGGCAAAGCAAGTATGGGCTGTTCACTTACCTTCTTCTTGAGAAATTTGAAATTTTCTTTAGCCTCCTTGGTCCAAACAAATGGTCTTTTATTCCCTTTAATGGTCCCCAATATAGGTGCTATTACATGACAGAAATTTCTTATAAACTTTCTATAAAAACTAGAAAGACCATGAGAACTCCTTACCTCCATGACACTTCTTGGTGATGGCCAATCAAGTATGGCTTGAACCTTCTCCTTATCCATCTTCAACCCATATTTTGACACCACAAAGCCTAAGTAAATCAGTTCAGTCTGCATAAACACACACTTTTTCAGATTGATCTGCAACTTCTCTTCATGTAGCCTCCTCATAACCTACCTCAAATGCTCTATATGCTCCTCTTTGGACCTGTTAAACACCAAAATGTCATCCAAATATACAACCACAAATTTATGAAGGAATGGTTTCAAAACCTCATTCATTAACCACATAAAAGTACTAGGGGCATTAGACAATCCAAAAGGCATAACTAGCCATTCATACAACCCATCACTAGTCTTAAAGGCTATTTTCCATTCATCCCCCGATCTGATTCTTATTTGGTGATAGCCACTTTTCAAATCTATTTTAGAAAAATACATAGATCCACTCAAGCAATCCATTAGATCTTCAATCCTAGGTATGGGAAACCTATATCTTATTGTGATTTTATTAATTGCCCTTGAATCAGTACACATACGCCATTCCCCGAGCCCTTATTTGGAACCAACACTATAGGAATAACACAAGGGCTCAAACTTTCCCTTATCAAACCCTTCTTCAAAAGATCCTCCACTTGCTTCCTTATCTCCTCATTTTCCATAGGTGGTAACCTATATGCAACCTTATTTGGAAGGCTAGCACCCAGAATTAAATCCATATGATGGCTAATGCTTCTAATAGGAGGAAACTCATTAGGAAAATCAGATGCAATAATATCCATATTCTCATTCAAGATATCTTGAACTTCAATAGGCAAATCCTCTAATTTTGTAGAAGTCATTACACATCTAGGCTTAAGAACCAAAGCATAACCAATTTCTTCACTCTTCAAATGATTCAAAAACTCCTTACCACTTACCATCATTTCCTTACTATTGTTGCTGCTACTGTCCTCTTCTTTCTCTCTTATGGGCAGCAAGGTATGCTTCTCTCCATCCTTCTTAATGGTATATGTATTCTCCCTTCCATCATGCACCGCTTTCCTATCAAATTTCCATGGTCTTCCAAGAAAAACATACCACACATCCATTGACATTATATCACATAAAACACAATCTTTATAACTGCCAATCTGAAAATCAACATAGGCCTGCTCACTAACCAATATTTGATGACCTTTTTGTAACCAAGTCACTTTATATGGAGTGGGGTGTTAAACCCTTTTAAGATTTAACTTTTCTACCATTTCCGTTGCAACAATATTATCTTTATTTCCATTATCTATAATGAGCTTACATTATTTACCTTGTGACTTACACTTGGTTTTGAACAATGCTCTCCTTTGGATTGGCTCTGGACTTTCTCTTTGTGGCTTCAACAACACCCTCTTAAGCATTAAAGACTCACCTGATTCTAGTTCATCCTTGTGGTGTACTGGTGACCCCACACTCTCTTGATTAGCATGTACCACCTGATTACTCCTTTCAAATTTTAAATGTCCTCCTTGTGATGATTCATAGCATTCCCAACCCTTGTGCCCATATTGGTTGCACTTAAAACATTTTTCGACAAATTCTCTACCTCTACCTTGTGAGCCACCTCTTCCATAAGACCTTCCCCCTCTATTTTGAAAACCACCTCTAACATTATTGGCTGTCCCACTGGAGTTTCCAACCTCTTCTCCTTGATGATGTTGTTGTCCCCTACTTGTTTGCTATCCTCTGCCTCTAAAACCTCTTCCTCTCTTCTTCTCTTGCTGACTTTTCTTCCTTTACAACTTCTCCTCTACCTTTAGGGCAAGTTGATAAGCATCTTCTAGGCTCTTAGGGGACAAAAGACTCATTTCGTCTTGCAAACTATACTTGAGACCATTCAGATATTGGGCTATTTTCTCCACATCTTCCTAAGCATGCCCATATCTAATTACTAACTTGTAGAATTCCTCTGTATAATCTTTCACGAACATATTCTTCTGCTTCAAATTTTGCAATCTCTTAAACAGATTTGCTTGATAATCACTGGGAAGAAATTTGGCCTTCAACTTGGCCACCATTTGATCCCAAGAGTTGATATTTTCTTTATTTTTCCTTCTCCTCTCAGTTTGGACAAAGTGCCACCACATGGCAGCATGGTCCTTCAGTCTGGTACAAGCAAACTTTACTCTTTTTTCCTCTGCTACACCCTCATATTCGAAATACTTATCTAAGTCATTGATCTAGTCTATCAAGTCTTCACCATTGAGGCTTCCAGCATAAGTTGGTACCTCTATTTTGAGTTTAGAACCCAAACTCATAATTGTCTTTAGAAATCTTTCCTCAAATTCATCTGTTTGATCTACCTATCCTCCCTCATTCTCTTCTCTTTGTTGTTCTTCCTCCTCATCACTTGCATCCTCATCATAAGGGGTCCCTCTTCTCTACGCCCTCTCTAGGGCTTCCATTCTTGCAATCAAATTCTGCAATAACTCAGGCTCAAACTGGTCTCTTCTACCTCTACCTCGGGCTCCTCCTCTACCAATTCTTCTTGGAGTCATATTGACCACTTACCAATGCCCAATCTCTTCAGGCCGTGAATCCAATTGATGGAGCCTTGTTGATCACAAGATGAAATTTAAATTGAAACAGAGATTCAAATTCACTATTTTCTTTATTAATGATAGGATGTTCAAGACTCCCAATTCATTCACACATTCAGAATACAACCTCAGATATGAAATTTCATTAATGAAAGAAATTGGAACATAACCAGATACTATTAGTGTTTAAGGACATAAATACAATGGAACAAACCTGGTATGAAACTGAACATTATCACTAACTATTCAGAAAAAATAGAGTGAACAAAATACCCAAATGGTTTCCACAAACCATAGGATTCTTATTTTCTTCCTGTCAACTCACAACCCTTCTTAGTCTTCTTTATTCACTTGCGGCCTCCTATATTTCTCTCTTTCCCATATTCTCCTATCTCCTTCCACATCTGGCCCCCTTCTTACTTCTGCAACCACCGGCCTTTTCTTCCTGTCACGGGATAGTTGTTGTGTTTTGATCTTCCAACCCGACCGTTCGCATGCTCAGCCTCTTTCCAAGAGTTGAGGAACTCCTTTGTTGGTTCTCTCACTAATTATAATGAACACATCTCAAGTCCTTTCAACTGCCCAAAGCATTCCATTTGTCAGGTGTGCAGAATAACTGACGACAGTTTAAAGCCCTTTTGATTTTATTTCTGTCACTCATGTGGCAGGAGCTTTCCAAGCTAACCAAGTTTTACACAATGCATAAAGGCTACGACAGGAACTTCATCTTATCTTTATCTATAGATGGAAGTTTACAAAGGATAAATAAAGGATACAAAGAGTCACCCAAAAAGACAGAAAAACTAGCCAAAAAGAACCAAAATAGAAAAAAGAAGAAAAAACCAAAATTGTAGGGCACGATGCCCCTGCATCATAATATCTTGTCATGAAGGACATGTAAGAGCATTTATGATAAAGATAGTGGTGTAAGAGATATTACAACATGTAAGAGCATTGATGAGGGAGTTACATAGTAGACTTATAAGGGCATTTTCTATTATTAATTTGGCATGAGATGTAATTAGTGCTTAATGGAAGAGTGCTTGGGAGTTACATATGCCAACTTGCATAATGGAGGTCAAAGATACTTGTGTAAGAGTTATTTTCTATTTTGAGATGGCTCTACACATGAGTCATGAGAATTCATACCATGGTATTTTGGGCTAATGGTATTATTTTTTGATACTTTTTTGGGGCTTCTTAACTCTATATATTGGAGGCATGGAATAGAGGATGTATGGAAGGTGTTTTTGTAGGGTTATGCTACTAGTTTTCCACCAAAGGAAGAGGATGTTGATATCCATGTTAAGGCAAGAGCCTAATATTGTATTGTGACTCTTTTTTGTTGAATAATGCATTGGTTTGATGCTTTGGAGGTCGGGTTTTCCCAAAAGGATTTTCCTAGGGTATATAGATGTGTCATTCTACTTCTTGTGGTTGTTTCTATTCTATGTATCTCATTATTTCTTTTTAAGTGCGGTTTACATGCTATAATGTTGCTAAAATTTCTATAGATTTGATTATTGTGATATTCTCCTCAAAGGGTTAACGTGGAAATACATGCATACTTAATAATTATGTTTAGTTTTTTATTTAATTGCTAAGGGGTTCGTGGGTAAATTTCTTAATATTTGGTATCAAAGTGAATGGTTCCATGGATCACATGTTCTTACATGTGGGTTCAATGTGCTTGCATGCCATTGTATGTGGTGGATATATGGTGATTTGGTTTTAGGTATTCATTTGTTGTTGATTTCTTAGCCTAACAAGCTTGTGGGAATCTATTGGAAGGAATTGACTAGTTATCAATCCTTGTATGAGCAGGATTTTATAGTGGATCTAGTTTTTTATTTTAGAAAATAATATGGTGAGCACTGGTAGAATAGCAAAGAGGTTTAGCGGAACCTATGTTGGGTTGTGGAAGATCAAGGTGGTGGATCTTGGAGTTGGTCACATGTTTGCATGTCACATGGTTGTGATCTGGAATCGATGTCTAGTAATATGTTACTACTTTCTAGCATGATGGTTGTGTTCCTTTATCCTCTGATCATGTACAACAGATGAGTGTTCATGTTGGGTGCTTGTTTTTGGCCTCCTAGTCACATGGAAAAGTACTAGCTATATTGACTACTATATGGATTGCTTAAGTTGGGTTAATGGTTTTAGCCCCTAGTTTCATGAAGCATTAGATGATTAGCCCCCAAATGCATGCAAGTTGTGGAGTTAGTTTTTTTTTGACCTAGAAACTCCTAGACAACCCAATTCCTCCATTTGCATGTACTTGGTGATGGTTGTGGAATTGGTCTTCTAGTGGCCTAGAGTTCCTAGACAACCTATAATCCTTATAGATGGATGATTATACTCGCATGTTATAGATTCATGTTACTTCAATCTATGGGTTTTGAAAAGTTTCTATTTAAAATTTGTGTTTATGCTTGTCTATGATATTCGATTGTTTCAGGTTACAAAATTGGTGTTATTTAGATTTGTGTGTTTTTGAATGTTTAAATGGATCCATATTTTAATGGATGGTTTTGTAGGTGTAGACACCTAAAACTGACCATGTCTTACAACATGGCCTTTCGACATCCCCTTGCATCCTCTTGTGACACTTAGAGACACCTTGTCCTAGATCCCCTTTCATGACCACTTCCAATTAGTTAAACAAATTATATTTATTTAACTAATTTATCCCCTCTAATCAAATTAAATAAATTCTATTTATTTAATTCCCATATTCCTCCAACTAATTTAAATAAATAAAATATTTATTTAAATTAGCTCTCACATGCCACTTGTCTCTCACAATTTAAATAATTTTATTATTTAAATTATCCCACACACATCCCTATTTTTAAACTCATTAATTGTGTGTCATAAGCACTTCCTCTTCAAAATCAATTAAAAATCATATTTATTCCCACTCCCATCCTTATTTTAGTCACTTGTCATCCTCATTGAATGTGTGTCATAACCACTCACATTCTAATCTTAGCCATCCGTTTGATTCTCGCTCCTATAAATTAAACTTTATTTTTCATTTCAAACCCTCGAACTCTCTCATCAAATTTTGTATGCATGCATATCTATCAATTTTCATTTATCTCATATCATTTTCTATCATTCTCTATCAAGGATATGTTGGTTGTGTGAGCAGCCCATAATACATCCACATGACAAATCAATGGAGCTTGGGTGCACTTCATTCTGTCCTATCAGAAGTCCAACTTTGTGCAAGGGTTAAGGTATTTGTATTGATGTATCTTGATGTTATTGTCCTTGCATGATTTTCATGGTTTTAGCAGGATTTGCATGTTAACCAAAATCTATGGTTTTGTAGATCTTTGAAGACACTATTGTTTAGGGTTTTTCTAGATGGAGAAAATTGTATATTTACATGCATGCTTCATGCATGGTTTGAGGAGATTGGTTGTAGCCTTCTGAGTGAAAAATGTTGGTACGTGCTTGTTCACTTAACATTTCTATGGTTTACCTTGTTGGGTTCCTAAACTACAATTACTCTATTATGGATTTGTAGCAAGCTATATCTAATTTTGATCTAGTGTTTTAAGTCATGGAGGATCTACATGTCATCTATATTTGTCTCTATTTTGCATGTTATTAATGTGGTGTTGAACTTATATGTTGCATTGTTTGAGATCTATGAGTTTTGTAGTTTTGTGGATTATCTATACCTATAATTTGTATGGCTAACTCAGATGTGGGTTGTTTATACCCATAGATATTTCATAGTGTTGATACAAATATTGTTTCTTAGTATTTTTTGGTCATCTTTGTGAAGTTGTATGTTCGTGGTAGTGAGGTAGAGAGATGGTGTTTGGAGTACTTGAGATAATTGTACTTTGGGACCAACAGTTGTTGACTATGGTGGCATGGGAGGCTCTAGATCATAGTTCAGTGGGAGATTTGTGCAATTACATAGTCAATCCTATCTTCTTGGTTGGAGATCATGGTTCTACTTTGGGATTTGCTAGTTTTGTAGTTGTGTTCTTTGATTGTATGAGGGCCATGGGTGATCTTTAGTTAAGAGATTTTTGTCATAATGCCATGTGTAGCTTGGGATCACTTTCGGTGGGAGCATTGGCAATGATGTGGATCTATCACTTTGTGATGGATGTTCTTCTGTAATGAAATAAATTGCACAATAGAAGAATATAATAGAAAATGTGTTGTAAATACTTCACAATAATATGCCACTTTGAGGGGGCAACCTCTTAATCCACTTCAAGGGGATACCTCCAATAGTCTTCAATAAGAACACAATACTGATAATAACTAACTTCTACCTCCTATATATACCATACTTATTCCATGGATGCCACCTAGGCCAACCTAACTAGCTATATGAGACTATATTAATGATCAGATAACTTAAATAAGAGTTAAGGTAGTCACACACCAACTACTCATAACCATATACACACTATAGGATTAGGGGCGTAACATCTTCTACAATAGTTATTGGTGTTATGAGGAGCTCCTAGTACCTGACTTATGCGATTAGTGAGAGTTCATTGACATCTCTAGTTCTATTGACAAAGGATGTCTATCTTCATGTTTTTTGTAGATGTAGATAGTCTATTGCCATGGAGGGATCTTGGAGTTTTTGGTTGAGTTTTTAGTTATGATTTGTTAATTTAGACAAACAATCCTTGGTTTAGATGATGAGTTTATTGTGTTGTGGACTCTTGATTACTAATTGGATTTTTGGGATGATGAGGATGCTTTAGAGTAAATTTGTTAGTTGGGGACATATGATCTTCCTTGGTGAAGATACAAATCATGGGGCTTGTGGGAGTTCCTAGAATTTGGATGCTTTCTCAATTACAGTGGCAACATTGGTCATGGTTTGGGTTGTAAATCATGACATCATGGTAAGTTCCTAGATTCTATATCAATCATGTAGTGGGAGCTTTGGCATCGATATGTAGTAATATAGTAGATGATTGTTGTGATCATTTTGCCTTGTGAGATTCTAGTTATTGCAATGTTATAGTTATAGTTTTATTGGAATGAGATGATTAGTTGTACAACTATATTAAATTTGGGTGAGGTCGGATCTCTTACTTTTGGAGATCATGTGTTGGAGTGGTGAGTCTTGTGACTTTATTTTAGCAGAAAAATCAAGGAGCCTACACCTAGAGCTAGATGTGAGATTAGCTAGAGGTGGAATAATCTCATACTCCACTCTCAATCCACCTGATAGTGAGTGATCTGATAGGTATTGCCCACCTAGTTTTTAGATGCATTCTTTCTTTATGTCTTGTCTTCTCATGTGTTTTGAGTCTTGAGTTGTGGATGTCACTTATGAGCACTTGTTTGGGGAGTATATGCTTGATTATGGTTTTTTATTGTCTCCTTATGTTTAGGTCTTGATCTATGGCATCATCATTGAGGATAGTGTGTTACAAAGAGTACAAGATATGGTTAGTGGCTTTGGGCATATTCTTTTTTTCTAGGAATGGTTTGATCTTCCTTCAGTTTGAGAAGCTTACATATATTGCTACTATGTTTGACATTGGGATTGCATAGTTAGACGTTGACAACTTTTTATCTAGGATTTAGGAGATCTTATTTATCACAACTTGACCACATGTTACTGTTGGTAGAAGGACATGGTTTGATTTTCCAGTTTCTCTTATGATTTTTTGTGTATCGTAGAGATTTGGTCCATTTCATGTTGGAGTTGAGATTTGTGTAGAGTTGATCATTTCTTAGTATTGTACTTTAATATTTTTTAGTAATAGTAGGGATGATTGGGGCTCTTTAATCTATGTTTTCTATGCGATGTGAAGAACCTAGGAGAGTTGAGGTGATCAAAGGAGAGAGATTTACAATGGTTATGTTTGCAAGTTTACAATTTGGAGTGTGTTCTTCAACACTATGTGATAGAGGATTTAGCCATGTCCTCTATGTGAGTGTTGTTGGTGGATTCGTTGGATTCTTTGGTCATTTCTTGAATAGATATTTCCCATGTAATGGGAGTCTTAGTGAGGTGTATGTCTTATTGGACTATGGTGTAGTGCCCCCTCGCAGTTTGGCTTGTGAAAGTGGTAGTTCTGCATTTCTCTCTGTCAGTCGGAGGCAGTTGTTAATCTTTCATTTCATTGATATAGTCCGGAGACATTTGATTAGTAGGTTATGATTTATGTTATTTTGGTCTTGATGGACTATGTTCGACTGATATAATTAAGACATGTGTTATGAGTTATGATGGCATTACTATTATTCCAGTTATGATGCAAATTAATATTATCATGTGTCATTTGGTTTGTTGGTATTCGAATTTAGATTAAAGTTATTATGATATTGTTTCAAGAGCAGAGACGGTGTAGTATTACTCGCTCTGAGTACCCTACTACGCCGCGATTCTCTAACTCTGTGTGTAGACATATATGTACTCGATTGTATACAACCAATTGTTTAAACGCAGGCTGCAGGTACCGAACCTCGACTCCACCTGATATAGCAGGTTTGAGCAGGTTCTTGCACCAATGGGCATCAGTGATGGGAGATAACGTGAGGTCTATTCCACTAGGTTGGTCCTTGTCTTCTGTGGTAGTCTTGAGTCAAGCTGTGATGCTTGGTCCTTGCCTTTTATGTTTGGTTATCTTGTGTCTTGGAGTATCATTGCGTTGTGTTAATATTGCTCATGTGTGGTTGGATAATACTTTAATGAATTATTATTAACTAATACTACTTCTATTATGTTTATTTGATAATATTTGTTTGGCTTAGAACTTGGATTGACACCTTGGTTAAATTTTATAATAATCTAGAATTAATTATCTCCTACCCAAGGATATTTATGTCATAAATTGGAGTTACCGGTAATTATTAGTGTATATTTTGTTCAGAATAATTTTGATATGTGAAATAAATGCCTTGAGTTGTCGAATATGAATTCTCTGATTTGTGGAATCTCTATTATTAGTAAAATTTTAAATTCCTCGGGAGTGGGTTGTTGGGGAAGGATGCATGTCTGCATTTTTGTGATGAGTTGAATCTTTTTAAGGGGAGATATGGGGAGGAAATTCAGGGGGAGACAACGTTGGGAAAAGGAAAATTTTATAGTGTTGAAGAAAATCTCGTATCTTCTGCCTATGTACATAGTGGATCATCTATTTGGGAGTTGCTATAATAGGTGTATCTGAACCTATTCTTCATTTCTTAATTTGATTTGTGTGGATATTGTTTCAAGCATAAATTGTTTCTTTATCTCTGTTTGTTAATATCTGAGTAAAAGGAATTTAGTCAACCCAGTCTTCAAGGAATTGAATCTTGTTGTTCTCTGTGGAAGTAATCCTTGTTCTTCGTTGTGATTTGAAATCTGCAATAAGAAATACCCTTGTGGTTGATATGAATTAAAATCTCTCTCTCCCTTATGAGTTATCTACATTTTCCATTCTCGCCTGAATTTAATGCTTCAACCGTAACTCCTAACCCCTTTCGAATTTGGGAAAACTGCCCATGCTACTACTCAATATGGGCCATTCTGCACAAAACCCATGTCCCAGAATTTTGAGATTCATCTTCATCTGCGCGCAGTTTGAGACAGAAGTTGACTGCCTAGAAAATACTAAAAAATATGGGTTTGACTGTATCTGTGTTAAATATGCCAAATGCTAATTTTCCTTGATCAAGAAAATGAATGCAAACTTTAGTTTTACTTCTTACCTCCCTCCTTGGTGATGCCGTATGGCCCATTTATCCCCTATAGCAATTATTTTTTTACCTGGAATTTAAATACAAAACATCTATTTTTTTTAGAACGTTCTTTCTGAAGGAATCGCTGCCAGGCTTGGGTGCCACCGTACGATTTGGCAGTGTTAATTGCAAACTGCAAAGTGGCTACCTCTGAAGTTTGTCCCTTGGCTGATCATCATCACCAGTGTTCTTCAAATTTGTTTTTCCTTTTCAAACTTTCTCCAAGCTCTTTTCTTGATAGGCTGCCTATCTTTAATTCTATCTACCTCTGGAAATCATTCTCATCATTTCCTTCTAGTTTACTGTTTAAACCTGGCTGCCTGAAAGTGAACCTTAAAATAATTCCCTCTTAAAATTTATTCCATTGAATCTCTGAAATGAGAATAGGAATTGAGGGTCAAGATGAAATAAGTAGCTTCTAATTTGTTTGTCTAGACTGGCTGCGTTTTTAGAAATAGGGATTTGAAATGTCAATTTCCCAACTATTGTAGGAAGCTAATAAATCCTTTCTATGTTTTTAGTTAGAATGTCCAGTTAGTTATAATATTGTGTTAAAATTGGTTTGTGTGTGTTGCCTTATGGTGCAAAGAAATTTATTAATGTAAATACAAAACTAATGTATAAGAAATGATGCTAGTTATGTATCAGGATTATATAAATGTTGTATCATTTGAGATTTCTAGTGTTCAATTATTGAATTTGGGAATTTTGTATTTTCTCTTTTAGAATTAGAAAGTGTCGCTATTATTGATTATGAGACGAAACTATAACTTTTGAGTCGAATAGTTTATAGTATTAGGATTTTATTAATTACCTTTTTGTGTTAGTAGTCTAGACTTATAGCGATATATATGAAAGTATATAACGTAGTCGTGGTTGATAGTTTATGTCGAAAGAAACTCATGCAAGTAAAACCTATATTATGCTATAGTTGTTTAGAAAGTATAGTTTGGTAAGGGACTTGAGGGTAATCCTTGCCTAGAGGAAATTTTTGTATGTTTTAAGTGTTTTGAATTGAAAGGATTTTTGGGTAAGATGTTAGGAAAATAATTATATAAGCTTATAGTGTTTTCATTGGAATTTTGTAATGGTTTAACGTTAAATGGTATTTTATGCTTGTATGTAATTATGTATAGCATTTTGATTTGAAATTGTAATTGTATTTGTAGTGAGATATCTTAGATTATTATAGTTGTCTCTTTATTGATTATTGTAGTTGGTGATATGTTAATGGAGTATGGATGTGGTAGACAAAATGGTTAGTGTATGTTGGAATCTCCGTGCCGCGTAAATGTAAGAAAATATATATATCCAATAGTTATCTTCTCTATTAGAATGATTTAATTATATTAGTTCTTATAGTAATGATAGTGTTCTAATTAAGTTTTGATCATACCCTAGTGATCTAGTAGATGTTAGATGGTAGTTTTAGGCTTAAGCAAAATATACTTTTTGGTAAATTGTCATTTAGAAATTATGGTGTTAGATTATAAAATTGGAAGTTGGTTTTCTTAGCGAATCTAATACATTTGGATAGTGTGAAATTTATAATCATTTATAGTGTTTTTGATTTGTGATGATAAAATGTTAGATGGGCATCTAAGCCTATAGGAAATTGTATAGTTTTATAATGGTTGTTTTGATAAGTATAATGGTTGATGTGAAGTTGTATTTCGTAGAATGATTTTTTTTGCATGTGATTGGTCTTGCGAAATATGTTTATATAACAAGTAATTAGGTGATACTTATGCTTTTGGGAGCGGGATGTTTAAGAAACAATGTAGAGCTTGAAGTTAAGCTTGTAAGGGTATATAAAGAGTTTAATTTAGTAGATTGAGGTAAAGAGTTTATTTTCGATAGTACAACTTATGCAATTTAAGATGTTTATCCTATTCTCATGAATGTGTTCATTAGAAATTGTAGGTTGGAAGATGCTTGATGGAAAAGTTGTGATATTGGAGAAATATATATATATTACAGTTGTTTGATTATGACTGTAGTTGGTTTAACGTTAAAGAAAGACCTTGCTTATTGTAAATAAGTGCTTATTGATGTTTTTTTTACTAGAAATGGTAAGTGGCAATCCTGAATGATAAGTTTCACTATTTAAGGTTATAATGATTTGATTTTATGAGCTTGTCTTGGATTTTGTTTATGTAAGGATGTTTAGTTTCTGGTTCACCTTCCTTGCCTTATTAATTCCTAGAATTGTGAAGTTTTGCTATTGTGTTAACATGATGTAAGTTGATTTCTTGATTGAATCTGGAGTCCTTTGAACCTCTTTGCTCAATCTCCTCCTTGGTCCTATCTTATGTTTGTATTGGAGTATTATGTTACCTTGGGGTGGAGTTTGATCTATGTTGGTTTGTTGTGAAGTAGGAATCTTGTGTGATGTCATGGCCACTTGTTGTCAATGTGGAAGTGTTGACCTTGTTTGATTATGGTTTCGTTATCTTTGGTTCTACCTAACTCCAGAGGTGAGGTGTCTTGATCTTTGGTCCAGATAGTGGCATGTCAATGTAGTGGGATATCTGGATTTTCATATCTTGTAATGATTGGGAAATGGTCTCTTAGATTTAGCACTTGGTTTCTAGAATGTTTTGCTTCAAAATTTTGAAGGGAATCTAAGGACTTATTGTTGTGGCCTAGTGAATGGTGTAAGTTATGGCTCAGATCTGATTGGTGACTTTTACCTGCATGTTGTGGTATGTATGATTGATCAGAGAACGCTAAGGGAGTGGCTTTCATGGTGGGGCCGATGCCTAGTGAGAGGCCACCTGGGTAACCCCATGGAAGTTGTAAGCATGTGGAAACTTAATAACTTGATCAAGAGGGTTGGGTATTAAAACACTTAACAAGATAAGTAAGAGACCTCACCCATGCCTTGAGAGCTCTTACAGGCCAAGGATGGGATGAGAAGGCCTGGTTGGCAAGGCCGACCTCCTTGTCTCCATGAGAGGACCTGTCGGCTCCGCATGTGTCACCCTATGGGGCCGGTGCCTAGAGAGAGGCTACCAGGGTAACCATAGATGGGGGCCGACTTCTAGTGATTGATAGCCTGGGTAACCCATGCTAGGACCATGCGATGACACTCTCCTTATGTAGTTCAGTTGTTTCTTTTTGGTTGTGCCTCTGGAGTGATGTCTTGTCTTGTGCAGTTTTGTTGATTTAGTCGAATGTGTCATGTCAGTTGTCATTCTTTTATTTTTGGATGTTGTTTCTTGGCTTAGTGGAATCCTCATTGTTATCTCCTAGCTCGAAGGGGTGGACCTCAGGGTTCCACATGGTTGGAAGGCAGAGCTATCCATTGGCCTTTTGGAGATTCAGTTCAAGTCCTGTGCAGTGGTGCTCCAATTCCAGATTGCCTGCTACCTTCAGTGATGTTCTATACCTTCTTATGTATTCTTTTGTAAACTGACATGATTGGTCTTGTAATCTTGTATTGTAACTCTGTAAGTCAACTATCTTGCTAATGTAAAAGCTGATCTTTCTGTAGTAGCAATAAAATGTTATTACTTGTGTGGTGTTTGCTTTATATTCTCTAATGCAATTATGTTTCCCTAGAGGTGTTAGAAGTGCTCTCTCCTTTATGTTGTGTATTTTGATATCTCATGTTATTAATGTTGCAATCTCTTGCTTTCAAAAAAAAATTAATTCTATAATTTTGCACTTTTAGTCTATCACTCTAGGGTTGCATGACGGGGCATTACATATGGTACTGTTATAGGTTAAAAGAGAAGGGATTGAATGCAAGCATGTAATTACACTAGAGCAAACCCTCCTTTCGCTACAACATTCAAGGACTAAACTGAGCTAAGTCACTACAAGATGAAAGGGGACTCAACTACTAATTTTGTACTCTTGTTTGTTAAGGAAATATATGATTCAACTAGGATTTTTTATCAAACCCTAGGCCAATCAATTCACTAAACCCTAGAAATGAGATAATAAGCTTATAACAGACAAACACCAATGGAAATCCAGGATCTAAAAGTACCAGGATGATCAGTAAGATGTTGTAACCTATTTCATAGAAGATGAAATGTCAAAAGACTCTTGTGCTAGCACCTAAGTCCAAAAAGTTCTGATCTTTGAAAGCTCAAAACTAGAAAAATGTTGTAAATGATGCCCTGATGTTGTATCCAGTGTTTGATTTAGCAGTAGGATGTCGGGGTGGGTGCCCAAGTCTTTCATAGAGGAATTTCCACACTCTGTTTTTAGATCTTGAATCTTTATCCCTTGAACAACCTCCATGTACCTTCACTTCTTCAATCCTTGCACATGTAACCTACACACAAGAAGAAAAGGGGTTGGGGTTGTGGTGTTTAGGGACTTGCCTCAGTCAAATCCTGGGTTAACATTCAAGCTTTCCCAACACTGTTGTTAGAGAGAGAGAGCATGTCCTTACATAATAGAGGCTAAAGATAATCCAAATGATGATGAAATGATTCAAACACAATGATAATGTAACCTTGAAGGTGAAGTCCTTAAGAGGATGAATAGTCTTCAACTCATAAGGATGTTGATGATGATTCCAAATCTGCAACAAACACAATACTAACACAAATATACAACAATAACACAATGAATGCCTTGAATGCTCTTTTGCTCAATATCATAACCTTGTTATCATCAACATGTTACAAAATGAATTCAAACACTCACTTATATATGCTTTCTTGTTAAACATTCATAAATTAATTGAAAGAGCCGACAAGGAAGGACCCATTTAAAAGTCCTATGCCAACATATATTAAATTTTACCCTAACCAATTAGGGTTGACTTGGGCACGGGCGCCCAAGTCCCAAGGTGCCTTTTTGGTTGGGACCTAAGCATTAAATGGGGCCCTAGTTCCCATTTGACATGGGTTTCAAGGAATTTCTCATCGGGATGATTTTTTTGCTTGTAGAGTGTTAACATGGGGACCTAGGAGCTAAACTAGGAGGTAAAAAGGCATGTGTCCACTTTTTACTCCATAATAGGTACAAAAGTCTTCAAGTATTTTGTTTGTTGTTGATGGAGACAAACTTTTGCAAGATAGTGACTATATAGGGACTTGTGATTGTGGATTGGGTTGGATATGTTGATAGTAAAAGATCTACCTATGATGTGTGTATCCTATTTTGAGGCATAGATAGTTGGATGTGTTAGCAATATGTTGTGGTCACTATTCTAACTATTGTCAAGTATTTAGAAATACTTAGTCTTGATTTGTAGGAGATGGACTTTGGTGTATGTGTTCAAGTTGAAGCATGACATTTAGAATGTGATCTTAGCTTTGGTTTCTTACCTTTCATGCTTGGGCATGATGGAGAATGAGAGTGTTGTGGTTGAGATCTAGTGGTCACTTGATGGATGTTACATATTCTTGGTTGAGCCCATGAGCATATAGGAGTTAGTTGGTGTAGCATAGTGATACCCTTGACAATTAGTTCACTATTTTTCGGTGTTCCCTTTAACTCTTGAAAGGTATATGTCAAGTGGAACAATGTTGGGATCAGGTGTTTCATACACCTTACAAGTCTTAATGTTTAAATTATTTAATTATTTATTATTTTATGTGTCCTCATGAAATGGGGCTTCCCACTTGATGCCTTGGCCATTATGTCATGTAATTATTGGTAGTATGTGTGTAAATATTTGTGCAAGGGAATATCTTGTCATGAAGCATATGTGAGAATATCTATGACAAAGATACTAGTGTAAGAGATATGATGACATGTAACAACGTTGATGAGGGGGTTACATAATAGACTTATAAGAGAATTTTCTATTATTAGTTGGACATGGTATGCAATTAGTGCTTCATGGGAGAGTTCTTGTGAGTTACATATGCCAAATTGCATAATGGAAGTCAAAGATGTTTGTGTAAGAGTTATTTTCTAATATGAGATTGCTCCACACGTGTGAGGATCATGAGAATTCATACCATAGTATTTTTGGACCTTGTCTGGGCTCGTGGTATTATTTTTTGGTAGTTTTCTAGGCCCCCTTAAGTCTATATTATTGGTGGCATGGGATAGAGGATTATCTAAGGTGTTTTTGTGGGTTATGCTACTAGTTCTTCACTAGAGGAAGAGGATGTTGATCTCCATGTTAAGGAAATATATTTATATTGTATTGTGATTATTTGTTATGTTGCTAGCTATGGATCTATTTGGCCCTGGGTCTCAATCTAGCCCTTCTTCTAGTCCCACTCTTGCATATATTGGTGGTTGTGGATCTTGATCTGGAACTAGCTATAGAATAGATAGGGATGCTGCTAGGAAAGAAGCTACTACTAGATATACTATTTCTAGTGATGGTAATGGTGTTGGATCAAAGACAACTATCTTTCTTTCGGTGATGGGTAGACTATTCAAGATATTGCCACGTGTGGGAAGAGAAAGAAAGCTACTTTTGGTGGTACTTTTTGAGTCTTTACCCTATTATTACGTGTTGTTTCTTCTCTAATGCCCTGGTTAGTATAGGCCTAGGTGGTATAGGATCCTCCTGTAACCTTGAGTAATATATGAGTGATAAGTGTAGGTTATTCCCTAGATCCTTATGCTTCCACCACACCTTTCACTTCTAGGTCTTGATTTGGAGTTGTTGGATCTATGGCCAGATTTGGATCCCTAACAAGGTTAACAACTACCTATACTACTTTCTAGGTTGCCTTTTTATAGCTACCTCTTTCTCTATTACATTAGCCTTTACACTATGCTAGGTAAACTAGCACTTAAAAACAAGATCAACAGACCTGGAATCACCATTTATCCCACCCAAACCCTTGTATAGACATAAGTTGAAGCACCAAAAGGGAATCACCATTCATTTTTTCATACCATAGCTATGAGATTTGGGTGAGCCCCTCTCTTGGGGGAAATAAATAGTCAAGTTGCTCTGAAATTGACTTTGCAACTAAAGGTTCTAGATTGACTACTAAATAAAGTGAAACTAATGTCAAGAATTGACCCATGAGAATAATGGTAATAATGGTAAAGAAAGAAGTGTTAGATGGAAAAGGGAGACTTATCCTAAAAGGTTAAACTAGATCAAACCCTCTTCTATCAACATTGGAACACAAATTGAGTTTAGCTTCTACCCTTGAAGGAGAGCCAAACTATAGAGGTTTTGTCCCTTTGTTGTTTAAAGGAGTGTTAACCAAATTTAACCAACTAAACTAGGGCAAACAATGAAATACTAATTAAGCAAGATATGTGAATATAGATTGTCAAAAAGAGATACATAAAATCTAACAACATAGCATAGATTAGGAGACTTAGTAGAATGTCAGGATCTAGTTGTCTTCTATAGTCTATCTTCCTCCTCCTTGCAACTTGTCATCCAATTCTTCCATATGTAACCTGCACATAAACAAGAATGGAAAAGGTTGTGTTGTGTATAGGGGATTGCCTTAGTCAAACCCTATGTTGGTGTTTCCACCTCTACTACAACAATGATTAGATCCAAGAGTGTGCCCTAGGAGGGTAGAGGCAATATTTGTAATAAAAGATGAAAGATTGAATGTAAATGATAAAGATTACCATAAGATATGAAACCCTAGTTGGAGTAGGTGACTCAAGGCCATGCACCAATGAGGAGATATAAGATGGAGGCTTGAACTTCCTTCAAGACCTACAAATAAGCATCATAACATCCGCATAATATTCAAACCTTGAAGAACACTTGAGCATATGATATCAATTCATCATAGCAATTCAAACATTCACATAACATGCCACTAGTCATCTAGGTGATAAATGAATCACAAAACTCCTTATATGCATTCCTACTCACTAACAATGAATAAAACCAAATGGGGTTGATAGGGATAAGCTAAGGAGGTATTCTAGGATGACACCACAAAATAGGGTTGGGGCTAACATCCAGGACTAGGGAAGTAGGTGCCTTGGTCCTTTAGCCCCACAAACTCCAGAGAGTGCCATTTAAGGTGGGCTTAGACCATTTCTAAGTTTATTTTGTCAGGTTTTTTTATTGGGATCGAGATTTAATTGTTTAATTCTCCAAAGGTGTTAAAATAGGTCCCAATTAAGTAAGGGTAAACATTTTACTTCATAACAAGAAGTGTGGGGAAGAATGCCTATTATAACCCCCATTGTGCAATGACTGTATGAATCAATGGTTTCAATGGTCTATACCATTGGTAATCTAATCCTATATCATTCATGAAATGATTGATGATTGAAGACATTAGATCATAGACCAAGTCTAGCTAGCAAGTGATGAGGCAAATTGAGATGGTGAATTACACCAAGGTTAAACTATGGGTTATCCCCTTACCCTCCTACCTAAACTTTGATTGATGCATAGTGGACCAAGATTGTGGGTGGGAATAATAGAAATCACCACTTTAGGGACTAAAGAGACCCCCTCCCATGTATTACCACATCTTTCCAACCTGAATTATAGTTACCTTATCCCAATCCCTCAATTATAATTATGTGATCTTTGTGACCTATGATTATCCAACAACCATGAACTCGGGCATCACGGATGACTACAATGAGGATAATTTTTACACTAATCCTTCCACAAGTGAGATAGCTGATTAGATGAAGAGGTAGTTTGAGATCAAAAGTTCTAAGTTGATCTATACACAACAACTTTAGTAGAATCCCTACTAATAGATCCAGATAAAGCCTATGACATTCATGAATGAGATCCATACCTTCATTAGCACTTTCAAGATTGAGATTATGTGCCTATATGACAAGATCCAATTCATGATTCAATCCCTTATGATTTTGAGTTAGATGCTCATGGTTCTCTATGACACACTATACAAAAACCTATAGGGTCCATAATATAGAGCTAATCCACCACCAACTCATCCACCATCAGCACCATAAGTGGTTTTAGTAGTTGATTCTAGTTCTCTTTTGTTGTTGATTTTAATGAAGCTACAATAATTTTTTATTCACCACCAATAGTTTCTCTATAGGTGATTCAAATCCATTTTAAGATCCATACCTCATAGATCAAGACCTAGTTCCTCCTGGGGATCATGATAGGGATTCTGATATTTGTAAGCAAGATTCCCAAAGCATACGAATATGTGGGCCCTACCATAACTATAAAGGGGGGATCTCAAATCATGAGTCAAGATTTTTGGTCACATCAACCACCCAACCTTACCATATCACTCAAGGCTATGGGGTTTCCCCTTGGTATCAGTAGCTTAGTACGCTTGCACCTCGTGGTAGATGTTTGCTTCCAGTGAGTGAGTCTATAGACTTCCCATTTTTCATGTTAGTGCTACTAACATTCCATATCAAAGTAAAAACCCAACCTCCAAATCACCAAACCAATTTCATTCTACTTCTCTTGGTTGTTTCTATTCTATCTCTCTCATTCTTTATTTTCTAAGTGTAGTTTACATGCTAGAATGTTGCTACAGTTTTTGTAGATTTGATTATTGTGATATTATCCTGAAAAGGTTAATGTGGAAATACTTACATGCTTAATAGTTATGTTTAATTTTTTGGTTTAATTACTAAGGGGTTTGTGGGTACTTTTCCTAACAAGAGGTTTGTAAGGTTCTTTTGTAGGTACTCTTGCGCTATCAAATTATTGTTAGAGGGATAAGTGGTTATATTGGTATACAACCTTTTATGATTAATACAAGCTTGGGTCTCTTTAGTGGTGGCATTTTTTCTCACAAGGGTTTCTGCATGTATATTTGGTGTTCATATGGTTTGGATTTTTATGTTTTCTTCTCTATTGGTACATTAATCTTACTAGCTTAATAGGGTTATATCATTAATCTATTAATATTATCATTATGTCATTTAGCCTATTATTCAACATTTGGTATCAGAGATATGACTTGATTGTAGAAGGGGACATATTTCTTGCAATGTTGTTGGTTTTTTGTGGTTGTAGTGGGAGTATTTTATTAAGTGGTGTTGTAGATCTGAATGTGGTTTGAGAAGACACAACAAGTTCATCTTGTTTAGAGATTGAGAAGTATAATGATTCTAGGTATGAGCTATATAAACTAAAAATGGAGAATCTCTTGGAGGAAAGAGATCAACGGATGACTGTGATAGAATTCTATTGGGTTATTGGATGAAGACTAGAAAGTCAAAACAAGGCTTAGGGAACAATACAATAGTGTCTCTCCAATTCCATCCCTCTAGATGAATATGAGGAGAGTTTTTCATATAGGTTGTGGAGAAGGATAGGTGGAATCTACCGAACTAAGAGTCTTGTTAATATGTTGTGTTTGAAATAAAAAATGTATTCCTTGAAAATGAAGGAAGAAGACTTTGTAGCCAAGCATTTAAATTATTTTAATCTTATTTTGAGTTAGCTATAGATGCTAAGCTTGATGAGGAGGGTAAATGTATTTTTTTATTTGCTCTTTACTTGAATCTTGGGAGGATCTAACATTTATAATTAGTGGTGGTACTATAGAGCCCAAGATGGATGCCCTTATTTCTATTTTATTGAATGACTAAATGAGGAGGAAATCCATGGATGAGAGTTCCAAGGATGCATTACATGTTTTGGGTAGACCCAAAGAAAAAGTTGGTAAGATAAGGGGGATAAGGAGATATCCAAGTCTAAAGGACGGTCTAAAATTCTTGATAAGAGTATAGTGAAATGTTAGAACTATGGGGAGTGGGTCCATGTAAAGAAGGAATGTAGAAATCAGAAGTCTTCTGAAGATTCCTGTGATGATGAAAATAATTCTTTATTGATTTTTACTAACATTTCTAGCAATGATTAATGGTTGATTAATTTAGGTGCCTCATATCACATGTTAGGGGACTTTTCCCCAAAATGGAAAAAGAAAGCTATTTTATGAATAACCCTTTAAAATTATAAGAGGATAAAAGTCTATTTAACCCTTAATAATTAAAAGGGAGATGAAAAATAAAGGATATTATGATCCTATGGTTAAAATGGTGATAAATACAGAATATTAATAAAACTCTTTAAAAGGGAGGAATAATTATATTTATTAAATAATTATTAATGACAACCTTTGTGAAAGGGTGTGATGGTTTAGAAACCACCCCTTAAAGGTTATATAAGGCATTTATGTGAGACTTGGAAAGGGTATGGAGATCACTCAAGGAAGAAGAAAGTGGTTTGGTGGGCTATGGGCATTGGAGAAGGGGGCACATAGAGTGTGTCCAACTTAGGGTATAGAGTACACTTGAGATTGTCCTAGCTAGGGATTTGGTACTAAGCATGATGCGAGTAGGCACATGCTTTTGGTGCAAGTATGCATATGCATTTTTACACAGGTTCTTCGATGTGTCACAACTTGATATTGTGATCAAACAACAAGAGAATAAGACAACCCTCTCAACAAATATGTATTTTCACTTGAACTATATTAATTGAAGATTATTTTGAGTGTTCTTTCCCTTTTTTATTTAAAATATATTTTTACATAAGCTTTGATGTACAAATATTCTAATTTATTTTATCTAGAAATACATGAAAATCAATATAACTATTAATCATATTAATTACAAATTTTACTCATTGCATAAAATATTACTGTGGGGAAAAGGAACACCAGAGAACCTATGTAAAAACACATGTTCCTACTCACACCAAAAGCATGTGCCTACTCGCACTGTGCTTACACACCAAAGAAAATATCAACAACATATTTAGCACTATTATATCATGTAGATTATAATGTCAAATTTACACTAGGTTGATGAGAAAAGCATGCACAAGGATGAACAAAACACATAGATTAATGATACAAAACAATATTTTTTTGTCCCCTTTATGTGTTAACATGGACTAAGGAGATTTGCATACATCATCCATAACTAGTGAGGGAAAACGGGCATAAGACATTAAAGGAAAAGGATAAGAGAATCAAGTATCATAGGAAGGAATCAGAAATGAATATTTAACTAATGACATCTATATAATAGTCATCAAGTGTATCATCATTTTTAAATTATTTGGTAGAGTACTCAACAAAATGTATTAGATCAGAAAGCTCCAATAAGATAAGAGGCTTAGGAGGGTGGATAGAGAGAGAAGGATCATGAGCATGGATATGGAGACATTTTTCTTCAATGAAGGATTTGTATAGGCCAAATAATGTGTTATGATGCTCATAAGTTTGGATATAAAATTATCAATAGAAATATTACCCAACTCCAAAATAGGTTGGTACCAAATGATGCCTAACTATTATCATCTCATTATAATGGATTAACTTTTAAGTATTGGTGAATCATAGAGGGGATGACTTAAACACGATCATTCCAAGGATATCACAAAACACTAAACTAGTCCAAAGTAGGAATGATATGGCAAAGAATGTCCAAATATTTTGGACTAGCCAAGATATGAATAATAATGTACCCCATTGTATTAATGAATGTGACATTATACAACTACACCAAATGCAAGATAATATTCCTGATGGCAATGGATATTGTACATGTGGTCTTTGATAACTGCATTAAAGGTACAATTCATGTCCATAAGAACACCGCAAATGGTCTTTATTAAAACCAAGGATTTAATGTATATATGTACATTATGGAGATAAGTTCCTCTACATATACCCAACTATGGTATATTTCTTTTCGAACAGTGATGGGCGAGCTATAATTTACCAGAATCCTTTGCTCATCTATGGCAATGTTTTGGCTATACAATCTTTGTATTTTATCTAGTTTATCATGAGATAAAATACTCCCATTGTCATTCTAATAGAGGGAAGGATTGATGTTCTCTACTTCACAAAGATGAATGCCATGAATAGGTTCAAAGCCATATAGCATCTATTGTGCACTTGAGACTCTTAGAACAATATCTAGAGCTGCCCCATAGTTTGCTACCAAATCTAAGTGATACTCTCCTACAAAATTGATGACTTCTTATGAAGGCATCTGAGAATCTAGGGAAACATCTACACAAAATCCCCTTTATTCTCTTGTTCATAAAACTATATTTTAAATCCCTGTCTTCTTTTGCTTGTAAAGGAAATGTTGACTTATAAGTGGATTTCATATATGACAATATCATTCTAGCCCTTGTGGCCCCACATGATCAGATGTCACCCTTTAACAAAATAACCCATGATACAAGAGTCTCAACCCTTAGAAATGAGACACATATTTCTTTAGTGAAGAGCCCATAGATTATATGTAATTGCTCAAAGATTTGGACAGCCAATACTCTAAACATGAATCTAAAGTTGATAATGATGTACAAGGAGACATGCCATCTAAATGCCAAATTATGACAATATTAAATCTAAATGTAAATGAGTGGTTGTCTAAGTTCTAAGAACTAAAGCATAGAAAATAGTTATAACAATTTATTGGAAAAGATATATTGAAGTAACTTTATACCCTATCCATTCTAGAATGGTTCAAGACAAGGCCTTCTTTTATGGAACATATAAGTCATAATGAATGAATAACAAATGTAAAAAAGGACCTTCATTGCTCATTCTACAAAGTGGGATATATATAATACTATTTTTGGTCAATGGTAATATTAAATTCATTACAATTGATAAGAATTAAGATGAAAAAATGTTCTATGGGCATGGATATTGATGCAGGAGCACCGGTCTATCTCTACATTTTGTAGTTTCATAGTCTTGTTATTGCATATTTTTTGAGTTCATTGTACTCAATTTTGTTTTAGTGTTGTGGAGTGGATTCATTTTGGAGGTCCTATAGCCTTTGAGGCTTGTAATCAAGTTACCTGACAAAAACTCTCATTTGAAAATGTAAAAGGTTGAAGGGTGTTTGGCAAATATCCTACCTTATGAAATGTTTTAAAGGTTAGGTTATGACTCCAAGGGGTTAGAATGGGTCTTGACACATTTAACTCAACTAAATGGAGGCAAAAGTTCCTTTTCACTGAGTTGTCAAAGAAGATTCAGTTAGGGTTACTTTTAGAAGTTAGTTTCTACATGGGTTTGTTTTGGAGTTTGTGGACAGTGGAAAAACAAGAAAAAGAAACTCATTTTCTAAAAAAGTAGATTTTATTGGAAAAGGGAGGAATAATATTTATGGGATCTCTCAAAAAAGACTAAGAAGTTGACATAGTGAGGAGAGAGCAGTTAAAAAAAAGGGAACAAAATAGCTCTCAGAAATTCTACGAAGAGGAGGGAGAGTCTGTTAGTTGGAAGAGGAAGAGTAAGAATAATAGATAGATAAATGAGGTTGCTAAGGAAGATTGAGATACTACAACAAAGGAATAGTGTGAATATCCAGAGAAGGCTCGGGTCTCGGGTGAAATATGTCCCTCTACATTGCTTTTTACCCTCTTTAAGCTTGTAACAGAGTAGTGGCAGAGAAATTGTGGATATTTCCATTGTTCTATGTGTTGAAAACCCTCCAATTAAGCTATTTTCACTGGAAGGAACCCTTTTCTTTATGTAGTTTAATCTCTGTGTAATAAAGACATGAATGGTTACCATTGTATGAGTCACTGCAATAGATATCTATCTCCATTTAGAAAATATACATGATATATGATGGTTGTCGCCACTATTTTTATGGCAAAAAGAACCCAAACTATGAAGACCATCATTGTGAAACTTGTTTTAAACTATGAAGTGTTACTTTCTTTTTTAACAAAAACTCTTATTTTGTTTAGCTAAGAACCTTGTTATTGCTATTTACTATCAAAGACTATATAAAGGAACTCGGGCTTGGGTGTCTTGAGTCCCCAATGTACCCAGGCTGGACTTTCTCAGTTTTGAACTATTTTAAAGAGAATAATATTTCCCCTGTATCCTCAGAACTCTTCAAAATTGTACTTGTAGGTTGCAAAAATCCATTGACTGACCAAAGGAATCCATTATGGAGTGGGATAGATTGAAAAGACTCCAATAAGAGGACCGATTCTGTGACTGTCCCAAGAGTTGGGCAATGCCATATTGGGCTAGATTAAGCATTCTTTGTCATCCTACATTTATTCCAAGCAAGGGGGATTCTAGTTTGTGTGTTGTTGTAGTTTGTACCCATCACTTTTGGTATCAGAGCAAGAAAGATCTGGAAGTGGAAGGTGTCAATGTTGACAAGACTTTGTACAAGCATGTGTGTTGAAATATTGATAGGTTAACTCTTGAGAAGAAGCCTAAGGTGAGATAGAAAGAAAACTAGAAAACAAGGTGACATAGATTTGTAGAGGGCATAGCTAATATGTTGAGAATAGAGAAAGATAGAAAGATACAACAACATGCTAAGGAAGAAAGCCACAAGAAGAGTGACAATGTGAAGACAAATATATGAAGGCAAGATTCAAAGATGGATAGAGAGATAAAAGAGTTGAGAAGGGATCTAGAAAGGGTTAAGCTCTTGGTGAAGCTATGGATAAAGGAAAGATGCCAAGAAAGTGGTTGGCAATTGAAAAATAGATTGAAAAATGATGGTTGCCTTGAGAAGAGAAGAAAAGAACATGAGAAAAGCCCATAGAGGTTTGAAAAGCAAAGAGTTGCCAAATGAGGAACATGAAAAGGAAGTGGTGAAGAGAGTTCTAATTGTGGAAGAAAATAATAAAGAATGGAGAGAGGAAGAAGTGCAAAAAGAAGCACTTGAAAAAGAGATTAAAGAAGAGAGGAGAGTGTCCAGGAAGGGGGCACTTATAGAGACATTCTGGTCTATGTTGTGTTTGAGTGTGTGCATGTAGGTATGATAAACCTTATAAGGAAGGTCAAGAATAAGACCTTAAAGTTGATAAGAGATGGGGCAAGTAGAGCACCCATGAACAAAGAAGAATCTGAGAGAACGAAGTATCAATTTGCAGCAGTCCACCAAGAGGAGATACATTGTAAAGTGCCTGAAGATGATGATGATGAAGGTGTTGAAGTATTCCAACATGATAATGAAGATGTTACAAATGCACTAAAAGTTTATGATGCCATAGAGAATGTTGCAAAAGAAGGAAAGGAAACTCACAAAAAGGAGGATTTTGCAAGCAATGATGTCAAGGAATAAAGAAAATCCATACAGAAGGCCATTGAATAGGTAAATGGAAGCAAAAATATTGGTTTTGATCATATATGTGGGAATGAGAATGTAGATATATAGGTTAATAAGGAGAAGAGAAAATTTGAGCTCTCAAGTCTTGCAAGTAATCATGGATACAAGGTGCCAAGTTGGCTTAATAAATCAATTGTTGAGGGAGGGTATACAAAGTTCAAACAAGAAGTTGCTTATGATGGAAATGCTAGTAGTAAGTAGGTACAAAGCATGAAGGACATGATGGAGTTCAAGGGGAACCAAAACCATAGGGCAAGTTGTCAAGAATGGAAGCATAAATGAGGTGTTCTAGAGAAAAAATCAGTCTATGGAATAAGGAGAACAAGTGCAACAATGCACAATTATCAACCCAAAGCTATGAGAAACAAATTGTGGTTGCTCAAGAGTAGAAAAGAGGTAGAAGAAGGTGGTGTTCCAAGACTTAGTGATGAGGAAACATTTCAAGATAGCATAGGATGTGATGGAAAGGTCAAGTCCAATGAACAAGAGATCATGATTAAACTAGCCAATGATGAAAAGTTGATATCGCAACATGGTAGCATAAGACAACAAGCTAAAAATTGTGAAAAAGAGCCCAAGAAGATGGAAACATTTCCAAGAGAAACTTGGAAGAATCTTGAGGATAACACAAGCAAGGTAAAAGGTAAGCAAATTGATTTGGATGTTTTAGATAATGATTCTTTTGAGTCATTGAATGATAGCTTTAAAAGAGGAGATCAGGCATGGAAGAAAGTGTTTGTGGTAACTAATATGCAGCAAAGGGAGGGATCTAAGTTGACATATACAAATGGGGATCTTCAAGAGATCTCAGCCCTTAATGAAGAGAGAATGAAAGAAGATTTCAGATCTATGACAATGACTGGTGAACAAAAACATAGAGCAACTAAAGTAAGAAGCATGCTAGGTGTGAAAGAAGGGGAGAATTAAGATGAAGATCTTAGTGATTTCAAAGGTCTAAGTTCAATTTATACACTTGAGGAAGTGCATCCCAGCAACAAAGAAGAAAATAGAGAACTAGAACAAATATCCTCTAAAATTGAGGAAACATGTGGGGAGATGTATGATCTTTCATGGAAAGAAGAATTGAAGAGGTTAGAAGAGGTATTTAATCCTCCAAGAGAATTGTTATAAATATGTTCAAATCAACATCAAGGGCTCGTTGAACTCAAGGAAGGATCAAGGAATCCAAGAACAAAGCAAGGACAAAGAAATTTGGTCAAAGAATATTTGAATGAGGCATTGTTTGAGGATATATTTGAAAATCAACTACTGGAAGATGACAAAAGTTAGAACAAGAAGTTAAGTGATGTTGGCATGAATGAAGTTCAAGAGTGTCTTTCAGCTAAGTAACAAATAAGAGCAAGTATAGAACTAATAAGAGAAACTGAGATGAAGGCAACAATAATAAATCAAGCAAAAAGAGAAGAGGATGCAGAAATGGATAGTATTAATGACACATATGAACGAGAGACTAAGTTTTGGAGTCTTGAAACTAAGAAAGAGATTAGAAGAAGAAGATACAAGAACAAAGAGGCAAATAAAAGAATGAAAACTAAGAAACTCAGAGCGAACAAATACAAGCATGGAGAGGATGAAGAGCTGAGAGTGCAAAACAATTGGAAGAAGAGAAAGAAAAGAAAACTAGAAGACAAGAATATTTCAGGTACTTGGACATCATGAGTAGGAGCTCATGATTTTATTTGTCATTCGAACAGCCTGATGCAGGAGCATCAGTCTATCTCTCCATTTTGTAGTTTCATAGTCTTGTTATTGCATATTTTTCAGGGTCATTGTGTTGGAATTAGGCAGAACAACTAAGAGGAGGGTGAATCAGTTGTCTAAAAACTTTATCATTTGCAAAAATATCACTTAGATATGATTAAAAAATTTAAAGCATGAGTCATCAACACATGAGTAGAAACAAATAAACACACATGACACAATGATTTTTGACGTGGAAATCCGGTTAAGGGAAAAACCATGATGGGGGTTAACCTACAAAGATTATACTCTGTTAAAAGTATTACAATTGGGAATGCACATGTATTCGGGCTCACTGCCTATAGAAAGAAGATTACAATGAAATTGAACTGATAATTAGCATCAACCAATGCAAGGATTCAGTTCCGGTTAAGCACAAAATACTAACTTGATACATTTGTTCTGCCCTGTTTACTACTCTACCATAATCCAGATCTTAGATCTCTTCCTTTTTGCACTCCTATCTACCCTTTTCACACTTACTCCATATTTGCCTCAATCAATACATTAATACACTCGAATCCATCGGCTATATATATCCGCCTCAAGAAATTCAATCACTTTATGTCGACCTAGTGACGAACTTAGCAAACAACACAAATACTTTGTTCTATCGGTTGAATCCTTACACCAATGTTGATACATACCAAAAATAACACTTGAAGGTCACCATTCATGTCAGTCAGTAACATTATATCTCATATGTAACTCACCAAAACACTTCTACCAGATCTGCATAAGAATCTAACACAGGTTGGCCTATTTTTTACTGAACTATTTTGTCATATTAGGACCTGGTACTTAGATGCTCATAAATTTTAATCCCCTTGTCACCGAAGGCTGACATCTTGGATTTAGATTGTCCTGACATTCCTCTACACTACCTCAAATATGCAACACACAATGATTGACTGGAGAAATCTGTCGACCAAAATACTGAACTCTGCCATATACTCTGTTCCTATCTATCTGGACTTGACAAATCTTGAAACTGACTTCCGATATGATCTGATAATGAACTGTGGATGTGTGGAATGAACTTAGTTGCCATCAATGACAACACTGGTCATGTGTAGTAGTGTCTCTTGCCAACACATTGTACCCAATTTTGTTTTAGTGTTGTGGTGTGGATTTATTTTGGAGGTCTTATAGCTTTTGAGGCTTGTAATCAAGTTACTCGTCAAAAACTCTCATTTAAAAATGTAAAAGGTTGAAGGGTGTTTGGCTAATATACTGCCTTATGAAATGTTTTAAAGGCTAGGTTATGACTCCAAGGGGTTAGAATGGGTCTTGACACATTTAACTCAACTAAAATGGAATCAAAAGTTCCCTTTCATCAAGTTGTCAAAAAATATTTAGTCAAGGTTACTTTTAGAAGTTAGTTTCTACACGAGTTTGTTTTGGGGTTTGTGGATAATGGAAAAACAAGAAAAAGAAACTCATTTTATGTAAAAGCAAATTTTCTTGGAAAAGGAAGGAATAAAAGTTATGGGAGCTCTCGTAAAAGACTGAGAAGTTGGCATAGTGAGGAGAGAGTAGTTAAAAAAAGGGAACAAAATAGCTCTCAGAAATTCTATGAAGAGGAGGGAGAGTCTATTAGTTGGTAGAGGAAGAGTAAGAATAGTAGGTAGATAAATAGGTTGTTGTTGAGGAAGATTCAGATACTGCAACAAAGGAATAGTGTGAATAGCCAGAGAAGGCTTGGGTTTGGGGTGAAATTCATCCCTCTATGCTATTTGTCACCTTCTTTAAGCTTGTAACAGAGTAGTGGCAGAGAAACCATGTATATTTCCATTTTTCTATGTGTTGAAAACCCTCCACGAGGTAGAAAGTGAAATCTTCTAAGGTTATGTGTTTTCTAGATCATCCAATTAAGCTATTTTCATTGGAAGGAACCCTTTTCTTTATGTAGTTTAATCTCCGTGTAGTAAAGACATCAGTGGTTACCATTGTATGAGTCATTGCAATGGATATTCATCTCCCTTTAGACAATATACATGATATACGATGGTTGTCGCCACTATTTTTATGGAAAAAAGAACCCAAACTATGAAGACCATCATTATGAAAATTGTTTTATACTGTGAAGTGTTACTTTCTTTTTGAAAAGAAACTCTTATTTTGTTTAGCTAAGAACCTTGTCATTGTTATTTACTATCAAAGGCTATATAAAAGAACTTGGGGTTGGGTGTCTTGAGTCCCCAACATACTCATGTTGGACTTTCTCAATTTTGAACTATTTTAAAGAGGATAATATTTCCTCTATATCCTCATAACTCTTTAAACTTGTGCTTGTAAGTTGCAAAAGTCCATTGACCGACCAAGGGAATCCATTATGGAGTGGGATATATTGAAAAGACTCCAATAAGAGGATTGATTCTATGACTATCCCAAGAGTTGGGAAGTACCATAGTGGGCTAGATTGAGCATTCTTTGTCATCCTACATTTATTCCAAGCAAGGGGAGTCTATTTTGTGTGTTGTTGCAAGTTGTATCCATCATTTTTGGTATCAAAGAAAGAAAGATATGGAAGTGGAAGGTGTTAATTTGACAAGACTTTGTATAAGCATGTGTGTTGAAATTTTGACAAGTTAACTTCTAAGAAGAAGCCTATGGTGAGATAGTAAGAAAACCAAAAACAAGGTGACACAGATTTGTAGAGGGCAGAGCTAAGATGTTGAGCATAGAGAAAGATAGAAAGATGCAACAACATGGTAAGGAAGAAAGCCACAAGAAGACTAACAATGTGAAGACAAATATAAGAAGGAAAGATTCAGAGATGGATAGAGAGATCATTGAGTTGAGAAGGAATCTAGAAAGGGTTAAGCTCTTGGTGAAGCTATGGATAGAGGAAAGAAGCTAAGAAAGTGGTTGGCAATTGAAAAAGAGATTGAAGTGGCCTATAGAGCTATTGGTCAAGAGAAGAAGAAGACAAAGCATGGCTGCCTTGAGAAGAGAAGAAAAGAACATGAGAAAAGCCCATAGATGTTTGAAAAGCAAAGAGTTGCCAAATGAGAAACATGAAAAGGAAGTGGATTTGTCAAGTGAGCAACATGCACAGGAAGTGGTGAAGGGAGTTCTCATTGTGGAAGAAAATAAGAAAGAATGGAGAGAGGAAGAAGTGAAAAAAGAAGCACTTGAAAAAGAGATTAAAGAGAGGAGAGTGTCCAAGAAGGAGGCACTTATAGATACATTTTGGTCTCTTGTTTTATTATCTAATGTTGTGTTTGAGTGTGTTCATTCATGTATGAGAAACCTTATAAGGTCAAGAATAAGGCCTTGAAGTTGATAAGAGATGGGGCAAGTAGAGCACCTATGTACAAAGAAAAATTTGAGATAAGGAAGAATCAATTTGTAGCAGTCCACCAAGAGGAGATACATTGCAAAGTGCTTGAAGATGATGATGATGAAGGTGTTGAAGTCTTCCAGCATGACAATGAAGGTGTTGCAGATGCACTAAAAGTTCATAATGCCATAGAGAATGTTGCAAAATAAGGAAAGGAAGCTCACAAAAAGGAAGAGTTTGCAAGCAATGATGTCAAGGAAGAAAGAAAATCCATACAATAGGCCATTGAACAGGTAAATGTAAACAAAAATATTGGTTTTGATCATATATGTGGGAATGAGAATGTAGATATACAGGGTAATAAGGAGAAGAGAAAATTTGAACTCTCAAGTCTTGCAAGCAATCATAGATACAAGGTGCCAAGTTGGCTTAATAAATCAGTTGTTGAGGTAGGGCATACAAAGTTCAAACAAGAAGTTGCTTATGATGGAAATACTAGCAATAAGAAGGTACAAAGCATGAAGGACATGATGGAGTTCAATGGGAACCAAAACCATGGGGCAAGTTGTCAAGAATGGAAGCATAAAGGAGGTGTTCTAGAGAAGAAATTAGTTTATGGAATAAGGAGGACAAGTGCACAAATGCACAATTATGAGCCCAAACCTATGATAAACAAAGTGTGGTTGGTCAAGAGTAGAAAAGAGGTAAAAGAAGGTGGTGTTGCAAGAATTAGCAATGAGGAAACATTTCAAGAGAGCATAAGATGTGATGAAAAGGTCAAGTCCAATGAACAAGAGATTGTGATTAAATTAGCCAATGATGAAAAGATGATATCACAATAGGGTACCATAAGACAACAAGCTGAAAATTGTGAAAAAGAGCCCAAGAAGATGGAAATATTTCCAAGAGAAACTTGGAAGAAGCTTAAGGAGAACACAAGCAAAGTGAAAGGTAAGCAAATTGATTTGGATGTTTTAGATAATGATGCTTAAATGAGTCATTGAATGATAGCTTTAAAAGAGGAGATTAAGCATGGAAGAAAGTGTTTGTGGTAACTAATATGAAGCAAAGAGAGGGGTCTAAGTTGACATATACAGATGGGGATCTTCAAGAGATCTCAATCCTTAATGAAGAGATAATGAAAGAAGATTTCAGACCTATGACAATGGCTGGTGAAAAAATACATAGAGAAACTAAAGTAAGAAGCATGCTAGGTGTGAAAGAAGGGGAGAATTTAGATGAAGAACTCATTGATTTCAGAGGTCTAAGTTCAATTTATACACTTGAGGAAGTGCAGCCCAACACCAAAGAAGAAAATGGAGATGAACTAGAACAAATATCCTCTAAATTTGAGGAAACACGTGGGGAGATGTATGATCTTTCATGGAAATAAGAATTGAAGATGTTAGAAGAGGTATTTAATTCTCCAAGAGAATTGTTTATATGTTCAAATCAACATCAAGGGCTCATTGATGAACTCAAGGATCAAGGCATCCAAGAACAAAGCAAGGACAAAGCAATTTGGTCAAAGAATATTTGAATGAGACATTGTTAGAGGATATATTTGAAAATCATCTACTGGAAGATGACAAAAATCAGAACAAGAAGTTAAGTGACATTGGCATGAATGAAGTTCAAGAGTGTCTTTCAGCTAAGCAATGAATAAGAGCAAGTATAGAACTAATAAGAGAAACTGAGATGAAGGCAACAACAAGAAATCAAGGAAAAAGAGAAGAGGATGTGTAAATGGATAGTTTTAATGATATATGAACGAGAGAGAGTTTTGGTGTCTTGCAACTGAGAAAGAGATCAGAAGAAGCAAATGCAAGAAGAAAGAGGAAAACAAAAGAAGGCAAACTAAGAAACTCATAGCGAAGAAATACAAGCATGGAGAGGATGAAGAGATGAGAATAAAATAATTAGAAGAAGAGAAAGAAAAAGATAACTAGAGGACATGAATATTTCAGGTACTTGGACCTCATGAGCAGGAGCTCATGATTTTGTTTGTCACTCGGGGAGCTTGATGCAGGAGCATCGATCTATCTCTCCATTTTGTAGTTTCATAGTCTTGTTATTGTGTACTTTTCAAGGTGAGTGTATCCAATTTTGTTTTAGTGTTATGGTGTGGATTCGTTCTGGAGGTCATGTAGCCTTTGAGGCTTGTAATCAAGTTACCCATCAACAACTCTCATTTGAAAGCGTAAAAGGTTAAAGGGTGTTTGGCTAATATCCTAACTTATTAAATGTTTTAAAGGTTAGGTTATGACTCCAAGGGGTTAGAATGGGTCTTGACACATTTAACTCAGCTAAAATGGAGGCAAAAGTTCCCTTTTATTGAGTTGTCAAAGAAGATTCAGTTAGGGTTACTTTTAGAAGTTAGTTTCTACACGGGTTTGTTTTGGAGTTTGTGAACAATGGCAAAAGAAGAAAAAGAAACTCATTTTCTGGAAAAGCAGATTTTCTTGGAAAAGGGAGGAATAACATTTATGGGAGCTCTCAGAAAAGACTGATAAGTTGGCATAGTGAGGAGAGAGTAGTTAAAACGGTAAGAACAATAGGCAGATAAATGAGGTTGCTGAGGAAGATTGAGATACTGCAGCAAAGGAATAGTGTGAATGGTAAGGCTTAAACAGCCGGTGTGTTGTTAGTCGGTCCACATTGCAGGTGGAGCCCACAGTATAGTCAAACACTCCTTCCGTTGGTCTGTCTTTTCCGTTTTCGTTTCCGTTTCCCCCCATCGGCATTCCTTATTCACATGCCACGATGTTACCATGCCACGCATGCCATATCAGGATCAGACATGGGTGGCGTGATCAGATGGGATGGAGAAGTCGTATTGCTATATGTAACGGATGCATGTATGATTTTAAATTTATTCGGCTCGCTCAATTCTTTTAATAATTTCTATATTTAATGGATGCGTGTATGATTTTAAATTTATTCCGCCCCCCAATTCTTTTAATAATTTCTATATTTAATGGATGCATGTATTCCGCCCGCCCAATTCTTTTAATAATTTTGAATTTATTCTGCAGGCTTCAATATTTTTAAAGCAATAGTTTTGCTGCATTACTGTTTTGAATTAAAAATAAAAGTTGTGGTGCACTAATAATTTAAAAGAACAGTTATAAATTATTTTATATTTTAAATTATTTTATTAGTGCAGTCAAGTTATTATTTTTAATATAGTCTTTTAAAAAAATGGTACAAACATTAAGAGCTTATTTTATTGTTTTAGACTTTTTTTTCCATTTTAAAAAAAATAAAAATTAGAACATTTTTTACAACTATTGGCTAAACATTTTATTGGAAGAATTTTAGATTTTTCAATTTGTAAAAATTTAGAAATTATTTTATCCAATCAAATATCAATATAATAAAATTTTTGAGCCATTTCTAATGTTGGATGTTGTGTATTTGAAATGAAAATGGTCTTTAATAGTTTGTTCTGGATATTTGTGTGGTGTAATAATATGTGATGTAAGAAAGATTTATGAGACATAATAGTGTTGCTCCATTCTTATTGTTGAAGATAAGACTTTGTCAGGGAACCTTATTTAATTTTAGGACAACCTTCTATAATATGTGCTTATGTTCTCTATAAATTACAATGACTCACTTTATTATTGCATATGCATAAATAAAATAGAAGATTAATAATCTATTTATAAACTAGTATAGATATGAAACACATCTAGATATATATACTAATTTATCTACAATTTCAACAAATTATTTACTCCATATTTTAAATACATCACTATATCAATAATGTCAAAGTTTTATAATTGAACAATTTTAATAAATTATTTACTCCATATTTTAAGTGCATCACTATATCAATAGTGCCAAAGTTTTATAATCTATAATTTTAGTAAATTGCTTAATCCATATATTAACTACATAACTATTCATATTTGTTGTGGAAATAGATTATTTCAATAGTTTTATATCTTATTTTATTTACTAGAATGCATAATAATAATATGTAGTTGATTTTTCTATATAAATATTTAATATTAAGATCTATTTAAACTAGTAAAAATACATAAACAGATAAGTAAATAGATGAAAAAAGAAAAAAATATTTTATTTACATAAGAGTTATTTTATTTTACTTGAAAACTATTTTATTCACTACATGGACACATACTTTTTTTTTGTAATACCATAACTTTAAATCTTATTTTTGAGAAGCTCTTTCATTATTTTGGTAATTGTTTTATTTTGTTTTTTTACTAAAGAGTGTAGTAAATCTTATATAGTATTAATATATATTTTAAAATTTTGATCACTGTAATATATATAAATTTACTTAAATTATGTATTATATTAATTATTATGATAATAGTGAGCATCCACTATCTATGTAGGTAGAAATAATGCATCACTTTACCTATGCCACTTTGAGGGAAAAACTAAAGGGCTGAAAAAAATGGTGGGAGCAAGTAATGGACTAGGAGCTATTGCAGGAGCAGGTAATGGAGCACGAGAGATCGTGGGAGCATGGGCTTCTGAGTCAGAATAGGCGATCCCCTTGGAACATATTAGAAGAAGGGCAGCCAATGAAGATTGGTGTGGAAAATGGGGCTTGAACGAGAGGCATGAAATGCAAAACAAAGGGGCAACAGTCTACCAATACAAATGGAATGGGAAGCCTAGGTATGAATCCAAATAGAAATTCCCCACAGGGGCTCGAGGGAAACGGGTAGGATTCTATGGCAAGGGCAATGAGACAGGGAGGGACTTCAATAGGCAAGGAAATTTTTGAAAGGAATCGTAAAATTTGGTTCCTCTTCATGCAACTGGGGTGAATATCATACCATTGGGCAACAAGAGAAATATGAATCAAGGATGGAGAACATAGTTCAAAAGGGATGATAGGCGCCCCAAGAGGAAGGAAGAGACTAGAGGTAGACTAAATATAAAGCTATGGTGATCCAAGCTAGCATCATGTATCCAAGCTAGCATCATGTATAACAAGGAAATGACTAGGATCATATGGTAAATTAAGAATTGTATGGAAGATTTAAGAAACTCAAAATCTTTTGCAAGTAAAATGAGAGACACACACATAGTCTTATGAAAGCATAAGATTCTTAGGGAGAGTTCTAGCAACAAAAATGATAGAGTTCCTAAGGGTGATTTTATATGATGAGAGTCTTTTGCAAAAGAAAGCCAAGTTGCAACAATATATAACCTCCTCTAAAATTAAAGGGACACGAGATATTTATAATAGGAGAAGCAAAACCAATGGTGGATTTGATTCGAGTGGACTGAAGAGTTGATTAGGAGATCACAAAAGACTGATTGGAAGAGGACTAATTAGTTGATTGAGAGTCAAAAGAAGAGGATAATCAATTAGATAGCCCAAGTAATGGTTTAGTTAGGACTAAAGAGAACTCTCAATCATTAGCAAAAAGAGAATCAAATTGGTCGGAACTAAAAGAAATCATGCATGTTATTGAAAGATGATAGGGTAGCCCCTTTTAGGAACAAGGTCACTTCCTTTGTTAGGGTGGGTCACCCAAGTGACCCTACAACTTAAGGCAAGTGGATTGGGTGACCCTAACGTCTCTTCGTTGACCCTCCAAGAACTTGGAACTTAGTCTAGGGGCTAAAAAGGATGGACAAAAGGCTAAAAAGATTGAAGGGAAATGTCATCAAGCATGAAATTTGTTGAGAGGATATAGTTCACACCTTTATGGATCATGAGCTGGATTGCCAAATCATCCTCAAATTACCATGATGGCTTGTGATATTTTAGGCACTTACAATTTCAAAAATACTTTTTATACAATTTATTAATTGTATATATTATAAATGACCATATAACCACAATTGAAACCAAGGGGCTTCTTCAACAAGAAATCATAGGAAATTTAATCAAAGCAATAACCTTTACAAATTCCACAATTGTCAAGGTACACACTTGCTAAACCTAGAAGATCACCATTACTATGGCCCAAAGCAAAGCAATATGCCAACATAGATGCTCATAATTGAAGGTGGACAATCAATATCAAATATTTGTTTATTTATTTAAAATTGCTTATAGTTATATTTCAAACATATTTTTATAATTTATTAATTATAGTTTATCAAGCCACACATCCATATATATAATGAATAACCATGTAACCATAATTGAAGCCAAGCAAGGGGTTGCTTCAAGAAGAAACTAGAAGAAATTTAATCAAAGGAACAACCTTTACAAAATAATGTATTTTCTATATATAATTTTATTTTGTTTCATTTTGTTGTAGGGAAATAAACATGCCTTCTAAATTTTTGGAGTGCATTATTTTGTTTCATTTCAGTGTAGAAAGAATGCATTATTTGAGATAGTAATTATAAAAATATGTTAAACAAACTATCAAAATGAGATTTGAAAATAAGTTAATGTCATTAAAAAAATTCTTATGTGGATAATTATGATAGAGACCTTTGTGATTCACTCTTACTAACTTGTTTATACTACTGACAAACTTGATTTGATAGGTCTCCTTTTAAATCTTCTATATACTCTTATTCAAAAAAATTCTTGCACCATCTTGAAACAATATGTACATTAACCCTATGAGTGAAATAGTGTCCTACAAGTATGTTACCTTAATTTTGATCCTCGAAAAATTGAAATTTTACCCACTTGAGTCGCTTTTTAAGCATGCTGTCATCTCAGTTTGATTATACATTATCAATGCTGCCTCTTCCTTATTTTGATTGTTCAGTGGATCTCCTTGGGATTCAATTTCTACTCATTTTAGACAAGACAAAGTTGGAGCATATGTTGTTTGTAAGGTTGATGTTGCTACTTTTCATATCTAGTATCAGTGTTTGGGATTCCTTTCTTCCCATAACTAGAGCAGTTGTAGACTTCTCCTCTCCTAATGTTGCTTAAGAAATGCATATTAGTCACTTGAGGTTGGTAATAATTGATGACTGCCTTGCTCGAATGCTAGAGTTTTGTAAGGTTGAAGTTCTACATTGAAACCATGCTAATTATTTTGAGAATCACAAACTTCATGTCATGCCAATTAAAAGTTGATTTACTATTATTATTTTAAATAATTATTTTATAACTTAATTGATATGTAAATAATTATGCTAAAGCATTCTATAATAGAATTTTATGTAAAAACCAAAATATATTTGACATGAAACTTTAATAATAATTATAATTTTAAAAAATTGTTAAAATATAAATAAATGTATATATTAATTATAAATATGAAAAATAATTTAATATAAAAAAACACACTAACAAATTTATTAATTAATTTTATATATATATAATTTAAACCAAACTTTAAATTTAAATGTTTCTGTTTTGTTTTTATGATTATAGTTGTATATAAATATAAATTAAATTAAATTAAAGCAGTTGCATTAACAAGGCTTAAATTTGACAGTCGACCTTGCTTGTCAAGCAATTTTTTTATGACAATTATCTATTCAATATTGCCTTTAAAATACTATGACCTATCTTAGTATAAGTAGATTATATAAAAATCAAATATATATATATATATATATATATATATATAAAATACTATGACCTATCTTAGTATAAGTAGATTATATAAAAATCAAATATATATATATATATATATATATATATATATATATATATATATATATATATATATATATATATCAACCTAATCCTATGTAAATTTTGACAATTTGTCCAAAATCTTTCCTTTCATATGATACAATCTTTTTAAAATTTTGATTGTATTTTACAACAAAAATGGCTAAATACAGCGATACAACTATCAAATTTAAGCCCTCGTTGCATATATATAAATTAAATTAAATTAAAGAAGGTAAAAAAATTAGAGAAGTTGAAGCTTCTTTTATTTTCATTTAACATAAAAAATAAAAACAACTCTTCTTTACAATCACATTAAAAATCATAAAAATGATTTTAAAATTATTATTTATATATAGAAATAGTATCTTATTTTTTTTCTATTATAAAAAATATTTTTTTAGTATTAAAAACAAATCTTAAAAGTATTATAAAATAAAATAAGTTGAACTTCTTTAATTTTATTTTATTTTATAATACTTTTTAGATTTGTTTTTTCTTTCACAAAATAAGATACTATTTTTGTAAAGAAGAGTTGCTTTTTGTTCTTTTTCTAAAAAAGAATAAAATACTATTTCTATATATAAATAATATTTTTAAAACAATTTTTATGATTTTTAATCAGTAAAGAAGATTTGTTTTTGTTTTTTTCAGTGAAAATTAAAATATGCTTTTAAGATACTGATAATTCAAAAAAGTTTTTATTTTTTAAAAAGATAAATCTTTTAAAAAATCTATATTGATGTAATAGAGAAAACCTTAAAGTCCAAAAAATGATGTCATGGTTTATATTAAGTTTTTCCTATTCTCCTTGCCATTGTTGAAAGCAAGAGGAATTGATTTACAAATTGTTAAAGTTGTTAAAGTTGCCTTATAAAAACTGTAAAAAAAACCCGAAATCTACATATATATAATTATAAATTTACGGAATCTGAAATGTTGTGAAATTTAGCATAGAATTAAAAAATGGGTCCACATACCATCGAATTACTGCAATAAACTACTTGCTTTTCTCACAAACTTCTACATTTGTCTCATAGATCTAAGGAAACCCTACATTAGAGTTAACTATATAAATCCAGAAACCCTACATTAGAGTTAACTATATAAATCCAGGTTTCTAATGACCTTCAAACCCTACTCCATGCTCAAATAAAATTATCTTACCCTCCAAATAATGAGTGTTTTAAAACTCAAGGCAGACTTGTTCATAATATAACACAACAAAAAAAATTGGGGATTCTTTTCTCTGACAACGCCGTATTCAAACGGCCTGAAGTGGTAGCCCCGGAAAAGACTCTTTGGACTCCTCTAACGCTTTGCACCCGTTTTCTTCTCCTCTATCGCAAGACTCTGGCTCACCAACACTATGTAGCCAAATTTCCTAAATTTAATTATCAAAGCGGCAGGATCCACATCCCCTATTACATAAAACTATCCTCCTCCTTGTCCAGCGTTACGGAATTCATCCCTAAAATAAAAGTGTTCCCCTCGAAACACTCAACCATCTTGAAGGCCATTTACTTAATGCGTTCGTCCTCGATTTTGAATCTAAACACTAGTTGCTGCAGAGAAGCACCATCAGCTACCAGAGAATGACTTGCAATTAGAATTAACAGAAAAAGGAATAGAAAAAAAAAATCACCATCAGCTACTGCCCTGGATGAATCGTAGGTGTAGAAGTTCTTTCCAGCAAAAAATTTGTCTGCACTGCTGAGAATGGCATCAACAAGAGATGCAATATGGGAGGGAAGCCATTTAAGAATTGATTGGCGGCCAATTTAAAAAAAAATTGAATCTGGGCGGCAAAATGTCCCACTTTTTGTCTCCATCCCATCACGGCACTTGGGTATGGTATGAGCATATATGAGATGGTAACATGGTGGCATATGAATAAGGGATGCCAATGGGAGCGAAATAGAAACGGAAACGGAAAAGATAGACGTTAAAAGTCAAAGTGCCACGGCAGCGGGGACTAACAACTCACCGGCTCTTTACACTCAACGAGTGTGAATAGCCAAAGAAGGCTCGGGTCTGGGGTGAAATCTGTCCCTCTACGCTATTTGTTACCCTCTTTAAGCTTGTAATGGAGTAGTGACAAAGAAACCATGTATATTTCCATTGTTCTGTGTGTTGAAAACCCTCCACGAGGTAGATAGTGAAATCTTCTAACGTTATTTGTTTTCTAGATCATCCAATTAAGCTATTTTCATTGGAAGGAACCTTTTTATTTATGTAGTTTATTCTATGTCTAATAAAGACATGAATGGTTACCATTGTATGAGTCATTGCAACGGATATCCATCTCCATTTAGAAAAAATTACATGATATATGATCGTTGTAGCCACTATTTTTATGGCAAAAAGATCCCAAATCATGAAGACCATCATTGTGAAGTGTTACTTTCTTTTTGAACATAAACTCTTATTTTGTTCAGCTAAGAACCTTGTCATTGCTATTTACTATCAAAGGCTATATAAAAGAACTCGGGGTTGGGTGTCTTGAGTCCCCAACGTACTCGAGCTGGACTTTCTCAGTTTTGAACTAGTTTAAAGAGAATAATATTTCCTTTGTATCCTCAAAACTCTTCAAACTTGTGCTTGTAGGTTGCAAAAATCCATTGACCGACCAAAGGAATCCATTATGGAGTGGGATAGATTGAAAAGACTCCAATAAGAGGACTTATTCTATGACTATCCCAAGAGTTGGGCAGTTCCATAGTAGGCTAGATTGAGCATTCTTCGTCATCCTACATTTATTCCAAGCAAGGGGGAGTCTAGTTTGTGTGTTGTTGCAGTTTGTATCCATCAGATACTCATTGTCTAAATTTTAAAGAATACATCTTCAATCGTTTTGAAATGTAAACCAACTTACATATCACCCTGCTACCATTGGAAATTAGTTATTAAAGAATTAAAACAAAAGACCATGTGACATGGAATGAGACTTTCTTAAGGTTTTGACTATGGATGTGACCTTCAAACAATTTACATAAATGGCTATGTAGATTAATACTTGAATGACAGAGAAAGCCTATTGACTAGCTATGGACATGGTACCTTAGGATGAACCTAAGTATAAATAGGGAATTCTTAAGGCAATGTTAACTTTGGAGAAGATTTTAAACATGTATATGCATACACATATATATGATCCATGATTTTCAATAATGTCAATTAAACAAATGGAGAAACCAAAATTAGCACATAGACTAAGATTATAATTTAGGGCTTGTAAATTAAGTCTAATGACTCAGAGGCCAGAACAAATGTATAATGCTAGATATAAACAAGGAGCATATTAAAGATTGGTTAATACGAAATTTGAAAACATTAAGAAAATTTTAGAGATAGAAAAGCTTGATTATTAGACTTTGATACTAAAATGTAACGCTACTTTTCTCTAGAGTGCGCCATAGATATGAGGGCCAAGACCATTGAAATCTTCCTAAGGTGAGAGTGGTCTTTCCAAGTGCTCTAATTCAGATAAATACTAAACTGATGGTTGATAAAAGTTATTCAAATTGTATAATATGAGTTGGAGTTAAATTTGATTAAATTCTCTAAAAGTTGTTCTCTGTTCCATTACATTAATATTCATAATTCTAGATGTAAATACATGTCAATGATGTTAGATTTAATGTACTTAAGTCTTCAACTCATTAATTTTGGTAAACAAGCATTTTGATGATTTCCTCTAAAATATAGAAATACTTTATAATTTTTAATCTCAAATGATAATAGTAATAAATCCACTGCTATACAAAATTAACTCTAATACATTAAGTCTTTCCAATTTTATGTTCTGGAGAAAAGTAGCATTATATCACATGACTCGTCACAGAGTGGTTCTCTTCTTATAAAACATATGATGTAATTGTTGGAAAAGGAAGTCAAAGCTTGTGTTAATTTATAGGAGAGTAAAATCTCTCATAGATATGTTACACTTTCTAGGAAATCCAATTCTAGCTAAGGGGTCTTAATATGGTACTCTATTTAGGATTAATGCATATATTGTAACTCTACTTATGTAACTAAGAACTATCATTCATGTATGTTGTGGCACGACAAATTTGGCCACATGGGTGAAAAAGGGCTTAAGACTCTATTTAATAAAAATATGATGGATGGTTTATCTGGTTAGTTTGTAGATTTTGATGTTTGTGAGCATTGTGTGTTTGGAAAATTGAGTAGAGTTGAGTTTAGTTCTTGTAGCACTAGAACAAAGAGATTATTAAAGGTTATTCATAGTGATGCTTTTGATCATGTAGATACTGCTTCAATTGGTAAATCTCATTATTATGTTTCCTTTATTGATGACTGCTCACATTATACTTGGATTTATTTTTTGAGGCACAAATATGATTTTTTATCAAGTTTAAATATTTTAAAGTCCTTGTTGAAAATCAAATGGATCGAAAAATAAAAGTATTAAGGTAAGACGAGGGGAATATTACTCTAGATAATTTGTTGATTTCTATAGACATGTAGGTATTGTGACGTGGAAAATAGCTTTGTATATGGCACAATAAAATGACATCATAGAAAGGATGAATGGGACATTAATGGATAGAGCAAGAAGTGTGTTGCATAGTGCCTAGTTGGATCAATGTTTTTAGGCAAGGTTGTATGTATTGCTTGTTATTTGATTAATAGATGTGTGTTTTACTCTAGTTGATAAAACAACTTGTGAAGTGTGAACAATTAAGAAACCCTCTATTTTACACATTAGAGAATTTGATTGTGAGGTTTTTGTTCATATGGCTATAGAAAAATGCTCTAAGTTCTATTTTAAGGCTAATAAATGTATTTTCATTGGTTATGGTGATCATGTTAAGGGTTAAGAGCTTTGTAATCATCTAACCTTGAAAATTTTATATTTGAGAGTTGTGATTTTTAGGGAACTTAGAGTTAAGTCTAATTAGAGAGAGAAAGAGAGATCATGCATTTTGAAACCAAAACAAAGAAGTAGGAAGATGCACAAGTGGAAGAACAACAAGTTAGACAAGACGATATAGAGGAAGAAAAAAGTTTAGACTCATAGAGTTCAAAAGAAGAATAGTAGGAGCCTCTTTCTACACCCTTGAAAAGGTCCACAAGGTAATGAAAACTAGTTGATAGTATATCCCACTAGATTTTTTTTATGTATCCAATTTATTTTGTACTTTCAATGAACTTAGATCTATGAAGGAAGCTAATTCTTAAAGTATCATGAGTCTTGGATGGAGGCCATGGAAGATGAGATGATGGCATTAGATAAATGTGAGACTTGGGATAAAGTTGAGTTACTCGAGAGATGTAAGCCCATTAGTTGCTATTGTTTAAGAAGAAATTCAAAGAAAATGAAAAGTTGAAGAAATACAAAGCAAGACTAGTGGAAAAATATTACTCTTAGGTTGAGGGAGTTGATTTCGGTGAAAATTTTTCTCTTGTTACAAAACTAACTTCTATTAGATTCTTACTTTCTATTGCCACTATTTATGAGTGAGAAGTATAGCAATGGATGTTAAAACTACATTTTTACATGAGGATCTTGAGGAAGAAATTTATATGAAACAACTTGATGGTTTTATGGTAAAAGAGAACAAAAACATGTTTTGCAAGTTAAAGTATTCATTGTATGGTCTAAAGCAATCAAATCGTATGTGGTATTATAAGTTTGATGCCTTTGCATTGGAACTTGGGCTTATTAGGAGTGAATGTGATCATTGTGTTTATTTCAAATTGATTGATGATCAATTACTAATTATTGTCTTGTATGTTAATGACATGGTGTTCTTTGGAAATAGTAAGGGTGTGTTTAGGGAGCTTAAAACTTAGTTATCTAGTTCCTTTAACATGAAGGAATTAAGGACTACAAAATACATCTTGGGTATGAATATTAGTAGGGATTAGTTGGCATAAAGCATTGGCTTAGTCATAATAAGTATGTTTAAACTATTATGAAGTGATTTACTATGCAAGAATGTAAGCCAGTGAATATTCCCTTACCTATCAGTACTAAGTTATCATTGGATTAGTGTCCTAATTTAGATGATGATATGGAGGATACATATAATGTTTCTCATTCTAGTGTCATAGGTAGCTTAATGTATGCTACGATTTGTACAAGACAAGGCATTGCCCAAGCAATGAGAGTTCTTGTTAGGTTTACATCTAACCCTAGTAAAAAGTAGTAAATTTATATAAAAAGGGTTTTTAGATATTTATTAGGGAATTTTGATTATTTTATTTACTATCATGGGATTGATGATGAGGGTAAGTTTATTGATATACAAGGCTTTGTTGATTCAAATTGACTTAGTGATTTGGATATTAGGGGGTCCACGAGCAATTAGGTGTTCATTCTATTTAGATGAGTTATTAGTTGGATGAGTAAGTGGTAACCTATAGTTGCATTGTCCACCATAGAAGTAGAGTACATGGATAGAACACATACCTGTAAGGAGGTAGTGTGGTTACAAGGATTATGTTTAGTTATGCACTTTGAGTACATATAAGTCATGATCATATGTCATAGTTAGAGAGTCATTTACTTGGTGAAGACCCCGTTGTAGCATACTCATACAAAGCTTATTGATGTTTGATATTACTTTATCCATGAGATGGTTGAGGGTGGAAGAGTCATGATACAAGAGGTCTTTGGTTAATGTTGCAAAAGTTTTCACTAAGCTAGTGAACGTAGGGAAATGTTTTTGGTGCAGAGAAGCCATGGGCCTTGCCTCTTCTAGAACTTGATTTATTTCTAATTTCCCTTTGTGTATTTGCAATGTAAATGACAAGTAGGAGAATATTAGGATTAGGTTCACCATTCCATTCACCTTACAAATCTTAAGTCTTGTAAAGTATTTAATAATTTAGATAATAAATAATCTATGATCTTCAAACATCATGGAGTGGGAAAAAGGGGATGCACATGTGAGGGTGGGGATATTATTTATTTGTTATTTATTCTCTAGGACACTTGGCATGTTGTGTAAGAAGGCATTGAATAGGAAATTTACTTTGAAAAGGTCAAAATTGGGATTATAAAGCATCTTCCCATTTTGGAGGTTATGACAAATGTATTGAATACCCTGATGGAGCACCTAGATTTGGGAGAGCGTTCAATTTGGCCATTATGATGGAATATATGAAACATAAGAGAGGTGTAAGATGTGTGAGAGTTCTAAGAGGAGTTAATTACTATTCTAAATTGCTTGACCATGACTATGAGACTATTGGATTTTTGTTCCAGCTCATGGTTTTGACTAATAGTTTTGGGATACCAGTTGGTGGTTTCTAGTTTCCAACTTTTCTATATATCAGAGGCATGGGATAAAGGTATGTGAGGTTATTTTGTAGGTACTTTTATGCTGCTGGATTATTGTTAGAGGGATACGTGATTGTATTGGTTTGCACCCTTTTGTGATTAATACAAGCTTAGGTATCTTTGGTGGTGGTTTTTTTCTCGCAAGGGCTTCTCCACATATATATAGTGTTCATATGGTTTGAATTTTTATGTTTACTTCTCCTTTGGTACATTAGTATTATTGGATTAATCACATGCTTAATCAGATTTAATTATTAATTTGTTAATATTCTCATTGTGTTGTTTACTCTATTATTCAACATTTACTTCCTTCTTAGGAGGATCTTGAGCATGAACATAAAATATACTATTTTAGATGTTCTAGCTATTTTTAAGTGTGTAATTTTCTAATGTGATAGGCCATATGTGCAGTAAGGTGGCATCATGTGTTGTGTTTTTGAGTTCCTGTTGGTGGTGTGTGTACACTGGCATGGTGGTGGGTGTGTGGGTATAAGTTGGCATTATGCAAGGATTTATGTGTGACGGTGACATGTGGCCGAATGTTATAAGCTAGTGGGTAAACTTTCCTTAGTGGAGCTAATATTTTTTAAGCAAGTTCTTTTTGGTTATTGAGCACTAGCCATCTAATCCTTTCCCCCACATGCACTAATGGTCCAATGCTAGATAAATTACATTATGCTAAGCTCTAGTGTTAGGGCTTAGGTGGTTGCTTCAACAAATGCTTGACTTATGTGGATAGGTGTAGGTGGGTCCTAATGTCACACTCCATTTTTTATCATTTATTTTGGACATATTTTAATGATTAAATAACTAAATGAAGTGTGCAAATTTGATATTTTAAATATTTTATTATGCATTGCACGATATTATGACATTTGATATTTTATTGTCTCAACAAAATATTCTTGATTTGATATGATAGTTGATTGTACATAATATTTGTACTCATTGTCATTATGCAGTTGATGTCTTATTTGATTTGTGATTATGACTTTTATAATGGACTAACTACCATCTATTTTAACATGAGGTAGATGTAGGATAATATTTCCCCCTCTTATGTGTTGAGGGAGAGTATCATCCAAGAGAGGATGGTAGATAGCGACAACATGGAAGCTGAACTATGTTATTTGAGAACCCACACACTGCACAAGTTTACAATTTGGTTGTTAGATGATGCATTATAGGCATGTATAAGTTTAATTGAGTCTCATTGCAAGTCGAGTATGTATTCTTTGTTATCTTCGTATAGTTGCATTATGTTTGGTATAAAGTCTAAAGTTGTATCATGAAGTAGATTCTTTTATTATTGAATTTGATAATTAAAGCTAATTTAATTGGAGTTATGAATATTTTATTTATATGCAACCATTCATATTATCTCAATCATTTTAAAGGAATCTTGCACTATTGCACAAATCTATTACTATTCTATTATTAGCTTGAGAGTGTTCATGGCCTCGGTGGTGGAAGTGGAGTTACTAATAAGGCATTATGGCAATTAAAACTCCCTCTTAGTGGGTGTATGAAGTGCATAAAAGATAGGAATTTTGAATGATGAAGAGGGGGCATTTGGAAAAATCTACATTTTCTTCTAAGTCTAGGCGTAACATTTGGAGGGGAGAACTTGTGTGCTATTTGAGCTCCAACAGAGAAGAAGAAGCTTTAAGAAGGGAACATTTTGAACAGGTATGAGGACAAATACATTTGAGAACATGTATGAAATATTTGTTGAGAGCAAAACTAGAAAAATATATCATCATTTATGTGTTTTATAAATGTAATTAGAAGTGTGGGATAATTGAATAATCTATGTGAATGTAAGTGAGTATGTATGTATATATATTTACTTGTGTGTATAGTACTACCCTTGATGATTTATTTATATGTTGCATTATTGAATGTTTTGGATTTGGAACGTGGGGTTTTAAATACCTGTAGCCCATGTTTGCAAATGGTTCAGTGTGAATATCAATATATGATTATGTAGATACATATATATATGCTTATTTTTCCCAATCATTGTTTATAGAGTTGAGCTATGCATAGGGTTTTAAATTTGCTGTTATATTTGTTTTAATTTGTTGGGTCAATATTATTCTTTGATCAATCACTTTATATATATCTTAAGCCATTTAATGGTTGTGATAATCCTCAAATAAATTTATAATTACTCTGTAGCTAGTAGTAAGAGATCTTGTTATTCTATGAGACATTTTGACATGTAAATTGCAAGCCATTCTTTGGCATTCGACTCAATGAGTCTCTGATGTTAGATTTATGCTATGAGTTACTTTTCTATGGAGTATTTTGTCAATAGTTAAATGTTGTACCTAGACCATTAATGAGGCATTATGCCAAACTGTATACACTTTGTGCATGCTTTCTGCAATTTATAAAATCATAGATTTCATGTTGAATACAATTTGTGTATATATATATATATAGTTAAATGTTGTACCTAGACCATGAATGAGGCTATAGACACCTAAATTTGACTATTGTCCTAATAACATCACCTAGACACCATCTTGCAACGTCTTGCGACACATTCATTGTAGGACCCTTTCATTATCCAAATAATTAAATAAATTATATTTATTTAGTTAATTTAGTCCATCTTTTAGCCACATTAATTAAATAAATTTTATTTATTTATTTAATTTATCTCTCCCACTTTGTCCTATAATTAATTAAATAATTTTATTATTTAATTAATTATCTTTCACTTATCCTAATCCTTATACACTTTTATCTATGAGTCTTAGCCGACCTCATCCAAATAGGTCCTATCCTTCCCACATCCTAGATCATATAAATATCATTCAAGTTATTTCTTCTAGCTAGAAGATCTACCTAAATTGATCCTAGCGCACCTATCTAAGAATCCTCCTAGCTGAATTGAGTATTGTTATGTTGTTAGTGTGAGCAATCAATATTATTAATATCAAATATCATTATCAAGTATCATTGGAGCACATCCATCATTTGTCATGGTGCATCAAGGGCTATTGTGGTAACATTGTTTCATTATTTTCATTTGATTTTGATAGTCCTTTGATCATTCATTCGAGGTGATGTAAATTATGAAATAGGAGCTTTCATTGTGATTGATTTCCAATTATTATTTCACATTTTTGCATCATACAAAGGCATTATGCCAAACTATGTATACACTTTGTAACTATCTTCTGCAATCTATAAAATCATAGATTTCATGTTGAATACAATTTATATATTCAAATATATAGGGTTAATATGTTGATAATGTTATCCACAAAGTATACCATTATTCATAGTATGAAATAGAAAAGAATAAACATATGTTTCAGCTATACTTTGGAAGATTGATTGGATAGAAGATGCATGGTATTATATGTTGTTATTCTCCACTGCTACAAATTTGTAATGTTAGTCAGTCATATAGAAGTTTATAGCTAAAAACTATATTTATATGCATTCTAATATATTCTTGCCGGTTGATGCATTTGAAATTATTGCATGAAATTGACTGTTATATCAAAACTTGAAAATGAAAGTAGATAGTGATTTAAAACACCAAAACATATGTATATATTCAACTTAGGGGCAAGGTATTATGGGGGTTTAGCAGTTAAATGGTAATTTGTCAAAATTAATGTGTTTCTCTATAATTATGTTCTACCATTTTATGATTATTTTTAGTTAAGTCAAGCAAGAGATTGAAGTATTACGAACATATGACCTACATCTATATGATTTATATTTAAATGCTTTGTCCAAAGTGATGTTATAACTTTATGCATTGTCATTTCACTATATTTATAGGTTGCATGTATTGAAAGTCATCATTAGCTAGAGGATATCTATGGATTGCATGACTAAATACATGTGATGAATGTGTACATATTTTGCACTTAGTTCTCAGATTTGGTTATACTATTGATTTCCTTATCTATCACCCTTATTGAAGGGTCATGCCACTTCTGATAGGAAGATGAGTGGATGACTGCCTGGTCTATGGTTGGAGGTAAAGTGCTCAGGTGATGATCTCCCTCTTACAGATTGACAACCATATTGCTTGCACTTAATTAGGATGATCATAAACATTGTATCACTTATTAAGTCAAATATATGTATAACTGATGATTAGTGGTAGGTTGATGAGGTCATAGTCCTAAACTGGTTTTGTATTAAACTATTGTTGTAAACCTAAATCATGTTGTACTATGAACAGATGGAAGATTGGAATCAATATATTTGCATTATGAAATTTTATTATTTATTTGAAAATTTTAAAATTATAGCATTTGTGGATCATTTTCCTATAAATTATTTATTAAAACAATATTATTTTGGGTGGCTCATTATGCCTAGTATATGTGGACCTATTATTTTATGCCACGTGTCCATATGGTAGGAGGATGGTGGGTCCCTATGAGTATTACTAAATGGGCTATGTGCTATGATTATTGTGAGTATACGATATAGGTGGTCAATGCTTAGTTGATTTGTATTGGTACAAGGGACATGAGCATTATGAGTGGGGCCACAAGTATAATGAATGATAAATGGCATAGTGCCTCATATTTGCATGTGGCAAGATGGTGGGCTTGGTTTTTCTATCTGGTAACGCTCCTTTACAAGAGTATGAATATATATTTTATGTAGTTACGCAAGAATGTTTCATGGGGAACAACTTTCTCATATAATCTATTTTTCATTGGTGATGATCTTTTACCTTAGTGGCAACTTGTTGGGAATGAAGGTATCCCAATATTTACAAGTTCCCAAGTTTGTATTTATTTATTTAGAACTATGTTGTAGGATCCCATGTTGACTTGGCATAGTTTCGCCATGTGTCGGCACCTTTTGTACATGCAGAAAGATAAATTTTGGTGACTTTGTTAGCCACGGTCTCCCCCCAAAATAATTAACGAGGGAGTGCAGAGGGTGGAGCCCCTCTTGCGGGGCCTTGGGGCTTATCCCCTAGAAGGGGCCTAGGGATGGAGCCCATGGTAGGGGTCTGGGGGCAACACCCCCAACGAGGGTTGCTGGGGCAGCACCCCTGAAGCAAAAAATGCCCTATATTTAATAAAGGCATCGACAAGTATTTTGTTATTGGCTGACATGGATAAACTGACATTGGATAACTGCCAAAGAGGATTGATAAATAAGTGGCTAGAGAACTTGAAAGGTCACATGATGTGAATGAGAATCGACATTGTGTACTCCTAAAATAACTTGCACTACAAGTGTGTTGTAATCATCTTTTGATTTGATAATACATTATGCAAGTTTTGGAGTGGGTTTTTTTACCTAAAAGGGTTTTCCCCACATTATCTTGTGTTGTGAGTTTTGTATTTGCATTTGATGTTGTTATTACCTTTCTGTTAATGTGCATCTAATAACTTGTAATTGTAAAAGTTAAAATTTGTATAAATCTTTCCTTAGTAGATCAGTGTAGGAAGTGTTTTTGCATACCTTGCTTCCTTTCACTTGTTACTAGTTCCATAGATGGTGCTTTTCGAAGTGGGGAGTGGGCTAATCTAGTAGGCTCTCCATTCTTTGTCAGCACACTCAACCATTGATTGCTCTGAGCCTTTTCACAATGATTATATGTCATTGAACTTTGCCTGCTCTTCAAAGGATTTAACTAAGGTTTACACTCTTGATTAATTTAATGGGCTTAGCATTATATGTTGGGTTTTCAATACCTAGGTGGAGAATTATACAAAGGATAGATGTGTAGATAATTTGGCTGTGGCTACACCATGAGCCTAGTAAAATGATGGTGTCCATTGGCTACTTTTTTTTTGATGTGGTGGCTACCTGCATAGGCAAATCATTTTTTTTGGATTTAAATGTGGTATGTAGGATATTTTCGAGAATGGAAAGTTGAGGTGACTATGCTTATGTCATGTGCAAAGAGACTAATAATAAAATATATGGTATAGGCCACCATTATTACAATTAATGAAAGCCAAAAACTTTATGGAGGATGTTGTAGGAGGATGAGTGTGTGAAAGTAGAATTTCCCTTGTTCATACAAAGAGTACAAATCCATATTTTTATGCATACAAAATCAAATCTAAATGTGTCTTGCTGCTGAAGATAATTTATTGCTTGGTGTAGAGAGTTGGTGTATCTTGTAGAGCCCTAGATTGGTGACAAGTGTTTATATCTCAAGAGTTCTAGAAATCTTGATAGCTCTATGTATGCATGTTTTTTAGATGTAATCGAGGTTAGTCATTGAGCTAATTTCGTGTATAAGATTGTCTGAGTATAGTCTATGGAATAAAATATTATATGTCATCATTTTGTAAGGACTGAGAATGTATTATATAAGATAGAAACGTGTATCGAAGAATGGACCGCTCTATAACTAGTTGTCTCCATAGTAGTCTATAATGTTTTAATGGATCATATGGCTGTGCCATAACTCTCTCAAGTCACATTTTATATCTTGTCTATGTTAATGGGTTGGTGTGGCAACACTTTAAAATTGTTAAAAGGCTTTGTAGTTGTTGTTTCCTTAATACAAATGAGATATTTTTTTTTGGAGATGGATGTTTGAATAAGATGTTTTTGTATGATTTCTCTTAAATCTTTGATTTGTGTATGTGTGCACTTCTAGTTCTATTGCTAGTTCATATTAATGATCTTCTTTCTCCTTGTAGACTTTGACTCTATTTCCCAATGAATAGGCATTAGTCTAGAATGGTGAATGATCAAACATTTTATCAAATTTCACATATATCTTTATTTATTAATAGTTGAGGATTAGATTAGGTTCCACCCACTTACATGATCCAATTATATAACTTATGTTAAATCCTTTGTGAGCTCAAATTGATAAACATTTACAAAATCATGTTACTGTGAATGCTAGATTACATGTGCTTAAAAAGGTTAAAATGATTCATCTTAGGGAATATAAATAAATTTCACATCTTTGGTTACATATGCAATTTGTTATTTTTTGTATAAAGAGATTTATAGGCATTGATATCCGTATGACAACATATTGAAATCTTGGTGATAAATTTTTGGGGTTTTCATATGCACATGGTATGGTTTATTGGAAGTCTTAGTGAGTTATTTCATTTATCTTTAATTATCTTGTGTAAACCTCTGGGAACACCCTCATAGGTCTAGCAAAGCCTAATGTCCATAGGAACTTGCCACTCATGTTAATTGGTCCATTATTGTCTATTGTCTAATCATGAATCTAAGCTCTTTACTTGGGTTGACATGTATCCCTGGGCTTAGGTTTTGAGTCTAGTCTCTAGGATTTGTTCAAAGTTGTGATCTTGAGAACCAATAAATGGCACCATTGATGGGGATTGATTCTTGAGTCCTATTTTTCATGTTGTATATGGTAGTGTTTATAATATTCTTGTATACTTGTTTAGTTTGTGTGTGGAGTTGGTATCTTATCAAATTGCACCCAAAAATAACACCACTATCAGGGAAGGTTTGAAGATTTATGCTCTATTTTAAACCATTTAATTATTGAAGACTTTGTTGTTGGTGATTGAACCCAACCTATTTTTCCCATGAAGAGTTTTTTAGTGGTTCAAGGTTTTCTCCTCTTTGATGTGGTGACTTTGTTGATTGTTATTTACTGCTATCAAGTGTTCCCCATGAGTTCTACTTGCATATTCCAAGGAAAAAATTTTAAAGGTAAAAATAATATTCCTCTCTTGTTCTCACTTTATGGATAAAATATTATTTAATATGTTTAGTGGGCTTCTTCGAATATTGGTTCTTGGTGGAAACATTGGTGGGTAGACTATTATGGGTATAGCTCTCACATTAATTTATCCCATACCCTTGAGGCTTGTTATTATGATGAATTTGTTTGCTATGAGGATTGTAGTGAGGATACCCCTTATGATGATGATTGTTATGGTAACCTCCCTTATCCATATCAAGTCCTAGCTACTACCCAAAAATAAATTGTTGTTGTCAGGATAAAACATTGAAATTCTTGAGAAGGAAATTTTGGAGTTTAAGGCCCATTATACTTATCCAAAATCCCAACATGCCTTGTCTACTATTCGAATAAGTAAACTTGAATCCATTTTTGCACTCGATACTATACTTGGTGATGTTGAATTAGATCTCCTTGAGGAAGTATGCCCTGAAGAATTAGTTTTCTTGAGCTTGTATTTTGAGTCTATGATCATAATAAAGGTCTTGTTTTGAAGGAGATGAATCCTACAACCCTCCAAGAAGTTTCTAATTATGATGAGCACATTGACAAGGTCATGAGGGTATCTAAGTTGCTAGATTTTACATCTACAAAGGTTTCTATTAATAAGCATGAGGATATGATTATTTGATCTAGTGGACTGGTTGCTAAGGTTGGTGTTTCTAAGGACCAGGATGCCATATATGATGATCCATTTCCTCAATAGGAAGAGTGTCAGCCATGTCATATAGAATGTGTTACAAATATTTTGAGAGAAGAGAATGATGAGGCTGCTAGTAATACTGGTTCAATATTATTTCTTTATAAATCTACTCATGGATTCATTAATGAAATATATTATGGTGATGATACTTATTAGCAAGTTGCAGTGATTTTGAAATAGAGATGCAATATGAAGAATAAGGTTCTTTATTTGAGGTGCTTCAATTATCCAGTTTTAATGCTACTAGTTTGGATTTCATTAGTGCCTCAAGTGATTGTGAGTCAATACATTTTGAACTTCGTACTAAATTAATTAGTTCTAACGACATTGTTACATCTACTGATCAAGTCAACCAATTGGATAGTGCAAGAATTTAGCGGGACCTGCGTGCAGATGAAGAACAAGAATTGCATTGTTTTGGTAATTTTGAAGATCTACATGCAACTCATTCAGAAGGTATAATTGATCAAAATTTGTGTCTGAGCCAATCTTGTACCTAGGTATATTTTTTAAGTCATGTGAATGTGGGGCATTCAAATTTGGTTTTGATATGCCTTAGAATGTTGTTAGCACCATGGACAATGTTGAATGCATGGAATATAGGTCTTTTTTTCCTATTCATGAAGATAAGGTTGTTGTCTCATGTATTTCTAAATCATATGCTATGGACATGAAAAATGTTGAATGTGATTATGATGATGTGATTTCACATAATTCACATATGTTGCATATTGAGTTGTTTGATTGAAAGGAAAGACAACAAGTTCAACCCTAGTCTTTCTTCTTTAGCTTTGATGAGCTCCTGCTTATGCTTTGGTGGATGAATAAGTTCATTTTTCAATTGGGTAGAGTATGTATTATCAGAATATAATAGAATTGCTTCTCAAAGAATGTGGTGTTTGATCTAGGGAAGTATTGGCTTTTAATTTGCTTCCCATGGATTTGAGCACTATAATTTTTTATACAAAGGATAGTGCAGTAAATGTTCTTGTTTGTTTGTTGTAGCTTCAAATATATGTTAGGATATTCTAGCCACTCTTTTATGTCTTGGCTACATGTATTTTTTTGATCACACGTATATTCTCTATCCTATGTATACCCTTTATTTTCTCCTTGTTCATATCATTTTGTTGTCTATACATATGTGCTTGTATTTTTGTATGTGGCCCTATTTTCTTCTCTTATTTATTTTGGATTTGCTTACTCGTGGAGATCATTTTGGCTTCTCACTACACTAGCAGGAGGTGCACATCCCAAACTAGATCTTATGTTGGTTATAAATCTTGCTTTGCCCTATTTTGACTCTTTATAGTATTTTTGCACCATGCTCCTACATGTGTTGTTGGTTCATGGTGATTTAATGGTTTACATTGAATCATTCTATCAATCTCAAAATATGCCTTGATATTTGTGTTAGTTTGGTCCCCTATGTTTTTCTTTGCCTTGTGCATTGATCAAGCTTCATTGTTGTATTCATAGTGGTCTCTTAAACCCCTATGTATGCCTTATTCTCGTCGGCAAGAAATGGGGAGGGTTACCAGTCCAAAGATCCAGTCCTCAGCCAAGTCTTTGTAGTCAGTTTATACCCCGGTTGAGTAGTTAGAGATTGATAGCAACATTCAACGAATAACATATGCAAAGTATCATAGACATCACATAAAAATACAACACAAAAGAATTATCTAGTACCAAAAGATCTCCATATATATAGAAGCAACAACCAAACATCATACATTCATTATCTGGCAGGTCTAAGTCTCTACCTCATCTTCCTATATACATGCTTAATCAGAATTCTATGTCTCTTCTATATCATCATACTATGTTATCTCATCATATGCCATGTTATTCTTCCCTACTTATCTTATCCAATATATATTGTATCTATTTCATCTAGGGATGTGTCTTTTAGCATCTTCTGTTGACTTCCAACCTCCACATAATATATGTGCCAGCTTCCAATCGGCTCTGCTCCATGCCCTATATCCTGCTAACATCACCCCCCTTCAAAATTATGTCTTGTCCTCAAGACATGCTTTACTTTGGTTGAAAATATTTCTTGAGTCTAGCACCATTGACATAGCTAGCTGATATTTGGCCCTCCATGTTCTTTAGTCTAACTACTTTGGAATTTACAATTTCTTCAATGTAAAACAGTCCTAGACACCTTGTTTTTAGTTTTCCTTGCTTCCTGATTTTGCTATCATATAGGAGTACTAGGTCACCTTCCTTGAATCTGTCGCAGGTGATCTACAATGAGTTGATGAAATGCGAACGATTGTGGAATGTCTTCCTTGCCAAGCCTAACCATGAATATGCTTTGGTAACCAACCATTTTACATGTTTTTAGTTTCAGTTCTTCTCTCAACCAAGCTTCTAGAACTTCCTCACTATTTGTGCTGTAGTGATCATCCTCTGTCTCTAATTCTCTCTCAAAGTTAGGCTCTTCTATTGTTTCTTCTACATCCAACCTTGAAATTGTGTAGATATTCTTTGAATCCTTATCGATGTCTTCTGTCTGATTGACTTCTTCTATGTATGCTTCTTCCATTGATGATCCCAAAGGAATATTGACAATTTGGTTATCATTAGCAAATGATAGCTTAGTCTATGATACCATTTGTATCTACGATCCATCTCAAACCCAAAAGTGCATTGAAAGCTTCTCCTTAATCCTTCATGGGTACAACAATAAATTCTAAGACTTGTTTGACCCCCATTAGGTTAACTTCCACTTGATTCCATGATCCCATTGTTTGCATATTAGATCCATCTACCAAGATTATATTGTAAGTTGTCTCTGCCAATTTAGGTCTTCCTAACTATTCCCAAAGCTTCTTTGTCATCATATTGACATCTGCTCCCATATATATCATGACATTCTAGACTTTTCTGTGATTTATATTAACATACACCATAAGTGGATTTGTCTTCCATTCTCTATCTATCCTTCCCATCCTCTAAAGTTGACTCTATTGACCTTGCTCCTTATTCCAATATTTAGAAAATTGCTTAAGTTTCTCAATGAGTCTATTATGTTGTGTCAATTGGGCTAACTACTTGACAACTTCTACTTCTTCTTTGGTGAAAAACTAATTGTATTGTTTCTCCTTTTCTTGCTTCTTCTTTATTGTTTGTTTAGCTTTCTACAAAACTTCCTCATATTGTTTCTTAGTAGGAACAAATTCCTCTTCCTCCTCACTGTCTTCCTCTTCTGTCTCAATGGTGTAATGTCTTCCAGTATTCGTTCCTTGTCTTATTAGTACTGCAGCTTTCTCCTTTGTTCTTCTATCTTTTCTTGTATGTTTTGACTTTCTTCTTTGATAATACTCTTCTTCTTTTGTAGATTTAGTTGAAGATGTGTTTGTTTCCTCCCTGGTGTTCTTCTGGCAAGTTCTTGCTCCTTGACCCTTAGGTTCCCTTCTTATGATCCTAGCCCCTTTTTGTGTATTCAGGTTCTGTAACTCATTACTCTTAGATTGTGGTGGTGCATTCCAGAAGTATTTTTGTGCTTTATCACAAGAAAATAGGTCATGCTTTGTATTGTTGTAGAATGAACACTATGTTTTTTTTTCTCCTCAACATTCATAAGCAAAGTGTCCTAGCTTACCACATTTGAAACATGTGGCATCATCCCTCCTTCTTTGACCTCTTCCATAACCTTGACCTCCTCTGTAGCCTCCAAACTACTCTCTGTCATCATTATTGTAGCTATTCCCATAGGGTGCACTACTAGAGTTTGAATTTTTTTTTGCATTGACATTCCTCTAGTTTCTCCAATTTGGTTGCTTGTAGCCTTGATCATATGAATTTATTTCTTCTATGCTTTTCACATATGACATGTTGTTGCTCTACGCCAAGTTTGTGTTATTTCCACTATACCATGTTTCATCTTCTTCATTATCAAAGTCTCTTTTCCTCTTAAAGTTCTGCGATGGGCAGTCTAGTGTTTCATGGTCATCCCATTCTCTGCACAATCTACAATATATTGTATTCATTCATTGTAGAAGCTTGTCTTTCACCTTTTACTCTAGGGAATTCATTTCTCAAGTGACCTTCTCTTGTATAGTATGAGCACCAAATATCAGGTCTTTGCTTCTGTGTATTCTCCTCTTGCTTGGCCAAAATCTCTTATCTTAGCTTTAATTGCTCTAATTCCAATTTCAACTTCTCCATTTCTAGGTTTTCCTTCATCTTGTCTAGTATGCGCCAGGATTGAGACTCTATCCGGTAGGCTAGTGTCACTACTTTCTTATATGTTTCAAATGTTCTTCCATCCAAAGTAGATATTATCTCAAGGCTTATTTTAGAAATGAACTATTCTATCTTTTGCTTCTTAGTCAGTGGCTCCTCCAATTTCCTTGTTGTATCCTTGAATATTTTATCAAAGTCTTTTATTGATTCTTTGTCCAATTGCATCAAATCTCTCATCTTACTGACCCCTTATGTAGGATATCCCAAACTCAAAAATCCTCCAAGAAAAGTTGCTTGATTTCATCCCTTTCCTTATCACTTTTTGGATAGGTCTTCCTATACCACTTTAATGCTTCGTTCCACAAGGTACCTATTAAGTCAAACAACTTGATTTCATCCTTTATTATCCCATTCTAGTTCCAAATAGACTCCAAAATGAAAATGTTCTTTGTTGCTTTAGTAGTGTCCTTCTCAAATACTGGTAACTTAATATGAATATCCATGATTGGTCTTCTCAATGTATGGTAATTTATGGTAGGTTTCCTCTAGTTTGCTCTTCCGATTAGGTTGTCTTCTATCAACTTGGTTTGTTCTTTCTCTTCCCTTGTCTTTGTGTAGTCGGATATTAAAGTACTCTTTCCCTAAAACTTCTTTGAAACTACTCTGGATCTCTTCTGCTATATTTGCTTCCTTGTTTGCTTGAATATATTTCTCCTCAATTAAACTTCTCCTTACTTTATATGGCACTCAGGGTGACTCATGGTCTAGGGATTATGTCTCTTCAAATTAGAGGACACTCTTCTATTTGTGAACGACATCATGCCAACATCCAGTGATGATTGAAATAACCTTCTAAAATCCTTGGAACTCCTCTCAATGTTTACCACATCTTCTCCTCTTCCTCTTACCTCCTTTATTACTCGGTAAATTATCTTCTCTATATATTCCTCATCCATATTCAAAATTTCTGGTGTTGATCTAGAATTTTTGGCAGTCTATGATAGAAATCCTATTTCACCTCTTTCTTTTTTCCTACCGCTTTCCTCTTCAACATCACCCACCTTGGCATGCTTAGAAGCATCCTTCATGACGTGCTCTATTTCTTCTCCTTCATATCTCCTTTCTCTAGAAGCACCCCTAATGATGCGCTCAATAGCATCCTCCATGATGCGCTTGTCTTCTTCTTCCCTTCTAGCAGCACCCTCGATGGTGTGCTCCAGGAATTGTTCCTCCTTTCCTTCTACAACTTTTGTTGTCATCTCTTTTCTCATCTCTTGTGCACTTTTCATCCTTCTACGGTAACGTTCCTGTCATTCTTGAGTTTTCTTCAATCTTTCTTCCCTACTTATCTCCATTCTAGTTCTGATGTCTTCATTGATCTCTCTTTTCTTCCACTTCTCCACTTTTGCCATGGGTTTTCTTGATTTTGTGTTCCATTAGTCCTATTATATCCCATGGTGTCCTTGTTTGAAGAGTCACATTGTTTGAAAGATCCTTGCGGATCCTACCCCCTTTCCATTTGTCATCCCCTTAACAGAGGTAGGAACTTAAGGAGACCCAAAAATCTCCACAAATTGAAAATTTTCTCTACCAACCTAGCCTTCTCTTCTTTCTAGAACTCTATGCTACTTCTTTGAGTGCTTTCCCCTTCAATCTTTAACTACCCTCTTCCAAGGTCCTGGAAACATAAACAAATGTTGTCAAGAAATAGGGAGGGTTACTAGTCCAGAGATCCAATCCTCAGCCAAGTCTTTGTAGTCATTTTATACCCCAATCAAGTAGTTGGAGATTGATAGAAAAATACAAAGAATAATATACATGCTTATCACAGACATCACATTCATTATCTGGAAGGTCTAAGTCTCTACCTCATCTTCCTATATACATGCTTAATCAGACTTCTATGTCTCTTCTATATCATCATACTATGTTATCTCATCATCTGTTATGTTATCATGTCATGCTTATCTTATCCTATATATATACTGTATCTATTTCATCTAGGGATGTGTCCTTTAGCATCTTCTATCGGCTTCCAGCCTCCACATAATACATGTGCTAGATTTTGGCTGTTTCTACTCCATGCCCTATATCCTACTAACAATGCCCTATCTCGAATCCTTTTCCTTTATGTTCTATTCATTTGGTGAATGCTTGTTTACTTCAACCTTCAACTTAAGTCATGCTCTTTTGTTTGTGCAGTGACCAACAACTAGCAGGTGGATAGTGGACCAAATATGTAAGCATTGCACTCCCCACTTCCCTCTAAACCATGCTTATACCTTTTTTATCACCTAATTATCCTTCAATGAGCATGTCTTTTATGTTTTACTATTAACTAGTTGATGGAGGAAACTAGATTCTAAGAAGAGTTATTTTTGTTTTATGGATGATTAGGTTACTGGTGTTGGAATTCGTTAGAATCTCTGCAATGTGTTTTGGTACTGACGAGCCACAAAAGATAGGAAACCACACACTCAACCTCTATGATAGAAAATAAATAATGCAATGCAAAAGGGAACACACAAAAATGAATAAGTTGAATTGATTATGAATATTATGAACAATGTGTGTACATATAGAAGTGGTTGAGTCACATAAGAAGTTGACTCATACTCACTAATAGTGGTGGTGAGTTTGTTCCTCCAAATAGCAAGAGTTTGCGCCACATACCTTGGAAGAGTTTGAACAACTCTCCAAGTCACCACATAGCCACCTAAGATGGATCAATTCCAAGTGTAGAAATACATACATAATTACTTAATAATCTTCTACACTAACACCCCCCTTAAGCATAGCTTAGGTGGGCACAAAGAAAAATGGGTTCCAACAACTAGGCTTGATGAGGTACCTATGTACAATGAAATCTCTGATAAAGTGGAGAAAGGAATAAAACCCTATAGGAAAAAACTTCCCTCCAAAAGAGAGAAAAGAAAATGAAGAGAACCAGAAGCCCCCCGAAGATCATAGTCTTGAAATCCCTGCAAGATAGGGCTCATGTGTGCCTCCACAAAGAAGAGAAAGAAAGTCAACATAGAATGTTGCATGTCGAATTCTATAGTAGGTCCCTCTACAACAAATGATGCATCTTCCTTTCGAAATATAGAAAACCTGAGTTGCCAAACTATTGAATTCCCACTCAAGTGGAATGTATGAAGGAATTAGGATGTATGGATCTGGAAGCTGCTCATTTTTCCCAATGCTGAAGCTGAAATGAGTCACAACCAAATCAAGTGTCTTAGGACTAACTAAAATAAGGGACCTTCCAAAGTCATGTGAAAACTAATGAAGAGCAGGATCCAAAGAAGTGATGTGTGGAATGTTAATACATGCCATATGGCTATAATCCAAATCCCACATGAAGTCCTATTTCAAAGAATCTTTGGATACCCTCAGTGAAGCCTCTTTGAACTCTATAGTATCAAAATAACTTTCATCAAAGAGAAGACATATGTCCTCAATACTATCATCAAGATCCAAAATGCGGGACTCTACAAACAAGCAAGAGATATCAAGTAGAAATATGTCCCAATGATTTGGAAATTTGATATCAATATCCTGCTGCAAGTAATCACTGGAATTTCTCAACGAAGTAACATGGAACTTTGAAGTAGCAACAAGTGATGGTGGAGGAGATGTTAGGCTTGTCCTAAGAACATGAAGGTTCAAGTGATCAAGCTGAGCCTCCAGTGAACTATCCACACAAGATGCAGGAGTGTGAATTTTAGAGAAGGAACAATTAGGCACAAAGTGTGAGAAGGTGTAAAGATGAGAGAAATTATCAACCTTACCAAATGTAACAACCTCTCTACTCTACAAATCTCAAATAATCACCAAATTTGATGTGAGCTCAACAATCTTCCCAGTCCCACTATTTGTAACCTGATATATGGAAAGGAGATTGTTGGACAATTCAGGAATGAAAAGGACATCAGTGAAACATCCTTTTCCTATGTCAATAGTTCCTTTCCCACAAATATCCATATAATTGTTGTTATCTATCAGGATTTAAGATGTATTTGTATGTTGTAATGATGAGAACAAAATTGGTGAAGAATCCATGTGATGGGAAGCTCCAAAATCAAGAATCCATGTCCAAGACTCAAAGACTACAAATGCAACAAGTGCCTTGCCCTTATATTTTTCTTTTTCTCTTGAATTAGAAGTTTCTTGGTTTGATGAGGGCTCCTTGATAGATTCAGGAACCCCTATATTTTTTTTCTCAAGAAGACGTGTGAGGTGGTCAATTTGTTTCTTCATACATTTGTGCTCACTATGCCCAAGTTTCTTGCAATAGGTACACTTAATATTTTTTCATAGGTTTCCCTTGATTTTAAAGTTTTCAATGTCAGATTTGGAGGGTTCAAATTTCTTATCTTTGTTGGTTTCCTTGTCTTTTTGATAATTTTGTTTCTCCCTTTTGTTTGAAGCCTATTGTTTCCCATTTCCAGCAATAAGGGCATGAGGTTTAGAAGACTTCATGGTGCCCATCTATATCAACTTATCATGCTCCCTAGTCAAGTTAGCAATGAAGTCATCTAAAGAAGGCATTTTCCACGTGGCTCCAAAAGACCTTTTGGTGGCATAAATGGTGGATACAATCACAGAGTAATCAAGACCTAATTTGTAAAGTATAGAAAGGATTAGTTGATCTTCCTTTTTCTCTATCCCTCTCTCTTTCAACTACAATCTTAATGATTTAAACTTAGTGAAATAATCCTCTAAGGTGTAAAAGTCTCTAGGGCTCAAACTTATGCGTTCATTCTCTAACTCATGAATGCTTAGTTCATATACCTTCCCAAAAAACAATTCTAAGGTTAGCCAAACTTCATTAGGTGTTTTCAAGGCTTCTACATTAAATAGTAGTTTAGGAGATAGATTGAAACACAAAAACCTAAAGGCTTGATCACATTTGTTATACCATTTTTCTTTATCTTTAGCAGAATTAGGTTTTTTCTAGTACCCATTGTTACCCTAAACAACCCTTTGTTTTTTGATACAAGTTGTATATCAAGTTTCCACTCATGATAATTAAAGGTTGTGATAGGCTTAATAAGTGGATTTGACTCCATGCTTAAGTAGTGTATGCAAAAATTTAACCCAAGGACTATGGAAGATAATGCAAGTAAATCAAAACCCTTTCCTCAAATCAAACCCTCACACTTAGATAGAATGGAGTAGAATGCACCCTAGTTTTACTAGATTTGTTCTATAGATAAAATATGTATTGTGGACTACCTATAAAACCAACATAATATAGGTATGAAAAGGCTATAATGAAGATAATGAAGATGATCAAAATGACATGTACTTGCATATGAAAGATGATGTTGATGTGATGTGAGAGGCTTAATTTATATAAGGTCGAATGATGAATGGATGGTTAAGATTAAGAGAGGAATAATGTGATGTGGAGGGCTAGGATTAAAAGGTAATTAAATAAGTGGGATAGTGTTCGACAAAGCATTTAATGACAATTGTAGTGTGACAAAGGATTGTAATAAAAATTACTTAAATTATGAGAGAGGGACAAGTGTGAAGATGAGAATAAAGGTGAGGGATAATTTAAATAAATATTTTATTCTTTTAAATTGGAGGAATTAGTGAAAATTAATTAAATAAAAAAGATTTATTTAATTAATTGGCTAGAGAAGATAAATGGGATAAATTAAATAAATATAATGTATTTATTTAATTTAGGAGATGGAGGAAATGGATTAATTAAATAAATAATATTTATTTAATTAATTTGGGAAAGGGATTTGGTAAAGGGGACTCTTAGGACAAAAGTGTCGCAAGGTGGTGTTGACTAGGTGATGAATGTGACAGTCAATTTTAGGTGTCTACATTTTACCCCTCTTTGAGATGGTGTTGCGACTAAGAGAAGTAACATCATTTCAAAGAAGATAAAATATGGATGGAAGAAAATACGATGCCCCAGCCACTTGAAAGAGTGACAAGGAGGAATGAATGAAGGGATAGGATGATGCCCCCTCGAGAGGATAGGCAGGTTGGAAAAACACGAGTAGTCTCTCAAAATGAAAGAAAGGGAGTATCAAATAATTATAGATAATGGTGAAAATTGACAGGATGATGGAGTGATATGATGATGGCTTAATGGTCTTGTTTAGGAGGAATGGAATGTTGGGAATTTAGGAGTATGGATGATGGATAAAAAAGGGATATGGAGATATGATTATGGAATATGATTATGCTGGTATAATATATAGAGTAGTTCTAATTTGATATAGCAAGAGGATATTATGCACTAAGGTATATGGAACCAGGGTGACGTATCCTTAGCATGAAATTGACATGATAAACAAAAGGGTGTCCTTATACATGCCTAGCATAATACAACCTTGTATAACCATGTGAGGAATGAACTTAAAGCATTGAATCCAAATGCACAAAAGGTATAAAATGACCTTAGATGCATATGATTCCTTTACACTCAAGATATGAATATTAGCTAGAGTAAGAAAAATATCCACCAAACATGCAAAACACTATCCCATTCCATGTTAGTCATAACACACCAAGATATGAATGAATTTAGGTGGTCTTGATAAAACATAAGAAGGAGATAGAAAAGATAAAATCAAAAAAATAAAAGACCAAATGATGACATAAGTCACACAACCATTATATTTCTTGTTAAAAGGTTTAAGTGCTATTTGGATAGATGCTTGATGACGGGAATGATATATCCCTAGATGAGGCTTGATGATGATTTGGTTGATATTGAATGATATGGCAATAGATAAAGTGACTGGATATCATTTTGACCTTTAGTCCAATGCTTGTGATTTTGGTGAAGGTACAATGTGTTTATTTGGTGTGAATGTCAAGTATTGTATTATAGGATGGGAATAGAATGTTTATTATGATCATGTGGAAAATTTTATTATGGAATGTGGTATGGATGGATGAAAATTTATTGCTTGGATTTTTTGGGATTTTTTTTTTTAGTTTTTGAAATGTTTTGATTTTTTTGTATTTTTGGAATATGAAGGTGAAACAATGCATGATTGTACCATATACTAAGCTTCCAAAATGTCTAAAAGAAACTTGGGAGAGTAATCCATGTGCTAAAGAGGTATCGGTAATATGCCCCCAACTGATAAGGTTTTATTATGACATGTATAGGTATAGTGGAGGTGATTGGGCTTATTGGAATGAAGGACTTATTATGGGATGACAATAAATGACACTAAGTGAATACTTCAAGCCATGATAGGATGATGAAATGGTAGATGGAAGATGGATGAAACCTAGATGAGGAAAAGCGAAAGTCAAAATGGTTAAATAATAGATGGTAGATACAAGGCTACTACACATGGCGCCTGTAAACAAGTTTTCACCATGGTACTTGTCAAGGTGCCATTGAAGTGGTTTTCACCATAGGATGTGTTGGTTTTTTCTTCTGAATCAGCATTAGGGTTTGCCACTTCTAATGCACAGGCAGATTCAGCCAACTAAATACAGGAGGTTGCGTGAGCTGCCTCCCCTTCACTTCTGGTTCTGTCGCACCAAGGGGGGGTATCCCTATAACTCAAGATGTAACCTTGACTAGCTCAAAGATAGAAGGATCTAACTTGACAACAACAGGCAGAATACTCTCATGTATGGACCAAGATCTGCATGATAGATCACAAGGCTGGCAACATTCTTGGACATGGTGTCTGGTTAGGTATGAGAGCATGCAGGGGGTTCCTAATCCTACTCCTACAACTAACAGGTGGAAGTATGAAATGTTTTAGTTTGAATTTTGGATGCAAAGCTGGACATGGTGTATAACACAAGAACACAGCATGATTGGTGCCTATCCAGGGCTTGGAGTCGGTAGACATACACCTGTGAATGATCAGCATGAATAGCTAAAACTGGATTTCAAGGGGATACACATGATATCTGCCTTACAGATATCTCCCAATGAAGAGTGTTAAGTTATCTCTACTTATGGCATCCCTACTGCAGTATACCCTTCCCAATGTTCAACCTGAAAACAGTTTAATCTAGCCCTTGAGCAGAAGTTAAAAGATCAGACATTCAACATAGGAATTCTATGCTCTAGAATCTAAACATTACGCAAATATCCAGATCCAGAAGAAGAATACATGCAATACTGGAGACAGAATTAACACAACACATGCTAAGATAGCATTACTCATATAAGATCAACCATGAAATCAGTGGATTCATGCCAAATCGTACAACAGGAGATACATAAACTCACAAGTTAGACTGTACAGAGCAACCAGATCAGCTGGTTTTGGATTATAGAGCCAAAAATCCTCGACTTTCAACAACCTCTGAATGAATAACACCGTCTGCATTATATAGCAGGAGGGTGTATTCAGCATTAACTACCAGGTTGACCAAAAATCCCGCCAGATACACAGTATCAGGAAAATGGCGCTCAAACACATTACCAGATTGGCGCCCAAACATGAATGCAGCAGGTAGGGGAGGAGACAGGAAGATATCTCGAGCCCTGCGCCACTGTCCGCTGATGTACACCTTCAATCGGGTACCAAATCCACCCATACCTCTGCAACCTTCGCCATTAATGGCGCACCAACCCGCGGCCTCGGGAAAAAACATCAAACAGTCGATCGCAACCATTTCCCGCCGAGATTCATCATCATGATATTCAAAAATGCAGGATACAATTATCCCACATGCACCCCGCAGCAACCTCTTTAACACTTTATATACTAGGTCATGAGCATATATCATGTCGGTGCTTTTGCTCCTGACGACACTAGTATAAGACTTCATCATCATCACCCTCCAGCAGCATGATATCCTGTTGCTTGAAATATCACCCTGACGTCAGCATCATATCGCAATACAATCTACATGATAATTGCCTTCATCGGCACGACCTGATCCATCGGAGGAACATCCTCCTGCTGAGCTTATACCAAAAGTCTGGCCGATGAACATCCTAATGACATCATCATCATATCCTGCTGACGTCATCAGCATATCTGCCTACTGCGCACCTCCTCATATCCGGATGACGTCATCATCATGTTTGCAAATATCGGGAGATCTCCACAAGATGATCTGTGTTAGAAATATGACCCCCCCGGACCTTGATGACGTCATCATCATATCGACATCAGGATGATATTCGGAAGACAACCGAATATTTGGAAATATCATCCTGATGCACAAATATCAGGTTGCACTGTAGCTCCACTATAAGATCGGGGCGATAGATGAATATGATGATGCTTGAAAAGATCACCCCCACTAGATAATGCACGAAGCCGGCAGGCGGATATCTCCTTGATATCAGCATCATCATGACGCTGGAACAAACATACACCCGAGTGATATTCAAAAATGAAAACATCACCCCCTCCTTCAAAAATATCATGATGCAGATAGGCAGAGAAAAAGATATCACCCTGATATAAGGATGACGTCAGCATCATCAGGATGACAAAACAACGAACATGAAGTGATACAACATCATCAGGATGATATTGACTAGGATCATCCTGACGTTCAAAATATGATGACCCCAATGAATATCGGGTCGCACTTAGAACTCTTCAACAACATCATCAGGATGATCATAACCAAGATCACCCGATGATAAAAATATCACCCCGGCGAAATATCATGAAGGCAGAAAATATGATGACCCCCGCAAGCAACACGGTGATAACTGGAAATACGATGATGATGATGACGACCCTTAAGAAAAAACAAGTCAGGTCGAACAACTTAGAGAATAACCCCTTCAGGATATCGGGGCAATATCATCGTCATGTTTGGGCAAGGTGATAAATGGGAGATCACCGGATACTTGAAAAATCACCCCCGCAAGCAAATCAGGGCGCACTGTAGCTCATCAGCAGGATCAGGATGATATCCAAACATCACCCGATATTGAAATATGATGATGACGATGAGAAACCAGTCGACGAAGAACATGATGATGCAGACCATCATCGAAGACAAGATGATGATGATGACCTCCTCCTCAGGAAAATATGATGCTGCAGCTGAAAAATGCTGAGGAGGTCCAACACTTAGAAAAAATGGGCAAGAAGATAAAGGGTTCAAATGAAGAAACCCCCTGATCATGAAAAATCAACCCCAGGTCAAAATGAGTGCTAACAGTGGCTCTGTCTGGGGACGTGCAGGTGCAAGACTGCAGCGAGAACCCCAGATCTCTGGGATGCAGACCAGTCCCTTATCCATTGGGCACAGAGTCAAATACTGCACTGACCTGCATCACCAAACACACTTGATGGCCTAAGGCCACCAAGAAAAGAAAAACATGTATCTCCCTTTGTCAAATATCTTGTTTTCATCTGCATGCACTGGGTCCAGCTTGGAGATACTACAAAGATCCACCCACAAACAAATATTGTCATCTGCATATTCAACCCTCTGATTTGGCTTGTCATCATCACCCTTGTGCAGATAACTTTCAGCATCATGTGACATGTGGGTGGAGAATGTATCAGGCAATGCATACTTATACTTATCATCTATATCATCATCATGCATTGCAACATGATCTCCTAGCTGGACTGAAAATAGGAAACACTCAAAGTCCACCACACAACTAGGAAGATCAGGGCTCATTGTATTATATGCTGGCACATCAAAAGAAAAGCTTTCAAAATCACAATTGTGCACATCATGTACACAACAATCAGCAGCACCAGGCTGGAAAAGATCAGGCTCTGGCATCTCTCTCGAATCAGGCACATTTTCGCAGTCACTTACCTGATGTATGTTGTTTCCTCTTTCATCAGGATGAGAAACAGAATCCAAACCAAAAATAGTGTCCAGATCCTCACCATACTCAGACAGATCCTCATCACCATATGTGTCATAAATGGGTGACCCAGGTGCATCAGTTTCATCATAGTATGCCATTTGTTCATGGGCAGCAGAGCACACATCTTCATCGCCAATGGATTCACTCTGTGGAGGAGTATCAGCCTGTGTGTCAATAGCAAAACAGCCATCAAATGAAAAACAATCATGCTCTGAACTAGCACTTATTTCAATTTCTGACTGCTCTTCATGATCTCCATGTGTTTGAAAGGTAGGCAATGGGTCACACATAGGACTGCTTCTCTGTTTGCTTATATCTTCTCTGTCTTGAGTACAATACTCACAATTGTCTCCACAGGTCCATTCTAAAAATTGCTCATTGCTGTCCACAACCTCGTTATTGTTTTCAGGGTCAGCTGCCTCATCATTGCAATGGGAATCCTCATTAGTCCTTTCACTGGCATCCTCAACTGGTGAACAATCCAGTTGAGCAGTATTGTTAGCATTATGTCCAAATACAGCAGTCTCAACCTCTATGCTTTTATTTTTATTTTTATCTGCACATGATGCCATAATCATTTGGTCATTTGCAGCTTCATAACGATTTCTCACACCAAGGCCTGGGGACAGGGGTTTCAGCAGGTACACATTTCTAATTTTTTCTATCTTTTCTATGAACCTGTATGCCATCTGCATACTTGTCACCTTGAAATCCCTCAGTATTGCACTAAAGCCCTCCTCAAAAGCTTCAAAGAATATGCCAACACAGGCTGAAATATCAGGTCTGAAGACTTCTGGGATCTGTGAAAGGGCTATTGCAAACCTATGACTGAAATCAACACATAGCTCTTCATCTTGTTTTCTGATTCTCATCAATCCTGCAACAAGATCAGCCGGTTCTTTTGCAAATTCTTCCTTGAAATAGTCAGCAAGCTCATCCCAACAGGCAAAGGATTTCTTTGGAAAGCTCAAATACCAGTCTTTTGCTTTTGCATCAAAGGACCTAACAAAAAACCTCATCCACATATCCTCATCTCTGAATGAATATTTTCCCATAAAACTTTGAAAATTTTGGATATGTGCATTCCCATCACATACATTGTGACCACTAAATCTAGGCATCTGACAGTATATCCTAGCAGGCATAGTTTCTACTTTATAATCCACCCATGACAAATCCAGTTGGTCATACAAAGGATCAAAAGGGCTGACAGGAGGTTTAGCTTTCTGACAGGCAGACACAACAGGGTTACTGCTTTTTAACTGGGCCTGCTCAGCCTCTAAGAATATCAACCTATTTCTTATCTCTTCTATTCCTTTATCCAACATTTTACCACTGAGTATGGGATAATTCATACTTGGATTCATAAAAACCCTACTCTTAGACATCCTTTGTCTGTCTAAGACCTAAGGCTTCCCCTGGCATCTAACCTATGCAGTAAAACAGCAAATAAAGGGGAAGTAACAAGGTACCTTTTCTCATACAGATGCAGAAATATGTACATCTTTCAACCAATAACATACATCTATCTTTCATGTGCATTTAGATCTTTTTTGCAGAGTCGCCACCTCTCCAGAGAGGACAAAATTTACAGCAGCTGAAAGCTATTTTTTCCAGGTTCATTCCACCAGCAGAGCAAAACTTCACCAGAGACTGCATGATATCACTTTACATCAACATTCCCCAGTAGAGTCGCCATTTTGTTGGTTTTTTCTTCTGAATCAGCATTAGGGTTTGCCACTTCTAATGCACAGGCAGATTCAGCCAACTAAATACAGGAGGTTGCGTGAGCTGCCTCCCCTTCACTTCTGGTTCTGTCGCACCAAGGGGGGGTATCCCTATAACTCAAGATGTAACCTTGACTAGCTCAAAGATAGAAGGATCTAACTTGACAACAACAGGCAGAATACTCTCATGTATGGACCAAGATCTGCATGATAGATCACAAGGCTGGCAACATTCTTGGACATGGTGTCTGGTTAGGTATGAGAGCATGCAGGGGGTTCCTAATCCTACTCCTACAACTAACAGGTGGAAGTATGAAATGTTTTAGTTTGAATTTTGGATGCAAAGCTGGACATGGTGTATAACACAAGAACACAGCATGATTGGTGCCTATCCAGGGCTTGGAGTCGGTAGACATACACCTGTGAATGATCAGCATGAATAGCTAAAACTGGATTTCAAGGGGATACACATGATATCTGCCTTACAGATATCTCCCAATGAAGAGTGTTAAGTTATCTCTACTTATGGCATCCCTACTGCAGTATACCCTTCCCAATGTTCAACCTGAAAACAGTTTAATCTAGCCCTTGAGCAGAAGTTAAAAGATCAGACATTCAACATAGGAATTCTATGCTCTAGAATCTAAACATTACGCAAATATCCAGATCCAGAAGAAGAATACATGCAATACTGGAGACAGAATTAACACAACACATGCTAAGATAGCATTACTCATATAAGATCAACCATGAAATCAGTGGATTCATGCCAAATCGTACAACAGGAGATACATAAACTCACAAGTTAGACTGTACAGAGCAACCAGATCAGCTGGTTTTAGATTACAGAGCCAAAAATCCTCGACTTTCAACAACCTCTGAATGAATAACACCGTCTGCATTATATAGCAGGAGGGCGTATTCAGCATTAACTACCAGGTTGACCAAAAATCCCGCCAGATACACAGTATCAGGAAAATGGCGCTCAAACACATTACCAGATTGGCGCCCAAACATGAATGCAGCAGGTAGGGGAGGAGACAGGAAGATATCTCGAGCCCTGTGCCACTGTCCACTGATGTACACCTTCAATCGGGTACCAGATCCGCCCATACCTCTGCAACCTTCGCCATTAATGGCGCACCAACCCGCGGCCTCGGGAAAAAACATCAAACAGTTGATCGCAACCATTTCCCGCCGAGATTCATCATCATGATATTCGAAAATGCAGGATACAATTATCCCACATGCACCCCGCAGCAACCTCTTTAACACTTTATATACTAGGTCATGAGCATATATCATGTCAGTGCTTTTGCTCCTGACGACACTAGTATAAGACTTCATCATCATCACCCTCCAGCAGCATGATATCCTGTTGCTTGAAATATCACCCTGACGTCAGCATCATATCGCAATACAATCTGCATGATAATTGCCTTCATCGGCACGACCTGATCCATCGGAGGAACATCCTCCTGCTGAGCTTATACCAAAAGTCTGGCCGATGAACATCCTGATGACATCATCATCATATCCTGCTGACGTCATCAGCATATCTGCCTACTGCGCACCTCCTCATATCCGGATGACGTCATCATCATGTTTGCAAATATCGGGAGATCTCCACAAGATGATCTGTGTTAGAAATATGACCCCCCCGGACCTTGATGACGTCATCATCATATCGACATCAGGATGATATTCGGAAGACAACCGGATATTTGGAAATATCATCCTGATGCACAAATATCAGGTTGCACTGTAGCTCCACTATAAGATCGGGGCGATAGATGAATATGATGATGCTTGAAAAGATCACCCCCACTAGATAATGCACGAAGCCGGCAGGCGGATATCTCCTTGATATCAGCATCATCATGACGCTGGAACAAACATACACCCGAGTGATATTCAAAAATGAAAACATCACCCCCTCCTTCGGAAATATCATGATGCAGATAGGCAGAGAAAAAGATATCACCCTGATATAAGGATGACGTCAGCATCATCAGGATGACAAAACAACGAACATGAAGTGATACAACATCATCAAGATGATATTGACTAGGATCATCCTGACGTTCAAAATATGATGACCCCAGTGAATATCGGGTCGCACTTAGAACTCTTCAACAACATCATCAGGATGATCATAACCAAGATCACCCGATGATAAAAACATCACCCCGGCGAAATATCATGAAGGCAGAAAATATGATGACCCCCGCAAGCAACACGGTGATAACTGGAAATACGATGATGATGATGACGACCCTTAAGAAAAAACAAGTCAGGTCGAACAACTTAGAGAATAACCCCTTCAGGATATCGGGGCAACATCATCGTCATGTTTGGGCAAGGTGATAAATGGGAGATCACCGGATACTTGAAAAATCACCCCTGCAAGCAAATCAGGGCGCACTGTAGCTCATCAGCAGGATCAGGATGATATCCAAACATCACCCGATATTGAAATATGATGATGACGATGAGAAACCAGTCGACGAAGAACATGATGATGCAGACCATCATCGAAGACAAGATGATGATGATGACCTCCTCCTCAGGAAAATATGATGCTGCAGCTGAAAAATGCTGAGGAGATCCAACACTTAGAAAAAATGGGCAAGAAGATAAAGGGTTCAAATGAAGAAACCCCCTAATCATGAAAAATCAACCCCAGGTCAAAATGAGTGCTAACAGGATGGATTAATTCTCTTTACTATTTTGATTTTTTTAACATATTGAGATACTCCATTGGTTAGGCATAGAACCTTTTGAGGTGAATGATGTTGATAGGTTCATCCAAAGGATGGCCTTAAAGTGTAGATAGCTAATATGTCCTAAACCCATAACGGCTAGTGATGATGAAGGGGCCCAACCAATTAGGCTCAAATTTTCCTTTTTGTCATGATCTTGAAGATTCTTTTGATTTTCTTTAAGCACAAGATATCCAACTTCGAATGTGTGCTCTTTTAGTCTTTGATTGTAGCTATAATGAAGGTGATTTTGATTAGTTGTAAGGTGATCAAGAGCTTTGAGACACCTTTCATCTAATATTTTCAATTCTTGCAAGCGATAAATTCTATAGTCTTCTTCATCAATGAGATGTTGTAAAGATACCATTGAGGAGGGGAGCTCGACCTCGATTGGTATGATGGCTTTAGATCCAAAGACAGGAGAATATGGTGTGGCTCTAGTAGGTGTGTGGATGCTAGTGTGATATGCCCACAAAGTAGGATTGAGTTGCAAGTGCCAATCCCGGACAACTTCATTGACTATTTTCTTTAGTATCTTGAGGATAGTTTTATTTGAAGCTTCATCTTGTCCATTACTTTGGGGATAGTATGGAGTGGAAAAGTGGTGTTGGATATAAAACTAATGGTATAGGTGACAAACTTCTTAATTTTTAAAAGGTTTACCATTGTTAGTAACAATAGCTTGAGGGATACCATACTGACAAATGATATAATGGAGGATAAACTTGGTGATTTGCTTACCAATTATATAGGTAAGGGGGATAGCTTTGACCCATTTTGTGAAATACTTAGTGGTAGTAATAATGAACGAATGATTATTGGATGAAGGAGGGTAGAATTTACTAATGAGATTGAGCCCCCATTGTGAAAAGGTCCATGGTGTAGTAATTGTTTGCAGTTCTTGTGCTGGTGCATGGATCAAATCACTATGTTGTTTACAAGGAAGACATTTCATAACAAAGTCATGTGCATCCTATTCCATAGTCGACCAATAGTACCTGGTCTTTAACAACTTTTTAACTAAGGTTGGACCACTAGAGTGTGCACCGCATATACCCTCATGTACCTCATGTAAGGCAGCTTGGGCATCTTCCGAGTTAAGACATCTAAGGAAAATCCCATCAAATGTCTTTCGATAGAGTGTATCACCGAGAATGGTATAACAAGATGAACGATGAATGAAAGTTTAGCATTGGGCATCTGAAAGGTTAGGTGGGAGGATATGATCATAGAGATAGGCATAGATCTCATTGTACCAAGGTGTTGGGACCAACAATTTCATGCATACAAGTTCTATCTCAGGTACATCAAGTGCAAGAATATATAATTGCTTAGCCAAAAAATTTGAATACGGGCTATTAGAATGGACATCAATTAATGAACCCATAGTTGCCATAGCATCTGCAGCTCTATTTTTTATTCTAGGAATTTGCTCAAACTGAATTCATGAGAAGGATTACTTGAATGTATCAACCAACTTCTTTTAAGGGAGTAGCTTGTCATCTTTTGTTTGATATTCATCATTGAATTGGAGGATAACAAGTTGTGAATCTCCATAGACTTCAAGTATTTTAATATTCCATTGAATAGCCATTCTTAGCCCTTTGATGAGTGCTTTATATTTTGCAATATTGTTTATACAAGGAAACATGATTCTATAAGTTTTTGGTATAAGGTCGCCTTGTGGTGTGACGAAAAGGATCCTGCTCCTGAACCATGATGTGTAAAAGATCCATCAAAATATAATTTCCAATTTGTAGGGGAGTCAATGATAAGAGTTGACTCATGAAGAAATTCTGAAACAAGTGGGTGATAATCCTTAATGGGTGCATCGGCTAATTGATCAACAATGACTTATCTTTTATAGCTTTTCTATCAACATACTCAATGTCAAATTCACTCAAAATCTGAATCCATTTTGCCATATGTCATGTCAATGTAGCTTTTGAAAGAAGATACTTTAGTGGATCAACTTTGGAGATGAGCTTAGTTTAATGGCTTAGCATATAGTGGTGAAGTTTTTGTGAAGCAAAGACAATAGCAAGCTATGCTTTCTCAATAGGTTTATAATTTAGCTCTTAACCTACCAGAGTATGATTAATGTAGTAGATAACTCTTTCTTTCCTATTGTCATCATTTTGTGCTAATAAAGCTCCTAGTGCTGCAAATGTAGATGATATATATAAAAGGAGCAGTTTACCCTGTATCAGAGGAACCAAAATTGGTGGTGTTGCAAGATATTTCTTCAATCTATCAAATGCTTCCTCACATTTCTCATCCCATTGGAAGTCTAAATTTTTTCTCAAAATATGTTCAAAGGATTGACATTTATCTACAAGTTGTGCTATGAATCTCCTGACAGACTGAAGCTTACCTTGAAGATGATGCAATTGTTTCAAATTTTGTGGAGGTGTTATTTCAACTATAGTCTTGACCTTAGCAAGATCGACTTCAATTCCTCTATGAGAGACAATGTATCCTAAGAGTTTACCAGATGTGACACCAAAGACACATTTCTTCGGATTGAGGTGAACCTTATACTCTTCCAAGTGGTCAAATATTTTTACAAGTATACATAAGTGATCTTCTCTTGTTCGTGATTTACCCAAGATGTCATCTACATAATCTTTCATTGTTTTGTGAAGCATATCATGAAAGATCGCAATCATTGCTCTTTGATATGTGGCTCCCACATTTTTAAGACCAAAAGGCATTACTTTCTAGCAATAAACATCCCAAGCACATATAAATGGCACTTTATAGTAATAGTGCAAAATCATGTCCAATGGATCAGGCTCAGAAAAATAATCACTTTCAAAAAATGGCACTCAAATACGAGTTGCCTATAAAAAGTTATTACAATTTTTTATTTTGCCTCTTACCTATTTTTGACACTAAAAAATTAAAAAATAATTGCCTTTCAAGTGAAAGAATTAAATTACATTCCTCTCAAATGCAAAATTAAAATTAGATGAGGAGACTGGAGTGAGTTTAGTTACCTTCTGGTTGGGCATGACCACACCATATGACCAAGGGGCTAGGATTTTTGGTGTACCTTTTTGTCAATGAATAGTGTGGATCTCTGCGGCAATAAACTTGATGTCATGCACAAATAATTCCCCTTTCTCTCCATTGAGATGAATTGCCCCTTCTTTGCTAGAACATATCACCTAAATATATGGTGTTTTGGGATGGATTATGGCACTAGACGGGGTCGACTTGAGCCCAATTTTGACGTTGCACCAAGGTTTTGGGCCTCTTCATAGGGTCGACATGCAAACAGAGGTGATGGTGTCTTCTCTATGCTTGGGTCCTTGCATAAGCGTTATGAGCAGGTTGCCTTCCTTCTAGACGGGTCACGTGCTTTCTCAATAGTTTGTGAGCCAAGACAATACGCCGCAACCACAAACCCTCGCTCTACCTTTTGCAAAATGATTTATCATATATACTACTTGGGTCAGCTTTTGCAAACACAACCTTAGAGAGCACATAGGTGCACAAATATTTCCATATACGGATCATCCCACAATAATGGGTTATGCTTTTTGGCCAAACTTGACATTGAAATCAACATTTTGAACTAAATCTTCACTTTCTAACACCTATAGCCGCTAAACCGTTAGGAATTTGAAGATGATGCGAACTAGTGATTTGTGAGATTTTGTCTATAGATTCTAATTTTTTTTTTTTTTAATTTGGACTTAAATTGTAAAAATTTTGCATCTACTTTGATAACTAGTTTTTAATAGTAAACAACATTTTTTTAAAGTGATGTGCATTCTGTCGACATAAATTTTTTTCTACAAAAGATAAAATTCTAATTCTTTTGAATTTAGATTGGTAACACCGATATCTAGAGGATGCATTTGGTTTCATAATGTTTTGTTGAATTTTTTTAATTGAGTTTTGAAGTCAAACCAATTATAATTTAGACATAGGTGTATTCTATCCAACATAACATTTTTTGTATGTATCAGAATTCAATTTTTTTTGTTGGAATAAGGACATCAATACCTAGAGGACATGTATTTTTTAGAATTTTTTTTCTCTATTTTCCTGTTTTTTCGTATGTGTGAAACAAACACCTTGATGTTTATTGAAAAACCTACATTCACAAGGAATAAAAAATAAATATAATAATCAAATTAAATATATTTAAAATTATACTTTTTGGGAAGCTTATAATAAGGACTACATACTTACAAAACATAAATTTTAAATGAATTCATTTGATCCCCCAAAAGGTAAATCAAAAGTGGTTTTTTTATGAGCATTTTGATAGGTGTAGAGGAGACTCCATTATAGGTATGGTTTAAAACTAGCGGGATTCTATCCAAGGTGTTTTGAATCTAAGAGGGCTTGATCAAACCCTATTTAGTTAAAATCCTTTAAATGGAACCTTTCAAAGCTTAAATCATTATATTTTCTAAAAATATGTGATTTCAACAAAAATCAAGATGTCCCAGAAAGTGTAACCCATTATTGTGGCAGCACCCATACATGGAATAAATTTGCATGCAAATATTGTTTAAAAAAGCAATCTATAGAAAAAATCAAACCAACACCCAAATGTAGAACCTGGCTTTGATAACATGTTAGAATTTTCCAAAATCTCTACAATGTTTGTCGGTACCGATGAGCCACAGAAGATAGGCAACCACACACTCAACCTCTGTGATAGAAAATAAAGAAATACAATGCAAAAGAGAACACATGAAAAATGAATAAGTCGAACCGATTATGAATATTATGAATAATTTTTCTACATATCTAGGAGAAGTGGTTGAATTGCATAAGAAGTTGACTCATACCCACTAATAGTGGTGGTAAGTTTGTTCCTCCAAATAGAAAGAGGTCTCGTCACATATCTTAGAAGAGTTTGAACAACTCTCCAAGTTGCCACATAGCCACCTAAAATGGCTTAATGCCAAGTGTAGAAATACATGCATAATTACTTAATAATCTTCTACACTAACAACTGGTTGGTGGGAATTTCTCTTTGTAGTAGGGAGTGGGCTCAGTCAATCACTTCCCCACTCTCTACTGATCCTCATCTTTCCCAATTGAGTGCGTCATCAATAGTATTCTAAGGTGATAGGCCATGTGTGAGGTTAGGTGGCAATCATCTATTGTGTTGTTGAGTTCCTATTGTGGAGGTGTGTGTAAATTGGCATGGTGGTGGGTTTATGAGTATAAGTTGGTGCTATGAAAAGAACTATGCGTAGGGGTGACACATGACTAAATGTTATAGGCTAGTGAGTAAAATTCCCTTAGTAACTAATCTTTTTTTGTGCAAGTTCTTTTTGGCCATTGAGTGTTATCCATCTAATCCTTTCCTCCACATGTACTAATTGTTTGATGCTAGGTTAATTTCATGATGTTTAACTCTAGCATTAGGGCTTGGGCTTTTTTTTTTAACATATTCTTGACTTATGTAGATGGGCGTGGGTGGGTCTTAGTATATATGTGCACTAGTTGTGTTGTGCCACATATCCATGTGGATAGGAGAATGGTAGGGTTCTCTAACCATTATTGAATAGGCTATGTGCTATAGGCAATGCAAGCATACTATATAGGTGGTTAATGCTTAACCAAGTTCTATTAGTCCAAGGGACCAATAAGAGTAATAGGGGGTCCACAAGTATAATGAATGGTGATTGGTAGAGTGTCATGTATCTTCAAGTGGGGATGGTGGGCCTAGTTTATCTATGTGGTGGGGCTTGTTTGCAAGAGGGTGCATAAATGCTTATGTAGGGGCTATGTGGGAATGTTTTATGGAAATAACTTGCTTAGCCAACCATTTTTATCATTAACAATGATCTTTCACCTTAGTGGTTACTTGTTACCAACTCAATGGATAATGCTTTTCATAACAAGGAGTGGGATAAACTAGTAGGTTCTTCTCTCTACAATCTTCTTATCCATTGATTTCTCTGGGCCTTGCTACAATGATTATAAGTTGTTGATCTATTCTTGTCATTCAATGTATTTAACTAAAGTTTGTACCTATGATTATTTGAATGGGCTTGGAATTATATGTCAAGGTTTCAATGCATAGTTGGAGATTGATATAGAGGATAGGTGTCTAGGTGGACAATTTAAGACTATAGCTACTCCACAAACCCAGTAAAATGATGGTGGCCATTGGTTACCCTACTTATGACATTGTGGCTCTCTATAAAGGCAAATTAAATCTTTTGGAGCCATGTCTCAAGGAAGATATTGCCAAGAATGGAAACTTGAGGTGAAAGTGCTAATATTATGTGTAGAGAGACTAAGATTGAATCAAATACATGGTATGGGTGTCATTCTTTCCCTAAATGAAAGCCAAAAACTCTAATGAGGTTGTTGTAGAAGGATGAGTGCATAGAAGTAGAATTTTTTCCCCTATTCATATAGAGATTTCAAATCCAATGAGATTGTCCTACCTACAAAATTAAATCCAAATGTGTCTTATTGTTGAAGAGAATTTATTTCCTAGCACAGAGAGCTAGTGTATCTTGTAGAGCACCAAATTGGTGACTAGTGTCTACATCTTAAAATTTTTAGAGCAATCCTAATAGCTCTATGTGTGCTTGTTTTTCTATGTAACAAGGGTTGGTCATTTAGCTAATTTCTTGTACAAGGATATCTAATTATAGTCTAGGGAATCAAATATCACATGCCATTGTTTTGTTAGGGTCAAGAATGAATTGTATGATCCATAAGAATGTGTATTGAAACATGAATCATTCCGTAGATGACTACAATGTTAAAAGGGATCTTGTTAGTGTGCTACAAACTCTCTCAAGTCACATTCATTGGCTTGTTTGAGTTAATGGATTTATTGGTGTATCAACACTTAAAAATGATTAGAAATGCTTTGGATAAGTCTTTCCTCAATGTAAATGAGATATTTTTGTTTCAAGAAGAACTTTTTGTGTGATGTCCCTTGAATCTTTGATTTGTGTATGTGTGCACTTATAGTTCCATTATGGATTCACATTAATGATCTTCTTTCTCCTTGTTAACTTTGACTCTATTTCTCAATGAATAGCCATGGGTCTAGAATGGTGAATGATAAAAAAAATTATCAAATTTTACATATATTATTATTCCTTAATAGTCAGGATTAGATTAGGCTCTACCCACCCCTATGATTTGATTATATAGATTATGTCAAATTATTTGTGAGATTAAACTAATTAACATTTAGAGAATCGTGCTACTATGGATGCTAGATTGCATGTATTACATAAAAAAGGTTCACTTGGGGATTTATCTTAGGGAAAACAAAGTAGTTTCAAAGCTTAGGCTGTATATATGGAATTTTCTCTTATCTACATAAAAAGGTTTATAGGCCTTGATGTTAGTAAACCAACATACTAAAATCTTAGTAACAAATTTTTGGGGGTTTCATATGTATAGGGTATGGATTATTGGAAGGATTAGTGAGCTATTTCATTTCTCTTTACTTATCCTGTGTAAACATTTCGAAACACCCGAGAGTAGGTCTAGCAAAACCTAAAGTGTATAGAAGTTGCTCACTCTTATTAACTAGTCCATTATTGTTCAATATCTAATCATGAGTCTTATCTCTTTACTTGGGTCAAAACACATCCCCAAGCTTAGGTTTTGAGTCTAGTCTCTAAGATTTGTGGATTTATAGTTTAAGGAACCAACACTATGCATATAAGAAACTACTCATAAATAGAAGTTGGAGATGTTGATGTCAAGCCCTCAAACAAAATTATTGATGTAGAACCCCCAACATCTGAGGCAACATCACACAAGAATCAACCCTCTTACCTAAGGAAGTTTAAGTAGAGTGATTATTCTAGTCACAAATGTAGGTGAAAGGGTAACCACTAGACTTCATGATTTATGGTGACAATATGAAGAATCTAATCTCTTCAAAAACCTTTAAGAGATTAAGCCTTCCAATCATGCCTCGTCTACATCCCTAAAAACTAGGGTGGCTCAGTTATTAGAAAACTCCACCTGTATATAAGTCACTTTCCAATGTCACTTCACATATTCTATTCATCATTTTTAGGAAGAAATAGTTTGTCATATAGTGTATGGACATCCATACATGCATAATCATATGTGTATGTATAGAACAAACCCTCACAACATAGTTGTGACAGTAGGCAACAAGAGGTGCTAGATTCTATAAGTGAATTTATGCTCAACACATGGTGTAATAGATCCAAAGAAGGTTGGGCCATATAGCTATGCATATTTAGAATTTTACATCTCACCTCTAGCTAAAGAACTATCTATTATAGCAAAGATAGATCAAATTATGGAAACTGTGTTAAACTAAAATTTCTCTATGCCTATGTACAAAGTTCTCAAAAAGAGTTGGCTTCCATAGAAAGACAAATGGTTCACTAAGTAGCAATTATAATTCAAGGTTCCATGCCTACTTCATAGACTCGATGTAATTGGGACTATCAATTCATAAGGAGGGACAAATAATCTAGGAGAATTTGCCAAACAAGGTACTGTAATAACACCCAAGCCATCTTCATGGCATGTGACAACTATAGGGATACTTCTCAAATCTATAATACACCAAATCAACTCCTATATACTATAAGGAACACAAAGACTCATATCCACTCTCTAGAAAATGATACACATGCTCCAATAATAGTGCAATGTACTTTGCAAAGAGATAAATGCTTTTGTAGAAAAGATACCTCAACCAATCAACTCATGGTTTCTACTATACCTCCAATTGGGTCTAATACACCTCTTGGAAAGATTGCAAAATCCAATTCACAAACCTGCTCACTACATCATTGTGAGCAGCATTCTATAGTCTTAAAAAAATAGTTGATATGGCAACCATGTTTGCACCCTCGAGGCTCATGGTATGCCAAGTCACATGCCAACTCATTAGGGACATGTTAGCAATTTGTTTATATCCAAAACCATTGAGAGATGGGAGTTTAATGTAGGAAATAGTTCCACTTCTTGTGGAGATGGTTCTACTTCCTAGCAACTCTTGGCCTCCATGGCATTAATTATTGTAATATATGTATACATACACACATTGTTATAACATAGTTTAGACAATCAATAAGAATTTATTCATGTAGAGGATAATTAACCATACACCTTTCTCAAAGGTATGCCATGTAGAGAACAAATAGATGAATAAAATATATTCACTATTTTGTTTTATATATTTCAATCTTTATGCTCTTTAATGTTATTTTTTGATTAATGGTAAAATAGGTTTTGAAGGGATCCCAAAACCCTATTAAAAAAATTTGTTCACAAAAAAGACAGCGAACCAACAAAAAATCAAAAGTCATCATAGATGATCATAAACAAAATGTTGATCATAACATAAGTCACAACCAACCAACAAAAGATCATAAGCCACAACAAAACAACAACACACCAAAAAACTATTAAATGAAAACAATGAGCAATAGAAAACATAAACAAAGACAACTAAAGTTGCTTGAGAGTCTTAGCAGTCTCCATCTCTTGAATCTTGAAGTCTTCATTCAGCTTGGTAAAAGTAAGGAGCTGCTTCTTCTCTTCAGCAAAGGGTTTCCTTTTGCTAGCCTTGGTCTAGGAGCTTGGGCCTACATGATCATTTCTATTTCCTTTCTCATTCCTCTATTTCACATTTTCCTCTCTCAAATCTCTTAGCTTTTTAGTAAGGATTTTTAGCCCCAAAGCACTATTCTTGATAGTGTTATGACTCACTTTGAGCATGTGTTCTAGGTTATTGTTGACCACCTTGGAGACCATCTCTAAACCCATAATCTTGTCCTCCGTACTCTATTTCCACTCCTCTAAGTTACCCTTTTCCTCATTAATGTACTCATTAATAGTCGCCATTTTCTTTTCCAACTTTGAAACCTTGGGAACAACCTCCCAATTATGCAAAATGTTCACATCATCCTCAGTATGAAGTTGGTCCTATTTCCAATAGATCTCGTGGAGGATAGAAAGCTTAAGATTAATTATGTTAATTTCAAGGTAGAACCACTTCAACATCACATTATGGGCTTCGATGAATTCCATAACCATGCTCAAAGTATTAGCAATATCATCTTTATTGGTATTATTAGCCACTTGGTCAGTAAAATATTTAGGAATTTCAGGGAAGGGGACACCAATCTCTAGCTCCATCATACATTTTCCCTTCTCATTCAGTTTACTAGCAGATGTGAGATCATCAGTACCAGTTTCCATATCCTTCTCCCTAACCTTATCCTCATCAAAGCTTATGGACTTACCCTTCTTCTTCTCCTTTACATTCTTCTTCTGTGAGGAGGCTTCAATCCTCCCATCCTTCTCTTTGTCACTACCAGTTTCAAAACCCTCCAACTAGGATGTGTTGAGTTTATTTTTCCCCTTCTTCACTTGAATTTTAGGGGTGTCCACTTGAAGTTTATGTTTTCTATTGATAGGGGTTTTTAAATCCTCATACTCATACTCAGGATCTGAAGAGACTGAAACATGAGAAGAATCCTTAGATTTGTCCCCCTATTCCTCCTCTTCTTTATCTTCTTCCTCCATGGAATCTGTAGCTTCAGATTCTGAGTACTTGACCACTCTGGAGTTTTTAACTTTCTTGCTCTTAACCTTCTCAAGAATGCTCTTACTGGGGGTTAAAGTTTTGATATGATTCACAATCAGAAGAATCAAACCTTCATGGATAACAGGGAGGACTTCCTATTGTGCCTTGCACACATGCCCCATTTTGCCAAATGGAAACCCCCTCTTTTGGTTTGGCTTGGAGTCTCAACCTTTGTTACTTATGATGATAAGAAGGTGAATTTGTGCTTAGAGTGCATGATTTTTTATAGATCTAGATATTTTGCATGATTGGAGTAATTTGATGTCTTTTGTGATTGATTTGGAAGTTTCTTGAGTGGTCTTGTGCTTGAAAGATAGCTATTTGTTACCTTTTGCACTGAAATTAGGTGTTACTGTACTTTGCTCCAAAATCCCATGTCACTGGATATTGCCCTTGAAATTACTTTTGCAGATGTGTCATGTTGAAATTCCTAGTTTTCAGGTCTTAGAGTTGCAAAATCATGACAAATTCCACAAGATTTCACTAAGGGGTTCATATACTTTCATCCTGTCGCATGGTCCTGAAGCCTTGATTTGGCTAAGTCTGAAACCCTGAAAACCCTAAAAAATGGCTAAGTCTAAAATCTGGTGGAACCACAAAAATCTAGAATCTGCATATGAAATCCTATGTATCTGGAACCTATCACAAACATTCTGACAGTATATTTCAAAATATTTAAAGTATATCTAAACATACTTAAATATATTTTGAAATATACTGTCACCCTGGACATTTCCAAATCTAGCGCTAAAAATAACCCCTACTGCACTTTACGCCAAAAACAACCCCTACTACACTTAGCACTAAAATCCTTCCTCACTGACTAGTGCTAAAAAATGCGCTCACTACACATATCCTATCGGGTCCAAAATCTCCGTCAATCCACTTGCACTTAAATTCCCTGCTAACGAGATTTGCACTAGAAAAGCACCCTACAAACTTGTGCTAGAATCCACCCTGACTAACCTTATGAGATGCTATTAGTCAATCCATGCCCAAACTCGCATCTACCTTCTTTTGTTTTCCTTGCGCTAAAAACATGGATCACAGACCTACGCTGAAAACTGCATTCACTGACTTTAGTCAGTTGATTTCAAATCTAGCGCTAGGTCGATGGAAGCCAAAACACACACAAGGAAGTCGAACCCAAAAGTAGCGCTAAAATATTTTGCACCAAAAACAAACCTCTCTGACTTGCGCTAAAATCACTTCTGACTGACTTTTAGTCAATGACACCCAAAATTAGCGCTAAGTTAGTGACCCCTAAAATCCTTCTTTTTGCAAAAAAGGCTATAAAAACATGCAATAAAAGTTCCTAAATGGATTCAAATGACCCAAAAAACTTCTTAGATCATCATATTGGCCAAATGGGTACTTGAAAATGGTGAAAAATTAGAAAATCATGTAAAAATCACTAAATTTATGAAGTTTACAAGGAGGTGACATTGACAATGAGTTGTTCCTAATTGATCTATGGTTGCAAATGAATGTATTTTGATCCAAATTGATGAAAAATGATTGTTTATGATGAAATTAATGCTTTTCATTGTGAATTTCTTGGAAGGTGAACACACAGAGGTGCAGTGTTGACCCAGAACTGCAGAATCAACATTCTATCAACCAAATTGCGGCTACACGTGCAAAAGGGAGTCAATATGATGTCCAAGATGATGGATATAGGCCTCAAGAGTTAGAAGACATTGAAGATCATGCCTATTTCATGGTAGTTCCTACAAATCCAGTCCAATGTCTAGGACATGTTCATGGTTGTCCTAGCAGTCTAGTCATGCAATGATGATCCAGCAAGCATCCAGTTGGATACACTTTCACCAAGAATGTGCCACACACTCCCCTTGATTCAGTCAACATTTGGAATCCTATGAATCCACATCAGATCAAGTTTTCAAGTGTCATGTGACTCTATTTTGGCTTTATTAGGCCTTGAAAATTGAATTTTCATCATATACAACCAAATGGGTATCCATTTTGTCCAGGTTCAATGTATTTGCAAGCTATATTTTGTCTTTTTCCTAAGAGACAAATGCAAATCTAAAAATGTAACAAACTGCTATATCTCATTAAATGCCATGCAATCTGGACCATTGGTGTTGAGTAAATCTCTACTGTCCATTAAAAAACATGGTATGGTGCCTTGTCCATAAAAGGGCCATCATTCTCTCATTGTAACCAGTAAGGTTTGATAATGAATTGCTGAGACTGCCAAAATTTAGTCAATACAAAGCAAGTTTTGCAGGTTGCTGGGAATTTGCATCATTGTGTTGTCTCATTTTGGATTTCATGGTTCATGTCAATCTAAAATTAGTTAATATTCGGTTGCATTTGTGATTGATCATTCAAATATTTGATGGATTTCCTATCCATACCATTAATGGTTTGCTGATTATATGTCATTGTGCATGGTTAATATGGGCATATTTTATGAGACAAGTTCAATTGTGTGATTTCATTGAGCTGCGCCAAGGACTGGGTGTTTGATGAACCCTCCACGATTTCAAAATCATTGAATTTCCTTAGAAGATTGCACAGTCTCTATGGCATTGTGGGCTTCCTGTTTAAGCAGAGATTTGTTTGTTATTGGGAATCTATCTATCTATTTGTTGATCATTCTTGTAATTGTCTATAGGATTTCTTATCCCTTCTCTCTCTCCCTTTCTTTTTGCATTTCTTTATATAAAGTTTATTATATTTAGGGTTTGAGCAACATTACATTGATTATCTGCTAGAAAATTTTAGACTTTATAGTCTGAACCAGCTAGGGTTTCTGCATATATATTGCTGCCATCTTTCATAAACCCTGCATTTCATGTAAAACCCCTTGTAGGAACAACTAGAACATTCCACTAAGAAATTCCATGCAAACTAAGACCTAGATGTATTATCCTTGGGGCGGTCCTATCTTGGATAGGATACCTTTTTCAAGAGAGGTGAGATACCTGTATTTCACCTACGTTATGTGCTAAAAACACCATCAACGCTTCCTATTATCTGTAATAGAATTTTTCATTGACATCAACATATAAAACGGGAAGGAGACTGTCATGTCCCTTTTTTCAAAAATAGCAGTTACTAAAAATAGTAAGTCAAGGAGAGTCACAGGGGACATTGGGCAAGAATATATATTTAATATTTATATTGCCCTAATAACATTTACATCATATGGGCAAATAAATATTAAAATTATAAATATTAAAACTATACTACCAGCACAAGTAGGGCATAGGAAGTTGGGAGCATCTTGGAAGATTGCATGCAATAAATTAAAAGAATATATGACTGATTTTATGATAAGCCATGACATATTTTATGATAGCGTGCATGCATGGAGTTATTATTTATTTTTGGTGGGGAATATTGCAATGATCATTATGGTGGGCCTATTTTGGAGGGAAATTGATGTAATAGTATTATTTTATTTTATTTTCCAAGAGGTGGATGTTTGGGCTTTCTCCTCTATATATTTGCAAGAAGAAACACATTTGAGGCTATTGTAGATTTTACATTTTCTCTTGCAGAGCTAATGCTTTGTGATTTCTTCAGTGGACAGGGAAACCATTGGAGATGAAGCTTGTGGCCAGTGGACATGAGTTTCCAGTAGTTTGAGGACAATGGTCTTGGGTTACATATATCAATCTCACTTCATAGGTTGCATCAAAGCTGAAGGATTGTAGCAGATTTAATATTGTTTGTGTTTGTAGGGTATTTCAATGTATTTTTGGAGTGTTTTAGGTGCAGTTTGTGGTGTTGTTCGAGTTTGCTGATTTTGTGAGGGTTTGATTGATGTGAATGCTACTATACATCATCATCCACAACACCTTGTTCCAGCCATTCCAAGTGTGTATGCCATTCTAGGGGTTTGGAGGTTGTTGGGTAGATTTTACATGTGCATTTCAACATTGTTTGTTGTTGTGTGTAGTTGAAGTTGTAGATCTATTGTAATAATTTGCTGTTGTGTTAATTTGTTGTATTAGACCTATTTACATGTGTTTTTCATCATTAAATACAATAAATCATTATTTAAGGGTTTTCATGCATTTTTGAGTTTCATGGGTTGTCTGCAGTGCAGTGCAGATTTGTAGTTTCAGTGAATACTGGTGTAGAGATTCATTCTCAGTTTGATGTTGTTGGTGGTTGCTGTTGTGTGATGTCTTGTTGCTATTTATTTTTTCTATTCTAAAACATTTCTAGTACCTTGGTGCAACTATTCCATGTTGGGATGTTGCTCTTGGGGATCCAGGGTGTTTTGGGTAGTTTACACGTGTAGTTTCAGCTTGTTTTAATGTGGTGATTAGCAGATTTGTTGTGAAGTGTTACAAATGTTGTGGCTGTTGTAAATCAGTGCTGCAGGCCTAATTTGATGTCATCTATATCAGAAAATCATAATAAAGAATATTGGAGTTGTTTATGTTCATTTTGGTGTGTAACCTATGCAAACTAGTTAGCTAGTTTGGGTGTTTTGATGCATATTATTGTTAAGTTTGTTAAATGCATTTTCAGATTGAGATTTAATAATCAAAATCAGATTTGGGACATTACAGTGGTATCAGACCATGATCTTTCCAGCCTGTAGGGTTGTTTGATTCATTCTTCTTTGTGAATGAGACCCTAGAGCTTTGAGAAGAGAGCAAAGGAAATTAGCAGTTGATTCCAAATTTGGAGAAGAGAAAATAATGGCTAAAGATGATGAGATATCAAAGTGGTTTGAAGAATATTCCAAGAAATTTGAAGCCTACAAATTAGCTATTTCATTTGAAAGAATTCTAGAAATTTATGGTAAGAAGCAAAGGAAAAAAGAACAAGATAAGGAAGATTCAAAAGTTACAGTAGTAGAACCAACAAAGCCACAAAATATTGCCGAGGAACATATTTTATTGTAGGAGGAAGAGAGACTTGAACTAGAAGTACAAAAATCTTCAATGGTTGAAGGTAAAATTTCTATCATTAATGAATATATTCCAATGATCTCTAGTGAGCTTTCATGTTGGGAAAATATTAATTTTGATGGAGTTAAAGAGAGATTAGATTTGAAAATCATAAATAGAGAACTAGTAATGGAGGAAAATGCTTCGATGATTTCTAATGATACCCAAGAAATACATATTGATGTTTTAAGCATGAAGGACCCAATTCCATATAAGAATAGTTAGCAAGACAACTATATTGATGAGCATGATTTCAAGATGGATGCCTCAGTTGAGACTTATTCTATTGAATATATTCATCATGAGAAGAATGGTACTATTGCAAATACCTCAAATATTTTCAAATTAGCTGATGAAGGTAAACATTTTGATTGCTTCTTTGTTTACAACTTGATAAATAAGGATGTTGGTAGAAGCAAGGATTTACTGCATCGCCATGCTATGGTGTCATTATAATGCTTTTTCTATCATGAGAAGCATTCTAACCATGATGAAAAGATGAAGGGTACAAAGTGGAAATTGGATCCTTCCTTTCAACTTCAAAATTTATCATCCATGTTGGTGTGGGATCTCGGTTCTTTATCCAAAGAGCCACAAGAAGAAGATATTGAGGAGCACATGGAGGCTGAAATTTTTTATGGATTCAACATCATAGCTACAAAAGTGTTTTCTAGTTCAAAATCCTCAACTTCTAGTTGCATTAGATTAGCACAGTTGAATCATGATGGTGAATGCATTTTCTATTTGAGGCAACCACTAGAGAACCCAACCATTGCAATACCAAAGCATAAGGTATGTGAAAAATTCTATGTTGTGAAAATTGCCATGGTTATGGATGTAGGATGGTTATTTTCTTTTTGCAAGTTATTATAGATTCACAAATCCATGGAGTTTAAGTTATCAACTAAAGGAAAAGATATGGATCTTGGAGGTGTCCCTAATGGAACTTTGGGAGTAGTCATAGATAAGAAGATTTATTGTAAGGGAAAGGTTTATTGGGTAGAAATTTGATTGGTTTTGGAGAGAATGCAAACTATTTCATTTTTTGGGTGTAAATATGCCATCATCTCACATCTTTTTTCAAAGATTGAGGGGAGAAGCAACTACCATTAGATTTATGTTTGTAAGGAACATATGTACAAGTTATTTTTTAGGGGTTGCATGGCTTACATTGAATATTTGTTCTTATCATTTTCTACTATATGTGTTTATGAGGAGTTACAAGATGGCCTTATTGAGAAACATGCATATGAAAAACTTTTTTTACAAGATATTAATGTTGGATTTCATCTTGCTAACATTTTTTGAACAACTTTTGGAGAACAAGGTTTGCAGCCCATGAGTCAATTGCAAAGAGCCAAAGAATGCCAGTTCTTGTGTGACTATGGTAATTGTTTTGTGTTGGAAAAGGGGAAATGGGGTTTTAATGGTTTATGCAAAATCCTCCTTTCACTACAAACATTCTGTTGGGATAGTAAAAATTTAAAATTTTTACTGTATTCTCACTTCACCATATCTGAGAAAATCATAAAACATCCCAAAACCATAGTAAAAAATTGATACATCCTACAAGATGTCCATGGCTAAGCAATGCAAAATTACCTAAATTTCAATCTATCGGCAAGACTTTCTGTTGCTTATGCCGATACATAAGAAATCAATGAAAAAGACTATCGGCGTGAGAGTAAATATCAGAGAGAGATTTGTAGAAGTTGCCGATGGAAGAAGTAATACTGATGGCCTTTTATCGGTAAGAGAATCAAGCAGTCACACCGATCGATATAACTAATAGTCATCGGGTGGTGCTTCGAAAATTACCCCGACGGCATATATCATACCGATGAAGCATTTTGGCAAAAGTCTCACCGAACATCCTATGGGGAGAAAGGAAATGATAGCCATCGGCAAGAAATGAACATCGGGATAAAAAATTAATGAGTCTCCGATACTCCAGTGTCTAGGTGAAACAATAAAAAGCACTTTAAATGTGAGTCACACCGATACACCTATCCATCGGCATGACTCAACATATCGGAATGAAGTACTTATATCTTGCCGACTCACAAGTCACAACGATAAAAAGGTGTCGGTGACACTTTGAAAGGTTCTCTCCGATAAGGAATACAAAGTGGCCATCGGGAAGATAACTATGATCAGGTGATTTGAAAAGGATTACCCCGATGGTATATCTCACTCCGATGGAAATAAGATTATACCCATTGATAAGAAGTTTAACCAATAACCATGTCGGTGAGACATTAAGATAGGCCTTCCGATCCAGAGTATAGAAGATTATCAAGAAGACAACGGAGCTCAGGGAAACATAAATGTGTTATACCGATGGTATTGATCATCTCGATAACAAATTGTTGTCACACATATCAGTGAGACTCTCACCGATAGTTATATCGGTAACACTCACTATATCGGAAGGAAATTTAAATCACACGGCGATGAAAGAAAGCATGCCGATGGTTGTGCTCGCTTCGATATGATTCAACATAGTATCAGGAAGACAATTGAGGGGTTACACCGATTGATTATTCGCGCCATGAGGAGATATTAAGGTCGCCCAGACATTTTGAAAATCATGTCAATGACAAGAGTTATGACGATGTGACATTTTACAGCGATCAATGACATTGAAATTACTCAAACGATTAAATGCAGACAACGATGAAATCCTCTAAGATCATTGTAATTACAATTGACAGGGTTGTTTGAGAAGAGGGATAGAAGAATTTTGAAGTGCAAATAGAGGATTTCAATTGGAGCCACAGACGATAGGTACATACATATGAACCATTGTGTTATAGCTTGTGTTAGGATTTTCTGTCAAAATTTGAAAATGGAGACTCCGGGAAAGGGAAAAAGTAGAAAATCACAAGGGGAAACAAGTAAATCTAAGAAACAAAAAACTGATAAAACCCCTGAAGAAAAGATAAAAGACAGAAAGCTCAATCAGGATTTAATTGATCAGTTGCCGGGGTCAACTCCCAAGGCTAGGAGATCTGCTCAACTTAGGGTAGAAATGGAAAAATTAGAAGACAAATGTAAACGCTTAGGAAATATTTGGACCCCGATCAGAGGATATGAACTCTTCAGATTCCACTATAACAAAAGATTCAGGAATGCTCCAGTGTCAAACCCATGGCACTTGAATTTGGGAAAATTAGTTGTGCCTGATGTATTCTTGAATGTTGAACTCCTCCAACTTCTTGCCAAATAATATAATCCAAGTCTGAAAGCTATATGCAAACCACAAGGGGAGCCAATTGTACATTTGTCAAAAAATGCCATTTGTGAAGTGTTCAACTTAGATGATTTATGCACTATCCCCATTATTTATGAGGACCTAGAGAAGGAATACTGGAGAATGGACACAACCTACAATGGATGGAGGTTGCCCATTCATAGGCCCATAGTTGAAGGAGAATTGATGCCTCTAACTAAGAATGATGGTCCTCCTTTTCATGTAGCAATATTTGAACCATATATACAACACACTTATTATTCTGTGGGCCAAGTCCTATGATCAGAGGTACCTGAGTTCATGACAATCCCTTTGATGTTTATAGCTACTGACATCCAATGTCATAATGCAAGGTAGTTTGACTATGTTGCTTATGTTGTTAATAGAATAGATTCTGGCTTGACTGCAATGAGAAACAATTCCCCAGCATGCTCTTTTGAGCATTACTCACTGCTTATGCACAAGGTGCTACATTTCGGCCAGGAAGTAGGGTTATGGCCAAGTGAATTTAAAGTTGTTCCTACAGACCAGAGGGGGCAAAAGTTACCAATACAAATGTGAACTAGAATATGGGACAACAGATATGCCCATTCTAGTTATGCCCAATTTGAAGAACACTGTGTAAAAGTATTGTACAGATATTTCAGCCACCCTTGTGAATACTTGATCTCAACTGAGATAAAAAGGTTCCTCAGGCTGAGAGATTTTGGTGGCCCCCCTACTGTCACTCATAATTGGGGAGACTGGTATTATTTTGAAGATGCTACCATGATTAGAGTATATGGTTTTGAAGACACTCCATTCATCTTGCCCAAAACTGTCCCTGACAGAATTGCTTATTTAGAAATAATTCGGCAGATGCACTGCTCGAATGTAATGCATCTAAGCTCACATGATAAGCAATCTTTTATGCCCAGCACTTTATGTTTTGGAGATTTTACTGTGGTGTCCAAAGAAGGTTACAATCTCATTATGGATAAACTGATGCATTATAACATGAGGAGTGCTGAGGTAAGGAAAGGGTTTGACCCTAAAGGTTTTATTGACTCTGCTCGAAGGAAACAAAACCTCAGTGGATATATACACATCCCTTATCCACATGATGATGTTATTAGAAACCTAGAAGAGGCTGAGGTAGAATTAGTGGTAGAAAAATATAACAGGGATCTAAGTGAGAAAAGAAAACAGCTGGCAGAGATTGAAGTTGTATCTTTAGATGAAGAACCTGCAGGGCAAGAGGAGCCACAGGACTAAACAATACAAATGTCCAAGAGAAAAATGCAACAATATCAGCCTCCTGTTGTAATAAATGATGAGGAGGGGTCTGCTGATGAAGATCCACATCAGATAGCTTATGATTCTTTCATTTCTGATGATAAATTTATTCATTCAAAAGAGTTTAAGTCATTTTTGTATAAATGCAAAGGGAAAGAAATTAGAGAATCAGTGGATGATGTCTCTGCTGATAATGAAAGACAATTGCTAGATATGCTGAAAATAACAGTAGATAAGGAGATGCAGGATATGACCCCTAGCAGGGGTAGACAATTGCTTAAAGATGCAGGGGTTATGATTTTTCCTGGTCTTGATTTGAATTCTGAATTAGTTTTTGACAGTTTTCTAAATAGTACAGATGATAAATATAAACTCACTCCAGAGGGAGTTAATGAAGTGTATATGGGCACAAAATATAATAATGATGAAAATTCATTGATGATATGGGTGCTATATCCTCCCTATAAGAAGACAGCCATCATAGATACTGAAAAAACTTTCGGCCATGTCATGACTTTAAAGGCAGGGGAAACTAAGCCTCTGATTATAGCAGACATTGGCATCAATGTTGCGAAGCTAAACAAAGCACAAGCTCAAATGTTGATCAAGGAAAGAGATGCATATAAATTGAGCTATGAGAGACTAACAAAAGAAAATGACTACTTGAAGGACGTTGTTAAGAGTACTTTTGGCCAATCAACAAGGAGATTAACTCAGGTTGAAAGCTCACAAGGCACTCAAGCATTATCCCCTAATCAGGCAGCACAATTTCAGATAGATACACTTGTCACAGTACTACAGAGCAGACATGCAAACATGATACATTGGTTAAACCTATTTTGGGATAATTACTCTCAAAATTATAAAGCCATTAGAGAACATGAAAGGCTTGAATAGAGAGTGCAGGAGAAATTGAATGAGATACAAAGTAAAGGTGCTTCTGACATTGCAGGTGTTTCCAATGCAAAAGAATTGATCGAGCAACATCAAAAATACTACGATCAACTTAAAACTGATGCTAAGGAAGGTGCTGAAGTTTTGAATGTTGGAGTGCCCGCATTATTTAAAAGTGATGGAGAACTAAAAATCAAAGAAGAGTGGAGCGTTGATTGTCAAGCTATATTACTAGAGGCTATTGGAGCTCCTGAAGACAAAAATTCTGCATCTGGAGAAGCTTGCAAACACCTGGAAAAAATGGTCGCAATTGATGTGATTACAAGAAATGCCATTGAGCTTACTGATTTCCATCGTGATCAAGAGTACTTAGACCATGTGGCTAAAATTTACTTATGGTTGAATAGAGCTTAATTATGGTTAGGTAATGATTGTTGATCTTTTTAATTTCCCAAAAGACTTATTGAAGAGTTGTGTCTCTTCACAAAATATCTATATAAGTTCAAACAATTGGTGCTGAAAGGGAGGCGGTAGAATATAATATATACAGTTCACAATGTTCTCAAAAGACCATGTTGCAAGATTACTATTGAAGAAGTAAATTGAAGTTTTCTGATCTTGTGGATTTATTCTGGCATCAATTGTTTGTTAAACTTACTCAATTGTGTGGTTATCTCCAGTTCTGTATTTTCTTGTTATTTAGATTAATATATCAAGTATATATTTAATTTGTCAATACACATTTGCTGCAGTTGTGTGGTTTGATTAATTGGTTTCTATAATAGGAATTAAAATCCTCCTAATCAGTCACAGTAACCTGGAAGTGTTAGTTTGGATCACTAAGAAGAGCCATATAATTAGGATTGCCATTTTGTCTCCAAGTTAATATTATCTGTTATTCTTACATATTCCACTCAATTGGTTCCTTCAAGAAAGGATTAAAATACCTTCTGGTGAATTATAAGATATTTGATTATATTGGTTGGATCAATAAGAAGAGTTTGTCAGTCATCTCCCTACACGTTTATACAAGTTATAAACTAAAATTGTGCCAAACAATTAGAATTATTGCCCACTATAAGCCACTAGTCTTAGTCCTTCATTTGACTCTGTTACCCAACAAGGCACTGGTCTTATTTCCATTCATTATTTAAATCCTTTTTACCTTGATATTACTTATACAATTTATACCAACCATTAGAATTAGTTAGCAAACTTTCATCTATCCTGCACCATACGCCATTGTAGATAGATTCAGTTAGTCAATACATTTACATTTAGTTTGCCTTAATTCCCAAGGTTCACCCACCTATGTGTAGCGGGACCTAAAGTGTAGGAAATCATCAAACCCTAAAGGTTGATTTCGTTAAGTTAGTTCAAAAATGTTGCTAATCTAAACATAGAGCCTAGCATCCTCTTAGGATTAGCAACCTGCATTTTTGAGACCTAACAAATTGGTGACTCTACTGGGGACCTAAATAAAAGACCTTAGAAGTAAATTATTCCTTTCATAGAGTCATTTCAGGAGTTTTCATTTGGTAACTCTACTGGTAACAAGAACCCTGAATGATAAAATTACAAACTTTTCCTATTTACAAAATAGGTGGCGACTCTAGTGATTGTTTTACAGAAAATTAATACCAAATGGATGGTAGGAGATCCAAGATGGAAGGCAAGAAATTGCAGTCATCCCCACCGCTTAGAAACATTTCTAAAAGAAATGGAACTTCAATTTATTCTCACCAAGATAATAACCAGGATACCCAAGAGAATAACGCAGAGCAAACTATTTCAATTCACAACAAGTTCACACCTCTGCATGATTCAAATAAGAATCTCAATGGAGTAACTGATGATATTTTGGCAAGATACAAACTGGCTCCTCAAGAATAGCTCGAGTATGAAGCACAGGTCATGAGGGATATTGATCGAAACCAAGCTGAATATGATTTCAAAATGTCATTACATCAGGGAGAAGGGATAGGATATGGATTCTCAAATCAAGAAATAAACGACAATCCAAAAAATCAGGAAATAAATAACAATTCAGAGAATCTAGGAAGTATGAGTGAAGAGCAGTAGGAGGTGCTCAGGATCCAGGAAGAACTCGAAAGGTTTAAGATACAGGAAGATAAAAGTTTGTTGCAGCAAGAGATTCAACAAATGAGAAATAAAGCTAAAACAACCCCCCCAAAATATGTACCTCCACATAGAGGAAACAATTCAAGAATTCCACAGCAAAACACAGGTGGAGTTTCAAATTCACATGCATCTAGAAATCATCAAAATATCATACCCCAAAACCCTAGACCACCTTCCATACATAATGCATCTCAACATATGGCAAATACTTACCCACCTCATGGCCAACAGTATTATAGACCACAAAACCCTTACATAAATCCCCACATGAACCAACAGCAGCAATATGCCTATCATCAACCCCCAGGTGGATATAATTACTATCCTAATCCACCACCCATGAACTTTCCACCTCAAAACCTTGCAAACATATGTAGCCAATTTAATTTAACTGGATATCATTTGTATCCATATCCTATGGATAGTACTTGGAGAAATATGGTTCCCAAGTTTACTGGGAATAATGCAATATCAGCTGAAGATCATATCAGAAGTTTCAATGCTTTCATGCAAGATATTGGTATGGACTGGGAAGATATTAGAATGAGGTTATTCATGATGTCCCTCACTGAAGATGCGAGAGATTGGTTCAATAGTTTACCTGATGGCTCAATCAATTCAATAACTGATTTCCATAATTAGTTTAAGGAGCAGTATGGCAACCAATATGCCCTGAGTTTGCATTACATGAATTGATAAGTATACATAAGTACCAAAATGAATCAGTATATGATTTCAATCTAAAATTTTCTGAATTACATAACAAAGTACCACATGGATCTAAGTTATCTGATCCAGCAGCACTGAGCATTTATATGAAAGCATTTGACCCCAAGACAAGGTATGAGCTTAGAAATCGGTGTCCTGCAACCTTGGCTGAAGCACAGAAAGTGGCCCTAACTATTGAAAATAATAGGAAAGCTGTAGGTATGGTTAACAAGAGAGATAACCATAGAAATCCTCAGAATTCAAATATTCAACAGACTAAACCAGAAGGTCAGCATAGGCATGAAAGGCCCAGGTTGCATGATATGCCTTACAATACAAATTGGAAGGATGGGAGACCTATCGACAACAGCAGAAAACAACATTATGGTAAGGATACCCCTGACCCCTTGAAAAGAAACATGGCACATATGGTAGAAAATAAACCTTGGTGTTTGGTGTGCAATCTACCACATTTACCTGAGTATTGTGAGGTGGCTAAATCAGTACAACAAGAGGAGATGTTATACAATTATAATAGAGACAACCATACTATAAATATGATGCAGGACACACCATGTGTGGTGACTGAAGATTACTCTTCTTCAGAGGAAGAGGGATATGAGTATGATGTAGGAAATCAGAGGCATCATATAAACTTGGGAGAGCAAGAAGTATTCTTAGACCAGGAGAAAAGTGGTTATGATGAACCTACTTACTATACCAATCAACCATATGAACAATTGAGAAAACCTACTGATGATGAAAGAGAAGCTCTTACTATAGCTGCAATAGCTCAAGCTAAAAATGCTTATAACTTGAGGAATAGAACAGTAAACATTGAACAAGGAACACCTGGGAGTGTATTCATAAAAGATCAGAATAACAAGAAGAATAATACAAAGTCATCATTTAAAGAACCAGAAAAGGGTGGTAAGGATAAAATGAAAGAAAAATTACAAAATCAAGAAAAAGAAAATATAAAGACAGAAAAGAGTGATCAGACTATGGCCCACTCTTTTGACATTGCTCATGCAGTATCTCAGGTCAAAATATCAGTTCCACTTTTAGAAATGATGAAGATAGATAAATACAGGAATACAGTCGTTAAGCTGATTTCTAATACACCAAGTCAAAAACATAAAGGACATGAAAGTAGAACAAATAATGTTCATCAAGAAACATTCCAAATGCCTGAGGTATACCTTGGCAATACATTGACAAAGAATCCCTCACAGGTAGATCCTTTCTATACCACATTATTGATCAAAAACCGGATAGTGAGAAATTGCATGATTGATTCAGGTGCTACCATGAACATCATGCCAATAGCAGTTATGAAAGAATTGGGAATGTGGGTTGACACTACATTTGGCAAGTGTTATGCAATGGATAATAGATCTATCCCAGTCATTGGTATTATGAGGGATGTGGAGATAAAACTTGCCTCACATCCAGAAGTAGCTTATAACATTGATATTACTGTGGTTGACATTCCACCATATTATGGAATGCTTCTATCAAGACAATGGGCAGCAATGGTAGGAGGGAATGTCCTATTAGACTTATCATATGCCACAATACCAGTAGGGGGTAAAGAAATTAAGTTGTGCAGAGAACCAAGGTATGAAAATATTATAGAACGATTGGATCAACATCAAATAAATTTCTTCTGTGATACAGACTTGGGAGCCTTTAAGGTGGGAGAAAGTATGCCAGAGGTACATAATACTGATCCAATACATACTGAATCTATGAAAGAAAAAAATGATGTATGGAAGATGTATTTCGATGGTGCATGCAGCAAAATAGGAAATGGAGCTGGAATAGTTTTTATTTCACCAAGAGGTAAAACTTTCAAATACTCTTTTCCGTTAACATTTGAATGCACAAACAATGTGGCAGAGTACGAAGCCTTGCTCATTTGTTTGAACATAGCCTCGAAGTATAAAATACAAAAATTAGCAGTATATGGTGATTCTGAATTGGTCACTTCCCAAGTGAGAGAAAAGTACCTATCAAAAAACAAGAGGTTGAAACAATACAGAAATGCAGTCTGGGATAGTATTGAATTATTTGATGCCTTTTCAATTAACTGGATTGATAGGTCTAAAAACATTATGGCAAATTTTTTAGCAAACATTGCATTGAAAAGGGATGATGCCACATTGGGAGGAATTATAGAGGTTGAATTCAAAACCAGACCCACCATCCCAGATAATATACATAACTGGCAAGTGTTTGATAATGATGCTGATATAATCAATTTCTTACATTGTGTTGATTATTATGAAAATCAAGAGATTGATTTTAATGCATTTATAGAAGAACATGATGGGAAGGAAACCCTTTTTGGTCAAGAAATAGTTCAATTAAAAACAAATAAGATACCCAAGGGAATTATAGCATTGGAAAAGGCATTCGATGGACATGACAGATCTAAAATAAAAGACACACCAGTGGCACCGAATGACCTTGAAGAGATCAATTTGGGGACACAAGCAGCCCCAAAGAATGTGTATATTGGAAGAAATCTTAAACCAAAAATCAGGAGCCAAATCATCAATTTACTCAGGAAGTTCAGGCATGTATTTGCTTGGTCATATGATGATTTAAAAGCATATAGAGAGGATCTATTTCAACATGAGATACCACTAAAACTAGATGCTAAACCATTCAAGCAAAAACAGAGGCCAATCAATCCTACCTTAGCTCCTAAAATGTTAGAACTTACAAAATTAAGGGATGGGGCTATCATTAAACCTATCAGACATTCCTCCTCGGTATCTAATTTAGTTCCTGTCAGAAAAAAGAACGGTGATATCAGATTATGTGTGGATTTCAGGAATTTAAACATGTCTTCTCTTAAAGATAACTATCCCCTCCCCAATATGGAAGCAATATTACAAAAGGTTACTGGATGTGAATTGTTGTCAATGATGGATGGCTTCTCAGGTTATAATCAGGTGAAAGTCAAAGAATCAGAGCAATTTAAGACTACATTCACCACTCCATGGGGAACATATGTATATTTGAGAATGCCATTTGGGCTCACTAATGCTGGAGCAACTTTCCAAAGAGCAATGGATGTGGCTTTTTCTGAGTTGATTAATAAAATCATGATAGTATATCAAGATGACTTGATATCATATTCTAAAAGGGCAGAGGATCATTGCACACATTTGGAGCAAATATTTATCAGAGCCCTAGAATATGGGATCTCATTGATTCCTAAAAAGTGCCATTTTGCAGTGACAGAGGGGAAATTACTTGGCCACATAGTTTCTAAGGATGGAGTAAAAATAGATTTGGAGAGGGTAAAAGCAATTGACCAAGTCCCTATTCCTAAGAATGTGAAAGCCATACAGTCATTTTTTGGACAAATTAATTTTGTTAGGAGGTTTATATATAATTTTGCTGAAATTATTTGCCCTATATCAAGGATGCTAAAGAAAAACTCAGAAGTAGAATGGTGCAGGAGCACCTACCTGACAGCTGGTCTTGATGAGGCAGTTAGTAGTTTAGGTCATGTTTGTGTTTCCAAGAAGGTCTGTTAGACCAATTGCATGTAATAAGGTCATGCTGATCATGATAAGATCATGCTGACCAGGCTTTTGCTATTTTTAGCTAGTTAGTTATAACAGCTGTCATGATGTATGTTCGGTGGGATCTCCCAGCCGCTTGGAGAGTTCCCAGCCGCTTGGAGTCGGGTCAGTAGTACTCGTAGGGAAAGTCTTTATAAGCATGAGATCGGTTGATTGTAGAGATCATCGATCGGCAGTGTAGTGTTGCATCCAGCAGAGGAGTTGAGTGTTCTGTGTGAGGAACATCATATTGTATTGCATCTTTGAATCAATAAAGATCCTGTTTCGTTTTCTGTTGATCTCCTTTGTATAATCGATCTGCTGGTTTGCGTGGCTGCATGGATTTCCTGATCCATTCCACCAGTTGATCTGTCTGATCGGTGGAATGGTAATGTACATTAGGGTAGGTAGTAGTTTGTTTGTTTGCATGCAGGTGTGCAGGATTGCGGTCAAGAGATGTTGAAGACCCTAGCATCCTCATGTGCTAGGTCAAGTTGAGAAGTTCAAGTTGATAAACTGGAGTTGGAAGATCACCCTAAGGTTGGATCGGATCATCCCTGGAGGATCGGCGAAGTGAAACTTCGCAAAAGCTGAAAGTTCGGTAAAGACGGCATCATCAGGATATCTGGGTGAATATCCTGCAGTCGGGTTAGGCATCATCATCCGGATAAGTGAAGATGAACATGATGTTGTCGATTGCATGAAGTGTGAGTTCGTCGGGGTGATCATCAGCAGGAGGAGCCGAGGAGTGTATCGGCATCAGGATCATCATATCGGAAGTGCCAAACATCCGCATATCGCGAGTAGATGCAGAAGAGAAAGTTCGTGTTTTTGGCTAAGTGTTGAAGAGGTCATCAGGATATTGGGTGACGTCATCGTCATCAAGATATGACGTCATTGTCATCAGGATATTGAGATATCCCCCTTATGCGAGTTTATCCTGCTGTCGTTAAGTGCTTGGGTATCGGCGGAAGTCCGTGGCAGGAAGTTGTGTTAACATCATCATCAGGAGGTTTCGAAGAGAACCGGATAAATTATATCATGATGTTGTTGCTCGTATCGTCGGGCAGTGGAGCGTCGAAGGTAAGCTGCTGAAGGTGATCGTCATCAGGATATTTGGAGCAACCGGATGTTGAATATCCTGCTGACGAAGGTAGTGTCGAAGGTCATGATGATGACGATAGTGTCTCGAGCCCGATGAACAGTGCAACCGGAGGATGTGTGCGCCCGCTGAACATCATGATGATGATGTTAGAAGGAAAGCGGAGATGAACAGTAGTCGGCAGGCGGATGTTTGCGATCGTCCGAAATATGATGATGCTGACTGTGTAACGCAGAACATGATGATGCTGTTGGTAGTTTTAGGGAATATGATGATGATGGCGAAGATGATGATGATGAGGTTGGTCTGCAGACATTCATGCTATATGCGAAGGTTATAGTGTGGATGCCTCTGCATCATAGAATGGATGATAGAAACAATAGAAGCATTTGTTACTATTAAGAAAGTAATCAAAGAAGCTCCTGTCTTGATATCCCTGGATTTCAATAAACCATTCCAATTGTTTTCATTTGCCTCTTACCATATAGTTGCAGCAGTGCTATTACAGAAAAACAATGATGGATATGAACAGCCCATCTCATTTTTTAGCAAATCCCTTCAGAATGCAGAGTTAAAGTATGACATTGTTGAAAAGCAGGCATATGCATTGGTAAAAGCAATAAAAACCTTTAGACCATACTTGGTGGGAGCCAAAATCATAGCATATGTACCTAATGCTGCAGTCAAGGATGTATTGGTCCAGACCGAAGTCACTGGTAGAAGATGCAAGTGGATCAATAGAATTCAGGAATTCAATAGTGAAATCTAGATCACTAAACTAGTGAGAGGACAAGGCCTTGCTAGGTTGATGGCTGAAAGTAATCTTGAGGCTTCCCAGATATGTGGTGCTAATGATGTTGATAATGCAAGTTCTAGTATTGAGCATACTCCATGGTATTCTGACATTATATATTATCTAAAACATATGAAGTGTCCTGAGGGGTATGATGATAACAAAAGGAGGACACTTAAATTACAAGCCTCAAAATATGTATTTGTTGATGGGGATCTTTACTGGAAAAATAGAGATGGAGTTTTACTGCTATGCTTAGATGAGCATCAGTCAAAACACATCATGAAGGAATTGCATGAAGGCATGTGCGGAGGTCATTTTTCAGCTAAGACTACAGCCCACAAGATTTTAAGGGCTGGATACTATTGGCCTAAGGTTTTTAATGATTCATATCATTACACTAGAAAGTGTGAGGCATGTCAGAAGTTTTTAGGTAAGCTGAGATATCAGGGAGCATTGCCCTTAAAACCCATGCAAGTTGAGGCTCCATTCTATCAGTGGGGTATTGACTTCATTGGAGAAATTGCGGAGAAATCAAGTGGTGGACACAAATGGATTTTGGTGGCAATTGATTATTTCACAAAATGGGTGGAGGCAATTCCAACCAAATAGGCAACAAGTAGGATGGTGATTAACTTTCTGATGGAAAATATTATGTTCAGATTCGGCACTCCAATAAGGTTAATTACAGATAATGGAATGTGTTTCAGATCTGAGGAATTTAAAAACTTCTATAATACACATGGCATCACTATGTCATATGCTGCCTCCTATCACCCACAAGCAAATGGACAAGCAGAATCAAGTAACAAAAGTCTCCTGAAAATCATAAAAAGAATGTTGGATAGAAACAAAAAGGCGTGGGATTCAAATTTAAGAATGGCAGTATGGGCTGACAGGGTCACTGTAAAAAGAGCAATTGGGAGATCTCCTTTTGAACTAGTGTATGGAACATAGGCAAGAATACCATTAGAAAATCTCATGCTAGTTTACAAGTTCATCCTTCAAGAAGATTTAAACGTTCCTGAACCAATGGAGGAGAAGTTGGAACATCTTGCAGAATTGGATGAAACAAGAAGAATAGCTCAAAGGCAGAATGTTAAGTTACAATCACAAGTAAAATATCTCTTTGACAAAAAGGCCAAAGATAGAAAGTTTGAAATAAATGATCTGGCACTAATGTGGAATATGAGGTGTCAAGACAAAGGAAAGCATGGAAAATTTGAAGCCCTATGGTTAGGTCCTTTTGTTATCACTAGCAAAGGAGGTGATGACTCTTATTACTTGCAAAATATGTCTGGAGAAGAGCAAGAATTGCTTGTGCATGGGCAATATTTAAAGCTATTCTTTTAATAAACATGTACAAGGAGGATTGAGCATTGCCAGTGCATGGACAACCCTCAAATAATTCTCAAAATATTTTATTCCATGCACAGTAGTTTAGGAATCATTCCCGTTCCCCATCATTTGTCACTCTCCTTTTCCATTTTCATAAAATCATCACCCCAAATAAATAAAACATGTGGTCTACTTCCCCAGGAGATCTGGATCCTTGTTATACTCACAGGGAGTATACATCCCAGACAGAGCCACTATTGGGATAGTAAAAATTTAAAAAATTTACTGTATTCTCACTTCACCATACCTGAGCAAATCATAAAACATCCCAAAACCATAGTAAAAAATTGATACATCCTACAAGATGTCCATGGCTAAGCAATGCAAAATTACCTAAATTTCAATCTATCGGAAAGACTTTGTGTTGCTTATGCCGATACATAAGAATCAATGAAAATGACTATCAACGTGAGAGTAAAGATCAGAGAGAGATTTGTAGAAGTTGCCGATGGAAGAAGTAATATTGATGGCCTTTTATCGGTAAGAGAATCAAGTAGTCACACCGATCGGTATGACTAATAGTCATCGGGTGGTGCTTTGAAAATTACCCCGACGGCATATATCATACCGATGAAGCATTTCAGCAAAAGTCTCACCGAACATCCTATGGGGACAAAGGAAATGATAGCCATTGACAAGAAATGAACATTGGGATAAAAAATTAATGAGTCTCCGATACTCCAATGTCTTGGCGAAACAACAAAAAGTGCTTTCGGTACTCAACATATCAAAATGAAGTACTTATATCTTGCCGACTCACAAGTCACAGTGATAAAAAGGTATCGGTGACACTTTGAAAGGTTCTCTCTGATAAGGAATATAAAGTGGCCATCGGGGAGATAACTATGATCAGGTGATTTGAAAAGGATTACCCCGATGGTATATCTCACTCCGATGGAAATAAGATTATACCCATTGATAAGAAGTTTAACCAATAACCATATCGGTGAGACATTAAGATAGTCCTTCCGATCCAGAGTATAGAAGATTATCAAGAAGACGACGAAGCTCGGGGAAACATAAATGTGTTATCCCAATGGTATTGATCATCCCGATAATAAATTGTTGTCACACATATCGGTGAGACTCTCACCGATAGTTATATCGGTAACACTCACTATATTGGAAGGAAATTTAAATCACACGGCGATGAAAGAAGTCATGCCGATGGTTGCGCTCACTTCGAAATGATTCAACATAGTATCGGGAAGACAATTGAGGGGTTACGACGATTGATTATTCTCGTCATGAGGAGATATTAAGGTCGCTAAGATAGTTTGAAAATCATGTCGATCACACGAGTTATGACGATGTGACATTTCATAGCGATGAATGACATTGAAATTACTCAAACGATTAAATGCAGACAGCGATGAAATCCTCTAAGATCATTGTAATTACAATTGACAGGGTTGTTTGAGAAGAGGGATAGAAGAATTTTGAAGCTCAAATAGAGGATTTCAATTGCAGCCACAGATGAAAGGTACATACATACGAACCATTGTGTTATAGCCTGTGTTAGGATTTTCTGTCAAAATTTGAAAATGGAGACTCCGGGAAAGGGAAAAAGTAGAAAATCATAAGGGGAAACAAGTAAATCTAAGAAACAAAAAACTAATAAAACCCCTGAAGAAAAGATAAAAGACAGAAAGCTCAATCAGGATTTAATTGATCAGTTGCCGGGGTCAACTCCCAAGGCCAGGAGATCTGCTCAACTTAGGGCAGAAAAGGAAAAATTAGAAGACAAATGTAAACGCTTAGGAAATATTTGGACCTCGATCAAAGGATATGAACTCTTCAGATTCCACTATAACAAAAGATTCAGGAATGCTCCAGTGTCAAACCCATGGCACTTGAATTTGGGAAAATTAGTTGTGCCTGATGTATTCCTAAATGTTGAACTCCTCCAACTTCTTGCCAAATAATATAATCCAAGTCTGAAAGCCATATGCAACCCACAAGGGGAGCCAATTGTACATTTGTCGAAAAATGCCATTTGTGAAGTGTTCAACTTAGATGATTTATGCACTATCCCCATCATTTATGAGGACCTAGAGAAGGAATACTAGAGAATGGACACAACCTAAAATGGATGGAGGTTGCCCATTCATAGGCCCAGAGTTGAAGGAGAATTGATGCCTCTAACTAAGAATGATGGTCCTCCTTTTCATGTAGCAATATTTGAACCATATATACAACACATTAATTATTTTGTGGGCCAAGTCCTGGGATCAGAGGTCCCTGAGTTAATGACAATCCCTTTGATGGTTATAGCTACTGACATCCAGTGTCATAATGCAAGGCAGTTTGACTATGCTGCTTATGTTGTTAATAGAATAGATTATGGCTTGACTGCAATGAGAAACAGTTCCCCAGCATGCTCTTTTGAGCATTACTCATTGCTTATGCACATGGTGCTGTATTTCAGCCAGGAAGTAGGGTTATGGCCAAGTGAATTTAAAGTTGTTCCTGCAGACCAGAGGGGGCAAAAGTTACCAATACAAATGTGGACTAGAATATGGGACAGCAGATATGCCCATTCTAGTTATGCCCAATTTGAAGAACACTGTGTAAAAGTACTGTACAGATATTTCAGCCACCCTTGTGAATACTCGATCTCAACTGAGATAAAAAGGTTCCTCAGGCTGAGAGATTTTGGTGGCCCCCCTACTCTCACTCATAATTGGGGAGACTGGTATTGTTTTGAAGATGCTACCATGATTAGAGTATATGGTTTTGAAGACACTGCATTCATCTTGCCCAAAACTGTCCCTGACAGAATTGCTTATTTAGAAATAATTCAGCAGATGCATTGATCGAATGTAATGCATCTGAGCTCACATGATAAGCAATCTTTTATGCCCAGCACTTTATGTTTTGGAGATTTTACTGTGGTGTCCAAAGAAGGTTACAATCTCATTATGGATAAACTAATGCATTATAACATAAGGAGTGCTGAGGTAAGGAAAGGGTTTGACCCTAAAGGTTTTATTGACTCTGCTCGAAGGAAACAAAACCTCAGTGGATATATACACTTCCCTTATCCACATGATGATGTTATTAGAAACCTAGAAGAGGCTGAGGTAGAATTAGTGGTAGAAAAATATAACAGGGATCTAAGTGAGAAAAGAAAACAGCTGGCAGAGATTGAAGTTGTATCTTCAGATGAAGAACCTGCAGGGCAAGAGGAGCCACAGGACAAAACAATACAAATGTCCAAGAGAAAAATGCAACAATATCAGCCTCCTATTGTAATACATGATGAGGAGGGGTCTACTGATGAAGATCCACGTCAGATAGCTTATGATTCTTTCATTTTTGATGATAAATTTATTCATTCAAAAGAGTTTAAGTCACTTTTGTATAAATGCAAAGGGAAAGAAATTAGAGAATCAGTGGATGATGTCTCTGCTGATAATGAAAGACAATTGCTAGATATGCTGAAAATAACAGTAGATAAGGAGATGCAGGATATGACCCCTAGCAAGGGTAGACAATTGCTTAAAGATGTAGGGGTTATGATTTTTCCTGGTCTTGATTTGAATTCTGAATTAGTTTTTGACAGTTTTCTAAATGGTACAGACGATAAATATAAACTCACTCCAGAGGGAGTTAATGAAGTGTATATGGGCACAAAATATAATAATGATGAAAATTCATTGATGATATGGGCGCTATATCCTCCCCATAAGAAGACAGCCATCATAGATACTGAAAAAACTTTTGGCCATGTCATGACTTTAAAGGCAGCGGAAACTGAGCCTCTGATTACAGCAGACATTGGCATCAATGTTGCGAAACTAAACAAAGCACAAGCTCAAATGTTGATCAAGGAAAGAGATGCATGTAAATTGAGCTGTGAGAGACTAACAAAAGAAAATGACTACTTGAAGGATGCTGTTAAGAGTACTTTTGGCCAATCAACAAGGCGATTAACTCAGGGTGAAAGCTCACAAGGCACTCAAGCATTATCCCCTGATCAGGCAGCACAAATTCAGATAGATACACTTGTCACAGTGCTACAGAGCAGACATGCAAACATGATACATTGGTTAAACCTATTTTGGGATAATTACTCTTAGAATTATAAAGCCATTAGAGAACATGAAAGGCTCGAACAGAGAGTGCAGGAGAAATTGAATGAGATACAAAGTAAAGGTGCTTCTGACATTGCAAGTGTTTCCAATGCAAAAGAATTGATCGAGCAACATTAGAAATACTACGATCAACTTAAAACTGATGCTAAGGAAGGTGCTGAAGCTTCGAATGTAGGAGTGCCCGCATTATTTAAAAGTGATGGAGAACTAAAAATCAAAGAAGAGTGAAGCATTGATTGTCAAGCTATATTACATGAGGCTATTGGAGCTCTTGAAGACAAAAATTCTGCATCTGGAGAAGCTTGCAAACACCTGGAAAAAATGGTCGCAATTGATGTGATTACAAGAAATGCCATTGAGCTTACTGATTTCCATCGTGATCAAGAGTACTTAGACCATGTGGCTAAAATTTACTTATGGTTGAATAGAACTTAATTATGGTTAGGTAATGATTGTTGATCTTGTTAATTTCCCAAAAGACTTATTGAAGTGTTATGTCTCTTCACAAAATATCTATATAAGTTCAAACAATTGGTGCTGAAAGGGAGGTGGCAGAATATAATATATACAGTTCACAATGTTCTCAAAAGACCATGTTGCAAGATTACTATTGAAGAAGTAAATTAAAGTTTTCTAATCTTGTGGTTTTATTCTGGTATCAATTGTTTGTTAAACTTACTCAATTGTGTGGTTGTCTCTAGTTCTGTATTTCCTTGTTATTCAGATTACTATATCAAGTATATATTTAATTTGTCAATACACATTTGCTGTAGTTGTGTGGTTTGATTAATTGGTTTCTATAATAGGAATTAAAATACTCCTGATCAGTCACAGTAACCTGGAAGTGTTAGTTTGGATCACTAAGAAGAGCCATATAATTAGGATTGCCATTCTATCTCCAAGTTAATATTATCTGTTATTCTTACATATTCCACTCAATTGGTTCCTTCAAGAAAGGATTAAAATACCTTTTGGTGAATTATAAGATATTTGATTATATTGGTTGGATCAATAAGAAGAGTTTGTCATTCATCTCCCTGCACGTTTATACAAGTTATAAACTAAAATTGTGGCGAACAGTTAGAATTATTGCCCACTATAAGCCACTAGTCTTAGTCCTTCATTTGACTCTGTTACCCAACAAGGCACTGGTCTTATTTCCATTCATTATTTAAATCATTTTTACTTTGATATTACTTATACAATTTATACCAACCATTAGAATTAGTTAGCAAACTTTCATCTATCCTGCACCATGTGCCATTGTACATAGATTCAGTTAGTCAATACATTTACATTTAGTCTGCCTTAATTCCCAAGGTTCACCCACCTAGGTGTAGTAGGACCTAAAGTGTAGGAAATCATGAAACCCTAAAGGTTGATTTCATTAAGTTAGTTCAAAAATGTTGCTAATCTAAACATAGAGCCTTGCATCCTCTTAGGATTAGCAACCTGTATTTTTGAGACCTAACACATTCCAAGGGCATATCAACCGAATTGAATCTCCACTTAGTGAGAGCAATCACCTATCAGGTTGGGCTGCCACTTGGGAAGCTGTGGATTCTTGGATGTATCAAACAATACCTCAATGTAATGCTCAATAGTACTTAAAACCCTAAATATGCAAATTAGTAAGAAAATTATCAAATTACAGTAAATCCTTTCAGACTGAGATAAGGGACAGAGATATTTAACTCACTATTTTTCAAAGTTTGAAAGGTGGAGAATTCAGGGACATAGGTACTAGCACCCAAGTCCAAGGTACCTATTTCTTTGTAGAATCTTGATCTCCTTTTGACATTGATCTGCACTGCAACTTCCATTTCTAGGAACTCAATTGCGTAGGACAAGGGGACTAGCACCCTAGTCCATGAAAATCTCCAGTGTCCTACTTCTTTTTAGATCCTAAATCCTTGATGCCTGCCACTGCTTTCTGCAACTCCACTCCATGGAACTCAACACCTATAACTTGCAATAACAAGGAGTGTGGGAGGGGGTTGTGGTGTTTAGAGGCTTGCCTCGGTCAATCCCCAGAGAGACATTCAAGTCTTCTAAACACTATTGTCATATGAGAGTGCATATCCCAGTGGGATAGAGGCAAAAATCCAAATGATAAATGATTGAAAACACAATAGATATCACCTTGTAGTGAAAATCTCATGGAAAGAATATGCTCTTCATGCCATGAGGAGATGGATGTCAAATCTACAAATACAAACACCATAACAACAAAGTACTTCTCTGCAACATAATGAATGCCTTGAATCACATTCACAAAAGCTCGTCAATCAAAATGTCCATCTAGTTTGCAAATGAAACCTAATCATGCTTATATATGCAACTACAAAGATTCCTGCTAAGAATTTCATATTTCAAACTTGAGATGCTGACATAGGACCTAAATAATGGTCATAAAAATGACATTTAAAATTAGGGTAGACCCAAAATAGGGCTGGACTAGGGTGCTAGCGCCCAAGTCCACACTGCCATTTTTTTCTCAGTGATCATTAAAGTGCAGCCCCTAGTTCCTATTTGTCACAAGACCCAAGGGTTTTCTTATTGGGAGTCAAAAATAACATGCAAGATGCTCTAAATGCAATTACAAGACTCGAGAGCTAAACCTTAAGAGGGAAAAGCCCCCAAGGGGACATTTTCTGGCATAACATTTAGCCCCCACTTTAATGTATGTATAAATGCAAGGCCAATATACATGCACTAAAGTACAGTCAACAAACACACCAAGCACGGAGAAGACACGCCAAACACATTGAAGACAGTAACAAACACGCATAACACAGAGAAGACAGTTACAGTCACACAAAACATGGAGAAGATAGCATTGAAGACACACAAAACACAATGAATACAGTGAATGTAGTGATTATTTTCTTTTTCTCATATATGAAATGCATGATGCAAGTACAAGGAAAGTAAACACACAACCCATAATGCAGGAGGGACTCATTGCCACCAGTCTTTAGACTACACATGGGGCAACAGACACGCAATACAAATCTTAGAGTGTAGGAGGGACTCATCACCACTAGTCTTTAGACTACACTTGAGAACAAACATGCCATACAAATCAAGCACGCCATATAAATCCCAAAGCATAGGAGGGACTCATCACCACTAGTCTTTATACTATGCTTGGGAACAAACACACTATACACACACATGGAAGACACAGAGAAAACACGGCAAACAAGCGCTAGAGTGTACCTATTTCTAGGTTCATCACCGTCTCAGGCACATTACAGGCACACACTGACGATTAGGCTTCGCCACAACAATCACTGAAGACATGCTTAAGGGTTAGGATAGTCTTAGATCCACTTCCCACCTGCTCAGAGGACTTTTTGAAAATGATAGGATTGTGCACTCTCCTCAAGAAATACACCATCGCCATCTCGCATGGAGGGCTTAAGATAAAAAGGATATGCATGATATCTTGCCTCTGCAGAGGGCTTAAGTGATTGTAATAGGTTCAAGATTCACAAACACACATTGCTAGCATCTACAACAAACAACTTACCCTATATATGCCCCCACCTTAAGGTGGTTGATGTTGTGTATCGATATCAAGCACGTTAAGGTAGGAAGAAAACACACAAGGGAACACGAGCTCTCGCAAAGCCCATACCCCTCGAAGGTGACATGTACTTTATGATCTCCAAATTTTCCCACAAACACACAATTCCTTGCAAGAAAAGGTGTTAGCATTCATATAATCATGATAATCAACAATGCATATGATTATTCACATAAAGAACTGAGGAATGCAATATTCAAGATAGACAAAGTGCACAGGGCAGAAATATTGTTATGTTTTGTAAGTGTGATAAGACAACATCAAGATCACATGGAGTGATTCTACTAGCCAAGCGTCAGATAATATATAACAACGCCATCATCATGTATGGACTAGGTCCATTTTTTGATTACTTGCTAAAGGGACACTAGGTCCGCATCAGTATAATATGTTTTTTGTCATCTGCCTACTAGATAGAACCACTAGAGGAAGGGAAACAATAAATCAAGAGAGGGGAAACAAGTGCCTTAGGGACAGTCACGTAGGAGGGTGCCCCCAAGTCACCAACTGCAACTCTATGTCCATAAGACACAACACACATGAATGAAAATAAAGGAGAAGCAATATAGAAGAATGATGATACAAATAGAAGAAGGGTAATAAAAGAGGCAGTCTCCCAGTATCCTTGACCTTATGAGAGTATCAAGGGTCATCCTAGGAGGCCTAAACAACACGTAACACATCACAGGGAAACACATCACGGAGGTAAAGGGTTAGAAATACTTACTTGTAGGGATACCCAAACTGAGGGTTGTCATCGAGCAAATCATCATCTTCCCAATCTCAGATGCTAAAGAAAAGAGGTGTGTAAGGTACCATAGCCCAACTTTTGTTCTTTTCTTCCAATTCTTCAGTGTTGAGGTTTTCTATGTTTGTTTCAATGTTAGGTTGAATGTTTTCTTGTTGAGCGGCAAGTCGTTGGGTAAAATCTTGTCTTCTCCTCCTCCTTTCTTTTGCTTATCTATTCCTTCTTGTTTTAGCACTTACTTATTCAAAGGCATCATCATGTTTTTCTATAGGGTTTCACACATTAGAGGAGGAAGCACCCTGTTTGAATTTCATTGGTCTCGGTGGAATGCTTTGTTGTCTATGAAAACCTCCCGATCCTTGTAAGGATGTCGGAGGAGGAACCTCAACATAGATACCATCTCTCCATGGACGAGGTGAGTTATGAAACTTTTCCTTATCCACATCTATCACACCAATTATCTCATCATATCCATAGTAGTCTTGTGTTCATTTTCCTTTTGTTCTAAGGGGATCCTCAAACACATGTTGTTCATCCCTCATTGTTTGTAAAGGAGGCTTGGCCACTCTAGCTAGTTGTTTTACTTTGTATCATATGTAATTTAGGAAGGATTGGTCTCTTCATGGCTCAGGTTCTATTTCAAGTTGCGGCCAAAAGTAATCAAGGGCAAAATTATTGCTCTTAGTCGGAGGTTGGTATGTGTTACGATGGACAATACGGATCTCTCCATGCAAAGGGAATTTTAGGCATTTGTGAATAGTTGAAGGGATGGCATTCATAGCCTTAAGCCATGGGTGTCCTATTTTTACATGAAATAGGTCAGATAAGGGGATAACATCAAATAATTGATCCACGGCTTTGTCATAAACCAAGACTAATAGTTTTACCAATCTAAATGTTTTCATCAAAGATCCATTATGTGTTTCAATTCTCAAATCCGACAGGTCATAATAGTTTTGTGCCAAATAATGTTTAAGAAGGAACTCTTTTGTAACCACATTTGTCATGCAATTAGGGTCTATGAGTGTTCCATGCACAAGTATTTCCATTATTTTCACTGTAATGTAAAGAGGCCCTTCAGTATCTACCATTTCTTTGTCATGAGGTGTAAATGTTATTTCAAGTTCAGGGGCTCATCTTTTCAAATGAGGCCTAGGAGGAAGCCTAGAATTATTGTTGTATTGAGAATACATGTATATATTTTCAAATGAATGCTAAATTAGATTTCAAAAGGTTTTCAAAACTTATGCAAGAGCAAATGCAAAAGTATGTATGAAAATGACCTAAAATGCTTGATTTTTCAACTTTTTTAAATGCAAATCACTAGGAGAAAAGGTGTTTTAAAAATTTTCAAGAGGGATAGAAAATAATATGCCTAATAACAGTCCAATTATGCATCAATATCTTTCACAACATGCTTTTTATGTAAACCTAGAGTGATGACAAGTCGAAACCTAGTGAAAATGTGCTAAAATATGCAAATTTTCAATAATTTTCTGTGCAAAGGTCTAGTAAAAGGGGTGTTGTAGGGAATTTGAGGAAGGGAAGAAATTAATAACCCTAGTAACAGCCAATTAATACAGAAAAATCCCTTACAACATGCTTATGATGCAAATCTAGAGAGATGATAAGGCCAAGTTTAGTGAAAATGCAAGGTTTTCAAACCCTAGACATAAAATTTTGCAAGAAGACCACTATGATGCAACACTAATATTAGAAATCAGTCCTAATGAGTGTTTGAAAATGGTAGTAAAATCTGAAACAAGATTTTGACTACAAACCCTAGTTAATGCAAAACTAGGTTTTTATGAAAAAATGTACGATTTCAAGCAATTTTTGGCAAATTAAGCACAAAAATGCAATTCAAATGAATTCTAAATGATGAATTTCTGTAATTTAAATCAGATCTAATGAAAATGATAGAAATTTAATAAAATTGAATGCCAATTAATTCAAACTATGCTAAAATGCAAGCCAAAAATGCTAATTTTTTTCAAATTTTTCAATTTTTTTGTAATTTTTCGAATGCAATAAGATGAATGAATGAAAATCTATCAAACAACACTTAGAAAGGTGCCAAAAAGTCTAAAAACATGGGTTCACTAAAAAATTTTGTGTTGGAAAAGGGGAAATGGGGTTTTAATGGTTTATGCAAAATCCTCCTTTCACTACAAACATGCTAAGGGCATATCAACCGAGTTGAATCTCCACTAAGAGAGAGCAATCACCCATCAGGTTGGGCTACCACTTGGGAAGCTACAGATTCTTGGATGTATCAAACAATATCTCAATTTAATGCTCAATAGTACTTAAAACCCTAAATATGCAAATCAATAAGCAAATTATCAAATTACGACAAATCCTTTCAGACTGAGATAAGGGACAGAGATATTTAACTCGCTATTTTTCAAAGTTTGGAATGCAGAGAAGTCAGGGACACGGGGACTAGCACCAAAGTCCAAGGTACCTATTTCTTTACAGAATCCTTATCTCCTTTCGACACTAATCTGCATTGCAACTTCTATTTCTAGGAATTCAATTGCAGAGGACACAGGGACTAGCACCCTTGTCCAAGAAAAGCTCCAGTGTCCTGCTTCTTTTCATATCATGAATCCTTGATGCCTGCCACTTCTTTTTGCAACTCCACTCCATGGAACTTGACACATGTAACCTGTAATCACAAGGAGTGTGGGAGGGGGTTGTAGTGTTTAGAGGCTTGCCTCGGTCAAGCCCTGGAGAGACATTCAAGTCTTCCAAACACTGTTGTCAGATGAGAGTGCGTATCTCAGCAAGATAGAGGCAAAAATCTAAATTATAAATGATTGAAAACATAATAGATATCACCTTGTAGTGAAGATCTCATGGAAAGAAGATGCTCTTCATGCCATGAGGAGATAGATGTCAAATCTACAAATACAAACACCATAACAACAAAGTTCTGCTCTGCAACACAATGAATGCCTTGAATCACTTTCACAAAATCTTGTCAATCAAAATGCCAACATAGTTTGAAAATGAAACCTAATCATGCTTATATATGCAACTACACAGATTCCCACTAAGAATTTCATAATTCAAAATTGAGATGTCGATATAGGACCTAAATAACGGTCATAAAACTGACATTTGAAATTAGGGCAGACCCAAAATAGGGCTGGACTAGGGCACTAGTGCCCAAGTCCACCCTACCATTTTTGCTCAGTGATCATTAAAGTGCAGTCCCCTAGGTCCTATTTGTCACAAGACCCAAGGGTTTTCTCATCGGGAATCAAAAAGAACATGCAAGATGCTCTAAATGCAATTACAGGACCCAAGAGCTAAACCTTAAGAGCGAAAAGCCCCCAAGGGGACATTTTCTAACATAACAGTAATGTGGCAATCTAGTGTTCAGATGGGCAATTTCACATTAGTCTAGTTGGGTTCAAATGTGACTTTTGGAGAAAGAGGACCATCAAAACTTGCAAGGCTTTCTACCAACATGATCCTTTTGCCAAAGCATATACATGGAAGACTAATATCATATATTTGAGACAAGCCTTTGGTGCTCAAATTAATCAGGAGGATGCTACACAAGAAGTCCTAGAAAAGATCAAAAAGGTGTTTTTAGTTTTTGGCTTGAGTAATTTTCAAATTGTGGCCAATATGGGGGTAATTTCAATCATTATATGTTTTATTCCAACCTCTATGTTGCTGAAGTTTATGGAGAGATTTTTGATTCATACATGGCTGCCCATGAATTTTAAATTGATCACACCTATGAGTGTTACTCAGGTTTGTTGTTTTTACAGTCATTACATCATGGGTATGTTGCTGATTTTGACAATTTCAATTATGTACGGCTATAGACTAGTGCACTTTGGAAAAGATTACTTACATGATGATGATAGAAGGAAGTCATCACTATTAGAGACAATCATTCCGGCCATCATAACACTTTTGGAAAGGAAGTTCCATGAGCTTTTCTATCCTTGGGAATGTGGAGAAGGAAGTGAGAGGAATGATACTCACAAAGTAAAGTAGCACATGACTTTCTAATAGGTTTGTTGCAACCATTGCTTATTCATCATCAAGAATGGAAAGGTATGTTCAAGGATGTCCTTGTTGATATTCTTGTGATTCATGATGGAGATTATAACAATGATGGAAATGGCTTGTTGAGCATGCCTATATCATTATCATCTATTTTGAATTTAGAGCATATCACATGGATGAAATATTGTCCCAAGAGTTGACCAAATTACAGGGGTTGTACAAAAATGTAGTTGCACATGTTATTTTCATGATGCCTATACTTGTTATCATTGGTGTCATTTTTTAATATGGGAAGATTTCTATCGTGATTGAGTATGTCCAAAATACTTTGGTTGCTAACATTTTGGTTGAAATTGTGAAGAATGACTAGTATGTGCTAGTGGATGGACTCAAGGAATACATCAATTTTTAGAACAAGTTGTTGTTTGTAGGTTTAGTATCCAGAGTTGGGGGGAAATTTCCTTCTGTTACATGATGATACTTGTCCTTCTACAGATACTTTGTTGTTACCACCTTTCAATTTGAGCTAAAGTTTGGGCCAGCTAGTATGCATTTCAACCATGTATATTTTAGTGTTTTGAAGATAGAAGTAATTGTTATTTCCCAAAGATGCACTTGTTGTTACAGAGGATGCCATGATTGTTATAGTGATCCTAATAGCAGTACAAATCAGACTTATATCATTGGGAGAAGTTGCAGGAGTCTCATGTTTGATTTGCCACTTGCTAGTGCTTATAAATAATGGGAAGCATTTGGTGAGTTTACAAAATTTATTTTGTAAGATGTGGTTCAGATTTGGGATTAGAGAGATTGTATCAAAGGTTTGCATGGATATTCTTTTTGGTATCATGACATGGTCACATATGAGTTTGAGTTTTCTAGATTGCACAGTGTTCTTTGGCAAGAGTTGTCTCACTTGACAGGTACAAGATCTAGGCTCTATGGAAAGTCTAGCATGATTTATCATTTTGGCATAAGGATTCTAGAGAACTATTGTTGTAATTGCTTGAGGGCAAGCATTTTTTGTAAGGGAGGACTTGTCATGTCCCTTTTTTCAAAAATAGTAGTTACTAAAAATAGTAAGTCAAGGAGGGTCACAGGGGACATTGGGCAAGACTATATATTTAATATTTATATTGTCCTAATAACATTTACATCATTTGGGCAAACAAATATTAAAATTATATTACTAGCACAAGTGGAGCATAGGAAGTTGGGAGCATCTTGGAAGATTGCATGCAATAAATTAAAAGAATCTATGATTGATTTTATGATAAGCCATGACAGATTTTATGATAGCTTGCATGCATGGAGTTATTATTTATTTTTGGTGGGGAATATTGCAATGATCATTATGGCGGGCCTATTTTGGAGGGAAATTGATGTAATAGTATTATTTTATTTAATTTTCCAAGAGGTGGTTGTTTGGGCTTTCTCCTATATATATTTGCAAGAAGAAACACATTTGAGGCTATTGCAAATTTTACATTTTCTCTTACAGAGCTGATGCTTTTTTATTTCTTCAGTGGACAGGGAAACCATTGGAGATGAAGTTTGTGGCCGGTGGACATTAGTTTCCAGTAGTTTGAGGGTAGGGTTCTTGGGTTGCAGATAGCAATCTCACTTCAGAGGTTGCATCAAAGATGAAGGATTGTAGCAGATTTATTATTGTTTGTGTTCGAGGGTATTTCAATGCATTTTTGGAGTGTTTTCAGTGCAGTTTGTGGTGTTGTTCGAGTTTTCTGATTGTGTGAGGTTTTGATTGCTATGAATGCTATTGTACATCATCATCCACAACATCTTGTTCCATCCATTCCAAGTGTGGATGTCATTCTGGGGATTTGGAGGTTGCTTAGGTGGATTTTACATGTGCATTTCAACATTGTTTGTTGTTGTGTGTAGTTGAAGTTGTAGATCTATTGTAATCATTTGCTGCTGTGGTAATTTGTTTTATCAGACCTATGTACATGTTGTTTGCATTAGTAAATATAATAAATCATTATTGAAGGGTTTTCATGCATTTTGGAGTTTCATGGGTTGTCCGCATTGCAGTGCAGATTTGTAGTTTCGGTGAATACTGGTGTAGAGATTCATTCTTAGTTTGATGTTGTTGGTGCTTGTTGTTGTGTGATGTCTTGTTTCTATTTATTTTTTCTATTCTACATCATTTCCAGTACCTTGGTGCATCTATTCCATGTTGTGATGTTGCTCTTGGGGTTTCAAGGTGTTTTGGGTAGTTTACACGTGTAGTTTTAGCTTGTTTTAATGTGGTGATTAGCAAATTTGTTGTGAAGTGTTGAAAATGTTGTGGCTATTGTAAATTAGTGCTACAGGCCTGATTTGATGTCATCTATATCAGAAAATCATAATAAAAAATATTGGAGTTGTTTATGTTCATTTTGGTGTGCAACCTATGCAAACTAGTTAGCTAGTTTGGGTGTTTTGATGCATTGTTAAGTTTGTTAAATGCATTTTCACATTGACATTTAATAATCAAAATTAGATTTGGGACATTACAGAGAATAGAAGTTTTTGTCGAAAATGCTTCAAACGAGTAAAATGGTAGCTATACAGAGCCATATATCTACCCTCCAAAGCAACATACCTCATAATAGTCTCCATGCCCGTAGCCTAGATTGACTTGAGTGAGATGTGTTCATACCTGGAATGGAGATTAACCATCTTCTTCTTCTCATTATCCTTGAAGAATAACTTCATGGACTCTTCGCCAACTTTTCTATCTTTATAAATCTTCCTCCTCGCCATGGGTAACTGTAATTTGCCCATTTCCGGCATGATCACCTATCAAGAGTCTGGGTTAGCCTATCCTCATTCATGTAGGCTAATTCATCAAACAAGGGAATAGTTTGGTTGAGCTTTGGTGGAAAATGGCTTGGAGAAGATAATGTTGTTCAAAAGCTTGGAGAATGGAAAGTTGATTTATAAGGCTCAGCTAATTTTTCTAGCATTGGGAAGTTAGTAAATGAATTAATGTATTTTTACATTAATTATCAAAAGGAAAAATATAATAAAATAATTATTTTTCAATTTGTGTGACCCAATTGGAGATTAAAATAATATTATTCTCGAGGCCACTTTGGAGGTAAAAGGATGGATTAAGGAAAGTAACTAATAATATTTTATTATTATTTAATTTGAGTGCCCAAGTCATGGAAAGAAAATAAAATAATATTATTTAATTGGAGCAGCCAAAAACATGAGAAACAATAATAATATTTTATTATTATTTGGGAGCACTCACCTTGGGAGAAAATAAAAAAAATAATATATTTTTATTTTGGGCCGCCACATTGGGAGAAAGGAAATTAAATTAAATAATGTTCTTTGGCCAACATGAAGGAAATGTAATTCAAATCTTTAATTTGAATTCATCGGCTACATCAGAGGAAAAAGAAGATTCAAGTATAAAAGAAGGTTGACGGAGCTCATTTCACCATGATGAAGTTTTGGCAACTTTGGCATTTTGCTTGGCAATTGTATTTCAGGACTTTCCAAGGATGAAAACCCTTGTGGAAGGAGGTGTATTGGACAAAAACCTAATTACATCTTGGAGGTGGATTCATACAAAGTTCACACTTGTGCTTCATTGGAGACTTCAAAGTTTGATTGAGCATTCAAGAGATATCTTACATTGGAGATTTAAGTTTCATTATTGAAGATCTTTGGCATCATTGACGAGCATCATTGAAGACTTTTTGCATCAGCTAGGAGCGCCACATTTGAAGACATTAAAGATCCTTTGTGCTTCATATTGGCTGCCGATTTTGTGAAGAGAATCATGGCATGATTGGAGCGCATCATTGGAGGGTTTTAAGAGATTCATTGAATGCACATACATCAGGTTTATATTAGTCATCAGATCAGCAAGATTTAGCAGCCATAAATCCTAGCCATTGCCCATTTTGGTGGTAGATATCATTGCCTTTGGAGAGATTACATTTTTGGAGGAGTTCGCCCTTGATGTGGAGTTCCAAATTGATCATTATCATCATCAAAAGGCTTAACAACACCAGAAACCAACTAGAGGAAGTGGACAACATCATATATCATCACATGAGTCTCCTTCACCATCATTCATCATCATCCTGAAGGTCGATCTGACCTAGAAGAGGTTCGCTCCATTTGTTTGGCCAATTTTTCATCATAATTGGTATGTAATTCAGATCTGATTTGTAACAATAGTATCTTGGGAGTTTGATGGCTATGATTGGCCTATGATCTTGATGTAATTTCATTCTACATCATTGTAATTTGGAGTAGAAGACTTGCATTCATATTTTTCATGCTTGTATGTGTATTTCATGGTGTAATTCAATTTGATAAGACTGGAGATCTACTCTTTTTTTCCATCAATTTTCTATGTGTTAGATTATGCTTCATGCTTGGTGAAGTAAATTTGTTAAGGTACAGAAATAAAAATCAAAATTCAGTCTTATGGTTTCAAGTTGAAAATTTGCAAATTCAGAAATTTTGGTCAAACCCTAATTCGGGACATTACAATGGTATCAAAGCTTGGATCCTGCCAGTCTGGAGGGTATTTTGGAAGTGACAAAAGTTAAGTCTTATCAAATAGCATTCTTGAGCATAAGATTTGAAGTTAGATCCACCTACACTTGGTTGAGATTTGTCTTAATCTTATCTTGGCATGTTATGTGTGAAAAGATTGACCTAGTTGGGAGTTATAGTTGTCCTTATGTAGTCTCCATATTTGCAACACTATAGAAGAAGACTAGGACAACAAATAGAACAAGAAGGTGTCAATCCCTTTGCAGAGAACATGGCTAGAGAAAGAGGTACAAGTTCACCAAGAGATGATGGTAATGTTGATAATATTTTGAGGTCTCTAGTAGCAAGATAGTAGAAAACAAACAATGGTTTGACACAAATGATGCAATGTATGACACAAGCCATGGGGAACATGAGGGTTAATGCAACACCTATGGGTGAAGGTAGTGTGGTTGGCACACCTCAAGTTGACAGAGCTCATACTCCTACAAATAATAGACCAATGTGACCTACATTTCTTCCAAGGGAAGAAGAAGAAGAGGTTTTTGGTACCACCAATGGATGAGGACATGATTGCTATGCATCAAGCATATAGAGCACTTCCAACACTTCTTAGAGAGGATCTCAGTTTTCAACAATATTGGAATCAAAAGAGATAAGGAGGAATATTTAGAGGAGATTCGAGACCTAGGACACAAGAAAGGCAACATCTAGAGTTCAAGGAAGCTTTGAACAAGGTACCTCTACCTAACTTTGATGGTAGTGGCAAAATAAGTGTAAGATCTTGGGTTAATAAGTTGGATACATCTCTCACCCTCAAGCCTATGCAAGAAGACAAAGAAATTCAACTTGCAACCATGCACTTGGAGGGAGCAACGTATGATTGGTGGCACTATGGACTTATTACTCAAAACCACAGAATGATCCAATCTTATGAAGAGTGCACAACCAAACTCATTGCTAGGTTTGACAAGAAGGATGAACAGGTTTACTACAAGGAGTTGGCACAGATGAAACAGACAAGATGTGTGAATTCCTACATTGATGAGTTTTAGAAGATTGCAATGATGGTTCTTGATATGCCAGAGAGAAGGGTAATCATGTTGTTTTTGAAAGGCTGGAATGATAAGCTAAGGGATTTGGTGAAGGCTCATAAGCCTAGCACTTTGGATGAATATATTTAATTGTCACTTGACCTAGATACTACACCTTCGCCATTCTAGTCACAAAAGAAAACTTTTAAGGGCTCTAGTTCAAATCAGAAAAAAGTTCACTCAACAAAAATATCTACCTCCTAGGATGGACAATGAAACAAAGAATGAATTGAGGAGGAAGAAGCTTTGTTTTTCTTGCAAGGAGCCATGGGAACCAGGACACTGATGCCTAGGAAAAGGCAAGGTACATCTCATAGAGGTCATTTCTGAGGATGAGAGTGAGGCTATTGAAGACAATAGCTTGTATACTGATGTTGATCATGTGGAGTAGAAACCTCAATTGGAGCTTGAGCTGAACATTGTAAAGGACATAGGACATGTCACCATTGCATTTATTTTAGTAGTGCTGAAATATCATGCTTTTCTATTGAAAGGAGTTGTTAATGGACAAAGGGTCACTTGTTTGTTTGACAATGGAGCTACTCATAACCTCATAGATGAGGGCTTAGTTGTGAAGAGAGGACTAAAAGATAAGGATTTTCAAGGTTTCAATGTAACAGTTGTAGATGGTTTTACCATGAGTTGCACTAAGAAGGTATCTCAGCTTAGCATTTGAATGGGTGACTACACATTGACTAATGATTTCTATGCAGTAGGATTGGGAGAGATTGATGTTTTTTTTGGGAATTCAGTGGTTGTAGTCACTTGGCAAATACATACGGGATTTCCAGAATATGGAATTTGAGTTCATTCATGATGGGAAGAAGGTTGTGTTGAGAGCACTTTCAGATGGAGAACCCAGGGTTGTGTCAGTAAGGAGAATGGAGACATTGTTCAGACATGATGATGTTGCTTGGGCAGATCAGTGTTTTGTATCATCCAAATCTTCTTCCGGTAATCATAAATATCATGTGGATATATAATTAGTGCTTGATAAGCATAGTATGGTATTTGGAGAAATTCCTATTGATAGACCACCAGATCATGGGTTAGAGCATGTCATTGAGTTAGAGAAGGGCTCCAAGCCCATCATCACTACACCTTATCATCATCTATGACATTTCAAGGAGGAGATTGGGAAGACAATTAATGAGTTGCTTGAGATCGAACACATTCGTCCTAGTTCTAGTCCTTTTGCATCTTCAGTTGTTTTGTTGAAGAAGAAGGACGACACCATGAGGATGTGCATTGATTATAGAGCTTTGAATAAGACAATTAAGAATAGGTACGCTATTCCCAGGATCGATGAGTTGCTTGATGAGTTACACGGGGTCATGTACTTCTATAACATTGATCTACATTCAAGATATTCATAAGACAACATTCAAATGCCATTATGGACACTATGAGTTTTTGGTTATGCCATTTGGTCTTAGCAACACTCTTGCTACTTTTTTAGTCGTGCATGAATCACATCTTTCATAAGTAGTTGCATAATTTTGTGTTGGTGTTCTTTGATGACATTTTGATATATAGTAAGACATAGGAGGAACATCTTCAACATATTGATGAGGTATTGAGTATCATGGAGGCACAATCATTATATGCTAAGGCATCCAAATGTGAGTTTGGTATGACAGAGATCCTCGACCTGGGGCATGTGATTAGAGATGATGGATTCAAAGTTCACTAAGAGAAGGTACAGGCAATATTGGATTGGCCACCATTGTGGAACATTTCATATTTGAGAGGATTTCTTGGGCTATGTTGCTACTACAAGAGATTTGTTAAAGGGTTTTCATAACTGGTAGCACCTCTCAAATATCTCACAAAGAAGGGTGCATTCAGATGGTCAGATGTGGCTCGAGATACTTTTGATAAGCTCAAAAGGGTGATGAGTTCTTGCCTGGTGTTGGCATTTCCAAATTTCATGTTGTGCCTTTTGTGTTGGAGTGTGATGCATTAGGAGAAGGCATTGGTGCAGTGTTGATGTAGAATAGACATCCCATTGCTTTTGAGAGCAGGAAATTGAAGGATGTCGAAAGGCTCTAATCCACATATGATAAGGAGATGCTTGCCATCATGCATGCATTGGTGAAGTTTAGATAGAACTTGGTGGGGTAACAAATTTGTGGTTAGGACTGACCATAATAGTTTGAGGCACTTTTTGTCATAGACAGATTTGAATGAGAGGCAATAGAAATGGGTGAGCAAGATTCAGGCATATAACTTTGATATTGAGTATGTTAAGGGGAAGAATAATGTAGTTATCGATGCTCTATCCAGGAGGCCTACTCTTTGTTCTATGTCATAAATTTCAGCAGACTGGAAGGGTCATCTTTTGGTGGAGTATTCCAAGAACACTTTTTCTTGTGAGATCATGGATGGATGGATTCAAGATAATAGGTATAAGGTGATTAATGATGTGATCTACTACAAGGACATTATCTACTTGGTACCTGAGTCAAAATTGAAGGAGAAGATTTTGAGGGCTACTCATGATGCTTCACTTGTAGGGCATCTAGGTTTCTTCAAAACCTATAGGCAGGTGAGAGAGAGATTCTCATGGAAAGGTCTCAAGGAGGATGTATTCCAGCATGTCAGAGAGTGTGTGACTTGTCAACAGAACAAGTCAGAGCATACTTTCCCAATAGGATTTCTTCAACCATTACCTATTCTGAAGCAAAGGTGGGAGAGTATTTTGATGGACTTCATCACAGGTCTACCAAGTGTCCAGGGTAGGGATTGCATATATGTTGTGGTTGACAAGTTGACTAAGTATACACATTTCTTTGCAATTCCATTAGATTATTCAACACTTCAAGTCACAGAGCTATTCTTCAGAGAAGTGTTTAGGTTGCATGGACTCCCTAAGACCATTGTTAGTGATTGATACAACAGGTTTCTCAGCATATTTTGGCAGTAGTTGTTCTGATTGATAGGAACAAAGTTGGAATCAAGCATGAACTATCACCCTCAGATAGATGGACAGACAGATATTGTGAACAAATGGGTTGAGGGATATCTTCGCAACTATGTTATGGGGCAACAACATGCTTAGATCAAGTGGTTGCACTTGGGTGAGTATTACTACAATACCACCTATCACATGTCAATTGGCATGTCACCTTTCAGGCTTTGTATAGTTATGAGGCTCCATCATTTTTAGAATTGGCCTTGGAAGATTGTAGAGCTCCCAAAGCTAAGGAGTTGATACAGGATAGTCAAGATATCCTTAAGTCACTTAAGGATAATATTCAACAGGCTTTGAATTAGTAGAAGATGTATGTAGATAGACACATAATTGAGAGGACTTTTGAAGTTGGTGATTTGGTCTTCTTGTGCCTTCATTCACACAGACAGTCGACACTGAAGAAGAGTGGTGCAGAGAAAGTAAAGCCGAGCTTCTATGGTCCCTGTAAGATTCTGAGGAGAGTTGGAGAGGTAGCATATGAGCTTGAGCTACCGACAAAAAGCAGGATTCACAATGTTTTTCATGTATCTTGCCTCAAGAAGGCTCTTGAATAGAAAGTTGTTTCTTCTTCTAATCTTCCACCTCTCGATGAAGAGGGCACTTTGGTTTTGGTTCCTGATAGTAGTTTGGAGATGAGGGAGTGGTGTTTGAGGAACAGGGTGATCCATGAGTACCTAGTGAAATGGAAAGATTTGCCATTGGAGGATGTGACATGGGAAGGGGAGCAGATTCTATAGCATCCAGGTTTGCTATTGATTAAGGACAAGTAATCCTGAGAAGGGAGGACTATAATGTTGGCATTTCCAGCATGATCACCTATCAAGAGTCTGGGTTAGCCTATCCTCATTCCCATAGGCTAATTCATCAAACAAGGGAATAGTTTGGTTAAGCTTTGGTAGAAAATGGCTTGGAGAAGATAACGTTGTTCAGAAACTTAGAGAATGGAAAGTTGATTTATAAGGCCCATCTAATTTTTCTAGCATTGGCGAAGTTGGAAAATGAATTAATGTATTTTTACATTAATTATCAAAAGGTCAAAAATAATAAATAATTATTTTTCAATTTGGGTGACCTAATTGGAGAATAAAATAATATTATTCTGGAGCCCACTTTGGAGGTATAAGGACGTCATAAGGAAAGTAAATAATAATATTTTATTATTATTTAATTTGAACACCCAAGTCATGGAAAGAAAATAAAATAATATTATTTAATTGGAGCGGCCAAAATTAGGAGAAAAAATAATAATATTTTATTATTATTTGGGAGTGCTCACCTTGGGAGAAAATAAAAAATAATATTTTTTGATTTTGGGTAGCCACATTGAGAGAAAGGAATTTAAATTAAATAAAGTTCTTTGGCCGACATGAAGGAAATGTAAATCAAATCTTTAATTTGAATTTGTTGGCTACATCAGAGGAAAAAGAAGATTCGAGTATAAAAGAAGGTTGGCAGAGCTCATTTCATCTTGATGAACTTTTGGCAACTTCGGCATTTTTCTTGGCAATTGTATTGCAAGACTTTCCAAGGATGAAAACCCTTGTGGAAGGAGGTGTATTAGACAAAAACCCAATTACATCTTGGAGGTGGATTCATACAAAGTTCACATTTGTGCTTCATTGGAGACTTCAAAGTTTGATTGAGCATTTAAGAGATATCTTTCATTACAAATTTGAGTTTCATTATTGAATATCTTTGGCATCATTGAGGAGCGTCATCATTGAATACTTTTTGCATCAGCTAGGAGCGCCACATTTGAAGACATTAAAGATCCTTTGTGTTTCATATTGAGCACCAATTTTGTGAAGAGAATCATGGCATGATTGGAGCGCATCATTGGAGGGTTTTAAGAGATTCGTTGCATGCACATACAATAGGTTTATATCAGTCATCACATTAGCAAGATTTAACAGCCATAAATCCTAGCCATCACCCATTTTGGTGGTAGATATCATTGCCTTTGGAGTGATTGCATTTTTGGAGGAGTTCACCCTTGTTATGGAGTTGCAAATTGATCATTTGTCATCATCAAAAGGTCGAACAACACTAGCAGCCAACTAGAGGAAGTGGACAACATCATATATCATCACTTGAGTCTCCTTCACCATCATTCATCATCATCTTGAAGGCTGAACTGACCTAGAAGAGGTTCGCTCCATTTGTTTGGCCAATTTGTCATCAAAATTGGTATGTAATTCAAATTTGATTTGTAACAGCAGTAGCTTGGGAGTTTGATGGCCATGATTGGCCTATGATCTTGATGTAATTTCATTCTATATCATTGCAATTCAGAGCAGCAGACTTGCATTAATATTTTGCATGCTTGTATGTGTATTTCATGGTGTAATTCAATTTGATAAGACTGCAGATCTACACTTTGTTTTTCCATCAATTTTCTATGTGTTAGATTATGTTTCATGCTTGGTGAAGTCAACTTGATAAGGTGCAGAAATAAAAATCAAAATTCAGTCCTAGAGTTTCAAGTTGAAAATTTGCAAATTCAGAAATTTTGGTCAAACCCTAGTTCAAGACATTATAGTAACCTCAAAACTAGAGCAATTAGATCTTCAGTAATGTAGGTTTCCCTCCCAAACATGGTGACTTCTCTTTTCCACCAACCCTTAGAAAAAGCTTTTGTCGCAGCATGGTCATACCCCTTTAATCATTCTAGAAAGAGGACAAACCCCCCATCACTCATGATTTTCCAAAACTGGGGTTTATTGTAGACCCCAGCAGCATCACCCAGCTCCAATCTGTTATGATCACCACCCATCACTTTCCTCCAAAAATACTAGTGTGAGCATGGTCTTGCACAGTATAGTTCTTCAAAATACCCAAGTTCTACCTTTTCCACTGGAAGAAACTAGTATAAGCACCTAGAAAATGTGTGAACTGGTCTTCCATCATAACTATCTCATCTTGAATTTGTCCTGACATGATGTAAGTGATCATTGGAGATTAGGGACTTGACATTTAGAGGAATATTGTCATAATCATCCCACAATTTAATCTTATCATAGATAACCCCAAGAATAGCACAAGCATCTGCAGGTTTATTTCCTTCCCTGAACACATGCATAAACACCACCTTGTCAAAGGAATTAACAAGTTCTAAAGAATCTTTTACAAGGGATTCTATGGTCCAACTAGGGCTTTACAATCCTCTAAGACATTGGATGATATTAAGAGAGTCACCCTCCACAACCACTCTTTATACCCTTTATCATGAGCCACTTTAATGGTGTTATCACAACTCGAGCTTCAACATAGTGATTAGTCTGCAAGCCCAAACAAACAATCATCGCACCAAGAAATAGGTCATTGTCATTCTTGATCACTCCCCTGCATCTAGCAGGTCCCAAGTTTTCTTTAGCCGCGCCCTTAAAATTTATCTTGATCCATCCCTTGGGTGGGAAATCCCAAACTATACCATCTCTGGATTTCTTCATATGTTTAAAGGGGGTAGAGATATCAAAGGGAATGTTCCAATCCTTCATAATTTGAAATTCATTTCTCAACACAGACACATGAGGCTCTTTGGACACTTTCTCATTAATCCCCATAAATAAGTTTTATTTAATAGAAGCAATGATTCTATCAACAACTCTGTCACACAAGCTTTTATTATCCCTAAAGACCTGGTTAGTTCTTTCCTTCCAAAGGCCCCATGCCATATGGGGAAGCATGAGAGTCCACAGGAACTTCAAGGAAGGATTAGGGAAAGGGGAGTTACATTGTTCAACAAACTTTTTGATAAAATTTGGGAAAATCCAGTTGACCTTTTACAACCCCAACACCTTACTCCAAACAACTCTAGCAAAAAGGCATCTAATAACTAGGTGACAAGTATATTCAACCTCATTTTCACACAAGACATATCTATTAAGAAGGGCAAACCCTCTTTTGCATAGGTTATAAAGTCCGGTATAATTCTCCCTAAGCGGTATGGCCCATTCACAAGTCGTAAGGGGAGTATCAAGGAGCCATTTATCATCCCAAAAGTTTATAGAAACATTGTTACACAGTTTCCACTTCACTCCTTTGTTAATAATAAACCTGTTGTCTAAAATGTTTCTCCAAATACTAGAACTAGCAGGTAGGATTAAGTTGTCAAGGTGGTCTTGCAAATTCCTTTGAAGGGGGATTTATTTGTTCTTCTTTATATCAATCCACTCATTATGCTCCTTCAAAAGTCTCCAAGTAATTTTAGCCATCAAGGCTATATTGAAATCCCTAATTTTTCTTAAGCCAAGACCTCACTTACTCTTGGATCTGCAAATTTTATCCAAGGACACTAATGAAATCCTTTTTCTCTCCTTTGTACCTGCTCTCAAGAATTTTTTCTGAATCTACTCTATTCTCTCAACAAACTTTCCTAGCATCTTGAAGAGGCCCATAGCATACACAGGTAAACTAAAGAGTGGCTTTAACTAGATGAACTTTTCTAGCTTGATTAAGCAAAGCCCCTTTCCACCTAACAAGCTTGGTTTGAAACTTGTCCAATTAATCCATCCAGAAGTAGTCTAGAATCTTGTTCACAAAAAGAGGCATGCCAAGGTATTTATACGGAAAGTCCTCCATCTGGCATTGTAAAATACAAGCAATCTTGACCTATCTATGAACCGAGGTATTCAAAAATAAAATGGTGCTCTTAGGAAGGCTAACCCTTTGACTAGAAGCTTTTTCATAATTATGTGATATAATTTTAAGATTTTTCACCTCTTTGACTGAAGCTTCCCCTAAAATGATAGTATCATCAAAAAATTGTTGATGGGAGCAAAAGGGACCTATAGACAAAGGATAAAAACATTTCAAACTGCTATTAGAAACAACCTTGAGAATATTCCTTCCAAGAGCTTCCGCTAAGATAATATAAAGGAAAGTGGAGACAGGGTCCCCTTGCCTAATTCCCCTAGAACTTTTGTAGAAACTTGAGGGGGTTTCATTAACCAACACCGAGAATATCGGGGTAGATATCATTTGGGATATCATATCAAGGAATCTATCAGAAATCCTAAACTTAACCAACACTTTCCTTAAAAAATCCCATCTAACCCTGTCATAAGCTTTCAAAAGATCCAACTTAAGGAGAAAACCCTCTTTTTTGTTAATGGTTAAAGAGTGAGTATTTTCATGGACAACAATGATAGAATCAAGAATTTGTCTACTGAGAACAAACCCAATCTGTTGTGGGGAAATCAACTTAGGAAGGATCACTTGAATTCTATTGGCTAACACTTTCGAGAAGATTTTATACATCGAGTTGCAAAGGCTAATTGGTCTAAAATCAGGAAAAGAATCAACTCTCTAATTTTGAGGAATAAGAACCAAGAAGGTCAAGTTTAGTTCCTTTAGGGGTTTTATACTACCAAATAATTCTTTAGTAGCCATAATCACATCCTTCACTACAATGTCCCAGTAGATTTGGAAGAAGTGAGGAAAGCCATCTAGCCCCAGTGCTTTGTTTCCTTCAAAGGTGAAGATGACATTTCTAATTTCTTCATCTAAGAAAATTTTAGAAAGTTGAACATTATCCTCACCCACCAAAATTTAAGGAATAACTTCCAAAAAATTATTTTCCCTATCCAAGTTATCATAAATAGACAAGAGGTGTTTATAAAAACCAATAGTAGCTTCCCTAATATCAACTTCCTCTTGAATTTGGGCTCCATTAATCTAAATGGATTTGATACGATTGGCAAATTTGTGCTTGAGGGTAGAGAGATGAAAAAAATTTGTATTTCGGTCTCCACTCTTGAGCCAAATGGCTCTCTAGATCTTTGTTTCCAGAATTCTTCTTCTTTAGTAATAATGGAATGGAGTTCACTTAGTAGATCATTTTCCTATTTAAACATATTAATATCCATTCCATTAAGTTGAATACTAATATGCACATTTTCCATTTGATTCTCAATTGACTTTATCCTTGTTCTTGAAGATGTTTCTGAAAGCTTTCTTATTCCATCCCTATACATTAGTATTGACATTAGACAACTTTTTAGCAACTTTGTACATGGTAGTCCCTTCAACTTTAACATTCCACCACTGAGAAATCTTGCACTCCAAATCAGGATGCAACGTGCACATCTTTTCAAACCTAAACGGGAAACTCTTCGTTTTCCCCAGTTTATCAGCATAAAGAATTATGGGGTAGTGATCAAGCCCAAGTTTAGATAGAGTAGCTAAAGAAGAAAAATAAGAAGATAACCAAATAGGAGAGATTAAGGCATGGTCAAGTCTCACCTGGATGAGAGCAGCACCAGATCATTTATTAGTCCAAGTAAGTTTAGCTCCTCGCAGGTCCAAATCTAACAAGGCTTGGTCGTTGACAAAGTCCATAAGATCATTCCTACTATCCCCCAGGATTTGAGATTCACCCATTTTTGCATTATCTTTCAGGGGATATTAAAATTCCCCATAACCAACCACTTAGTATCAGGATGAATCGATTTGAAAGTCTAGAGATTAGTCCACAATCTTCTTCTAGCATTCTTCACATTTGGAGCATAGATATTAGAAGCTATCTAAGAGGTGTTATCTTTTAGATGCACAAACTTTATAGCAACATGATTCAGATCTTCCAAAAGAGTATCCCCCTTAACCACTCTAGGGTTCCAAAAGGTGGCTATTCCACCAAAGGTCCCTCAACATTCACACCATGAAAATCACTATCCTTGATGAATCTATTTTTAAGGTTATTGAACTTTTCAGAAGACATTTTAGTCTCCTAGGTCATCAAAATATCTGGTTTATGCTCCCTCACCATGTTAGCCAGGAGGTCTTTTTTGTGAACATTGTTTAACACCCTCACATTCCATGATATAACCTTCATTGCATGGAGTTGGGTGTGCCCTTAGAGCATATCTTTGTAAGAGTCTTCTGTAATCCATCTACAATATCTCTCTTAACTTCACATTCTCTCACATTTTTATTAGTAGCTCTCCCTTGAGTCTTGAGGTCTGAGCCACAATCCACAACCTTCATGTGTCTAGTGCTTATCCTAATACTCCCTCCCGGAGGGGTAGATAGCTTATTGCTCTTCTTACCCTTGGTCTTGACTAGGATTTCCCCTTTACTTAGATCTAGCTTATTATTAGGCTTCCTAGTTTGGATTTCTCCCTTTTCTGTATTAGGGCTCTCTGAGTTACTAAGCACCTCCTGACCATAAGGTAAGTTGTTGACCACATCAGTCTTTGAACCTAAAATAGTATTAACCAATGTATCACCACAATGTTCCTCCAAGGTCAAATTCTCCTTCATTATCATCTCTCCCATAGGACTATCTTAGACTTTCACCTCCAAACTATTATCCCTTTTGGTGCAGTCATGGTAGGAGGGTTCATAGAATGAACAGTCCAAACTGTGCAGCAAGAGTAAACATAACGGAAACAATTCAAAGAGATGAAACAAATGTAGATTTAGTCATTCAGTATATCATAGAATTCAAATACAGATTGATCGGTAACATGCAGGCTTACAATTAAGGCTCACAAGCCTTATTATAGAATATCAAAATATGCACAAGATATAGCTTTGAAGCTCTTTCGCACAAATTCAAACTATCAAATATCACTATGTCATGAACTATGCCCCCTTTCCTAGGGATCTAATACACCCTTATATATCATCTCTAAAACATAAGATTCTTCCACGTCGGCCAAGGAAGATCACAAACTCCAATGAAGAGTTGTAACGTGTGTACATGGATAGGTCAGACCTAATCATGAAGAACTCCTCCACAAATGAATGGAATGTTATGAGGATCTTTAGGAAGGTCGACAATGAACCATAGATCATCGGATGATGTGTCATTAGGCTTCACAAGTTGGGAAATGCTTTGCAAGTCTTCTCCTTTAGTTGATTATCAGAGGTTGTCAAGATGCTCTGTTCTGAGAAAACAGTCGATCTTCTAATAGTGATATCTTTCCGGTACCTTAACCAATTTCTCTAAGTTCTGGATATGATGTAGATGAACATGTCTAGATGCTAAGTCTAGCTCCACAAGATGTGAAATACAGCTACAGTAGAATGTAGACCAAAATACAGAAACTGCTACTAACTAAACTAAACTGAAAATGAAAGAAACAAACAAAACTGCAAACAAACTAAAATGCAAATGTTTTTGGTTTATGAAAGATTGCTTTTGAACCAGGGATGCTCCTACATTAGACATCTGGGGTTATTGAAAAGTGATTCCCTCACTTTGTTGGGGCTAGAGGAAAACCAAGGCGGTCCACCTCAGCCTGAGAATTCCATGATGAGTCTTCTTCCGATCTGCCTTTCCACTTCACAAGATATTCTTTGTATTGTCTTCCTTTGGTGCCGCGTACAACTCTACTATCAAAAATGTCTTCGATCTACTTCGGTGCTTGTTGTGGTAACTACTTCTTGAAGTCTTTTGCCATGTCGTCACTGAACTCTACTTCATGATACTGATATAGGTCTGCAATGTTGAAAATAGGTGATATACCCAATGTCTTTGGTAACTCCACTTCATATGCATTTCCCGAATCAAACTTTTTGAGTATCCTACAAGGTCCAAACTTCTTCTTCAACTTGTTATATGTCCCAACTGGAAATCTTTCTTTTCTCAAGTACACCATAACTTCATCTCCCACTGTGAATTCCTTGTGTCTTCTCTTCTCATCTGCTTGTTCTTTATATTTGTTGTTCATATCCTCCAAATGCTTCTTCACCTAATTATGCACTGTCTCCATATGTTCTACAAATTCTTCTAGTTCTACACTTCTCTTTTCTTCCAAATTAATATATCTCAACCCTGTCACTCCTCTAGGGTTTACTTTGGTAACAATCTAGAAAGGTGTTCTTCCGGTATTCCTATTTACTGAATTGTTGTATGCAAACTTTGCTTGTGAAAGAATCAAATCCCAACTTCCTGCCTTCTCTCCAACTAAACATCTCAACAAGTTTCCCAAACTCTTATTCACTGCCTATGTCTATCCATCAATCTGTGGATGAAATGTTGAACTGAACTTCAAATTTGTCTTCATCTTCTTCCAAAATGTCTTCCAAAAGTATCCAAGAAATCTTGTATCTTTGTCTGAAATTATACTCTTAGGTAATCCATGCAATCTCACAATCTCTTTGAAAAATAGGTTAGCTACATGCACTGCATCAGTTGTCTTCTTACAAGGTTTGAAATGTGTCATCTTTGAAAATCTATCCACCAATACAAATATTGAATCATGTCCTCTCTGTGTCTTAGGCAATCCCATTACAAAATCCATATTGATGTCTTCCCAAAGTCTCTCCGGTACTATCAAAGATTGATACAATCCGGTATTCTAACTACTCCCTTTTGCAACTTGAAAAACTCTACAACCCTGCACAAAATTCCTAACATCCTTATGTATCTGAGGCCAAAAGTAGTTTTCACTCACCAAAGCCATTGTCTTGCCAATGCCAAAATGTCCTACCAATCCACCAATGTGCTTTTCTTTGATCAAATTATCTCTCATTGAAATTCTAGGTATGCATAACTAATTTCCTCTGAACAAAATATCTTCCTGAATAAAATAGTCCAATCACTTACTCATATCTGTCACAATAGGTTCCTTGCATGCTTTCTAGGGTTCTATAAAATCAGTGCATCCCTTATACATATGCTTAAACTCATCAAAACCTAACACTTCAACTCTCATCTCTATCAATAAGTTTCTTCTCCTATTCAATGCATCAGCAACTTTGTTTGATTTTCCACTTCTATGCTTCAATACAAATGTATAACTCTACATGAATTCTACCCATCTCATGTGTCTCTAATTCAACTTACCTTGATTGTTCAAATATTACAAAGCTTGATGATCTGTATACAACACAAACTCCTTAGGCAACAAGTAATGTCTCCAGTTCTTCAAGGCTTGAATTATGGCATAGAACTCTTGATCATAAATTGAATATCTTCTCCTTGTATCATACAACTTCTCTCTGAAATATGCTATAGGTCTACCTTCTTGACTTAACACTACTCCAATTGCATTCCCACTTGCATCGTAATCCACTTGAAATACCTTATTGAAATCTGGTAATGCCAACACAGGTTGCTATGTCACTTTCTGCTTCAACAACTCAAAACTTTTATCTGCTCCTGATGTCAACTTGAAATCTTTTTTGTCACCTCTCATTGTCTTTGTCATAGGGTTACAAACTGAATTAAAATTTCTGATGAACTTCTGATAGACACTAGATAATCCATGAACTGATCTGACTTCTCCAATGCTCACCGGTGTAGGACATTTAACAATTGCTCTTAATTTCTCATGATCCATCTTCAATCCTTCAACAAAAATCACAAATCCCAAGTATACCAATTCTTCCTTCATGAAACTACATTTCTTGATGTTTATCAGCAATTTCTCTTCTCTCAGTCTCTGCAATACTTGTCTAAGGTGCTGCAAATGTTCTTCTTTTGTCTTACTAAAAATTAGAATATCATCCAAGTATACAATAACAAACTTACCCAAGAATTTCTTCAAAACTTCATTCATCAATCTCATGAAAGTACTAGGTGCATTTGTTAATCCAAGAGGCATTACTAACCACTCATACAATCCTTCATTTGTCTTAAAAGCAGTCTTCCATTCATCACCTTCTCTGATTCTGATCTGATGGTATCCACTCTTCAGATCTATCTTTGTGAAATATCTTGCTCCACTCAAACAATCCATGATATCATCCATCCTAGGTAAAGGAAATCTATACTTAACTATGATCTTGTTTACTGCTCTAGAGTCTGTACACATTCTCCATTCTCCATCTTTATTAGGTGCTAACACTGTAGGTATTGTACAAGGACTCAAGATTTCTCTGTTCAAACCTTTCCTCAACAACTCATGTATCTGTCTATTTAATTCTTCATTCTCTGTTAGTGTCATTCTGTGTACTACTTTGTTAGGTAAACTAGCTCTAGGTCTAAGATCCATGTGATGACTGATACTCCTGATTGGTGGTAATCCTTCAGGTACACTATCTGATATGATATCTTCATACTCTATCAGCAACTCTTTTATCTCCTCCGGTTGTGATTCTTTAGTCTCCTTTTTCAATGTTTCAGGCTTCTTAGGAATCAAAGCATAACACATATTCTCATGTCTCAAACCATCCATAAATTTTCTCCCATCTACTAAACAGATTCTAACATTTCCACATACTTCACTCTTAGGATCGACTTCCAAAGGAATCAGAGTAATTCTATTTCCATTTGATGTTATAGTGTATGTATTCTTTCTCCCATCATGTATAGCTTTCCTATCACATTGCCAAGGTCTACCCAACAAAATATGGCATACATCCATAGGCATAATATCACACAATACTTCATCATGATAAGATCCAATATGAAATTTCAACAAACATTGCTCACTCACCAGTACCTTATGATCATCCTGAATCCATGCTATCCGATAGGGCTTAGGGTGTTTCAATCTTTCCAACTTCAGCTTAGTCACCATCTCCTTTGAAACTAGGTTATCAGAACTACCACTATCAATTACAACTTTATAACACTTACCTACTAATTTGCATCTGGTTCTGAACAAACTTTTCCTCTACAGTGGTTCCTCATTTGTCTCTGCTTAAAATAGTGCTCTCCTCATCACAAGTGATTCTCCTTTCTCAGGCTTACCAACTGAACTAGGTGATCCAACAGGTTCTTCTTCCACATAGGCTGCTCTTCCACTGTTCTCTGTCCTCTTGCTTGTACTCCCCTGATTACATTCAAATGCTCTACGTCCTTCACCTCCACACTTGAAAAAATTGCCTCTAAATATTCTCCTATTAGGTCCTCTTCCTTCTCTTTTGTATCCTTCACTCCGGTATGGGTTAGGGTTTCCTCTGCGGTAAAAATTTATGTCATCCTTTCGGTAAGCATGGTTATCTCTATCTTCCTTATTGAATGTGTTCTCTGGTCTGTTCTGCTCTACAAATGATCTATCTCCTCTGGAAAATATTCTACCTCTCTAAAACTTACCTCCTTTGCCTCTTTGTCTCTGATCATGCTTCTTATTCAACTTCTCTTCAACTTTTAGGGCAAATTGGTATGCTGCTTCTAGTGTTGTCATCCTTACCAAACTCATTTCCTCGTGAATGCTCAATCTCAATCCATTGATGTATCTAGCCACTTTCTCCTTGCTTGCTTCACTATGTCATGTCCTTATGATCATCTTATGAAATTCTTCAGTGTACTCCACTGATTTCTCCTTTTGTCTCAAATTCTGCAATCTCTTCAACAGTTCTAACTCATAGTCAACAATAACAAACTGATTCTTCAATTTTTTCACCATCCTGTCCCACTTTGTGATCTTTAATTTTTCTCTTCTATTTCTATACAACTAAAATTCTTTCCACATATAGCAGCATGTCCTTTCAACTTGGTCTTTACAAATTTCACCTTCTCTGGGTCTTCAATTTCTTCATACTCAAAGTACTCTTCCATGTCATTTATCTAGTCAATCAGCTCTTCCAGATTCAAATTACCAGTATAGTTTGGCACATCAACTCTAGGTCTCTTTCTAATCTTTGAAATAGCTCACATCTTTACTTGATCTGATTCTTCTTCTTCATCACCACCTAGGGTTTCACCAATTTGTTCAACAGATTGAAATTCCTCTTCATCATCACTTTCAACATTAGGTCTAGGTGTCAATCCTCTTTGCCTATCTTCTTCGACAACATCCAATTGAATTCTCATTATTTTAATCATTTCCATCATATCATCCATTCTACCAACCATTGTTCCAACAACAAGGATTCTCCTCGACAACATTCTTCCTAGGATCCAATACAAATTGCCTCAAGTTCGGTGATCAGACTACAAGGTGACAATTGCCTCACAATTGGTGATCAGTTGCGACATAAGTAACCTACCTCAGATTCAATGATCTATCCACAACAAGATCTTACGAAATTCCTTCGCCCACTTCACTCAATTCACTCCCAAAGATTCAAACTTTCGCTCTGATACCACTTGGTGTAGCCACGGTAGGAGGGTTCATAGAATGAACAATCCAAACCATGTAGCAATAGTAAACACAATAGAAACAACTCAAAGAGATGGAACACATGCAAATTCATTCATTCAGTATATCATAGAATTCAAATACAGATTGGTCGGCAACATGCAGGCTTACAATTAAGGCTCATAGTCTTGATTACAGAATATCAGAATATGCGCAAGATATAGCTTTGAAGCTCTTTCACACAAATTCAAACTATCAACTATCACTATGTCATGAACTATGCCCTCTTTCCTAGGGCTCTAATACACCCTTATATATCATCTCTGGAACATAATATTCCTCTGCATTGGCCAAGGAAGATCACAAACTACAATGAAGAGTTGTAACATGTGTACATGAATAGGTCAGACCTAATCATGAAGAACTCCTCCACAAATGAATGGAATGATGTGCGGATCTTTGGGAGGTCGGCCACAAACCATAGATCATCGGATGATGTGTCATTAGGCTTCACAAGTCAGGAAATGCTCCATAAGTCTTCTCCTTTAGCTGATTATCAGAGGTTGTCAGGATGCTCTGTTCTGAGAAATCAGTTGATCTTCTGATAGTGATATCTTTTCGGTACCTTAACCAATTGCTCTAAATTTTGGATATGATGTAGATGAACATGTTTAGATGCTAAGTCTAGCTCCGCAAGATGTGAAATGCAACTACGGTAGAATACGGACCAAAATACAGAAACTACTACTGACTAAAATGAATTGAAAATGAAAGAAACAAACTAAACTACAAACAAACTGAAATGCAAATGTTTTTGGTTGATGCAAGATTGCTCTTGAACTAGGGATGCTCCTACATCACCTTTCCTTCCCTTCCTCCTAGGTAGGGATAGGGTGGATAGGTGATGTTTCTATTTCATCAAACGGTTTCATATTCTGAGGGGGTTCCTTGGAAAGGTCATCCTTCCCTTTCCCCTCAACCTCTTCTATTGCCACTTTTTCCTTCCATATCTTTTGCTGCCATTTGGGCTTCTAAGAAGGCAATTGTTTTTCCCAATGACCTACTTTCTTGCACTTAAAGCAGGCAAAAGGAATGGTTTCAAACTCCACAATTTGTTTCCAATCCCCTAGCTTGGATTTGATGGTGATTGATGAAGGGAGATTTGTAGACTATTCCACACAGACTCACATTCTAGCATATACCATTCTTCTTCTCATAACAGTCATTGAGTCAATGGTAAGTAGTTGTTCAAAAGCACCAGTTATACCTCTAAAGACCTTCTCGTCCTAGAATCCAAGTGGCAACCTAGGTAAATGAACCCAGACATGGGTCATATTGAAAGACCTCTTAGCAACATCAAATCTTGTGTTCCGTTTCTTCAAAGCCAAGGTTGACTTACCGAGAGACCTAGGTCCTCTCATCAGGATATTGTTCAAGTCTTCCATACAAACAAAGGAGAATGAGAAGAAGCCTTTAGGCAAGGCTTCTATATCAACCTGACCTTTAGTTCTCCATCTTTTAGTAGCCTAAACCCTACATCTTCAATATTAGGTCTTGGGCCCAGGAACTTTCCGATCAAGGTCATCTCCATCTTTGAGATACCCTTTTCATCAATGCTATCTGGTACACTAATGGAGAGATCACTAGATTTTGGTCAGAGATAGCCTTCACCGAAGATGACACACATTTTCCTTTAGATTTATCACTGAGGAGTGACACCCAAGACTTGGCCCCTAAACCTTTATTTAAAGAGTTTCCCACCATATTAGAAAATTCCTTTTTGGTACCCAAAAACTGCTTAGTCTCTGAGGACTGAGCATCCTCCAACAAGATGTCATCCTTCTTGGATTTCTCTCATTTAATCACCTCAAGTTGGCCCACCAGTGACTTCCCCCCAGGGTCAGGCAATTTATCTAGGTAACCTGTCACAAGCCCATACTTAACTAAAACTATCATTTCAAACTCGTCAAAACCGTTGTCAGTGACTACACAACCATTAGCAGACTGATCTTATGAATCGCTACTTCCATCCACCCAACATCCTCCAAATGTAGACCGCCTTCCGTCTGCCATTCCTGCTCAGAGTTGAGAAGAAAGTTGATTACCCCACTTCTTTAGAAAAAATGTTTGTTGACAATAAAATTTTGTTAATAAGATTTCACATATGTTATAATTGATCTAGTTTCTTATCTAAAGAGTTGTCCACTAAGACACTTTAACCCTGGACCCCAAATCAATGATATGAAGAGGATTGTATTTGCAACTAAGTGAAGTTTGTTCTTTCATAGAAAGATGCCATCTAGTTGTCCATATGTTGCAATAATCATCACAAATGTTTTTAAACGTATTATCTACACCAATTTAGAGAGATTTATTAGATGTTGTAAGTTGTGTAGATAATAGGAGGAGCATCATTAGGTTATGTTCTAATGTTGCAAAGAATATATACTATCACTTAGTGCAAAAAGGTGACTACTCATGCCTCCCTGCATTCTTAAGCTTCCCTATTCCCTCCCTTATATTTTTCTTCATGTCTCTATAGGTAACTCTCTTTGGATTTAGATTTTAAAGGGAGTGCACATAACTAATTATATTATAGCTATTTAATAAAATCGATGACCACTTTTTCTACTAAAAAGGTTATCTTCCCTCCCTTATATTTTTCTTCATGTCTCTATAGATAACTCTCTTTGGATTTGGATTTAGATTTTAAAGGGAGTGCACATAACTAATTATATTATAGCTATTTAATAAAATCGATGACCACTTTGTTTACTAAAAAAGGTTATCAATTGTAATTGAGAATCATTATAACAAAATTGTTCTCAAGAATAAATCAACAAATCAAAAGATAAAGATTTTTTTCAAAAAATCACGATTTAATCAGGAAAAAATTGAGTTAGGACAAGGTTTTTGAGGGGAAATACATGCAACATGCAAAAAAAAAGTGAAAAAATAGGGTTAGGGTTAGGTTTTAAAAAAAATGTATCTAGCAAGCAAAAAAATCATGACTTTTTACATATTTATTGCCAAAAATCAAGAATATGCAATAAGTTTCCAAATTTAATCGATGAAAAACTTTGGAAAAAATGGAAAATAAATTGAGAAAAACTTGTCTTATACAATTTTTCCTTAAACTTGACAATTCTTAAATTCAAAAAATAGGTAAACAACGTACAACGAATTTCTTGGTTTCAACTACTATTATGATTGAGATAAGACAAAGATGTAGTATTTTATATTTTAAATTTTATAAATCCTTCCACGTAATAACACCCGAGTCAATTTTACGTATTTATTTATTTAATGGTGGCAATGATGGAGAACATAGAATGCATATCAACAAGGTAAACCCAAAGTTTGGAACTATCTTTGAGTTTAACTATCTTTGTGGAATATCCGTCCAAAAGCTTTGGTCTGATTTGAGTGTCTTAAATGGCAAAGACATGTAGAAAATATAAGTAGAGTTGAACGGCAATCCTTAAGATGCATTTTTTTTTTTTTGTTTCATTTCCTTGGGGATGTTATCTGGCGCATGCAAAACAGTCTACCGAGTTAAATCCTGGTTATAATCTATTAAACGGATGGCCAGCTAAATAACATTGGTTTTTCCCTAAGCGGAGAACTCTAAATCTTTCTCCTCGGTATGCCCGACCATTGCTGTTTTAAATTCCAAAGTCACTTTTTCCAATCGCAGGAGGAATGGAGTATTAGATTGCAGGTGCAAATACCATTCCATCCTCAATCAAAGAAATTACAGGCTGCTGAACAATGTGTAGCTGCAAATGGACGCTTTTACTCACTTCTTTTGCCCTTCTTTTCCAAGCGACCATCTCAACTGTAATAAATCTGGAGTGGGTTGTCAGCTACAACTCAACAATCAATCCACTGGGCATCACTCAACCTGTAAAATTCTTTTCATTCTTCTGTAGAGAGGAGGTTTCATGCTTGTTGTTGGTTCATTTTATGTTGAAATATTGATTGACAATGTTATATGCATATCTATATATTTATGTCTGTATATATGGGAAGAGCTTAAAGTGTCCGTGCTTGTTGTAGTACAAACGTATTGGTTGTTTATGGTGGGAGCCAGGGCCTAAATTTGACAGTTGACTCTGCATGTCAAGCAAATTTTTTGTGATGGTTATCCATTTAAAGGTGCCCTTAAAATACTATGACATACCTTGGTATAAGTAAAATTATATATAAATCAAATATATATGTCATCATAATCCTATATAAATTTTGACAATCTGTCCAAAATCTCTCCTTTCATGTGATACAGTCTTTTTAAAATTTTAATTGTATTTTAGGACAAAAATGCATAAATACGACTATACGACCATCAAATTTAGGCCCTGGGTCACTGGAAGTAGTCTCACCAGTGCGTTGGCACTTTACAGGAGGCGGTATATATGTATATATGTATGAATAAATTCTAGAAGCTTTGCCTGTAATTTAAGTACTTGAATTCTTATATTTACTATATGTTGTGATGCAGATAATTACTATTAATGGAATGTTCCCTGGTCCAGTCATCAATGCAACTACCAATGATAATATCTTTGTGAACATTTTCAACAACCTTGATGAACCTTTTCTCATAACTTGGTATTTATAACTTCTATGTATAAGTATGAAGATTACTAATATGTTGTTTTTTTGGTTCAATTAATGAAGATAAGTGTATGCAATGTAGGAATGGGATACAACAAAGATTGAATTCATGGGAGGATGGGGTATCAGGAACAAATTGTCCCATACAACCAGGAACCAACTGGACTTATGCCTACTTTGAGCCTAAGGACCAAATTGGCAGCTTCTTCTACTCTCCTTCCACAAGATTTCAGAGAGCTTCAGGAGGTTTTGGTGCCATCAAAGTTAATAATCGTATAGTCATAAACGTTCCTTTTCCTCCTCCTGCAAATGACTTCATTGTTCTCATTGGTGACTGGTATAGCAATAGCCATACGGTAATATAGAATTGCTTCTTTAATTTTCTTGATAATAAGATCACAATCTTTTTGTAGTCTCTCTATATGATTGTCTAACAGATGCAGATAAGTGCTAATTATGACATCAATTAACACAGGAACTTCGAGAAGCTTTAGACCAAGGCAACGAGCTCCATGCTCCAGATGGAATCCTAATCAATGGTAAAGCTCCTTATGTTTTTGGAACGAATGGAGATTTCGAGAGCTTTACAGTGACAAAAGGTAGGCTAGTGGGCATACATCTTATTAAATTGAGTACAAATATTTATTAGAATTTATTATGAGATTTTTCTCCTTATAGTATTTCCTTTTAATATATAGGCATCTCTAGAGGTATCTCTTAATAGGGTAAGAACTATGAATGTAATCCATTTCTTTGGGTTTTTCATTCTTTAGCCCTTTTTTCGTTTAGAAAGATTTTAGATTGTAGAGTATGTAATGTGTAAGTTATTTTTGTCTCACAAGTCTAACCAATGTAAGATTAATTCATGTGCAACCTAATTAAATATTTATATTACAAGAAAGTAGTACAACCTCGTTACCTAGTGGTTTAGGATGTGCCATCTAGAGAGATGTAACTTCTTCAATCTTCTAAAGCTAATGTTCATGTTTTATTATCTTTTTTCTATTACAACATATCATCTTTAATCTATACATATTTCATGAAAGCTATCACAAGCTTGATTTTCAAATAAGTTCTTGAATCCCCTCGTGTACTAGTAAAAATATTGGACTTATTTTATAGAAGTGGAAAATAGAATGTAGGAATTGTTAGACTATTCTAGAATGCGGGTTTCAAATTTATTTTGAACTATGATTATAATTAGTACTAGCTCAAACATCTTAATTATATCTATCTAATTTTTTTTGAAAGATATCAATCTCAAAATGCCTATCTTGGATTTGTCATATTGATTTGATAAGCACCTCAAGTTTGTTATCTTTCAACATTTTTAAAATAGATATATTTAAGATATTAACACTTGTAATTGTGATATTAAAGTAGTGGATTACTAAATAGTACATTTAGTCATATAAAATGATAGATTATTATTACTTAATTAGAATACTACATTATTTTCCATAAGAATGTTGATAATCTTATATAAATATGCAATTTAAACTTTTAGTCTAGTTCCAAGGACTTGAGTTTTTTTTCTTTAGCTTTCCTTTTAAAACAACTCATTTTGCTAACTTCAATTTTTCATATTAATCATATGAGAGTGATAGTGAGATTCTAAGCACTTCCAAATATTTTACTTGAAAGATAGCCACAAATGTTAAACTCTATCTTTCTTCATGTTATATATCAATTTTTGCTTTAGTGAGAATCAAACCTTGTGACTTATGTATTGTTAGTCCCTAATTTAATTGTAAAGTAAGCAAGCATTTGCATCCCCTTTATTGGTGTAATAAGAATTCAATACATGGAGATACATCTTCAAATGACATTCCTAAATAAATGTCAAAATCTACCATAAAATGTGTTGATGGATCAAGTGACAATACTTCATATTTGTATACTATGCTCCAAATATATCCTAGAGCTCCATTTACAAGTCCTTATATCCATAAATTGGAAGTTAACATCTCCTCACATCTTCCACCAAGAAATAATATCAAAAGCTTATGATCCAATAAACCTTTTGTCACATACTCATTGACAAGAGATGCTTCAGTTCTAAGACAACTAATAAGTGCACTAGAATCTCTATGTAAAATTATTTACCCATGAACATATTAATTTGATAGATCTCTATTGAGGCATAGGTGGTTTAGAGGTCATTGATAGTGTGATTGATGATATTGCCTTTATTCATCTCCATAACTCAACCCATAAATATGCATTCATAAGTATCATGATCAAATTCAATATAGACAAAGTTAAGTTGATGGAAGGCATCTTTATTATTATCAAATAGGCATTTGTTTAAAAAGGTGCATTTTCATCATTTTGTCCATCACTATAGAATTTGTTATATTTTATCTTATATTTAAGTGTGTTATATAAAAATGATAATAATTATAAAGTTATAATTTGTCTTATGTCAATGCTTTATATTTCTATAGACCTCCAGTTACATGAGACGCTTATAAGATTGGATTGACATAAACTATGAATAATTGTTCAATATATTAAATTTGTAAGTTTTAGTGGTTACAACTTAAGATCCATATTATTTAATGAAGAAAATAAATCATCTTGTTTTTCTTGTCAACATTTATTATAAATAGGGCCTTCAAAATTACTCAATAATTTTTCTATTTTAAAATAAAATTCTTAATAATATAACAAATGCTTAAATTTTTTATCTAGATCACATCAAAATGATGTGCTTGTTGGTTACAACTTTTCTCTTTGTATTTGTGGCTCTAGGCAGTCTTTGTATTGTTGGCAGCGACCATTTGGTGGACTGTCGTTTGTTGACTGCTAAACATTATTTGGTTTGGCAATGCCTCTTGGGCTACATTGGTATGACTGGACCAATGGTGATTTTATTCCTATTTTTGTATGTATTCTTCTGCTTATTCCAATAGAAAAAAATCTATATAATCTTTAAAATCTTCCACTTTTATATTACCTTCTCCCTATAGGACATGATGTTGTTGGTTCTTGTGATCTGAAATATTTTCTGTCGTTCCCATTACTTTTTAACATTGGATTTACGTTATACACATTTGAACTCTTATTATTGCCCCTAATGGATATATTTTACCAAATTTAATTTTCATTATTTTGAACAATACCTTATTCCATTACATTAATATACAACATGTGGGTGTTGTAGGAAGCACATATCGACTGAGGATTTCTAATGTTGGAATAGCCACTTCCTTGAATTTCAGAATACAAGGTCATCAACTTTTGCTTGTAGAAACAGAAGGATCCTATGTGGCACAAACATTCTATGACTCCCTAGACGTCCATGTGGGCCAATCATATTCCGTATTGGTGACAGCAGATCAAAATGTAAGTGATTATTACATAGTTGCAAGTCCTCGATTTGCAAATATGCCAATCCCTGCAGGTGTGGGAGTCCTCCACTATGACAACTCAACAACCCTTGCCAATGGAGCATTGCCAACTGGACCTGCTAACTTGGATGTTGAATTCTCTATCAACCAGGCCAAATCTATTAGGTATGTCCCACTCAATAAAACTAACATTCTCACTCAAAACTTATCAGCAAATACAATCTCAAACATTGATGCAAAAACATCTACAAAATTATTATAAAAATATCATTGTCTATTAATACTTATACACCCAATACATGTTAGCAAATTAGCAATTCTTGTTGAAGATGGACTTGTTTTTGTTTTGTTTTGTTTTTCTTTTCAGATGGAACCTGACGGCCGGCGCAGCCCGTCCAAATCGGCAGGGGTCATTTAACGTGACAAATGTCACAATTAGTCAAACGTTAGTACTCCGTCACGGGGTGGCCTCCGTTGACGGATCTCGTCGGTATACCGTCAATAATATATCTTATTTGACGCCGGACGTTCCTCTAAAGCTGGCCGACTATTTCTTTAATGGAAGTGGGGTGTATGTTTTGGACGACTTTCCGTTGACAGAGAGCAGCCCTGTTGCAGAGATGAAAACTTCTGTCATATCGGGAAATCAGAAGACGTGGATGGAAATTGTGTTGCAGAATGACGGCCCTGACGTCCAGTCATGGCATCTCAATGGCTATGCATTCTACGTTGTTGGGTATGTAACTCCACTCTTTTTTTTTTTTAAGATAATATATATATATATATATGGACTTATGGTTAATAAAAAGATGTTTTTGGAATTAGGTTTGTTTTTTATAATGGGTAGACATTTTTTTTGTGGAACTATAAATTGAAAAAGGGGATTTTGAAAGGGATGTTTTTTTGGAGCGAGGGTTTTGTCTATTGTATATGTGTTATATATTTGTTTATATAGCTTATTACATTTTAAGCGAACTAGACATGGGTTTCATTTGAGGATTGAGTGTATTTGGATGTTATAAATAGATGATTTATTTATAAATCTAATTTTAATAGTGTTATTTTTTCATTAGTTATATCTTCATTGATCATATTAGGATTAGGGATTAAAGAGTGAGGAGTGGTACAAAAACTTAAGTCTAAGGCAAGTTTGAATAAAGAGATATCTTATTGGCTCTAGAGATCTGAATTGGCTCTTCTCTTTTTAAAGAGTTAGCTTAACAATCTACCTAAAGCTTTTTCTCATTCTGATTGTGGAGTATGATACGAAATGTTGATTCTAAAAAACTTCTACATAATTAAATCCAGAAGTATTCTTAATCACTATCATAGAGTGTGGCAACACTGTGTCTCTTATAAGTCACAAAAATATAATTTTATGCTTTGTAAGTCCCTAATAACTTCAATACCTTAATTTTGATAGGAGGACATCCCCTTACTTTTAAAATTAGAAATAAATCTCCTTTTTTATTTTGAAAGTAATTATAAAACTTTTCTTAGTTTAAAACTAAAATAAAACTCTTTAAATTTTGAAAAATAAAAATAAAGATCCTTTTAAAGTAAGTCTCATAAAGAGGCGCCATCTTGATTTTAGAGAATGTGAAGGTTTAATTGAAAGTAGTTATAAGCCATTAAAACTTCAATACCTTTAACTTCACTAAATTTGAAGGCAAATAGATGCATGTTTGGGATTTGGTGGCCCAAACAACCCACTCATTTAATTAGTTTATGTACTCTAATAATATCATTCAAAGGAAGTTCCCAAAAATATTACATATGGATAGACACAAGCCAATTCAAAATTGTGAGCTAGGTAGAATCTTATAAGACAACTGTTCATTGAAAACTAGAGGGAAAGTATTGAATTAAACCCAATGGCTTGTTATGACCAACCAACAATATATGTAATTTGGATTTTATTCCAATTCCTTAGATGTTTGTAATGATCCCTAACATTCCTTCTATACAAATGATTGTAGTACTTTTCGCTCTATCTTAAAGATGTATTTAGGTAAAAACTACACCTTCAACATTCCTAAAACATCTCCATGCACATCAAATAATGTTGAATATGTTGATGACATAGGTTTGGTTCAGGAACATGGTCAATTGATTCGAGAGCAACATATAATTTGTATGATCCGGTAGTTCGCTCCACAACACAGGTAAAGGCCAAGGCCAATCAACAATAATTGATTTATGTGGTTTTAATATAAAAAATGACAACAAATATTAAAGGAACATGAGTACTAATTAATTATGCATAGCAGGTATATGGGAACAATTCATGGACTGCTATCTATCTATTTGTTGATAATCCAGGGATGTGGAATTTGCGTTCAGAGATACTTGAGAATTGGTATTTGGGACAAGAGCTTTACATGAGAGTGTTTGATCCAGATCCCAATCCTCTTAAAGAAAAACCTATCCCTTCAAATGTACTTTATTGTGGTGAGCTTCTAGCAGGATCTCCAGTCCCATCTCCATTGCCATTGCCAACTAGAGGAATGGATTAATCATTAATTATTCATATTATGGTCATGATTTTTTAGGATATTATTTTAATAATTAGAATTTTCTCCATTTATGTGTAATCCCACAATAATGCGCCCCACTTATTGGTCTAAGTGGGACATTGAAGTCGACATTTTTAACCAATTATCACTTTTTGTCACTTATAGAAAGTAAACCATTAAGAATTTGAAGATAATGTGAACTAGTGATTTTTTAGATTTGTGTGTAGATTCTAAATATGTATTTTTTAAATTTAAAAAATTATTTGTTTCATTTTTTAAGCATTTACTAATAACTTGTTTTTATACTTTATAGAATTTTTAATGAGTGATATTTATTTCATACACAACTTTTTTTAGAAATACGATAAATTTATAATTTCTTTAAACATAATTCATTAACACTATATCCAGTGCATGCATATTTTTTATAAATTTTTGTTGTATTTTTTGAATTAATTTTTTAATCCAAATTAATTATAATTTAGAGTAATCTTATTCCATAATGCATAATTTTTTGTATATTTTATATTGAACTAAAACAAAGACATCAATATGAAATGCACATATATTTTTTAGAATATTTTTTCTAAATATTTAATTTTTCCATGTGAATCAAATAATGACCTTTATGTTTGGTAAAAAAACCTATGTTCACTAAAAAATAAAAAAATATCATAATTAAATAAAATATATTACAAATTATACTTTTTAAAAAGCTTGCTTTGAGAGCTATGATCCTCCAAAATTTCATGTCATGGTGACTCCATTAGATGGTCCAACCCCTGTGTCGAAGCATAAATATCTTTCAAAAATTAGGTGACAAAGGGTAGATGGTTCACCTAAAGACCTTCCACTAAAGGGTCTTCAAATGATGGTACATACCTTCATTTGACGTCATACCTTCATTTGAAGGTATTAAATTATTCTCATATATAAACAAATAGATGTATATTATTCTAAATCAAAAAAATATTTTTCTTTTGTTTGTATTTTTGAAAGGAGAATATGTGTTAGTTGATAAGGAGAAGATTATTGCAACACATTTTTACAAAGAAGATGAGAAATAAAAGAACTAGGTAAAATAAGACAATGCATTCATATTTGATAGAAAAAGACAAGAAGCTAGATGAAGAAAGGGTGCAAAATATTTCAAAGGGAGAGAAGGTACATTTTTGAAGTTTTTATTATTTAATTTAAATATCAAATAGATTACTTAGGATATAAATTTCAAGTGTTTATTTCATGAAGATCCTTCAACACAGTTTAAATGCTTTGAGTCTACTTATTTGCTTGGTACATCAATAGAGCTTGCTCAAGATTTTCTTGATTGTTTTTCCCTTGCAATTGGTTTTAAAAATTTTAGGATAGAAACCATGTGCCGAGGGCTTTAAAACATATGTAAGAGTTTATGGTTAACTCGAAACACCAGAATCTTCTACAAGCCAAAGATTAACCTTCTACACAGAAAAAAAACACAAGAGAGCAATTTGCACAATTTTGGATGCAATTGATGAAAATAGATTAAGGATTACATGTAAGAACTTGCTTTTATATTTGCAAGTTAGAGAAAAACCCTAATATGACTTAAGAATAACCTAAGACTAAAAATAGCCCTAAGTCAACTTAATAAAGTGTAATTAAATATTTAATTACACCAACACCCCCCTTAAGTGCAACTTAGGGAGAAATGTAAAACATGCAACTAATGCAAGAATGGGTCCCAGCTACAAGGTCATGTTAGGTAACCATGAACAACAAGAATCTCTCATAAGGTGGAGAAAAGCAGAAAAACCCCATGGGAAAAAAAAAAAACCCTCTCCAAAAGAGAGAAAAAACATGGAAAAAACATGCAAATAAATATGTACAAGTGATGGAAGAAGGGCTCCAACTAATACCCCCTAGAACTGAATCCATCACAAGAATACAATCATGAATCCCCCATAAGAGGGAATGGTAGAGGCAATGAAATCCTCCAACACTGTAGAATCTCCAAAACTAGAAGAGGATGCTCGAACATGAATGCAAAAGCCAATCCACTTATGGCCAATCACACTTCTTCCCTTAGAAAGAAATAGCTCAACCTGTAATACTGAAGAACCTGTGAAGTAGGTGGCCTCAAAATGAATGTCTCTGAAGACTGGATGGATGTCCACATACCAAAATCTAAAGATGCCACAACAAAGCCAGGAACAACCTACTAAATCCATGAAGGTGACAACTAAAGACAAAATGGAATCTCTGAATCAAGTGTCTCCAAAGATAGAATATGATTGACAACAACAGTGCCATGATTGTCAGCAAAGAGGAACTGCAAGCCCTCAAGAGTATCATCATCCTGCTCAACCAAGGAAGAATCAATCTCAACAGAGACAAGATGTGAAGGAGAAGAATGAATGGCACCATGATGTAAAGATGAATCAGTAGCAAGAATACCAAGATTCAAATACACAAACTTCTTCTTAGAAATAATATTCACACAAGAAGTGTGATCAACAGTCAAAGGATCTGAACCATCATCTGGAGAAAAATTAGAAAAGGTGTATAATTGAGATGCATGATCAACCACCCCAGTAGCAAGAATCTTTGTGGTCTCCAAATCTCTAATGATAACTAGATCAAGTGTGAATTCTATTGTTTTCCTTGCACCACTGTGAGTAATCTGATAGACAAAAAGTAGATTATGTGATAAGGAAGGCACACACAGTACATCATGAAAATTACCCCTTCCAATATCAATAGATCCCTTTCCTATCACCTTCATGTAAGTATTATTACCCATCAGGACTGGTGGCATATCACAAGGCTCAAAAGTAGAAAACATGGGCAATGAGGAAGCCATGAGATGAGAGGCTTCTGAATCAATTAACTCCTCAAAGTATCATTTTTAACTAAGTTAGATTCCCCATAAAGGGTCTAGTGAAATGAGAAGAGCTTAAATTCAAATTCCCATGCCTTAGACAACCTCTATACATGGCCTTGAGCTTCCCCGTACCTTTAGGTATATTGGAAGACCCCATTTTATTATTTTTAAAACCTCTAGCCCTAGGAAAACTTTGACTATCTATAATTTGTGATGCACCAGTAAGCAGTTAGCCCCAAAAAGTTACTTGCACCGTATCTCAGAGATGGGATAGTGAGCCAAGGCAATAGTCTATCCTCCATAGTTATATTATTTTCCTCCATTGTTATACTATTTATGAAGGGATCACTATATTTGTGAGATCACAGACCAAACACACCCTTGTAGAAGCCTTCCCTCTTTTTTTCATTTATGTGTTCTTTGAATCTCTTTTTTGTATATTAGTGGAGTTTTTTCTTGAGTTATGTTTCTTTATCATTGAGTCTTTGTTTTCTTTCTTATTTTAGGTCAATCTTTAGTGCTTAAATTCTGAACTACAACTTTCATCCAAGTCTTGTATTTGTCGTCAACCTCTACCCCTTTCTTATGTCATGGTACTTTGTGCTACTCCATCCCTTTCTTAGGTCTTTTTGGGACCCTAGCCCTTACCTAGTGGACTAAATAATAACTTTCACAAGTGTATCCTCTTACCATTTCCTAGAACATGAGCTCTTTCTTCTTACAACTTCCATCAACCCTGCCTCCTATAATACCAGAGTCAAGATCATACCTTTCAATTTTTTACTAGACACCCCTTTACCTCATCCAAACAACTAAACATCTTTCTTACATTAAACACCTAACTTTTTAATACTATGTACATGAGTTATCTTTTTCAAGTTGAACTTATCCCTACACAATTTCCTAAACCTTCACAATTTGTCATTTGACTTTTCTTTTAAATCTCAAAAGTATTTATATCTTACCCCCAAGTTCTTAGGTAACCTTTTAAAATGGGATTCAATTTGGTGCAACACTCATTGATTTTTTTAGAAGGCCAACAACACATTCATGTACACTTCACTACTTCATCAATTGTGTCTCTTCTTGTGCCTAGCCCTTTCGTAACTTCCTAGATTAAATTTAACTTTCACAACACTAGGTGTTAACATTTCTCAACACTCTCAAGTTCTTCTTATAGTTTCATCAACCCCATGGTCATCATCTTAGTACCTTTAAATTTTCTACAACACCTATTTAGTGCCTCACATCCCAACAGGTCCAATTTATCTTTCTTCTAAACATGCATTCCTAATTGTCATTGTTTTAAACTAGATCTTTTTAAGTTTCATATGGACATGCTACAACACTTTCCCGAAATTTCTCAATTACGCTTATTTTTTTATTGAATGCTCCTATAAATATAATGTACCCTTTCCTAATGTTTTAAAATGGCCTTCAATTCATTGCAAGAATCCTTGATTTTTTCACTTGACACCCCTCCACTTTGTTAAATTAAAACATGTGTTCATAATTTTGATTCCTACACCACATAATGTAAGTTTCAACATTACTTTTGCCTCTTCTTGTGTTGTCCTAACCTTTACTTGGCCGTAAGTATAAATTTCACAACACCCTCTTAACTATTTCCCAATGTACTCTCTTTCTTCAAGTACAACCATTAACCCCATCATTCTTATACTACCTTTGTGTACAAGTTACAATATTATTCAACACCTCTTTAGATCTCATATAGGCAATACCTAAATATCTTTCTATTAATTACCTATAGTCTTTGTTACTTTTGTACACTATCACTTGAACTATAGGTTCTTATCCCTTATTCCTCTCTATTTTACAAGTTATGACATTGACTCTACTGGGTTATTAGAACTCTTCCTATTTATTCAAGATGTGACATTGACTCTACAAAGTTATAACACAAATCTTATGATCTTATGTTTATATGCGTGAAGGGGCTCAACATATAGAAACTAGAGTGGAAGTCCAAAATAACTTGGATATTAGAGCAAAGGAGGTTCAACCACACATTGATGCCAGAGAGGAGGTCCAACCACTTGATGTTAGAGAGGAGGCCCAACCTCATAGATCATTAGATATTGGAGAGGGGTCTCAATCACTTCTCTGTACAAATGCATATGTGAATTTAATTAAAAAGATTAAGGGAAAACTTTCTAAGAGGAATATAGATCATTTATTTGGGATTGATATAGACAAAATAAAATTTTATGTTGAACAACCTCTGGGTCAAGTTACTAAGAGGTCATTGAATAAAACTTCCAAGGAAATATTTAGAAAGCACTCTAAACATCATGATACAATTGGTAAACCCCAACTATTAGAAAGTATACTTACTTGTGATGAGATGAAGGATCCATTACACTTGTTGGGTGTAGATTTCACAGAAAAGAGAAAAACACACCTGCCAAAAGATGTTCAAAATGTGGCAAAAGATTTGAGTTCCACTGGAAAAAATCTTTCTCTGTTGATAAAAGCATTTCAAGGAGAGTGATGTTGACTTCTATTGTAAGTGGACAAAAATGTCTAGAAAGTGGCAAATTTATTCACTTTTAGATGAAATTGACTTGATATCAAGATATGTGAAAAGGAGAAAGGTTTTGGATGATAGTATTGTAGGAGGAAATTGGGCATTGATGTACAAGGCTCCTTAGTTTAACAATATTTAAGATGGTTTTAGGAAGTTGATCTTAAATTTTTGGCACAAGCATACTCGTCCTTCATCAAATATTAGAGATGTTATCAAACACAAGATTGGATTGAATGATTATGAACAACATACAAAACATTGGTTGAACATAACACATGAGATGTATGTTATATTTTGTGATGTCAATCCTCATATTAAGTTTGGGCAAACAATGTTTGAAATTTTAAAGCCATGGTACGTGAAGCCAAACAAAGTCTTTAGAACTTGTTGTCTTCACCATATTGAATTTGATCTTTGCTATCAAGTGTTTTGAAAGATCAGACAAGATAGTGATGGTGTTGAAAATGCACCTCCTAAATAAGTAAGCAAACTCATAGTGTCCATCATATGTGATAAGTCTAATGATGATGTAGATTGATTGATGAAATGCATAAAAGGACTTTATGAAACATGTGGAAATTTGGCCAAATTGCCTTTGAGAAATAAAGACACTGACATGACAAAGAAGGTAAATTGTAAGAGGTACAAGTACATAAAATATCAAACTAAATTTAGGAAAGAAGCCACAAGGTTAGATTATGTAGAAGAGGGACTACCTTGTTGGAACATTTATGGAAAATTTTGTAACTTGGTAGAACCACATACAATATGTCTTTTTTTTTCTAAGTGGCAACCAAAATAGTTTAAGTTGTTGAGAGATACTCTCCTTGCTAAAATAGTTTTATCAGTAGTTGGTTTTGCAGATGGTTACTCTTTTACCCATCAAAAGGAGATTCAAATACAATATTATTATTTAGAGTAGGTGACTATTATGGTGCATGCTAGTTATTGACATGTATAGTGAGAATTGGATGGTGTTGATAATATCTATCTACAATAAGTCATTAAGAAAGTATCATTTTTGTATTAGTGATGCTAAAGAGCATGACACACATTTTGTGCAACATTGTTTTTACAAGTTTTTTGAGATCTTGTTACAAGGAGAGTGGAATTTGAGAAACATTTTGTATGGTAAGATGGGTGTGCATCACAATTCAAATCATCAAGGCCATTTTTGTAATTTGTAAATATGATCAACTTCTCAATATACCTCATGTTTGGAGTTTCTTTTAGAGTGGCCATGGAAAGGTGCATGATCTTGCACGATCAAACATGTTCTAATAAACATCAAATGAATTATGAGGGAGATCATATAAATGATGCACACGTCATTGTTGAATGGCGTAAGAATCATTTCATATGTTGAGTCAACACAACTTCATAGAGGAACCCACATCCACATAGAGTGTTCTAGGAGATAATACTTATTTAATATTTACTTGGAAATTTTATTTCATTGTGATTACAATTGCACTTTCAACAAAATTATACTTGAAATTTGTACATGTATATAAAATTTGTAGCTGTTGATCGAAAAAGTGTGCATGGATGTAAGAGGGTAGAGAAAACAAGGTCTTTGCATTGTGTCAAGAGCACACATAGATATACATGGACATTTTGTACTATGGATTACTCATGCTTTTCTTGTGATTGCATGTTGGAAAATTATGATAATTGCAAGAGCCAACAATGTGGCTATGTCAATGAATGGAATTTGGTGCCACTAGTTGTTAATGACACATATAGTGAAGATGAAGATCAGAGCTTCGAAGACATTCCTTTGATTTATAATAATTATGACCACATTTTAGGATTAATTAAAAAAAGGTACATCTCTTATTATAAAGGAATATTTTAATAAAATTTAATTAATTTGGTTCTTAAATTTTTGAATTCATGACCTTCTAATTTTTGGTTTAACATTTCATTGTGCCAGGAGATGTTTTTATAGTCATAGCAAAGGTTGGAAATGTAGAGGGCATAAGTTATTATTTATTACATTGCATAGAAGAGAGGATTAAGTTAATAAAACTAAAAATAAGTGATGGAACATTGTTTCCCACAAGATAAATTGTATTATAGGGAACATATTTGAAACAAGTCAAAATCCTTCAAAATGGGGTTCATTTTATTCATTACAAACATCACAACATGGTGTATCATTATAGCCACCTAATAATTGCTACCGACATGTCTCTTTATCCCATTCCACACACACATTGACATCATAAGTGGAGACTATATAAAGATTACCATGAGAAAATATTACATGTTATTGAAGAGTGAGTTGAACCAATTGATGTGGTATGATAAATGTGGAGAACCTAGATTTCATTCCCTCCGAATTTTAAATGTTATGATTTGAGCAAAAGTATGATGAGTTCTATATACATAATGTGATTTAATTTAATTCCCTAGAGACTAGATATATGATATCATTTGATTCTATATATCATGCATGATTTGAATACAATAATATTTAATTCAAATTTGGTGAATGTTTTTGTGATGTATTTCCTTAGGTTGTGAAAAGTGCATGCAAACATATGAGGATTTAATTTATGGTGAAGTGTAACTAGACATATTTCAATGCAATATCTCTCGTTTAACATTGTCCTCATTCACTTCAAGACGTATAACATGTGTTCATATAAAATAAAGAGTTTGGAGACCTAAGGAATAAGGATCAAGAATAAAATAGCATTTAAGTGGACTAAGGGGAATTAATAGAACTTAAGGGGTCTTAAGGGGTCTTAAGGGGACTTAAGGGGATTAAGTGCTACATACAGCTAAATCCATTTGAATTGATTGTGTTACACATACTAGATTGCATTTAAGGTTTTAAATTCTATATTGAACCCATTCACATGCTCATTTAGGATCAAGAATAAAATAGTATTTAAGTGGACTAGGGGGATTTAATGAAACTTAAGGGGTCTTAAGGGGACTTAAGGGGATTGAGTGATCCATATAGCTAAATCCATTTGAATCTATTATTAGTCCTTGTTTCATGTTCCCTTGTTGGTTCTTGGGCCTTATTGCTAAATATGTATTAGTCTTTGTATAAGGGTTTGGGCCTTTTCAAAAACCCACTTTTACCCTTTAATAAAAAAAACTAATGCACATGTATAAGAATTTTAATGAGTTGCTATAAAACTCAATAAGGTTTATTTGGTGGTTTTATGGTATATTGTTAATTCTGAGTAGCCTTCTTCCTCTCTTTGAAATTAGTTGTAATTTTAGAAATATCTTTCACATACATATGCACTTCTCAAGCAAATCCTACATAGAAGTTGGTTGAAGCATTTTAGTGTCATTTTTAATATATGGACCTAATCCCTAAGTAAATTTGGGATATATATGTCTTGTCCTAGAAAGGATCTTCTTAAACAAAACTTCAAAAATTTTAGTATACTATTTTCACAATTGTTTTTTATATAAGTAAAAATGGGATTAGAAGGACCTGAACCCTTTAACAAAAATAGCCAGAAGGTAGACAGAAAGAGTCTCATGAGAGGTGAGACTTAAAATAACTAGAACAGTTCAAAACAACAAGAAACAACAATAAACTAGAAGAACAACAATATGACAACAAAGAAATAGAACCAATAAATAGAGAAAAGCTAGACGTCTCCCAACTTCTACAAACCACTAGCAACCTGTCATTCCTTATTAAGGAAGTCCAATTTTTCAATAAAGGTGAACTCATCTGGTTCAACTTCATTGGCTTTAGCTTTTTCCTTTTGCTCCATAATTAGTGCTCTCGTCCTTCTAGTTGAACCATCCTAGTTCTCCCCTAGAATTTTTTAAGTTCTGACTGTAACACATACAAATTGGTAGCTAAATTCTTTATGGGAACTCCTTGCTAAAAGAGACCACCTCTACAAGGTCCTTCTTGAGATCCTCTTGGTTTTTCCTAATCTCAGCTATGCTTTGATCCAACTCCTCCCTCCTATTGAAGGTGGCAGCAAATTTTTCCACTTCAATACAGATTTCATCATCAACTTTAGAGTTCTACATTGCTTATTATTCTTAAAGACTTCCAACTCCAATTCATGAATCCTCTACTTTGAAGTGTGTTGTTGTTTAAGCAACCATTTCATGACATTATTGTGCAATTGCAGGATTTCTTGGAGATTCACTATCATGTCCTTTAGAGTGTTACAATTCTAACATTTCCTAACATGTTAATCAACTAGAGGGTTGGGGGAAAGTTTAGGATCTTTAGGAATGAAATTTGCAACCCTAGTGTCCACAATGGGGATAAGGTTAGGAAAAATCTAGTCCATTCTTGGTTTGTACTTAGGGTGAATGGTGCAGGGTGACTTACTAGTTTTGGGGCTAGGAGGGGGGTAGGGGTCTGAAGGGCCTTCACAACATAGCCCTTTTCCTTTGTCCACGGCTTTGGCAGATTGAGCCACAGGATTGGCCAAAGGTGAGGGGGAATTTTGAGAGGTATGCACAAAAATTTCACCACTGGTGTGGGGGTCAATTTTTCAATAACAATGGATTTTAGTAGGGAGTTTTAGCATTCGTGGTGGGCTTATGAGTAGGGAGTTTTTGAGGGATCAAAGAGGGATTGTAAATTCTTGGAATTAAGGGTGGGGTTGGGGTTCTAGAAAGCTAGAACCGATACATGAAGTAAATAAGCCCTTGGTGAAGGGGTATTTCTTTCTTTCCCAACAATACTTTTAAGATAGAATCCTCTAAAGAACTAAAAATCTAGAAAGTGAAACTCATTTTGATTCCATGTCTTAGGTGATTTATCATAGGGAATAATTAGGAGTAAAATATTTTATACCTACCTTTAAGCATGATGTATCTCATAAGGATTTTGGCCATCACTTTCTAGTAACCAAACATGTCATCCCTCTTAAAGCCATTTTGATACCTTGACACCTTCTCACAGCACCTCAAGAACGTGTTCATGGCTTCATGGTCATGATTTTTAACAACCTTTTAAAGTTAAATTCCCTTCATTCTAAGCCATATTTTGATGGCTATCAATTCCTCTGAGACCCTAATGGAAATTCCTCTCACGTAGACAGTTCCACTCTTCCATGAGGTCACGAATTCCCTTGACAACACTGAGTCATGACCATTGAGAGCCTCCAGATAGGGAGTAAGATCCCCCCTACTCAATATGTTCCAAACTTCTGCATTATTGTGAACCCTTTCATAGCTAAAAGGCTCAACTTTGTTAAGCTCTCCCCCAATAGCTATCTTCATGTTCCTCGACTCGAAATTTCCAACAATGTTGTTTTGAAATTGGTTTCCCAAATATTATTTGCTATCCTCCTCAATGCTTGCTTGCTTCTAGCAAGTTTTATCATGTTATCATGAGGCTTTGACTTACCTTCTCATTTGGGTACCAAATCATCATAATGCATGTCCTTTCCCCCGTCCTCGCTCATGTTGACACTACTCCAACAAAGGGCTGGTGGATGGGAATTAATTATTGAACCTTGCTTCTTCATGTATTTTATCTTTGATCATTTGAGGGAGGGTTCCCTCATCATTCCAACATTTATAACCTATGATGTTTCCACCAATGTTTGCAAGAAGGTTTGCGAAGGTGTTTCCCTCCCTATTTTCACAATTGTTAAGGTACCCTCTACATTGCCTCAAATGGAGTGGTGGTTAATACCTAAGTGATATGTTGTATATAGGCCATCTATCTTTCATGACTGACTTTAATATACCAATATTTATTTATTATTCCTTTACATCTAATCAGATAGAGAAGAATGGTTTAATTTGTCATTATGATTCTTTTCTCATTTTTTATTCTTAGATTAACAAAATACATCAAGGATAGGATTTTAGAATAAATAATACATACCCAAAGAAATTAGCATATAGAACAAGAACAAGAAGTGAAGTGTTTATTATTTTTTGTGGATATGTTACTGTATAAGGGTGGAACTTTTGGATAACATTTTAGAATGGTGATTGTGCAAACTCTTGGCATGGATTTGGGGAATTAAATTAACTCACATAAAAGACATGGTCTTAGCATCAAATCATGAACACAATATCTTCTCAATAAGCATGTGAAAAATTTAATGGAATAGGTCCTTATAATAAAATGGATGTTATTTTTATGATTTTATGTAGTTATTGGTATTAACTAAAGTGATATGATATCTTACACAACTATTTCAAGTACATCCTCTTGATTGGAAATTAGAAATCTAGCATATTTGAGACAATAGTGATGGTTAACTAGCATAATTAATATTTTTCTTAATTATAACGGGTATCCTCAATAGTGTTATGTCCTTACATAGTTGGTTGTAGAAAAACAACACTTGATAATTCAATTTGATTTTTAAATATTTTTATTTCTTCAATTGTCAAGATAATCAAATACATAATGGGTAGTTTTCCTTCCATTATATGAAATCTTTCTAAAAATTTGGTAGCAATTTAAGTTTAACATATTGAAGAGATTTTAAGAAAGTGTATCAAGATTCAATAATATACAATGGAAACATTTATTTAAAAATGTTTAAAACAAGTTTATAAGGTGTCATTAAGATCTGCATATTGTATTCAATCACTTAATTAGAAAATCATTAAATATCCACTAGCAAAACCAATTTAAAAATGCATAAAACATCTAGTTAATATAGATGATAAAAGACCCTACATGATATCATGAAATTTGTAAGCATAACTCTAGCATGTTATAAGTAGAAAATATTTCCTTTTATTTGTTACAATAACTTATCCTCTCATTTTATTTTAATTTTATCAAAGTGAAATACAATATATATTTAATAATTCCCTCTTTAAAGATAAGAAATTTATGTTGTTATCCTCACAAAAACTATACATGAATTTGTAGTAATTTGTGAATTGATAGTTGATTAGAGATTTGGGTAACTTTAGGCCCTTTTTTTTATTATAAGGAAATTCTAGACCCTAGATTTTATTATTAACAATAGATTTATTGGGTTTTTGAAAGTGATGAATTTCTCATACTAATTTATACTTCCACATAGTTGTTTCATGTGTAATCTTAAAGTGTACATAAAGAAAATGAATAGGAGAAACAAGCTAGAATGATAGTAACCTATCTCATCCATTAACTAATGCAACCTTATGATTGAGCTAATAAGGAATGCATACAAACATATGAAGCTAAACTATAAACAACATGTGCAAACCTTGTTCTTTGGATGTGCTCCTTGGTGTTCGATGTATGTTGATTTCTCCTCAAATTGACAACATAACCTTGCATAACATGGAGACCTGAAAATGGCTTGGATTGATGGCTATTTAATATAGATGTTTGGGATGAAGGATGGAGGGATAAGATTGATTTGGAAGATCAATGGTTGAGGATTGTTGAGAGGTTTGGATTGATGAGAGCCACCAAGTGGCATGATTGGATTGGAGGATAAAGATGGTTCTCGGATTGAGGGGAAATCAAGGGTGGAGGATGATCTTGGAAGAAGTGGATGGAGAGAATTAAAGGAGGACAAAAGGACCTTTTGTACAAAGGACTTGCCCATCCCTTTGTAAGAGACCCATGTGGTCTTGTACAAAATCCCATGCCTTTGTACATGTTTGGAAGATGTGAGGGGTTTGAATGGGTTTAAGCATGGTTAGAAATGTGCAACCATTTGATTAAGTTGATTAAGTGAATTAGTCAACTTAATCAAAAGTGCACCAAATAGGAATTAAATAAATATCAATATTTATTTAATTCATGGGATGGGGATGAAGGGATATTAGATAAAAAAATATTTATCTAATGTTGGACTATAGAAGAGGATTGATTAATTGAATAAATGATTAAATTTATTCAATTAATGCTAGGAGATGGTACAGATGAATAGTGCATGAATAGTGATTTAATAATAAAATATTATTTAATCATTGTTGGAAGGGGGATTGGATAATTAACTGTGTAAATAAGGATTTATCTAGTTAAATGTGGAAGAAAGTGGTTTAGGTATGTCCTGATTGGGGTGAATAGTGGTAAGACAATGAGTGGACAATTTTAAGTGTCTACATTTTGCCCCTCTTTGAGATGGTGTTGCAAAGCAGTATCATTTCAAAGAATGATAAAACATAGCATTGGGTTGGATAGAAGCAGGTAGTTGGATTAGGGATGATGATGCCCCAACCACTTGAAGTGAGAGCGACAAGGAGGGATGATTGTAAGGATGATGCCCCCTTGAGAGGGCAAGCAGGTTCAAAGAATATGGGTGTGCTCTCGAAAGGATGAAGACAACTGGATTAGAATGATTACAGTGAAATTTAGTTAAATGGATTGGGAGGATAGAAGAGGTTGGAGGCAAGGGATTTGAGGAAAGGGGTGATGGGGGATAAATGGGGTGGCGGTAGATGGATAGGTATGGATGGGTGGGAGGATGCAAATTGATAGATGGAGTTATGTGTTATGTTGTACTGTATTTTGAGCAATCTTATTTGATATTGCATGAGACGTTATGCACTAGGGTATACCAAGGTGATAATGAATCCCATGCATAAAAGGATGCCTTAGCACATCACAAGGAATTTGATGACCTTGATGGGTATTATGATGAGACAACCGATAAGGTCACAAGCAACCTTATGTTGTATAGCACCATGATATGGAAGACCATGATACCATTGTGGCAGGTAGGTTACAAGGACCGATACAAATGCAATATAAAATGATAGTGCACACATAAAAGAAAGTACACATGCATAAAGGAATACAAAGACAAACATGATGTTGCCCCTAGTCAAGCTGAAAAGCCAACATTTGATGGATTGATGATGTTGGATTGTGTTGTTAACGATAAGAACAACATGAGGATTGGGAACACTATAATTTGATGGTGATGATGGATGTTTGATCAAGGATTTTAGTAAGGCTAGGAACAAGACCGTGGATGTGGTTAGATGATTTTGTGTAGAGTGCTTAGCTTGAGATGCGCATTGATTAGGATCTTCTTGTGATATGTGGATTTTTGGGAGATTTGGATATTTGGGAGATTTGAATCATTAGGAGGATGACATTGGATTGTGTTTTAGGCATCCTATAGCTATATACCAATGAAGGGAGAAAATTGAGTCTATGGAGAAGGGAGTTGTGGGATGAGTTGGATGGAGGGATAAGAGGATAATGGAAGTGGATGGGAGGAAAGGATGGGTGTAGGATATATGATAGAGGATTGAGGATATATGGATGAAAGGGGCTTAGATGTGATCTCTAAGGACTACGTTGCATAGGAATAAGATGGCCCACTCTAGATAGGTGTCTCTCATGATGAGGCATTGAGATGCATGGGTGGGATGGGCGTTGGGATATGCTAGGGATTGAGAGATGCCAAGAGGTGTCCAAAGCATGTTTTTACTATTTTTCCCCTATCTTGATCATGATAAAAAGTGGGAAGGGAAGATAGAATGACAATAGGATAGATAGGAAGATACAGGGGATGGGATGGATAGGAGACGATATGATAAGTATGGATATACAATGGATGGGAGTGATAGGCTAAGCAAGATTTGCCCCCAAGTGTAGGGTTCAAATGGATGGGGGATTACGCATGATGCCCATAAGAGGTTTGCATCATGGTATTTTCCCAAGGTGCCACAATTAGTGGTTTTCACCATCGGATGATTTTTTCCCTTTAATTTTGTTATTTTTATTTTTTTTTCTATTTTTTTGGATTTTTGATATTTGGATAGGATGGGTGGATTTGGATGGAGGAAGGGATTTGGAGGAGGATGGGGACTCGAGAGTCTATCTCCATAGCAAGAGGGTAGTGTCCCATTTTGGATAGATGCGGCACATAGACCATGTCAAGTGTCATTAGGCGCATGGATGTTGGTAGATGAACAAGGTGATTGTGTGGAGGAAAATGGAATGGATGGAGTAGATGGAGGATGGATGGATAGATGGATGAAGGATGGATGTAAGGAATTATGCAAGAGCATGGATAATAGGAATGAGATGGGGGAGATATATGGGATAGGATGATAGGATATGTGTGTGGGGGAATGTTGTGGGGTTGAGGGGAATCAGGACCAACATTTGCACATACCATGGTGGATTTTGAAGCTTTTGATTTTGACAAGGAACATGGAGTAATGGGAATTTGGGATTTGGGGGGATAGTGGATTGTTTATTATAGGATCAAGATAGGGGATTTTGGGATTGCCGATTTGGGGATTTAGGGACCCAAATGGACTTAGGATTTTTTGAATTTTTTGATTGGGTGCGGGATGGGGAAGAGGGATTTGGGGATTTGGGGATAGAGGGGGATTTGGATGCACTCCATTTGCTTTTTTCTTGGGGACCCACATCATTTTTGTCTTCACTTTTGGAGGTGTGGGCTTATGTGGCCTTTTGGATTTTTGATTTGGCTTGGATTTTATGTATTGATAGCCTATGGCATGATAATCCTTAAGCTTTTATGGATTTTTTGTTTTATGTGTGTAGGCATCTCATGGGGAAATATGATTTTTGAATCCCATGGGTTTCGTGATAGCTTCATGTTTAGATGATGTGTGAATTTGTTGGTCATGATTAGGGATTTTGGGGGATAGGGATTTGGGATGTTTAGGGATATGGGATTTATGGACGGGGTTGTTGAGGATGGGAGGGTTAGGGGTTTTGAGGATGGGAATATTAGGAGTTGGGAGAAGGGGAGGAAGAGTGGATTTAGGGATAGGAGGACGTTTGGATTTATGGATGGAATAAGATGGAGGAGGGATAGTGGCATGATTTTGGGATTTATATGATGATGGAGGGGGGATGGCACCATATGGTTTGGAGGTGCAATGAGATGCACCTATTTTGGGATTAGAAGAAGTTGCCTTAGGAGGCGAGAAGGTGGTACCACCAATTTTAGATTGTTTTCCTTAGGATAAATAACCAAGGCCATGCGATCGTGGATGTATTTTGACATGGATGGGCTCCAAGATTCCTTGTTCATGAAGGTCGAATCCTTTTCCTTGATATTTCATGTTTTGGAGCATGCGATGTGCAATGAGATGTTTGTTGTTTTGGAAACATGGTGTGAGTCCATTATTAGATGGGTGAGGATGGGTGGTGGATAGAAGTTGTTCCTCTCCTACGAGAGAACCGTCATGGATGAAGGTGTTGGGATTGAGAGGATAAGATGATGGATTTTGGATGGGGTCGATAGGTGATGATCAAGGATCAATGGGAGATGATAAAGGATCAATAGGGTTGATGGAGAATCAATAGAAGATGGTATGGGATCAAGAAGGGGATGAGATGGGATGTTTAGATCTTTATTAGGATGGGAATTGGATGTTTCAACATACTTTGGACTAGGCTCTTGACATAGCCATATTTGTGTGGATGGTGCGATGGGGAGAGTGTTTAAGTTCATTTGTTGTTTAAATAGACTCCTCATATGAGGTAGATGGAAGTGTGGGAGATATTTGGAATAGGATTTTGGATATAAAGGAGGAAGGGGATGATGTGGTTTTGATGGGTGTTAGGTGGGTGATGGCATCATGAATGACACAATTAGGTGATTTTGGATGAGTGGGGTGGCATGACTCCACAAGCTTTTTTTTGCAGTTTTGCTCAATATCCTTAGCTAGGAGTCCTTGGAGGAAACTTGAGAAGGATGATTTGGATTTAGGAGAAGAATTGGAAAGTGGATTGGATGGTTGGGTTGGTGGATAAGGATATGGTTGATGTGGTTGATGAGGGGATGTAGGATTTGTAGAGGAGGTTGAGGTGATGGGAACCTCATACAAAAGTGGTGTTGGGATATGGATGGAGGATATAATGGAATTCCCTTGTCAAGGGTTGCATAAGGATGACCATGAGGTATGTAATTAGGTTTAGGGGCATAGCTTGTTCTAGCCAATGCATGGTCATGGGGTGCTTGCACATTTATAGGTGGGCAAGGGTAATTTATGGCAAGCTTGCTTTCAATGATTTCATCAAGGTTTTAGATTTTGTCTTGGTCAACAAGACTATCATCATCAGAATCATAAGATGGATTCATGATTGGACTTGGATTTGGGATGATGTGATGTAGGATGACTTGATGATCTTTATTTTGGATTAGAGGGGATTTAGCTTGGTTGGGATTTGGATTGATCAAGGTCAATGATATATGATACTTGATACTTGGATGTATTTGATTTGATTTAATTAATCAAGGTCAACAATATATGACACTTGATATTGGTTGGGTTTGGATTGATCAAGGTCAATTTTGATTAGACCTAGGGCATGTGGATGATGGATTGGATTGGATTTGATGGGGAATGATTAGGGATTAGGTCTAGGACCCTTGTATGATGGTTTGATGATGATTTGGGGGAATTATGATTAGGTCTGGATGAAATTGGATGGGTTATGATTAGGATTTGGAGAAGGTTGAAGGGGGTAAGCCCTTAACCAATTTTTTTATTTTCAAGGGATGATTTTTTATTAAGGATTGGGATTGGATGTTGATTAGGGATGGATGGAGGGATAATGGATGATTGATTCTGGATGAAGGATAAGTGGATTGGATTAGGGTTTGAATGGAATGTGGTCAAGTGGATAAGGGGATTGGATTAAGATGATGATGTGTTTAAGGATGATTGAATTAGGGAATGGATACTAAATACTATTTGGTTAGGTTTATGATGGATGATGAAATTAGATTAGAGATAGTGTATTATGGATCATAATGATGAAGGATGATGGATTAAGAGTTGGATTGGATATGGATAATGGATGAGATGATTAGGGATAATTTGGATTAAGACTAGGTATGGAATGATTAGGAGAATGGATTATGATGTGGATTATGGTGATGAAGGATGAAGGACGATTAGGATAGGATTAGGATGCGGATGGAGAATTGTATTAAGCTCAATGATGGGATTATGATTAGGGTTGGTTAATGGATGATTTGATTGGGGAGAATGGATTGGATTAGGATAAGGATAGAATGACTAGGATAATGGATTATGATGTGGATTAAGGATGATAATGATGAAGGATGATGTATTAAGAATTGGATTGGGGATGGATAATATATGAGATGATTAGGGATAATGGATTGGAATAAGATTAGGTATGGAATGATCAGGATAATGGATTATGATGGGGATTAAGAATGATAATGGACGAAGGATGATAGATTAAAGGTTGGATTTTATAATGATGGAGGATTTGATTAAACTCAAATGATGGGATTTGATTAAGGGTAATGATTGTGATTAGGAAGTGGATTAGGTGGATAGAATGGATTTGGATGGATTAGGATAAGGACCTTGATTGGATTGGGTTAATTGATTTAGATTAGGGTCTTAAATGATGGTTATGTTTTAATTAATATAGGTTGGATGATGTGGATGGGGTGATTAGGATGATTGGGAGGAAGTTGGGTTTGGATGATTAAGATAAGGTGGATAATTTAGATTTGGATTTGGAAGAAGATGGATATAGGTGGATGATTAGGAGGTGACTAGGGATGGATTGATGCTTGATCTTAGGTAACTTTGAAAACAATGAATTTCACACATAACATGCATAAGTTTTCAAGAGGATTTGGATTTTGGATCAACGGAATGCACAGGTTTTGACAATGAAGACACACCAAGCACATTAACACCCTAGATTATTCAAGTGGGAGTGTCAATCCTTACAGTTACAGGAACAAAATATACTATTTATCAAGTCATGGATAGCTAGGGAATGCAAGGTCATGTACCATCTATGCACCCCTTACCTTGGAGGCTGAAGCCTTGCCCAAAGTTATGTCCCCACAATGAAAGTACAACATGAGTAACTTCTCAAGCCTTTTCAGTTCCAATGCACCACAAGGAAGGATGGATAAAAGGTCTTATGCTAGGATGAACAAGGCTTCTAAGGTTGTCCCACTCTCCTCCATTTTTCAAGGTATAAAGTTCTTGCAAGCTTAGCCCAAGCGACAAATGTTCCCTAATGGGAGTCTTTCGATTCTCTCCCAAATTTGTATACCCCTTCAGAACACGTGGGTTTGGGTTGTCCTCTTGGTGATGAAATCCAAGGCAGGCCCACTAGAGGAAAGAAGACTAGGTGCTTTTGATCCCCAAGGTCACCAAAGGGCGTGAGGAGAAAGCATACATGTAGAGGAAAACTAATGCTTTGTAGACTTAACATAGTTCAGGGGTAAACCTATCTAAACAGTCCACTCTATCATTGTACTCCTATATTAAATTATCAACCAAGGAGCGTAAGCTTATGATGGCACTGCACTGTATGTGCCTTCAGGGCTCATATTCTTTTTAAACTATCTTATCTAATACTACTTGAATTATTCTACTTTGTTGGAATTCACAGAAATGCAAGAACAGTAAGAACAGCTACAGAATCTAGTGGCTATGGGTACCTTCAACATAAGTTGTAGATAATTGTTATCAATAGGAAATTACAGAACTAATTCAAAACATTCAAAATGATAAGAGAACTAATGCTAAGCTCCGGAGGACTTAAAGTAGACAAAGCATGCACTTGTTCATGAACCATACGACTGTCATTTGATAATCAAAAGATTCCAGTTGACTTGTAATGTATTTATACAAAAATGAAAAATAGATTTAACAAGAATGCATAAAGGAATGAGGAAAGAAGTGAAGTGAGAATCAATACCTTGAGTGGCTGGCTCAAGAGACTGACTCACTTAATTGGAAATCAAATCTAATTCAGATACTCACGCATCTTCATAACACATGGTTTCATTCATTTCATATCATAAACATAATCTCTTCAGATTGTATTCGATAATGACATTCCTTAATAAAACATGTCTGGATCTTCCAATATTGAAAACAGAGTAACAACTGTGTTGGAAATTAAGGTGTCTCAACCTTTGCAAATTCCTAATGTTGTATTTATTTATCCCATGTTGAGTTGGCATAGTCAGCACCTTGTGTATATGTAGCAGGGTAAATTTTGGTGACTTTGGTAGCCGCGGTTTCCCCCTTGAATAATTAACGAGGGTTTGGGGGCAGCACCCCCAAGACAGGGTCAAGGGGCGTAGCCCCTTGTGGGGTCTAGGGGCAGCGCCCCTGGCGCGCTCCCTATCGCGGTACAGGGCGGGGTTGAGGGGTAGCACCCTTGTGGGGGCTTGGGGGCAACGCCCCCGAAACCTCAAATGATTTTTAATTAATGACAAGTGTCGGTGAGTATCTTTGTACAAGAGAAAGGCATCTTTGGGCAGTCAAGGGAGGTTATGACATGTAAGAGGAATATGATATTTTTAGTTAGTGTATGACAGATTCTATGACAGCTGTAAGGTGCGTAAGAGCATCTGCCATAACCTATCTTGGGACCAGGCGCCCACTTTGAGATGGGATGTTGGACAAGTGTCCTTAGGCGTGGGTTTTGGGGCATGAGTCCAAGATGGATGCCCATCTCTAAAACGTTCCATATTTGCCTTGTAAACTCTATATAAATAGGTGCTTGGATGGGAGATAGACAACTTTGGTACAAGTACTGTTATGCTACCGGAATATCTCCAGATTTGACATTCGAAGACTCCTGAAAGAGCATTGGCTCTGAAACTGTATTGTAATCTGTTATTGTTTACTGTAATACATTTGAGCTGTGTTTTGGAGTGTGGGGTTTTTCACCCGTAAGGGTTTTCCCCACGTATATCTTCTCTCTCTCTCTCTTTTGTCTTCTTTCTGATTCTTGTGTTTTGCTGCAATATCTCATGTTAATGATTTAACATTGTTGTAATAGTTAGGATAAAGTTGGATTTGCATAGCCCTCTCCTCATTAGATTAGTGTAGGAAGCGTTTTCCACACACCTAGCTTCCTTTCAAACTGAGTAGCTAGAAAATAAAGTAACTAACTTGACATCTAACTCATCCCTCCTAACTTATACAGAAACGGGGGAGTTTTATGCAACTACCAACTAACTTCAACCATCAATCCATTCCTAGATACTAGCATACATGTTTAAGATCGATTTATTAATCTAACTAAACAGAGGAAGGAGAGTCCTATCCAAATAAGAATTCTTATGCAACTGCTCGTATGAAGAACACACATAAGCTACGTTTGAAACAAGTCTACTTCTTCTGTATTTATTCCTATCCATGATGGTTCACATTCATCCTCCAGATGCCTGCACTTTTGGCATCCTAACTTCACTTCCTTTAATTCTCCTATCCTGCAACTCACTACAAATGCTCATTTCCTTAATGCCACGTTCTTGCTGCACAGGGGTTAATTCACAAAACATATGCACACAAATAACCTTCATAATTAAACCATAGGATTCCATCTATATTGCATGCATACTCATATTTAAATCATTCAATTGATAATATCATCACCATATTCCATATTAATAACATGGATTCAAAGTCTTACAAAGTATATAAAAAGACAACATATAATGATGGTGATGTTGGTAAAGTGTCTGGAGAATCATATGGAAAAGTTCTAAAAGCATATAAAAACAACATAAAAAGAGGTCAATGTTTCAACCCATCAATACACACACTAGTTTTCTTGGGATTAAACAAAGATAAACAAGATTAGATCAAGTAAAAGTTTTGGATCTCCAAGATTTCCAAATGGTGCGAGGAGAGAGCATACACTTTGGCTTGATCCCAAACAAAGCATACAATATTCTTTAACCCCTTAGAAAAGAAATGTTCCTAACGATTAGTGGAAAAAAGGTGGATACTTTGACAAGCATGCTACAAACACATGTTAGTAGTTGATTTATTGTCTTGGACCAATAACAACTACACAAGAAGGTGTTAGAATAAATACAACAAAAAAAAGAGTAGGTTAGCATGTTAGACCAAATGAAACTGCTAAATTGCAAGACAAAACTGTTGTTTTGCAGTTGGATATGCCTAAACAACAATAGAACATAAATTTTATACCTGCAAGAAACTGTCGAAAAGCAAGACGTAACTACTAAACTAAAGACAGAACCGCCAAACGGTAGGTCCTGCACAAAAATTAAATTTTAGTTGATTAAAAGTGAGTTAGTCCAAGATACAAAGTGCCAATGATGATTTTGACATCTCTTCGTGCAAAAGTGGTTTTTGATAGAAAACTGAGAGCAAATGCTAGCTAAAAATGATAAAAATGTAATAAAATCGTTGAACGACATAAAGGACCTAATCCTACAAGAAAAGGTGTTAGGCCTTCACAAATCAAAGGGGTTAGGCAAATTTAAATAGCATAACACCATAAAAAAATGACCACCTATCAGAAAATAGAATGCTTAAAATGTTGAAAATGCCAAAAACACATTTCCAAAGTGCGAGACGAAACCATTGAACTGTAGAATGAAACTTTTGAACTAGGAATGGAGCCGCCAAACTACACCCTACACATCACAAACACTTGGAAACACCACAAAAAGATTAGTAACTAAGAATGTGGGTCCCACCAGGTGTGCTAGAAATGTGTACATATAGAAAATGAACATGAGAAATAAGCTAGAATGATACTAACCTATTTCATCCTTTGACTAATGCAACCTCGTGATAGAGCTAATAAGGAATGCATACAAACATATGAAGCCAAACTATAAACAACATATGTGTAAACCTTGTTCTTTGGATGTGCTCCTTAATGTTGGATGTATGTTGATTGCTTCTCAAATTGATAGCATAACCTTGCATAACATGGAGACCTAAAAATGGTTTGGATTGATGGTTATTTATAGATTTTTGGGATGAAGGATGGATGGCTAAGATGGATTTATAAGATCAATGGTTTATGATTTTTGAGAGGTTTAGATTGATGAGAGGCCACCAAGTGGCATGATTAGATTGGAGGATAAAAATGGTCCTTGGATTTAGGGGAAATCAAGGGTGGAGGATGATCTTGGAAGAAGTAGATGGAGAGGATCAAAGGAGGACAAAAGGACCTTTATGAGACCCATGTGGTCTTGTACAAAAGCCCATGCCTTTGTACAAGTTTGGAAGATGTGAGGGGTCTGAATGGGTTTAAGCATGGTTAGGAATGTCCAACCATGTGATTAAGTTGATTAAGTGAATTAGTCAACTTAATCAAAAGTGCACAAAATAGGGAATTAAATAATGTCATGTTCCATACAAATCAACTGTTACTCATTTAAATTAAAGATTTAAATGAGGAATCGAATATCTAGATCAACCGCTTACTTGAAAAAATAAACAATGTAAGATCAACAAAAATGATATAAGGGTGAACTGAGCAAAGAAGGAAACATAAGCTTAAGAAGTATCAATGGTCAAAGGATCCGTCGATGTGGAAGTTAGAATAAAACTAGGCATTGGGGAGATGACAAATAAGACAAAAGACTAATCGATGACTAGTCAGCACCATCAAAAACTAACCAATAATAATCGGTGCTAATATGAAACTCAAATTAATGAATTATGTTATGAGCAGTGATGTCTTTACATAGAACAAGTCTCTTGGTAGTGCCTAAGCATATAAAAGGAGATTCGATGGAAGGATTCAAGACATCTCATGGGAAGGAATTCAATCATTCATACACATTCCTCTCTGCAATCGATCCAACATCAAATATCTCAGACATTCATAAGACACTCAACATAAATCATTTAATATAGCAGCGACACCTTAGAGATAACCATCCATCAAAGAAGCAAGTCGATCAGCATAATAAGCCTTACCGAGCAACAAGCTCCAAAGGGAACTTACAAATCGATCCAACAATCAAATAAAAGGTAGAGATAATAAAGATAGATCAGGATAGACTGGGATACTTGTAGCAGCCAATTCGTGGGAAAGAAGCATACGAATCAGACATCCACAGAGACTACAAGCCACCAAGGTAAAGAATATAATCTATGACTCTAATTCTATGAAAGTGATAAGCAATACAATCATTAGTAAGTAAATTGGTCAAGTGTCATAAAGAATCAAGAATAGACATCTTATGAAGGAAAAGTACATTATGATGGCCAAAGAATGCCACATATCCTAAAGTGGACAAATAGTCCAATCACTATAAAGGGAGTATGAATATATGATCCAAGGGATCAATTAATAAGAAGGAAAATATCTTAAGGTATGAATCCTAACTTAACTCATGATATGCTAGGGAGGAAGTATCTAGTTGCCACATCCTTAATCTTCTCTAACGGCGGGTGAGAGCGAGTAAGTTGGAATAGGGAATAGCGGTAGCTTATTAATGAATCTCACACGATAGGTGACTCTCAAGGTGGTGAAGTACCTCCGGGCGTGAGGTGAAGCCCCTTGAGCCAAATGGTGAAGTACCTTCGAGCGTGAGGTGAAGCCCTTGGGCCTATGGCAGTGGAGAGTAGGTGAATCTCAAGAGGATGAAGTACCTCCAGGCGTGAGGTGAAGTTCCTTTAGTCAAGAGGTGAAGTGCCTTCAGGCGTGAGGTGAAGCCCTTGAGCCTATTAGTATTAACCGGTACCCTAACCATGTATCATCCACCTAGGGTTACGATTAGACAAGATTAACGACTAGGCACATCGAATCTAGCCCTAAGCATATCATGAGGCTACAAGCATGGTAAGAATAGATATGAGCAAGTAGATACTTATAATTGTTCATTATCATTATAAAGTTTTAACACTAATTCTTATTTGTTATTGATTTAAATGTTCCTAATGTTTCTACCAAGAGTAAGTCTTGTGTGCTAGGTTAAGTATTCAAGGTTATTCTTAAAAGGGACATTACAAGTGGTATCAGAGCCAAGTTATCCTGCCATCCTGTGAAGTTGATTAATGCAAGCCTATACAAGGAGGAACCAAACACGCAACAACATGGAGGCACAAATGAACAACGACATTAGGACCTTCATGGAGATGACCACTAAAGCAATGATGGACAAAAATGAGAAAACCACTAAAGCTATGATGGATCAAGGAGAAAGGACAACACAAATACTTCTTGAAGCACTCCAAAAGGTGGGAAATACCGTGGACCATCTCAAGACTCATTCAACCAATGGGAAGGAAGTGGGCTCCAATCAAGCCGAGAATAGAAACACTTCATCTAGCTCAAGGATTTTGAAACCATCTTTCCTACCCGATGAAGAAACTTCAAGGATGGAAGATGTTACTCTGCAAGCCATGAGTACTGAAGACATTGCTAGGGCTTATACAAGCCTAGAATTGGAAGTAAGAAGAGTAGTATCCTTTAATGATTTTTTCCATTCAAAGAGGAATGAGTCAACAAGGAAGGAAAGGAGACCCGTCAACAAAGATTTGAAGCATACAACCAACAAGGTGAACATTCCCAACTTTGATGGAAGAAACAAGATCACCCCACATGCATGGCTACAAAAGTTGAATGACTACTTCTAACTTAGCCCGATGACCGAGAGGGATGCCCTATAATTTTCCATTTTACACTTGGAGGGATTAGCCTACGAATGGTGGAATCATGGGAAGCATACTCAAGGTCATGAAGCCATCAAAACTTATGAGGAATTCTCCAAAAATTTCATTAAAAGATTCAATCGATGACATCCACAACAAGACTTCAAAGAGCTGACCATCTGCATTTCAGGAGTAGACGATGATAGACTCACATACTTATTTATTGAAGGATTAGATGAAGCACTATGAGGCTTAGTGGGAGCACTTAAACCCACAACACTTGAAGATGCCATTGAAATGACAATTCGATTGGAGAAAAACAAACCCTCTCACTCATACACCAAACCATTTCATAAGAAAGGGAAGTTTAACAAATCATTTCATCCCAAGGGTGAAAAAGGAGATAGAGACCTATGTTACAAATGTAGGGAACCCTGGAAACCAGGACATAGTTTCTCAAAACCCCAAGACAAAAACCTATGCTATAAATGCAAAGAAAAATGGGAACCTGGGCACAAGTGTGGGAAAAGGGGGCAAGCCCACAACCTAGAAGTTTTATTTGATGAGGAATTAGGAGATGAATTTCCAAACAAAAGAACCAAACATACCACTCAAGAACATGGAACTATAGCGGTCATCTCTAAAATATCTACACACCATCCATTTAGACTTAGATGTACCCTCAAGGGTCAAAAGATGATTGCATTAGTAGATAGTGGAGCCACCCACAATTTTGTGGACGAGACATTAGCAAAATAAATCAAACTCGAACCTGAAGATTTTGATGCGTTTAAGGTATCCTTGGCCGATGGATCTACAACCAATTGTTCTAAGAAACTACCCCAATTAAACTTAACCATAGGTAAACATCCTATAAAAGAAGACTTCTATGTAGTTAACATGGGTGATACAGATGTGATCTTGGGGGTACCATGGTTGCACTCATTGGGTCGTCTCATATTAGACTTTCCCAAGCTAGAGCTTAACTTTGAGCACAATGGAGAAAGAATTACCTTGCACGGTTTATCCGATGGATCACCAAGAGTGATCTCTTCTAAAAGAATGGAAAGAACCTTTAGGCATAATCAAGTAGAATGGGTGGCACAATGCATGATATTAGATAAATCAACTCCATTGGGGAAGGCCATACACGTAGACATCAAACCAATCCTTAAAAAAATTAAAAAAAGTATTTGCGGAAATACCCGCCGGCCTACCCCCAAAATGAGGTTTCGAGCATATTATAGAACTAGAGGAGGGTGCCAAACTGGTAATCACAACACCTTATAGACATCCTCAAAAATTTAAAGAAGAAATAGAAAAAACCATAAATGAACTTCTAGAAATGGGACACATCCAGCCTAGCTCCAGCCCATTTGGATCATCGGTGGTACTAGTAAAGAAAAAAGATGGTACTATGAGAATGTGCATTGATTATAGAGCATTAAACAAACAAACAATAAAGAACCGCTATCCCATTCCAAGAGCCAATGAACTCATCAATGAACTACATGGAGTCTAGTACTGCTCCAAAATCGATCTACGATCTGGCTACCACCAAATCTGGATGAGAGAGGAGCATATACCTAAAATGGCCTTTAGATGTCACTACGGCCATTTCAAGTTCTTAGTCCTGCCTTTCAGACTAACTAATGCTCCAACAACATTCCAATCATGTATGAATCACACCTTCCAGAAGTAGTTGAGAAAGTTTCTATTAATATTCTTTGATGATATCTTGATATATAGTAAAACATGGGAAGAGCACTTGAAGCACATCGATGAAGTCTTATACATCTTGGAGCAGGAACACTCTATGCGAAGGCCTCAAAATGTGAATTTAGGATGGAAGAGACTCTCTACTTGGGTCATAAAATCAGTGCCGAAGGAGTGAAAGTAAATGAAGAGAAAATCAAGGCCATAAGAGAGTGGCCAAGGCCAAGAACCCTAACCCACCTAAGAGGATTCCTGGGGCTATGAAGATACTATAGGAGGTTTGTTAAGAACTTCTCAAAGATTGCAGCTCCTCTCACCAACCTAACCAAGAAGGGACTATTCCATTGGGATGAAGTAGCACAAAGAGCCTTTGAGGAATTGAAAGAGGTAATGAGTACTTGCCTGGTAATAGCCATTCCCAGCTTCTCATTGTCATTTGAGTTAGAGTGTGATGCATCCGAAGAGGCCATTAGAGCGGTCCTCATGCAAAACAAGCATCCAATAGCCTTCAAGAGCCACAAGTTATCAGTCGTCAAGAGACTCTACTCAACATATGATAAAGAGATGCTAGCCATTATGCATGCCCTAGCAAAATTCAAATAATACCTTATGTGTGGAAAGTTCGTGGTCAAGATGGACCATAATAGCCTACAATTCTTCCTCAATCAAAGAGACCTGAACGACATACAACAGAAATGGGTGAGTAGGCTTCAAGCATATAACTTTGATATAGCCTATGTAAAAGGAAAGAATAATGTAGTGGCCGATGCATTATCCCGAAGGCCACATCTATGTACTATGTCAAGTATATCTCCAAATTGGAAAAGTAATATCATAGATGAATATGTCAAGGATCCCTACACTAATGGTGTCTTGGAAGGCAATATAAGAGATGAAGAATACACCGTGAAAGAGGACCTCATCTTCTACAAGAATAGAGTATACTTGGCAGCCGGTTCCAAAATGAAGGAAAGAATAATAAAGGAGTTTCATAACAACCCCCTTGCAAGGCACCAAGGATACTTCAAGACATATAAGCAAATAAGGGAAAGGTTTGCATGGAAAGGACTCAAGAAAGATATACTCAAGCATGTCCAAGAATGCATCATATGCCAAAGGAACCAAATAGAGCATTCACATCCGGTAGGACTATTACAACCATTGCCTATACCCGAGCAAAAGTGGAGTAGTATTTCAATGGATTTTATCACCGGCATTCCTAAAGTGCAAGGAAGGGATTGCATAAATGTTGTGGTTGATAGGATCACTAAGTATGCTCACTTCATGGCCATCTCTTCCGCCTATAAAGCCCACAAGTGGCGGAAGTGTTCTTAAAGGAAGTTTTCAGATTACATGGATTGCCAAAGAACAGTCAGTGACAGAGATAGCCAATTCTTGAGTCTATTTTGGCAAGAACTATTCCACCTGGTAGGAACGGAGCTTACACCCAGCACTAGTTATCACCCTCAAACTGATGGGCAAATTGAGATTGTGAATAAATGGATCAAGGGCTATCTAAGGAATTATGTGACAGGACAACAAAAGGCATGGATAAAATGGTTTCATCTTGGAGAGTATTGTTACAACACAACTCACTATATGTCAAATCAAATGAATACATTCAAAGCACTATATGGTTATGATGCAGTTTCCTTTGGGAGTTTGACCTTCCAAGAGAGACGAGTACCCAAGGTCAAGTATTTCATCCAACAAAATGAGGATATCATGAAATCTCACAAAGATAACATGTACCACGCACAGAACCAGCAAAAGATATATGCCGACAGGAAGCGTGTGGAGAGGACATTTGAAGTTGGAGACATGGTGTTCTTAAGATTGTAGCCTTACAAACATTCTTCCATCAAAACTAGTGGTGCTGAGAAGCTCAAACCCTGGTTCTATGGACCTTACAAGGTACTAAGGAGAGTTGAGGAAGTAGCATATGAACTAGACTTGCCCATGAATAGCAAGATCCACAATGTATTCCACGTGTCTCGAATCAAGAAAGTGCTTGGTCAAATAATCACACCATGTGAAGAACTACCTCCTCTCGATGATGAAGAACAATTAATCCTAGAACCTAAAGAGATATTAAGCAAGAGAGAAAGAAAGTTAAGAAATAGAACTATTGTTGAACATCTCATCAAGTGGAAGGGATTACCAATGGATGATGCTACATGGGAAGGAGCAGAAGTCATGAATCATCCAAACATGCAAATTGCTTCAGGACAAGCAATCTTGAGAGGGGAGGCCTGTCATGTTCCATACAAATCAACTATTACTCATTTAAATTAAATATTTAAATGAGGAATCAAACATCCAGATCAACCGCTTACCTAAAAAAATAAACAATGTAAGATGAGCAAAAATGATACAAGGGTGAACCGAGCAAAGAAGGAAACACAAGCTTAAGAAGTATCGATGGTCAAAAAATCCGTCGATGTCTCTACATAGAACGATTCTCTTGGTAGTGCCTAAGCATATAAAAGGAGATTCGATGGAACAATTCAAGGCATATCATGGGAAGTAATTCAATCATTCATACACATTCCTCTCTGCAATCGATCCAACATCAAATATCTCAGATATTCATAAGACACTCAAAATAAATCATTTAATACAGTAGTGACACCTTAGAGATAACCATCCATCAAAGAAGCAAGTCAGTTAGCATAATAAGCCTTATCGAGAAATGAGCTCCAAAGGGAACTTACAAATCGATCCAACAACCAAATAAAAGGCAAAGATAATAAAGATAGATCAGGGAAGACTGGGATACTTGTAGCAGCCAATTCATGGGAAAGAAGCATATGAATCAGACATCCACAGAGACTACAAGCCACCAAGGTAAAGAATATAATTTCTATGACTCTAATTCTATGAAAGTGATAAGCAATACAATCATTAGTAAGTAAATTGGTCAAGTGTCATAAAGAATCAAGAATAGACATCCTATGAAGGAGAAGTACATTAATATAATAGGATATATGATGGACAAAGAATGCCACATATCCTAAAGTGGACAAATAGTCCAATCACTATAAAGGGAGTATGAATATATGATCCAAGGAATCAATGAATAAGAAGGAAAAGATCTTAAGGTATGAATCCTAACTTAACTTATGATATGCTAGGGAGGAAGTATCTAGTTGCCATGTCCTTAATCTTCTCTAACATCGGGTGAGACCAAGTAAGTTGGGATAGGGAAGAGCGGTAGTTTATTAATGAATCTCGCATGATAGGTGACTCTCAAGATGGTGAAGTACCTCCAGGCATGAGGTGAAGCCCCTCGAGCCAAACGATGAAGTACCTCCAAGCATGAGGTGAAGCCCTTGGGCCTATGGTAGTGGAGAGTAGGTGATTCTCAAGAGGATGAAGTACCTCCGGGCATGAGGTGAAGTTCCTTGAGTCAAGAGGTGAAGTACCTCCAAGTGTGAGGTGAAGCCCTTGAGCCTATTAGTATTAACTGTCACCCTAACCACGTATCATCCACCTAGGGTTACGATTAGACAAGATTAATGACCAGGCACGTCGAATCTCTAGCCCTAAGAATATCATGAGGCTACAAGCATGGTAAGAATAAATATGAGCAAGTAGATACTTATAATTGTTCATTATCATTATAATTTTTTAATACTAATTCTTATTTGTTATTGATTTAAATGTTCCTAATGTTTCTACCAAGAGTAAGTCTTGTGTGCTAGGTTAAGTATTCAAGGTTATTCTTAAAAGGGACATTACAAATAAATAGCAATATTTATTTAATTCATGGGGTGGGGATGAAGGAATATTAGAAAAATAAATATTTATATAATGTTGGACTATAGAAGAGGATTGATTAATTGAATAAATGATTAAATTTAATCAATTAATGCTAGGAGATGGTATGGATGAATAGTGCTTGAATAGTGATTTAATAATCAAAATATCATTTATTCAATGTCAGAAGGGGGATTGGATAATTAACTATGTAAATAAGGATTTATCTAGTTAAATGTGGAAGAAAGTGGTTTAGGGATGTCCTGATTGGGGTGAATAGTGGTAAGATGATGAGTGGACAATTTTAGGTGTCTACACTTACATATATAACTTTTAACAAGCCTAATTCAAAGTCAATGTCAACTATACATAAGTAAATGTCAATGTAAACATGTATATAAATGTCAATTTGTCAATGTCAAATATGTTGGAAACTTGTTGGTGTTGTCAATGATGTCAACTCCTAGTAGATGGTTCACTTGGTTTCTAAGTGCTTTTGAGAAAATTTGATAAAAAGGTGTGCAATGTGAAAGAGGTACCCTCAATATTATGCTCCACATTTCTTCCTAATTTAAGATATGCTTGTGTAGTTTGGAAGTATTGATCAAAGGTGTTCAGAGGTATTATATCCAGAGTTTCAGGTTCTGGATCTTGCAGATGTAGAAGATGTGTTTGACATAATATTTGACTATGAAAGAGGGTGTCTGGAAGAAATGAGAATGCTCCACATTTCTCCGCATTGAACCTTCCTATTTTGCAGATCTGGGAGAGTTCTTGTATTATCTGTATATCCACCTTCCTTTTAAGTTTCCAGTGTTGGGATGCTCCGCAAGTTTAGTTCTTGCGTTGGTGATCAGTAACAGTGTGTCCGGATGTGCATAATGAAGACATTCTTTGATTTAGATGGTTGCGACAATATTGTAGAAGTTTATGACGATGATAAGTATTATGGGAAGGTGTGTGAATGCTTTGGAGTGTCTCTCTTTGGTCCACATGATGTTCTTGGACTTGGAGAAGCATGAATATGTCCATTACCTCAGGTTTGGCCGACCTGGCTTACTAGCACCATTTACGGAGGTACCTCATGGATTTTGGATGTGATAAGTAGATTGGTGATACAAATTTGAGTCCTGGTTATCCCTTGACACGATCCACTTTCACTTCTTTCCACTACGAAAGTGTTTAGTGCCGACCTAAGTAATGTTGCATGTGTGTAATGCACACGCTTCATTTGGACCAACCTAATTGAGATAGGTCCTAGATATAGATGGCATAAATGCAAGATGAAGTTGAATGGAGCTGAGTAGAGAAGAATATGTGAATGTGAATCAAGGGTAGTGAAGTTGTGTGCAAACTTAAATTCTTATGACTCCGTAATGTAGTGAGTAGAAGGTGTCTACATTTTAGTGTGCCAGAAGTTGTTGGAAGCAGTGAGCCAAAGGTTGCAGATGGAAAGGAGTGGCAATGGTGAATCTCTCCTGTTGCTTTGAGACAGTGAATCTCTTTGTAATAGTCTTTCTTCTTTTTTCTCTCTTTTGGGTAGTGAGCCCTTGGCAGTGAGCCTTTCTCTGGGCAGTGAGCCTATTGATTTTCAATGTTGTTATTCATATATATGTGAGCTAATCCTCACCGTGGTTTTTCCCTTATTGGGTTTTCCATGTAAATCTGGTGTTCTTATGTGTTTACATTGATGCTTCATATGTTTACATTCTGCTAATGCATGTTAAGAGGTTTATGATTGAAATTTCTTTGAGGGTTTAATGTTTTAATGTACAACTGATTCACCCCCCTCTCAGTTGTCCTGTGAATTCAACAAAATATACAAAAGTAAAATTCACAGTAAACATATAAATAAATGTCAATGTCAAATGTACATAAGTCCAACTTTAAAACTAGTAAATGCCAAAGTATACATGCAATCATGTAATACTCTCAAATGCATAAGTAAATACATCATAAAATAAACATGTTAGAATGTAAACTGGTCAATCAACATGTCTGCTCTTAGCTGAGTGACCCTCAGAGCAATAATCATGCTTTGAATGATTAATAAAGCCCTACAAAAATATACACTAACAAACTAGAACATATACATGCATATATTAATGAACTACAACTTGTGTATGTATATTTAATCTAAAGTTAGAATGTAGAGTTAGCAAGTGAAGCACGTACACATACATGTTCTACACTTTAATTAGGAATATTAGGTGTTAACCTAGGCTACACGTGCAAAAAAGAAAAAATAATATAAAATGATCTAATTGTGCATAACTTTGGGCATATGTTTTAAATTTTACATTATATTTTAACTTAAACTTTAATTATATACGTGTAGTTTGACTAGGAGGAACTCCATCTCCAACCAAATCGACATACATGGACACATAGGTAGATGTAGTATTCACAACTACCTCAAATTCTATGGAAGATCTCTCATCAAACAACTATAGCCATGGTGCCTACAAAGGACTGTGAATGTGGGAGGGCATTTAACCTGAAGAAATCAATTTTGTGAAATTCATGCCCTAAGCAAGCTACTCCAATATAATGCCCATGGAATGCTAAGGAGTGGCATAATAATATATAGATGGTCTTGTACCTTTTGACTACTCTAATGTGGTACCTATCAAATGTTGAGGATTAATAGAATGATTTTTAGATGGTCCTAAACCCTTTGATTGTTGACCATCAAAAGATATACATTAGTTTACATTTTGTATGATAGGAGGGTACTAGACTCTCTAACTTGGTGATGATGTAGTCCACATGTGCACCAACATCTGAGAGAGGGAAGCACAACTATAAGATCTCACCTGATATGCACTCATTAGGTCATCTGATAGAGGGATGCCTAACTGTAAGGATATCACTTGATATGCCCTCATCAGGTCTTCTAAAAGATATTATGTAGAATGATGTATCTAACCATCATCAATAATATGATTAAGCTCCTCTAGATATGGGAAGGTAGCAACATGATATGTGGATGACATACATGGATGCTTCAGTAAGTATTGACCCACATGATTTGAAGAGATGGTCAAGGCTTAGACAACAACCTCAACAAGGCCATCAATTGCTTCCCTTTGGGAAGTAATAACCACAATGTCAATAAGAAAGTTGAATCTTGGAGTAAATGCATAGATTCTCTAACCAACCTATGCTCTATGATAAGGAGCCTATTGATCTAGATAACTATATATGTCTCTCACATACCCTAACATAAACCTATCCCACATGATCTAGTAAATCTAAATAGTTGACATTGAGGCCTAAGTAAACACTTAGCTACAATTGTTGTGTAAAATATAATAGAATTTGGTCATTATTTAGATGATGACCATGGGTAGATATAAATATAAAGTATATCAATGGTTATATCAATGGTGCCATATGAGGGCACATTCACCTAGTGACTTGATATCCCTTCACACTAGCATTAGCTACATACTGTGGAAAACAATCTTGATTGATAACTTCTCTTTGGTGTATTTGTTCAACAATAGATAATGGAACATTAGGTGAAACACTATGTCTCATATAAGTAAAAACTTCCACTAAAGTCTCATTATAAAATGGACTAAGACCCCCTAAACTATCTCTAATACTAATTAAGCTTTGTAGTATAATCTCAAAATTTGATCTATAATGCCTTGTGGTTTTAGGGTCATATAAAATTGACTGTAATTTTAGAATTTCTCTATCTGTATTTGCAAATAGATCAACCATGTTCACTATAAAATAAAGAACAATACTTGTACAAATTAATTTAAAATTACAAATAAATTAGAATTAATGGGTGAGTGTGAGATCATGATGGACCAAATAGTGGCAATAGAGAGAAAAATTACATGAAAGTGTTAGCCAAAATTGTGAAACTCTTTTTTAGGCTCATATTTTCAAATTTTTTTAGATTGGTAAGTCAAAAGGAAATGGATATTAGTTTTTAGAAAACATATATCCATTTAAAAAAATAGATATCCATTTTGAAAAATGGATATTCATTTTGTTTTCAAAGCTTCCCACAAAATTGATTTGAGTTGGATGGGAAATAAATGGATATTCATTTTGAAAATGGATATGCATTTCCTTAAAATGGATATCCATTTTATTTTTAAAATTCCCCACCTAAGAAAATTTCCTCAGGAGTGCATGGGAATTAGGCTTAGGAATCCCAAACGTACCTTTTCCATGCAAATCATGAGTCGGGGGTCTGATAGATTTTCCTCGACTTCACCCTTGATGCTAACAAACTTTTTTTAATCCAAATTTGATAAAGCAAAAAAGGTATGTCCGAGAAACTCTCAAGATTCTAAAAATATAATATATGTCTCATAGTTTTATTAGGTAATTATTATTAATATTCTACATGAACTATGTTTGAATTCCTAATAGATGTACATATTGGAAAACACCCATAAATTTCAAACCATTTATCCTTTTTCAAATCCAAAAGGTGTGTCACACTCTAGGCTCCATTGGCTATATGTTTAAAAGATAATAATTTAAATATTTTTTTGACCAAGTTAGGTTGGTTGGAATATTTTTTAAAGTTGTACTAAAAAATCATAACTAATTATTTAGTTACCAAACAAATCACAAAAATATGCATCACATTTGCTCGTGTGTCCTTTACTTATATCCAAATATTTAAAAAAGAAATATTTTTTGCTCATACTTAGGCTTCATGGAATGACACCTATTTTTAATTTTATTCTAATCTTTTTTTACTACCTCATTGAAATATCTAATTTTTGTCAAATTAATTTTAAATTTTTCAAAAAGATAGTACTCCATAAATTACATTCAATTTCTTACAATTTTTATTACTACATATTTTTTAGATTTGCGTAAATAACCCATTCAATTTTTCATGTGAAGCTACTTAAGTTTGTTTTTAACATTTTCATTGCCACTTAGGGGTATTGTTTGGCCCATCATGATCTCACACTCACCCTAAAAACATGTTTAATTTTTCTATAGTCCATGTAGATGTATTACAGGTTTTAGATTGAAAATATTTAAATAATTAATAATAAACTATTGAATTTAAAAGTTTGACCCAAATATCTATATTTAAATTTTCTTAATTTATAAAATATCCAAATACGTATACTTAGAGGGAATGATACTAAATTAATGACTAAGAGTTTGAGGCTCACCCTTGTGCAACTGGAAGTAGTTGCCCTCTTAGACTGTGTTGTTCTGCTTCACCCTAGCGAAGGGTTTGATCTATGGGATTATGGCCCTATCTTGGGTCAGTGTAGTGATGTGGTGTGAGGCCTACTTTTATCTCACCTTATATTTTTGCTTACGATACATATTTGATAGATTTTATGATGGACCTTTAGACATTTCGGGGCTGTTGATCCCGTGCTTAGACCTTCTTTACTATATCTTATGGTTGATTAGATAGATGGTTTATGCTTTGTGAATGATTAGATCTCATGTTAGATTTCATTTGATGATATGATGTTTAGATGCTATGATTTCATTTGACATTATTGGTATGTGTAGTGATGGTGAAATTGATGATATATCTTACATTATGTGATCCTTATTATACTCATGAATGGTTAACGAATTGAGAAACATATATATGTTAGCATGTGGTTATTATTAATGTTATATGTGATTATGTGATCATGTGTGTGTTATATGTAGTTCACTTCACTTCGGCTATTTGTACCATGTGTTATTAATGGGTTTGTGGAAGTGTGCAGGTAACTTTCCATGCCCATGGAAAATTGGAGGTCGGACAATAACCATATGTTATATCCCATTTAAGTCGACCTAGTTTCTAAGATGGACTAAGGTCATTTGTGGTTGAGAATGATGATCATGTTGTATTTGATTTATGATATTTTGTAAGGTTTACCCCTTTTTAATTTATCTCTTGATGTGTTGTGAAAAATTGTAATGTTGGGTTTGCACAATTTTAGTGCTAAATGTTTGGAGCCCTTTTCAAGTGTATTTATGTGTTTCCTAGTGTTAATAATGGTCAAATATTGACCCTAGGTCATCCCCTAGGGTCTAGGAACATTCTTAACATGTTTAAACTTGTTTTAAACCTTGTATGGTCACCCAAACTTGGCCCTTGAGTCAAGTGACGAGTTTGGGAGATGTGAGAGGTGGTTGGCATGTCACCATCTCACCTAACCTAACCTCACCCACTTGGGTAAGGTTACCCTTGTCTCAAGTGCTTTAGAAGCTTCTTGAAGCTTCTCACATGTGTGAGACCTCTTCCCTATGCTCTCACACATGTGTGAGAGCATTTGTGGGGAAGAGTGTAGCTTAGTTGAATGAGAAGGTGACAAGTGTCACCTCCTCATTCATGAGAAGCTTCCTTTGTGTACTTACATCTCCTATGCTCTCACACATCTGTGAGAGCATTTGTGGGAGAGTGTGTAGCTTTGTGAAATGGGGAGATGATAAGTGTCACCTCCTCATTCTTGTGGGGTTGTGAGGAGCGTTATGTGGATGGAGGAGAGGGTGACAAGTGTCACCTTCTCATCCATTAGGGTTTGAGAGCCTTGCATATTTATCTCTCTTCAAGATGAAATGGGGGTTCTTCCTTTCTTTTAGGATTTTTATGGTTGTGTTGGGAAGGAGAGAAGGATTGGTAGAACTTTGAAGGATTTTGGGAAGGACTTGTGGAAAGCTCTTCGTCAACATCCTCTACCCTTGAAGCTTGAGAGGTATTCCTCAAGGCTTCAAGCCTATTGTTTTACTTGCTTTTGCTTATGCATTATGTATGCTTATGATTGTTGTGCTTATGTTCTTTTAGTTTTGTGTATGTGGGTTTTAAAGGGTTGTTGGGGCGAGCTCTCCATGTGAGAGAGCTCACCTTTGTCTTGGGTGAGAGAGGTGTGAACCTCCTCGGTTTCCCCTCCTGGTTTTGGTATAGTTTTTTATGGCCATGGGCCTTGTGTTGCAATTTTGAGAAGTATGGTTTTATGGCAAGAGTGCCTTGTGATGGAAATATGAGAAGTTTATGGCAAGAGGTCAAAGGTTTATGAGTATTCAAGTTTTGGGTCTCCTTGAGTTGAGAGTAGTCCACTCTCTCACCCTTAAAACTCATTTTCAAAATGGGTTAGTTTTGTGTTTAACCTTGGGAGGGTGTTATTGTGTTTGGTGTGTGTGCTTTGTTATCCTTGTGGTTGGAACCTTGGTTATTGAAAGGCCTGCTAGCTTGGGGGTGGCCTACTTGTAGGCCTAGGTTGGAAGGAGAGCTTCCCATGGGCATAGTGAACTATTTTGTGTGTTTGTAGGTTCAATTGGTGGCTATGGAGGAGTTCAGTTTTGAGAAGAAAATTTGAGTTATGGCTTTTGTAGTTTTGTATAAGAGATGGCATCGAGATGCCTTGACCCTATTTTGGGCTTATAATAGCTTATTGTTATCATGGGAGTCAAACCTCCCTTAGGGTGTCCTTGTTGTATTTCTTAGACTTGTAATACTTTTGTTATTTTAATGATATGAATAGTTTTTGAGTTTCCATATCTTTGCTCCTAATTAAAAATGACATATGGTGTATATGAAAATGTCTCTCTTTTCTCTAACTTTCCTTTCCTTAGTATATTTAAACTTGTGAAAGAAAAAAATAAACCTCTCTTTTTCTCACTCTTCATTTTGTTGATTTGGTTAACCTGGAAAAGATAGGAAGTAAAAATGCATCTACTTGATTTTGAAAGAAAAAAAAAATGTATATATAGATAGTTAGGCCTCCTTAAATGTGAAATAAGCAGGTTTATTTATTAAGGTAAAATTATTTTATAGTCTTATTACATTGTCCTTCTGTATGTATTGATCCTTATATATATAGTGCATGCTGTATTAACATACATGTTAAGTTTATAGCAATGAATAAAGGTGAATGCCCCTATTTTGAATTAGGGTTTCAAATTGAATGTAGCGTTGAGGCTTTCGTTTTAAAAAAAGGTGTTTTTTTAGGCTGACCCGGAAGGGCTGAGGCGGCTGGCAGCATAAGGAGAAGGGGGTTGGAACCCCCGTCCCACACCAGGCTAGAGCCCTACGGGTGGGGCGGGAGCCCCACACCCCCCCCCCCCCTCCGGCACCTTCAAAATGGGGATAAAACCCCAGTTCCCCCTTTTGGTCGCGGCTCCAGGTCCTTATCTCTGCGGATTTTATAATAGGGTCCGCCATCAAAAAATGAGTTTGGCCTTTTGGCCAATGCAGTAGTAAAATCCACTGTGATTTATATTTTGTCTGCTACTTTTTGTTAGCTACGAGTTTCTGATCTCATGTGCCTTTCGGCCCTAAAATGCAGGTGTATATATATATATTCACTGTGTGGATTTTGTGTGCTCTGTATAAAAAAACAACTATATTTATATATATTTATATGTACACCCTCTGTAAAATAAAAAGGATTCTGCCATTTACTTATTTTTGTATAATTTTATTAATACCCTGTGGTTAAGGGCAGCAACTATATATATATATATATATATATATATATATATATATATATATAGTTGTGGCTAAAACACTTTTTCCTCTCTACGTATATTTAAAAAAAATAGAGAGAAAAAATGGGAGAACTTAGAGAACTTTTAAACTAGTTTAGAGATTGAATTTAAGCTATAGAAAACGACCTTTTTATCCTAGCAAACATAGTAACCTATGCAAGAAAATAAGTTAGAAAATGGAAGAAAGATTAAACTCATAAAACAAGAGAATTAATGTTAGAGAACAAATTCAATTAAACTTGTAGTATAAACAATGTTAGAAAATATCAAAAGAAACTATTAGGAAACCCTTGATTGGGAAGATACCTCCCACTTGGGGAGGTACCTTCCATTTGCCACTTGACCTTCTTGAAACTTGCAAACCAACCAGAGAGAGAACAAAGCTAGAATGAGAGCAAATGAGAGATATTGTGATTTTATAATCCCTCATCTACAGTTTGGAGCCCTAAGAATTAGGTGATGGTTTAGCATACTTAATTTGGGTTTGTTAAGATTGAACCCGCTTAGAGAGTGGGAAGTGATGTAACCAAACTTCACAACATAAAATCCAACACTATTATTACAAAAGAATACCCACAAAAATCATAACTATTTTTAAAAATTTCATCTCACTCCATTCCATCCTACTACAACTAAAGATAAATATCAAATTTATACAAAAATGAAAATTACCATTTTTGGCAGATTTTCACAACTTTCTAAAATTGCCATTTTTGGTAACTTCGCATCCTTATCCGTATGACCATGAAAGTTTCCAAATATTTGAAACTTATTAAAAAATAACTAATCGTCAACTTTCTAATCTAATTGCAAGTAAATCTAGGAAAATATTTAGAAAAAACTAGGAAATCTTGAAAAAAACATTAAAACCTCATTTTGAGGCCCTGGATGGATCGAATAAGGTCCCGAAAAAGTGTCAAAACGGCTCCAACGAACCTCCGGGTCAAAAGTTATGACCTCTGGAAGTTCTTGCATCATTCTCCTTTGATTGAAAAAAATGCAGCTCCTGCAAGTTGTTTTCCTGGAACTTGTGCCACTTGTCTAGATCTAGCTTCTTCACTTCCCATTCTAGAATCCATGTATTATCTGCTTGTGTTAGACCTTCCCACTGTACTAGAAACTTGTTGTATTGCCCTGTCGAGTGTCTATTGTCTTCTTGTCCAAAATCTGTGCAATCTTTTCCCTTTCCTTTCTCGGAACGTGTTGTTTCCAATCTACTTCAGCCTCACCTTCTTCATCAGGAATGTCACCATGAAAAGCATATAAATCAGAAACATTAAACATAGGAGAAATGTCTAACTGCTCTGGTAAATCGACCTCATAAGCATTGTCATTGGTTTTTTTTGTAATTATGCAAGGGCCAATTTTCTTGTATTTCAGCTTGTTGTAAGATCCAGTGGGAAACCTCTCTCTTCTCAGATAAACCATGATTAAGTCACCTTCATTGAATACTAGATGTCTTCTACCAGCATCTACTATAGTTTTATACTTTTCATTACTTTCTTTGAGCTTTTGCCTCACCTCTTTCTGTAATTGTTGAATATGTTCTGCATACGCTTTTCCATCATCACTAATCCTGTCTCCAATTGGTAGCCACACCAAATCTAAAACACCCTTAGGATTCCTACCATAAACAATGTGAAATGGTGATTTACTTGTAGATCAATTGACTGAACTATTATAGGCAAATTCAACTTGTGGTAAGGCCAAGTCTCAATGTCTAGGTTTCTCTCCAATGATGCATCGTAGCAGGTTTCCCAAACTTTGATTTACAACCTCTGTCTGCCCATCTGTTTAGGGGTGACAAGCACTACTGAATTGGAGCTTGGCTCCCATAGTTTTCCATAGGGCCCTCCAAAAATGACTAAGAAACTTGGTATCCCTATCAGATGTGATAGTTTGTGGAACACATGCAATTGAACAACTTCTTTAAAAAATAATTCTGCCACCCTAGTTGCATCACTAGTTTTCTTGCAGGCAATAAAATGAGCCATCTTAGAGAACCTATCAACAACAACAAAGATGGAATCATTACCTTGTTGTGTGTTTGGCAGCCCTAACACAAAGTTTGTACTTAAATCAGTCTATGGTTCAGTAGGTACTAGTAATGGCATATACAACCCCATATTTTGTGAATGTCCTTTAGCCATTTGACAAATTCTACACCTTGTCACATATCTTGTTATGTCTCTTTTCATCTTTAGCCAGTAGTACTTATCTTCTACTAGAGCTATGGTCTTATCCTTGCCAAAATGTCTAGCCAACCCACTCCTATGAAGCTCTCTTATAATATTCTCTCTCATGGACCCAATTGGAATACATAATTGCTTTCCTTTAAAGAGATAACCATCTAGCATAAGCTATCCACCTTGAATGTGGCCCATGCTGCCCACTACCAGGGTTTTCAACTGTTCCACAATCTCCCAAAAATCATTGTCAGATTCATATAGATCTTTGATGGCATCAAAACCAATCACCTCATTTTCCATTGTTGTCAATAGTGTAACACGCCTACTTAAAGCATCTGCAACCTGGTTTTGTTTTCCTGACTTGTGCTTGAGAACAAAGTTGTAGCCTTGTAAGAAAGAAACCCATTTTGCATGCCTACTATTCAATTTTTTTGTGTGTTCAAGTATTTCAAGGCAATATGGTCTATAAACAACACAAACTCCTTTGGCACTAGGTAGTGCCTCCAATGTCTCAATGCTTATACAATTGCATAAAATTCTAAATCATAAGTTGAATAGTTCTTCCTTACCTCATTCAACTTTTCACTAAAGAAGGTTATGGGTTTACCTTCTTGGCTAAGTACAACTCCAATGCCCACATGTGAGGCATCACAATCCACTTCAAATACCTTATCAAAATCTGGTAATTGTAAAATAGGGGCTTTTGTCACCTTCTTCAGAAACTTAAAAGCTTCCTCAGCTTCCTTGGTCCACACAAAATCCCTTCCTTTGGTGCAATCTGTTATGGGTGCTACAATACTACTAAAATTTTGAATGAATTTTTGATAAAATGTGGATAACCCATGAAAACTTTTTACCTCTGTTATGCTCCTTGGACTAGGCCACTCTAGAATTGCCCTAACCTTTTATGTGTCTATTTTGATACCATCTGCGGAGATGAAAAAGCCTAGGAAGACCAAACTTTCTTGCATGAATATGCCTTCTTTAAGTTTGCATAGAGTTTCTCTTTTCTCAACACATCTAAGACGATCCTCAAGTGCTACGAGTGCTCCTCTTTGCTCTTGCTAAAAACCAAAATATCATCAAAGTAAACCACTACAAACTTACCAATATAAGGACATAGTATAGTATTCATTAGCCTCGTGAAGGTGCTGGGTGCATTAGATAACTTGAATGGAATAACCATCCACTCATATAATCCATCAATAGTCTTGAATGTTGTTTTCCATTCATCCCCTCTCGAATCTGGATCTAGTGATAACCGCTGCGTAGATCAATTTTGCTGAAGTATTTAGCCCCCGCAAGCACATCCATCATGTCATCCAAACGAGGGATGTGAAACTAATATTTGATGGTGATTTTATTGATTGCCCTGCTATCTGTGCACATCCTCCATGTGCCATCCTTCTCTAGAGTTAATAGCGCAGGTACAACACATGGGCTCATCCTCTCCCTCACCGTACCTTTGCTTATGAGGTCTGTCACTTGTCTATTGAGTTCTGCATGGTGGGTAGGGCACATTCTGTAAGCTTCTTGATTAGGTAGGGATACTCTTGGGATTAGATCAATGTGGTGTTGAATATCACTCTTTGGTGGTAGACCATCAGGTAACTCATCTGGTACAACATCAACATATTCTTCTAGTATTTTTGCTACTTCTGCTTGTACTGGTATTTCCTCATCATCTTCTTTTTTCACTACTAGTGCATAACAGAACCCCATCACCTTCATTTCCTTCATAAGTTCTCTTGTAGACAACATACTCTCAACCTTCCTTTCATCCTTAAGAGGCAATAAAATCACTTTGGAACCTTCTTTCCAAAAAGTTTATGTATTTTTTTCTCCATCATGCATTACCTTCCTGTCGTATTGCCACGGTCTTCACAACAACACATGGCATGCATCCATTGGAATGACATCACACCATATTTCATCCTTATAAGTCCTTCCTATGGAAAACTTAATTAAACACCTCTTATCAACAGTGACATCATTTCCCTTTTTAAACCATGCAATATGATAAGGATGGGGATGTTTTTCACAGTGTAGATTCAGTTTATCTATCATTTCTCTAGAAACCATATTTTCACAACTGCCACTATCAATAATAACTTGGCATACCTTTCCTCCTGAAGTGCACCTAGTTCAAAAAATATTGGTTCGAAGCCAAGAATCATCACAACCTTGTATTTGCTACTTTTCTGGAATCACCATTACTCTTCTCATCATGAGATTCTCACCCACATCTGGTGGAACCTCTAATTTTGACCCTTCTCCTTCATCCTCAGCTTGAGCCAAGTTCAACCTAGGTTGTTCTCCTTGTTTCCTTTCTTGCATGTGATAGTTTGGACAGTCAAATGCCTTGTGACCCTCTTCACCACACCTATAACAAATGAAAGGTTTTCATGGGCCTTCCCATCCTCTATTACCACCGTAACCTCTGCCCCTCTGAAATCCTTTTCCTCTTTGTTGACTTTGAGGATCTTGTCAGATATCTTCTGATTTCTCTGTTCCTGGGGATGATTCTCCCTGACTAAAATTTAGACCACCTCACAAGGGAGATGATGTCCCTCTCCTTGCTCCTCTATTCCTTTGAAAATATTGTCTACTTTGCTTTTCTTCTACCTTTAAAGCTAATTGGTATGCATCTTCCATATTGTTAACCCTATGCATGCTCAATTCATATTGAATAGTGAATTTTAGACCATTTACATACCTTGCAGCCATCTATTCATCAGTTTCTTGATGCTCCACATGAATGGACAACTTGTAAAATTCATTTGTATAGTCTTGCACAGTAGATAAGTTTTGTTTCAAATTTTGAAATCTATGAAAAAGAGTTTGCACATAGTCTAGAGGCAAAAATTTCTCTTTCAGCTTCTTCTCCATTTTACTCCAAGTCTTGATTTTATCCTTTCCCTTTCTAGTTCTTTCCTTTTGCAAATGATCCCACCAGATCATTGCATGACCCTTTAACTTAGTGCATGCAAACTTCACCTTCTTTTCCTCTGTCGTAGTCTTTCATTCAAAGAATTTCCCCATTTTGTTCAACCAATCTATCAACTCCTCTGGTTTGAGACTGTCTGCATACTCAGAAACTTCAATTTTAATCCCATATTCATTTTTTCCCTCTAATGCTCTAAGCATCCTTTCTTCAAAAGTCAAGTGCTCTAATTGTGCTTCCTCTTTATCCCCTACATGTTGATCTTCATCTCCTTGGCCTATTTCTTCATCAAAATCATCTCTTTATGGTCTCAATCCTTGATTGGCCATCATACCTACAAGTTCTTGCATTTGTCTTTGTAGATTTTGTATATCCCTATTCTGTTGGCAAGAGACACTATATGGATTCATGATTGTTGTCATTGATGGCAACAAAGTTCATCCCACACATCCGTAGGACATGGTGTGTCTCTACCAGAAGTCAGAATGAAGATTGTTGAGGTCCGGTAAACAAGAACAGAGCTTGTGGCAAGGTCTGACAGACAGGTCCGGATCTCTTAGAGGAAGTATCTTGGTGAAGTGCGGATTTGGGAAAGTCAAGAGGACTACTTTGAGTAATAGATTCCAAGGATTTAACCTCCGGTGATGGACAAGGAAAAAGATATGAATAGTTGAGTACTGAATTCCTGAGTGACAGTGTGAACAGAGGAAGAACTAACTGACAGAACATCAGATTGCTTTCCGGATGCGTTTCTGATGGTGGTAAAGGTTATGAAGACATGAATTATGTTTGGCCGACATGATTAATGATTTCTACAAGTATATGCTTGATCCGCATTACTTGATGTGCAAGGATTCAGCCGACAGAACAGAGTTTGTGAGAAGATTGACTGTTCTGGGTGCCGATTAGAAAGATAATGAAATCACTTGTGCGGATATATATAGGATGGATTTACTTGTGAGAAGTTGTGTGGTGATATGTGATATGCAAATAAAAGCAGAGCAGAGCAGAAGCAGTAAGGAAGGTCCAGTATGTGAAAGGAAAGCAGCATAAGAGAAGAGGAAAGATGAAGTGCAGTAGATCAGTGTACTGAGCCTAACCAGAACTGAACTCCAGCATGTGTGGATGCCTCCAATCAGTTCAAGTATTGTATAACACTCTTTTGTAGATAGTGTGTCTCTTGTAGGCAGTGTGCCTCTTTGTGAGTAGTGTGCTCGGGCAGTGAGCCCTAATTGGCAAGTGCCATATTTGTATTTCCTTATTCTTCTAACAGAGAATAATCTTTGGGTTAATCACCCTGTGGTTTTCTCCCTTAACAGGGTTTCCACGTCAAAAATACTGTGTCATGTGTTTTTCCATTTCATGGTAATGTTTGCTTGTTTGAATTAATGCTGCATTGATTAATAAGAAAGTTCAGAAAGAAGAAATAATTAGGATAACTGATTCACCCCCCCTCTCAGTTATCAACAATTGGTATCAGAGCTAAGTTCCTCCTAATAGAGCCTAACAGCTTGAGGAAGATCTGGGAGTTTAAATGGATGCATATGGTTTAAGGGAGCAACTCAAGACTGCCCTTGATGATCTTGAACAGTCAAACTCTGAAGTCAATGAATTAAAGGAAAGACTCAAACAGGCTGATGATTTCATGAGAGAACTAAAAGACAAATTAAGTCTCTCTATGAAAAAGAGAAAGGAGCTGCTTCAGCAATTGGCAAGACAAGGTGAAGCAAATAATGCAAATGAAGAACTGAAAGAAAAAATTGAGTTGTGTGAAAAGTTATCAAAAGAAATCATTATGGTAAGACATGAAATGGAATCAGGAGTCATGAAGTTTACCCAAGAAGTTGAAGAGAAAAGAAAAACTGAAGATAATCTAAGACAATCTCTCAAGGAGAAATCAGAAGATTGCCACCAGATGGATAGAATTATCAGACATCTTGAATCTGATCTTGAAGATGCTAAAGATAATGAAGAAAAACTTGAGGATCAAATTGTCTCTCTAAAAAGGGATCTTCAAACAGCAAATGAGTATAAAGAGAAATTCAAGATAAGTTCTGCTCAACTTGAAGTTCTTCTTGGAAGTTAAAAGAAGGTAGATGACAAGTGTGGTTTGGGATATGAGAAAGGAGAAATCTCCGGATCCGGTCAGAAGAATTTTGGATCAGAAAATCCAAGGATCAAGCCTAGAAGACCTCCGGTAAGACAACCTAATGCTCGAAGATATCCATCCTTCAATGGATACTGCCACAACTGCAATCACTTTGGTCACAAAGCTAATCAGTGCAGAAAGAGAATGAATCAGACTAATTCATCCTTCTCCGGAGAGTGTTTTAACTGCAAAAGGTATGGTCACAAGTCTCATGAATGCAGAAATATGCAAATGAACAAATCATTCAATGGTAGATGCTTTGCATGCAATAGAGTAGGTCATATGGCTAATCAATGCAAATCAAGAGGATATCAGTCAAATATGCAAAGAAATGTTGTTTGCCAAATTTGTAATAGGTCCGGTCATAATGCAAAAGTCTATAGAAGCAAGAATCGGGACAAAAGAGGTTTGGTATATCATAATCAGAATCAAGATAAGGGTAAACAAAAGATGAATGCGAATGAAGTTAAAAATGAGATGAGCAAGATTTGGGTGAAGAAAAGTACTAAGAATGTAGAGGTTGGATCCGCACTAGACTCTGTTGCTGATATTCCTTCCGGAAACTAAAAGGTGAGCTCTGGCTCAGGGGGAAACACAAAGAAAACCTTGTTCCCCCAGCCAGTCAATTGGTGCCGGAACTGGCACATGAGAAGCTACGGATCAAAGGGGTTCTAGAGAAACATCTAAAGAAGGTTAGGTAAAGATTTGAGAGATCCGCAGGAAAATTTAAAAAGTTTAATTCCTTCAGAATTGGTCCGGTTAAGCAAGTCTTCCGGTAAAACAGGTTTCTCACAAGATTGGCCCGGTATGAATCCAAATTGATACAACTTGATCTGCGGATACATAAGATGATTAGAAGGACAAGTGGATATGATGATTCATCACTAACATCGATCACAAGAGAATCATAATGATCTGAATGAGTTTCTTCCTCCTTAAACAAGGAAAACAAGGCAAATTGGAATGAATTAGGTTGTGCATTTATTGCAAGGTAAGAATTAGGGCTTTTTGGAAATAAAAGAGTTCACTCGTTTGTCATTCACACATCTGCACTCGAGAAGAAACGAAAAGTGGAGCTTTGCAATGAAATTCCTCAAGTTCATCGAAGATCACTTGTAGAAGTCATTACTTCCAGAGATCAATCCAACCAACTTTGTGAAACTGATAGGTGCAAAAGGTATTTTTCGTTTTCAAATATCTCACTGCAAATCTCTTGATAATGGGTACTCCGAATATTGTAAAGATTTCTGATAGACCTCGCCCTACATTTAAGAAACATCCATACAAATCCTTGGAGGTAGACCCCCTAGGTGCATTTTCCAGTGTTCTGCATGGTGTGTTGCACACGAAAGATATTAGGGTTTATATACATGCAAATGTTGAAGAGTTTGGGGAATTCAAACTAAGAGATATCTATCACAAACAACTGTTAGATGATTCATTTGAGCTCAAACCCCAATACATAGGCCTCCGGAACAAACACTTTGCACAATACATACATTTCCCCTATTTTACAGAGGATGAATGGGTTAGGTACATTTTGAGCATAATACATGACAATTTCATGTGGTTAAATGGACCATTTAAGATCACTAATGATGCCATCAGGGCAGTTACCGGACTACACTCATCCGGTGGGATTCCTGTTCTTAAATCTGTAAAGAACCAAACTGTGAGTGAGGCTACCAGATCCAAGTTTGACAAAAGAGCAATGACAGTAGATGACATCTCTGATCCAGATGTCAAGTTTGCCTCCATGATCATTGGGTATAAAATATATCATTCTAGCAGGGAAAATTTAGTACCCAGAACTGCCATCTACATCTTATATGAAATGCTAAGAAAGGATGCAGACTATGATCTTTGCCAGCTTCTCTTGAACCAACTCATGGAGAATCTGCAGAAAATAAAGAAAGATAAAAAGAATTCATTCAAGTATGGTGGATTGATATTGTGCTTATTCTTCTACTTTATGAATGAGCTTCCCGGATCTAATGGCTGGGTATGGGAAAATGATAGACCGGTAGCTATCCAAATCAGAGATTATTTACATGGACTTGGTGACAACAAAGCACAAAATACAGCTTTGTGGGGATATTTCAAGAACTTTCAGAACATGATGCAAGCAAGAGAAAGGATTCCCCAGTCTCTTGTTGAGAAATACAAAGACACAATTTGCTTTATGGTAGAGACTAATCAGTGCCTAATGGAGGCAGTAGAACCAAGAACTGTATGGATCATGCCCATGGGGTATGAGATTGATGAACAAATTATGGAGCTGCATGTTCAACACATGCTAAGTCAGCCTAAGGATCCAAAAGCAGAAAGGTTTGGAACCTTTGAGGAGCTGAGTATAAAAATTCATGTTGAACTCAGAGAACCAGAGATCAAGAGGAAGGTGAGAAAAGAAGTAGAAAATTTTGCCCAAGGCCTTGGCATCTCAAAGGAGGCACTTGATGCCCACAAGAAAAGGATGGCAAGGGCTGAGGAAGAGAAGAAAGAGGCAGAAAAGAAAAGCAAGGAAAGTGCTCCGGTAGAAACCTCAACCCAGACCAGATAATAAAAAAGATCTGCACCTGTCATAGCCAAAAGCTCAAAACCAGAAGTCCAGGCATCCGACAAAAGAGAGAAAAGATCCAAGACAAAAGCCACAAGGGCTTATGCAAGTCAAAGAGATGAAGAGGAAACCGAATCAGATGAGGGGGTAAAGGAAATAAAGAAGCAGAAGAAGAAAGGATCTGGTAAACCCTCCACAGGCCAAGACAAGGAAGAAATGGTAGAGGAATTTGTTGAAAAGCCCACCCTCTCTCTAGAAAGTGTAATCAAATCAGTCACTGTGGATGGAAACCTTCAACTAATGGCCAAATTCTATGATGATTACAATGAGGCTAACCAAAAGATCCTGCAAGAAGCTACAATCGGGTATCTGAACATATGCAATAAGGCTTTCATTGAGATTATATCTCTAATTCCTAAGAGCCTAGAAAAGGAGTTAGAAATAAGAAAGAACAATGCCATGGCAAAAGACATTGAGATTTGGGAATAGATAGCTATTCAGCTATATCCTGCAATCGATCCCAAAACAATGAATATGATATTCAAAGATTGCAAGGATGAATTCAGGAGCAAAGCAAGGATGAATCAGCTCATGCTTGGTGAAACCGACAAGGTGGCAAAAGAGACTGAAGAGATTCTCTAGAATACTCTTAAAAAGTTCAACATTCCTATCACAGAGGACTCCGGTAAAGACAAGAGCTATAAATCCCCTATTCTGGAAGAAGAGGTTCATGGATAAATAAATATCTCTCCTCCGGTTTCCCCTACAGCTTCCGGATCTAAAGGAGAAGACACAATACAGGAGAAAGAAGCAGAGAAAGAGAAGGAGTGAAGGAAAAAGAAGCTAACAGAACCAAGGCTGCAGAGAAAGAGAAGGCCCCAACAGAGAAAACCACAACTGATAGTGGTGAGAATGTAGAAGGAGAGAAAGCTCCAAGGGACAGCCCTAAGACTGTAGAAGAAAAGAAAAAATTGTCTCCGGCAAGAGACACTGCACAAATTGTCCAAGAATTCCTGAACAAAGAAACAATGGAGATTGACGAACCGGAGCTTCTACAAGGTCCATTCAATTTTGATTCTCTTTCTCCGGTACAAACAATGAAGATAGTTTCATTTGCTAATGCTAAGGCCAACGAAAAACTCCTAAAGTCTCATATGGAAGACTGTGAGTTAATAGAAGCTGCTTCCGGAGTGCTAGAAAAGATTATGCCATCATTTCAAAACGATCCCACAGCCTCCTCTTCAAGTAATCTCAAAACCTTAGTCAGCAGTGTTAGTACACATTTTGATTCTCTAGAAAAATTAGCTGAAGAAAAGGTTCGGAAGGAGTTTTTGGATAAAAGGTTCTCCGAGGTACAGGGTTTGATCATTAATGATAGGAGAAACATGAACATTGGGATAAAGAGCTTAGAAAATACTCTTAAGGATGGCGGTGAAATATACAAATTTTGTATCTCCTAGTCCAAGGTAACAGTGGAAATTGAGAAGAAAATAAAAGAGCAAGAGGACAAACTACTAAGCTTGTCTCAAAGTTTTGATCTTCTTTCATCCTCCATAATAAATCAAGAATGTCAAACTATTGCAATCACAAATGCAATAAAGAATTTTGAGAAGGAAAGAAAGAACATAATTAACCGGATGGGTGAACTTAGAAGGATTATTATCCCTAAGTTAGAGGCCATGCATGAGGCCATAAGTGAAGCCCAAATCACAGCCCAGACAAATGATCTGACAGATCTTAAGAGGGCAGAAGCTTTTGCATTTTTGTTGAGTGGTCACATTTCAATTTTGGATAGAATAAAGCAAAGTTGGGCTATAGAACTCACCCAATTGAAGACATCCTTTGCAGACATTCTTAAGTTTTTGTGAGTATGTAATATGTGGCTAAGTATAGTTAAATTTTTGAAAATTTTGGTATGCGGACCCTACCCTTTGCCATTGATGTCAAAGGGGGAGTGAGGAGCAGTGAAAAATGAGGAATCCAACTAAGGGGGAGCTCCGGAAAATGTATATAAAGACAGAGCATCAACCAAGGGGGAGCATAGTGTAAAACACTTAGTCATTTTTCACTAAGTGTTGCCATCAATGCCAAAGGGGGAGATTGTTGGCAAGAGACACTATATGGATTCATGATTGTTGTCATTGATGGCAACAAAGTTCATCCCACACATCCGCAGGACATGGTGTGTCTCTACCGGAAGTCAGAATGAAGATTGTTGAGGTCCGGTAAATAAGAACAGAGCTTGTGGCAAGGTCCGACAGACAGGTCCGGATCTCTTAGAGGAAGTATCTTGGTGAAGTGCGGATTTGGGAAAGTCAAGAGGACTACTTTGAGTAATAGATTCCAAGGATTTAGCCTCCGGTGATGGACAAGGAAAAAGATATGAATAGTTGAGTACCAGATTCCTGAGTGACAGTGTGAATAGAGGAAGAACTGATTGACAGAACATCAGATTGCTTTTCGGATGTGTTTCTGATGGTGGTAAAGGTTATGAAGACATGAATTATGTTTGGCCGACATGATTAATGATTTCTACAAGTATATGCTTGATCCGCATTACTTGATGTGCAAGGATTTAGCCGACAGAACAGAGTTTGTGAGAAGATTGACTGTTCCGGGTGCTGACTAGAAAGATAATGAAATCACTTGTGCAGATATATATATATATATATATATATATATATATATATATAGGATGGATTTACTTGTGAGAAGTTGTGTGGTGATATGTGATATGCGAATAAAAGTAGAGCAAAGCAGAAGCAGTAAGGAAGGTCTGGTATGTGAAAGGAAAGCAACATAAGAGAAGAGGAAAGATGAAGTGCAGCAGATCAGTGTACTGAGCCTAACCGGAACTGAACTCCAGCATGTGTGGATGCCTCCAATCAGTTCAAGTATTGTATAACACTCTTTTGTAGACAGTGTGTCTCTTGTAGGCAGTGTGCCTCCTTGTGAGCAGTGTGCTCGGGCAGTGAGCCCTAATTGGCAAGTGCCATTTTTGTATTTCCTTATTCTTCTAATAGAGAATAATCTTTGGGTTAATCACCCCGTGGTTTTCCCCCTTAACAGGGTTTCCACGTCAAAAATACTATGTCATGTGTTTTTCCATTTCATGGTAATGTTTGCTTGTTTGAATTAATGCTGCATTGATTAATAAGAAAGTTTAGAAAGAAGAAATAATTAGGATAACTGATTCACCCCCCCCCCCCTCTCAGTTATCAACATATTCATCTAGGCATTACCTGCTCTTCCTCTTCCTCTCCCAACCATCTTCCTGCTCTAATACCAGATGATGATGTAACCAAACTTCACAACATAAAATCCAACACTATTATTACAAAAGAATACCCACAAAACTCAGAACTATTTTTTTTAAATTTCTTCTCACTCCATTCCATCCTGCTACAACTAAAGATAAATATCAAATTTATACAAAAACAAAAATTTACCATTTTTGGCAGATTTTCACAACTTTCTAAAATTGCCATTTTTGGTAACTTCGCATCCTTATCCGTATGACCATGAAAGTTTCCAAATATTTGAAACTTACTAAAAAATGACTAATCATCAACTTTCTAATCTAATTGCAAGTAAATCTAGGAAAATATTTAGAAAAAACTAGGAAAATCTTGAAAAAAACTTTAAAACCTCATTTTGAGGCACTAGATGATCCAATAAGGTCTCGAAAAAGTGTCAAAATGGCGACCTATCAAATTTACCAATTCAGTGGGTTTTTTATTAAACTCTTCAAGACGCATCTGCCCACCAAATTTCAGCTCCAGCGGACCTCTAGGTCAAAAGTTATGACCTTCGGAAGTTCCTGCATCAGGAAGACTCTTTTTGACTTTAATGTGTGTGGGCATTTAATTTATTTATTTGTTTTTATTTATTATGTACATTTTTAGTGAGAGTAATTTATCCTTTGTGTTAAATTAATTAGATAAACCTTAATGCAATTTTTGATTACATTTTTGTATCATATTGGAATTTAATTTATAGTTTTAGTTATGTTTATTTAATTGGTTAAACTATTGGGAAGGATTTCTAGTTATTTTATGCATTTAAATTGTTTAAAGTTTGAAAGGGGTTAATATAAAGTTTTTATTTTAATTTATTTCCAAACTCTCCTATAGTTGATGAGATGGCGTTATGCTGTCGAAATCACTATAGATTTCATTCCATTTTAACCCGTTATGCTGTCGAAATTTCCCTAGACTTAGACGGAAATATTTGTTTAATTTAATTCAATTAATTTCCATTCTTTCTGCATTAGATGTGAGTAACGTTTTAATTTGTAAGTTGCTTTGTGTCTTTAATTTAATGTTTTTTTCTCTATAGTCGATAGTTGCTTTAAGGTTAGATTTCAATTTATATCAAAATAATTCCACCTCGTTTAGTAAACCCTTGGGTTAGACCCCGAAACAGGAACCAACCCTCTTAGCGTCGCTCCTCGCATACCCCCTTAGTGGCTATCACCTTATAGGGATTTTGAATTGATATCACATTATCCTGATTGAGATTGACTTCCTCGCCTTTGGGTGACGTACCTAACATAGGTTGTTGACACAACTACATTACATGTGTGTGTCACCGAGCGTGCTTGATGTGCACGAGGGGCTTTGTAGAGTCAGGTGGAAAAGTTTTTTGATTTTTCGTGTCATGACCACATGACAAAGATGGACATGACACGTGTGTTGTACGTCATAACCATATGGCAAATGTGGGCATGACAAAGAGAAATTGACAATTACAAGGGAAATAGTTAAGAGAGATCATACACACAAACAAAAAGAACTTAGCTAATTTATTTATTTTGAACTAAACTTTAGAAAATATACCATTTTGAGATCAATGATTTAGTACCTTTTAACTCTTCTGACCAATGCTTTCTCACTAAACATTCAAAGATCATCATATCTATGCAAGAAATATATCAAAGTCTCTAACTCAATTTCATTACTTTTTGGTGCTTGGTCTTCAATCAAGTTTTAACATTAGCTTGGTTGTGTTTGAAGCAAGATACTGTATGGAGGATGAATACATCAAATACTTCCTAAGAGAATGTTACATCATAGTGGAACAATCGACAATTGGTTAAGGTGTGGATGTTCAGTCTTGAGTGGGTTGAAGTTGTTAATTGCTTCAATTACATGTTGAAAAGGGCTCTAACTAAGGCCATAAGAGATATGAAAGTACATGAGAAGTCTTGTGATGGGAAATATACTATTAAATTATACACTAAAAGTTGTTTAGTAAGGTAGTATAGAATTGGCTTCTAGAAAATACTTGCAAAAGAAGCTAAATCCTAAGAGACATTTAGTGTGAAATGGTGAAATTTTTGAGGTGTATATATGAATTTTTGCTATAAAATACAATTGAAATTTTAGAAAGACTATATCACATGAAAGGGGAGAGTTTTAAAAGATTATCAAAATTTTGAAGGGTTATAGTTCTATATTTAACTTAATTATATATATGTATATATAATTTAATAAAATAAAAGAAATCTACATGCACAAAACAATAGGGCAAAATAGATCTCAAAAGGGGGAAAAACAAAGAATTTAACAAGACAAATAAGAATTTTAGGAAAATTAAGTTTATATTATGGAAATAAGTAAAAAAATTGTTTTCAACCTAACCCATGTGATGGTAGTAGCTAAAAAATCCTTGTCACTTGATGTTGTCATTATCTCAGGAGTTGTAGATGCTTGTTAACCAGTGCCTATTGACCATTGATGTGGAATACAATAATAAGCAATATAATAGTTAGGGCTCATGAATATATTGAACAGGTATCTTTGTTTAAAAAATAATAACAATAACCTTTAATAAAAAATATGCCTTTATCCCTATCATGTTGTCCAACAACTTTGAGTTGCAGTCACTTTTGATTGAAGGTGTTTTCTATTAAAAAAGTAATTTTAGGGCCCACTATGCTATTCAGAGAGGTTTTTGGATGAAAAGGGTTTTTGTGTTTGATTTTTACATTTATTTTTTTAAAAAACATTATTAAATTACATTTGACCAAAGGTACCTCCAATTGAAGGTATCTTTGATAGAAGGCACCTTCACTCATACCCCATCCCTTCCATCAAAGGTCATGCTAACATGGGCCTTCAAATGGAGGATGTTTGTTTGAACCTAAACCTTCATGCACAGGTCTCACAACACTTTCACCCCTTTCAACCCAATTTTGAGCTCTGTCCCACAACTAGGACACACTATTGTAGGTTGCCCTCATGTTGACAAAAGTGACCTTGAACATATATTTTTGTGTGGTTCATGTCTCTTCTTATGTTGTTTATGTATTCTTTTATGTTGATCCCTATGTGTTTGGGATTGTAACACCCACATGAGTTTGTGCCTTTCTCTTTGTGTCATTTGTCATATCGTAGTTGTACAATATTTTGTTGTGATATTTTGTATGTAGATTGGTGATCACTAGTCAATACCAACATTTGATTTGGATTCTCTATGTGTATATTTGGATCTATGAGACCTTTATATATATACACACGCACACATACATGTGCATGTGTTTATATTATTAGAGTTTCAGTTTCACTATTTTCATTTAAATAATATGTTAGGTGGGTAGTGTTGCAAGTATGGACCTAATTGGTGTTGTCATTGATGTCAACATACTCCTATTGCATTGATGATAAGGATTGAATGAGCTGTATGTTGAGGATATTGAGAAAATTGGTCCTATCACGAATAGAGAAGAACAATGAAGACAATGAGGTAAAGATCCCAGCTTAGATGAAGATAAGAGGATGCGCATCAAAGGGTTTGTAGATATGTGTCTTAAGATGATCTAGTAAAGATTTCAGAGGTCTGCATGAAGATTTGAAGAAGTTGTGGCCGCTCAAGTAAAACCGGTTCTGGTAGATGTTCAGACGTGACAGTGTGACACAGATAGGTCCAGTGAGATCCAGAAATGAAATATCTTATTTTGCAGATTTGGTGGAGCATTTAGGAAGTCAATGTGAATTGACAACTCAATTAGTTTGTGGTTTGGAGGTCCGTAAGCATCTATTCCATTATGACAGTAATGACAAACTGTGTTCTTGAGGTTCTGGATGAAGGAGAGAAGGATTTCAGTAAGCAGATGTAGTGTGGATGTTCTTGGTGATTCAAGCAAGCTTGTGGAGGTCTTTGGATCGTGTCCAGTTCATGTTGGTGGTTCGCATTGGAGTTTGAGCTCACAATTGAAGAACAACTTCCGGATGATGATGTTCTTTCTAACTCTGGTCGACCGGATGAGTTACACATCCTGCAGATGATCTTGAAGAGTTTCTGTGAGGAATGGCGTGCTCCTAAAGGAAGATTGAAGTCTCAGATCTGTGTGGCCGACAGTGTGTTGATCCGCGTGAAGTCTTTTTGTAATTAGTCATGTTGTATTTATGTACTTGCTCTGTTATGTATGCTGACTTGGATGATAATTCCTAAGTCGATGTCTTGTATAAATAAGGAGTTGTAAAGTCATTTCAAAGTGTGTCTTATGGAGATGTGAGTGTGGTAGAAAGGAGCAGAGTGAAAGGCTGAGCAGAAGTATTGAGCTTAAATGGAATTGACTCAAGCATGGTGAAGATGCTATTCTCCAGTTCAAGTATGTAACACTTATTATTTTGTAGACAGTGTCTCCTGTAGGCAATGAGCCTCTTGTGAGCAGTGTGCTTAAGCAGTGAGCCCTAATTGGCATGTGCCATTTTGTTCTTTCTATTCTTCTAACAAAGAATACAATCTTGGGTTAATCACCCCATTATTTTTCCCTTAACCGGGTTTTCCACGTCAAAATCTTGGTGTCTTGTGTGTTAATGTGTTTCAACTCTTGATTTAATGCATTATGTTTCCACGATCGATTTATTATTATGCTGCTGAATTACAAAGTGGATTTAAGTGTTTAATTGGAAGAAAGTTTTGGATAACTGATTCACCCCCCTCTCAGTTGTCTGCCCAAAATCTGACAATTGGTATCAGAGCTAAGTTCCTCTAAAAGAGCTTAATAGCTTGAGGAGATCCAGGATGTCGTCCTACAAGAAGGATAGTCTGAAGTTTGATGGAACCAATTTCACCCTCTAGAAAAGTCGCATGGAATGTCACTTGCAATGTATGGGAATGCGGTATTGGATCATGGCTTCAAAGAAGTATACTCCTCCACAAAATGGTCTGAGAACCATAGATGAAATCAGAGATGCTGAAAATAATCTACGAACTAAAGAAGCTCTTCTAAGTGTCTTGTTTGATTCAGAGCTGACAAATGTTGTTGACCTACAAACTGCTTTTGAGATTTGGGAAAAATTGGAACTTCTGCATGAAGGAGACAAGTATGTTAAATGTGCCAAGCTACAGAGTCTAAAAGGAAAATTCAAATATCTGAAGATGAGAAGATGAAAATATCACTACATTTATGCCAAGAGTAAATGAGCTTGTTTGTGGCATTAGATGTGCTGGTGGAGTCTTGGATGAAGATGAGATTGTTGGCAAAGTTCTCAGATCCCTTCCTGATTCTTACAAGTACAAGGTTGCTGCTATTAAAGAATTTAGATCTCTTTCAGGTATCACAAGAGATCAATTGGTTGGTAAATTGGCTGCATTTGAATTGACTGAGTTTGGAGATGCCCCCTCCCAAGACTAAATCTGCATTCAAAGCTAGTGCCTCTGTTAAAGGAAAACAAAAGTTTGATCCGGGAGAGAACTCCTCAAAGAAACTATCATGGTATGAGAAAGCAAGAAAATACCTAGAAGAAGATGAAGCAGAAGCTGCTCAACTTGAAACCCTTATTGCAAAAAGGCTGCCAAGAGGATCTGGTAAGTATTAAGGGAAATTGCCTTTTAAATGTTTTAACTGCAATAAGATTGGTCATTTTGCCTCAAGGTATCCGGAAAGATTTTCAAGGCCAAATCCTAACAGACCAAGGTTCCATAAGAATTGTTACTATGTTCGTGAAGATGATGATAATGAAGGAGTAACAGATGATGAATCAGAGACAGGAAACAAATCCAGAAGTGATTGGGTGTTTATTGCCATCAAGGAAGATCCAATGCCCTCTGAATCTGTCAATCATAAAATTGTTAAAAGAGCTCTGGCTGCCCAAGTTGAGGAAAAGGATGATTGGGTCATTGTCAATGGATGCTCTCACCATATGACAGGTGACAAAAACAAATTCATAGATTTGGAAAGGTATGAAGGAGGAGTGGTAAAATTTGATGATAATTCTGCTGGCAGAATCAAGGATAGAGGAACTATTTCTTTTGATGGAAAGAACAAAACCAGTAATGTACTGTATGTTCAAGGCATGAAGCACAATCTTCTCAGTGTTGGACAGTTGGTGGACAAAGGCTATGATCTCTGATTCAAAAATAGAAAATGCAAAATCTTTGAAAGTTCCAGAACAGAGATTGCATTCGGTACTCAAACTAAAGGTAACATCTTCCACTTGGTTGGTACTGGTAAAAATTGCTAATTTGTTCAAATTGATCAGAGTTGGTCATGGCATAGGAGAATGTGTCATGTGAATTTTGATAATATCATCAAGATAAGCAACACTCAGGCTATAAGAGATCTTCCAAGATTGGTAAAACCTACCAATAGTTTGTGCAAGGAATGTCAGTTGGGTAAACAAAGTAGAGTCTCATTCAAAAGCAAGGAACAATCTTCTACCAGATTATTAGACTTAGTTCATATTGATCTATGTGGTTTGGCAAGAATCAGGAGTGTGCAAGGTGATAGATACTTCATGTTATTAATTGATGACCATTCCCGGATGACGTGGGTGACTTTTCTGAAAGAGAAATCAGAAGCTCTTGAGAAATTCAAAATATTCAAAGCTATGGTAGAGAATGAAACTAGATTAAAATTAAAATGTTTGAGGTCTAATAGAGGTGGAGATTTCACATCCGGTGAGTTCATAGAATTCTGTGAGAAACATGGAATAAAAAGACAGTTGTCTACTCCTAGGACTCCACAACAAAATAGAGTAGTGGAGAGAAAGAACTGGACCATCCAGGAAGCATCTAGAACCATGATGATGGAAGAAAATGTTCCTCAGATCTACTGGAGAGAAGTTGTAAGCACTGCAGTCTATACTCTCAATCAAGTACAAATCAGAAGCAATACCGGTAAGACTCCTTGTGAACTTTGGTTTGGCATCACTCCCACTGTGAGGTATTTCAAAGTCTTCGGTAGCAGATGTTACATTAAAAGAGATGAAGATCTAGGAAAATTTGATGCTAGAAGTGATGAAGGAATATTCTTGGGTTATTCTACTCAAAGCAAAGCATATCGGTGTTATAACAAGAGATTAAGGAAGATTGTTGAAACTACAAATGTGAAGGTTGATGAAGGTGTTGAAAAACCCTCAAGGTTTTATGAATATGATGAAGATGATCAAAATGATGTTTTTGTACAAGAAGTCCAAGCTCCCTCTGAAATTTAGATTCAGACTGATCCGGTAAATCAGGAAGAAGAGATAAGTTTGAATGAACCTGTTCAAGAATCAGAAGTGCAAGAAACTCCTAAAGTTCCTAGGTATGTAAGACTGAATCACTCTAAAGATCAGATCATAGGTGATAAAAGCAAAGGTGTACAAACAAGAAGGATTGCTCAAGATTCAGAAGAGTATTGTTTGATTTCAAAGATTGAACCTAAGACAGTGAATGAAGCTTGCAATGATGAAAAATGGACTAAAGCAATGGAGGAAGAGTTGATGCAAATTGAGAAAAATCACATTTGGGATCTTGTTCCCAGACCTAAAAATAAGAATGTAATTGAAACCAAATGGGTCTTCCGGAACAAATTGAATTAAGATGGTGAAGTAGTCAGAAACAAAGCCAGATTGGTCTGCAAGGGTTACTCCCAAGTAGAAGGAGTTGATTTTGAAGAAACTTTTGCTTCGGTGGCAAGAATTGAAGCAGTCACATTATTTCTTGCTTTTGCTACCTTCAAGGATTTCAAAGTATATCAGATGGATGTCAAATCTACCTTCCTGAATGGTGACTTGGAAGAAGAAGTATACATTGAGCAACCAGATGGATTTCAATTGTCTGATCATGGTGATATGGTCTGCAAATTGAAGAAAGCATTGTATGGACTCAAGCAAGCCCCAAGAGCCTGGTATGAGAGATTGGATAAGCACCTTTTGAAGATTGGTTTCAACAAAGGTACTGTTGACAGTAATTTGTATTTAAAAATTGATCATGAAAATATCTTGATTGTTGAAGTGTTTGTTGATGATATCATTTTTGGAGGAAGAGATAGTATGTGCAAAACCTTTGCAAATCAAATGAAAAGTGAATTTGAGATGTCCATGTTTGGGGAAATGAATTTCTTCTTGGGTCTGCAAATCACTCAAACAAAGAAAGGAATCTTCATTTCTCAAACCAAGTATGTGAAAGAATTGTTGAAGAAATTTGGGATGGAAGACTCAAAACCAATGAATACTCCCATGGCAACTAGATGCAAATTGAGAAAAGATGATGACTCTCCTAAGGCTGATCAGAAAAAAGTACAGGTTAATGATTGGAGGATTATTATATCTCACTCAAACTAGACCTGACATTATGAATGTTGTTGGTCTTGTTGCTAGATTCCAAGCTGATCCTAGAGAATCTCATGTCATGGCAATCAAAAGAATTTTTAGATATCTGAAAGGAACAGTTGAGTATGGTTTGTGGTATCCTAGAGACCATAATTTCTGTCTTCATGCATATACAGATGCAGATTGGGCAGGAGATGTGGATGACCGGAAGAGTACCAATGGTGGAGCATTCTTTTTAGGGAAGAGATTGGTTTCTTGGCTGAGCAAGAAACAAGAGGCAATATCTCTGTCCATTGCAAAAGTAGAATATATTGCAGCAGCAGGTAGTTGCACTCAAGTATTGTGGAAGAAGCAAATGCTAAAGGATATCAGAGTGGAGTATGAGGAACCTATCACAATCTTCTGTGATAATTCAAGTGCAATAAATATATCTAAGAATCCGGTGTTGCATTCAAAGACTAAACATATATCCATCAAGTTTCACTTTTTGAGAGAGCAAGTGAACAAGAATGAAGTCAGATTGGAGTTTGTGCCTTCCAAGGATCAGATTGCAAATATTTTTACTAAACGTCTACCTAAGGACTCTTTTGAGTATCTCAGGGAGAAGTTAGGGGTTATTGCCCCTCCGGTTCTGAATTAAGGTGCATTGATGTGCATCAGTCCAGTGGATATCACAGTCATATCTTGTGGTCTGGATTGATGTTTGGGAAGCTGCTACTCAGGGGGAGTAGTTGATATGGTTCTGAAGTAATGCAAGTATGTGCCCTTTGCCATTGATGTCAAAGGGGGAGAGAAGACATGTGAAAAACAAGTGGTTGCTGATCAAAGGGGGAGCAGTAAAGGAAGAGAAAACATGTGAATGGTTGTTGTTGATAGGAGTTGTATCAGTAAGGAAGAAGTTCTTGTCTTGATGGTTAAAACAGTTTTTCACATCATATGTTGCCATCAATGACAAAGGGGGAGATTGTTGCAAGTATGGGCCTAACCGGTGTTATCATTGATGTCAACATACTCCTATTACATTGATGATAAGGATTGAATGAGCTGTATGCTGAGGATATTAAGAAAATTGGTCCTATCAAGAACAGAGAAGAACAGTGACGACAATGAGGTAAAGATCGCAAATTAGATCAAGATAAGAGGATGCACATCAAAGGGTTTGTAGATATGTGTCTTAAGATGATCCAATAAAGATTTCAGAGGTCTGCATGAAGATTTGAAGAAGTTGTGGTCGCTCAAGTAAAACCGGTTCTGGTAGATGTTCAGAGGTGACAGTGTGACACAGATAGAGATCCAGAAATGAAATATCTTGTTCTGCAAATTTGGTGGAGTGTTTAGGAAGTCAATGTGAATTGACAACTCAATTGGTTCATGGTCTGGAGGTCTGCAATCATCTATTCCATTATGACAGTAATGACAGACTGTGTTCTTGAGGTTCTGGATGAAGGAGAGAAGGATTTCAGTAAGCAAATGTAGTGTGGATGTTCTTGGTGATTCAGGCAAGCTTGTGGAGGTCTTTGGATCGCATCTAGTTCATGTTGGTGGTCCGCATTGGAGTTTGATCTCGCAGTTGAAGAACAACTTCTGGATGATGATGTTCTTCCTAACTCTGGCCGGCTAGATGAGTTACACATCCTACGAATGATCTTGAAGAGTTTCTGTGAGGAATGGCATGCTCCTAAAGGAATATTGAAGTCTTAGATCTGTGTGGCCGACAATGTGTTGATCCGCGTGAAGTCTTTTTGTAATTAGTCATGTTGTATTTATGTACTTGCTCTATTATGTATGCCGACTTGGATGATAATTCCTAAGTCAATGTCTTGTATAAATAAGGAGTTGTAAAGTGATTTCAAAGCATGTCTTATGGAGATGTGAGTGTGGTAGAAAGGAGCAGAGCGAAAGGCTGAGCAGAAGTATTAAGCTTAAATGGAACTGACTCAAGCATGGTGAAGATGCTATTCTCCAGTTCAAGTATGTAACACTTATTATTTTGTAGACAATGTGTCTCCTATAGGCAGTGAGCCTCTTGTGAGCAGTGTGCTCGGGCAGTGAGCCCTAATTGGCATGTGCCAATTTGTTCTTTCTGTTCTTCTAACAAAGAATACAATCTTAGGTTAATCACCCTGTGGTTTTTCCCTTAACTGGGTTTTCCATGTCAAAATCTTGGTGTCTTGTGTGTTAATGTGTTTCAGCTCTTGATTTAATGCATTATGTTTCCATGATTGATTTATTATTATGATGCTGAATTACAAAGTGGATTTAAGTGTTTAATTGGAAGAAAGTTTTGGACAGCTGATTCACCCCCCCCTCTCAGTTGTCTGCCTGAAATCTAACAATACCAATACCAATGTTTGATTTGGATTCTCTATGTGTATATTTGGATCTATGAGACCTTTATATATATACACACACGCACACATACATGTGCATGTGTTTATATTATTGGAGTTTCAGTTTCACTATTTTCATTTAAATAATATGTTAGGTGGGTAGATCTGATTTCCTTAAATATGATTATTTAAATGATTAATTGCATCTTGATCATATTCCTAGAATACTTATTAAATAATTGAAATGTGCATACTAGATGGTTAATGTTAATTTGTGTAAATTTATCACTGCTTTGGCTATTTTTATCTTTTGGGTAGATGCGTGTAACAATTGAATTGAGTGTGCAGGAAAATTATAGGTGTTTGACCAATGAGTGAAATGTGGCGAATGATGACATTAGATGCTTTGTCATCTCACCTTTATCCTTGTGTTGTCAAAACCATGAAAACCTCATTTGAATCAATTGTGATTCTAGATTCCCCTTGTGATAGACCTGTGAAATGTCTTCTTGGGTGTGTTTAATTTATCACTTGTCCATTTTTGTGTGTGCTTGGTATGTGCAAAATGAGTTATTATGCATTGGAAATTGTTGGTTTATGATATTTATTCCTAGTATAGAGGAAAGCGTTTAAATGAGTTATTATGTATTTTGGAAAATATTTAATTGCAAAGGCATTTTAATTAATTGCTTGGTGCTTGAAATAGATTAAATTCTATTATTATAGAAAATAATTGATTTAAGACTTATGGCTTTTAGTGAAATTAGCTTTGGCAAAGTTAAGAAAGGTTTTAAGCCTAATTCTAATTAGTGCCTTATAAGGAAAAAGGGCTTGTTTTATATTTCATTATGCATTTTTGGAATTTTGGAGAGCAAAAACTGGAGAAAAAGACTCATTTTCAAACCCTCCTTGAAGAAATTGATTTTTGACTACTTGGAATTGCTTGGAATTGGAAGTTGTTGGAAGAGAAATTGTTTGCAATTGGATTTGGAATCCATTGAGGCAATTATTTTCATGTTTGCATTTGATTTGAAAAAGTTATTTGAATTTTTAAATTTTAGGAATTATTAAATTTTAGAAAACTAATTTTTCTACCCAAACCCTGTCAAAATTTTCTAAAAGTTCATTTTGAGTTGAAAAGTGTGTTGTTAGGTAGGAAGGGAAGAAGAGTGTATGTTTACATTTTTAGTTTTTGCCTTTCTTGGAAAACATGATAATTATGTGAATTTCTTTGTTTTACCCTACCAAATTTGGTCAAAAAAATTATGTGATGAGAAAAGTTTGCTATTGGGCTAACTTGGATCAAGAGGGTAGTTTTAGTTTTTGGAATTTCGATGTATTTCAAAAAAATGAAATTTTGGGTATGAATTGGAGAAGGATGCTCCAAGATCCGTCAATGGCAGGCAGACCTTAGACATTTTTGAAAATATTTGTATTTTATTTTATTGAATTTTAAAAATTCTAAATAGTGATTATTATGTGGAGTATTGATTTATCCCATAGGTTTTATTTTGTATGTGCATTTGGGAAGTGCATTTTTTGGGAAAACCGCTCTTTTCCTATTCTCAGGTGCCTTGAGAAAGTAGACCCCTAAATTAAGTAGAATAGGGGATATCCGTAGGAGGCTTGGGGTGGCCAATTACCCAACTCGCTGGGCGGGGTTGGAGGCAAGGATGAGTGTTGAAAAGTGCCACTTTCTTAAAATGAATTAATTAAGAGTCCTCAACCCCAAACTTGTGGGACAAGATTTGGAAGGAAGGAGTCCGCTAAAGAAGTGCCACTTGCTGGGTAATAAGAGTGTCAAAACACCCAACTTGTTGGGTGAGGTTGGAGGCATTGTGAGCGTTGAACAAGTGCTTCTTGCTACATTGTATAAGATGAATGTGTAAAATCTTGAATAAATTACATTAATCAACTTTGTTATGAAATCTTGGGTGATTGTTCTGTGTTGAAGAAGTGCCACACTACCTTGTAGAGAAGCATCCACAGGGTGTATTCTTACTTGAGGCCTTGTGGTCTATTTTACTTTTGCTTGGTTTTGGAGAACCAAGGGGAAGTCCACCCCAGTGGCTTAGCTACCCTCCCCTCATCCTTATTGATTGGATCATGAGAATTTGATCTTGTGTTGAGATGATCATGTTGTATCTTGTATGGGTATTTATGGCTTATTTTGATCTTGTATATGTATGTGTGATGGCATCTACTTTATGCCTTTTTTGGCATGCATTGAAGGTGTGAGAACCCCTTATGCTTGATTATTGTGATTGCATTGTGTTATGCTTGTTGGCTTGTGTGAGCCATTCATATTTTGTATGCATTGATTAGCATGTGTGCCATGTATTTCCTTATATATTGGTTGTATAGTGAGTTGCCACATGTGTGTTGTGTGCATTGATTGGCTTGAGTGTAGCCATGTATTCCTTGGATTTGTGTGAGATGGCCTTGATAGTGGTGGTGTTGTGATCTTCTCCCTAGCTCAAGGGTTTCCTAGAGTAACATACACATCTATTTCACTCGATGATGGTAATACAATATGGTGGTGGGTATCGAGATGATCTTTCAAGAGCTGGATGGTTTCCTTGTTCATTCTTGGCATTTTGAGCATGTTGTACTATGTGCCTATTATAGCATCTTGGAGGTGTTTTATTATGATGTATATTTTTGATTTGTGTAATCTATTCATTGGAGTGCAATCCTTCCATGTTTGGGAAGTAGACTCCATCATGCTATTATTTTATGATATTATTTGGTTGGAAAATGAATTATGTTTTGGATGGAATTTATCATGTTGTAGCATTATTCCATTGGATGGAAATGGTTAAATGAAGATGTTATAGTCCTTCATTTCATATGTTATGATTATTCTATGCCATGTTCATTGATTGGGTTATATTGTGCTCACATTATGATTGAGATTTCCATGTTTGTATTTGGCCCACCTTAATATTGGTGTTAAACGAGCATGGCATTCCGTTTGGAATTTCTCTTATTTGGCATGTATGTCAGTGAGTTGGAAATGTTTATATTTCTCTGTTGTGATGGATATAATGCTTTGAGATTAGATAGCATGTTGTTTATGGTTGATTAGTAGATGCTTTGTGATTTTGATTCTTGTGCATGTTTTGTCCTTGTGAGGCATCATGTTCAATCCTCCATTCGTCTTGTAGGTCAATTGTCAACATTGTTTGGCATGTTAGCCATATGTAGATGTTGGCTTGGCTTGTTTGGTTTCTTTTTATTTGTTGAGAGAGTTGAGTCCTTGGTCTTCACCTCTTCTCTTGTGCCTTGATGCTTGAACTTGGATTGCTTGTCAATCTCTATCCTTGTTGGAGAGTGCTTTCGATGTGTGTGAGCATTGTCAATCTTGTGTGGCCTTTGGACTCTTTTTTGTCTTCTGGATGTTTGCAAGGAGTTCTTGAGTGTTGGGGTTTGTAACCTTGTGTTGGCGTGCACATTTTCCTAAATCTGTACCTTTGAGAGAATTTTGTTCAGCCATTGTTCATGGACTACAACGCCCAGGAAGGACTATAGTACCTAGGAAGGACTCTAGCACCCTAGGAGGACTACAATGCCTATGATAGACACTAACACCCAGAGGAGACACTAGAGAAAAGTGATAGAGTCCCAGTTTTGCATTGTAGTCTTGTCCTGCACTGTGGTACTTGAGCCTTCAGATAATGAGCATTTGCTGACATTTTTTTAGAGAAACTTTCTATAAGAAAGATGTCCCCCTTGGTCCTTTGAGTCTTCCCATGTGATAATCTTGATTGGACATGATGTATTTTGAAAGTTAATGAACATTTTTTTATCTTAGGAAGCATGCTTTACATTATGTCGACTCACTGTCGATTTTCTTGGTGGAGGTTGTGATCCCCTTAGTGGATCCTCCTCTTGGTTAGGTTGTTCCTTGTGCTTGGAGGTTGTGTTGTGACTTAATGGGATGGATTTGAGGTGGTTTTCACCCTCATCCTAGTCCATGTGGTTGTGAGAGTGTGAGGTTGTGGATTGACATCCGACCTTTGTCCTGGAGTGATCTCCATTCTCTTGTAGGTTTATCATGGTGCCCTTGTCACATGATTGGTTAGTCTTTTGCTGGTGTCTTGTTGGTGTGTTTGGACCCTAAGTGGTAATTGTGGTTATTTTAACATCATGTTATAGAGTGTTACCGTGAGACACTATGATTATTCTAGATCATTATTGTGTAATTGGGACATGCGCATGTCACAATTACATCACAAAAAAATTGTTTGTCTTATTTTTGTCCATTAATGCCCTGGTGTAAAAGTTGGGGCATTACAAGGATGATGTAAAACATGGAATATTTGGTAACCAATCTCATCATGTTCAAAAAATAGTTTGTTTGCTTTATGTTTTTGCTTTTGGCCAAGGTTTTTGATTGAGACATGTTTGTTGTGCTTCTCCTTCATGATATCTTCTATTGCCATATGTACCTATTTCACATCAGGCCTTTTAAATAAGCCTTGTTTTTTGCAAGTTTAAGAATTATTCTTTCATTCTCATTTCACCTTCTACATCATGTCTTGTGTTTGGTTTCATGTCTTCTCCTATGATGTTTTATGTTTTGCTACATGAGGGCATCTCCATTAAGTGACTTATAATCTTATTCTACTTTGATATTATACTCACATTCTTATATCATGATTCATATTCTTATAATATTTATATCTTATGATTATCATGCTTGATTACATGTTTACATACTTATGTGTTTACACACTTACATGATCTTGTCTCATGATAATTACAAACTCACATTGGTCATATCTTATGATTTTTACACTATCCTTATGCTTACATGCTTATCTCATGGTTCATAGCAATTAGATCATGATTACATGCTTATCATGTTTACATATTATGATCACATGTTTATGATGATTATACTTCATATATGCTTATTATGATTACATCTTGTGCATTAATTTATGCTTACATGTTTTTATCTAGCACTATGACTTTTATCACTTGTTTATGGCCCTCGTTGGGGGCTTCATTAGGGGTACCATGATTCCCCTTCTTACATGTGGGTTTATGCTTATATTTTATTGTAACATGTAGTTTATTGAGTTTTTAATGATCATATCTATTAGGATTATTTGGGTAGATCAGAGCAATGCCAATTAGCAATTATGATGCAGATTTAAATACACATAAATAACAATGAAGAATAACAAAATTACACAACAGAGATTTAACATGGTTCACCAAATGTGGGCTACATCCATAGAAACAACCATCCAATATTTTTATTATCCAAAAAAACTCATGAATTACAACCTACTTATCTACTGCTATTCTACATAAAATACACTACAATCTTATTCATGCCTCTTGACCTTTCACATTCTCCAGCCGCTTATTTATCAATCCTTTTGGTGGTTAACAAAGTCAGTTTTTCCATGTCAGCTAATAACCAAACTAACTATCGATGCCTTTATTAAATATAGGGGATTTTTTTTCAGGGGCACTACCCCTAAGGCGAGACCCTGCAGGAGGGGCTCTGCCTCCCTGCACTCCCCCGTTAATTATTTTGGGGGGAAACCATGGCTGACAAAGTCACCAAAATTTACCTTACTACGTGTACGCGCAACCCTGCAGCATGATCAGTCACCACATACTAACAATATCTTCTTCTCCTCTCCACCAATTCCTTGCTTTCTTTGTATGCAATCAATTAGAGGGGCATTTACTACCATTAATGTTTCGTTGATGCCTATGATTAGAGTTGCAATCTCATGCCCATTACAACTTCATGCTCTTTATGGCTTCATGATCTTTATGGACTCATGCCCATCACAACTTCATGCTCAATTTGATGGCTCCCATTATGCCCAATAGATATTAATTTTTTTGCCACCACCATGCCCAATAGATAATACTTTCTTTTTGTAGGCTCCCACCATGCCCAACATATATTACTCTCTTTTTGTAGGCTACCATTATGCCTGACAAATATCACTTTATTTTTTTATGGCTACCACTGTGATCAATAAATTTTCACTTTATTTTTGTAGGCTACCACCATGCATAATAGGTATTTCTATCTCTCTTTCTATATTTACCTTTTGTTTGTTTCAACATTGTCAAGAAATAGTGTCAGTGCCTATTTCACAATTTTATTAGATGCAACTCATGGAATTTGTGCTGTAGATTTCAAGATGGAGAAATCATTACAAGGATCATGCACAAAGTCATCATCCATATCTATATCCTTTTTTTGAGTGCTTGTTATTTACTTTCATGTTAAATACTTATTTACTTTGACATGCACATTCATGGTAATTCACTTGCAAGTCAAAGTGGGGTTAAAGTGTAAAGGTGAAAAGCGCACACCTAGCACTTTTCCCTTCCATTTTGAACCCACCTTAACCTTTTTGTCTCAAATGAATTGATTCATGTATGCATGCAATGTTTATATGTAAAATTTGGAAAATAGATAGATCCCATCTAAACCTAACCTCCCACATCCCAAGGATCTAGATCCAATCTTTAGTTTACCCATTCCTTTGCCTAGGTTGAATCTACACTTGTGGAAGTGAACTTAATTCATATTTGCACCATGAAATTGACTCCCAAAATTCAAAAGGGGCCTAAGATGACCCCTTCACAACTAGCCATTATCTATTGATTTGAGCATGAAATATCCAAATGTGTCTACTAGGGTGTTGTATAAAAGGATAAACCAAATTCCATTTTAGGATATCAATATTTCCTACTTTAAGCATTGTTTTATAAATCTTATTGTTGCAGTTCACATAAAACTAGATGTATCTGAATAGTTAAGACTAATAGGACAATACCAATATGAATGCATCAAAACAAGGCTACTTTATGGTTATTGATCCATGCCAAAACATGGCTGAATTATTGACATAGATTACATGGTGTGCTCATGGTTCTAGTCTTCACTCTCTACCTTTTTTGCTACACTAGATTGAAAGATCATTTTGCATGATACCCTTTCTCTAATCTTAAAGTATACCTCATACATAAATAAACAAGAAACAAGTTTATTATTCACACCATCATCATTGAGTGATCTACTATTTTATTAACAATCATTAAAAAGCATTACAAACATATTTTTAATGAGTAATATTGATAATTCAATTTTTTTTATATATAGGGTAAAGGGTCCTCAACCCTTGTACAAGAAAAACATAGAAAAATAAAATGAAACAATTCAGTTGTGGCAAGTCTTTAGTAAAAAAACAACAAAACAACAAAAGCTAGGTTCAAGCCACCAGAAAAGACCAAAGACCAGAAAGTATCAAGAGCAGAATCACAAAAAGAACAAGAACAACACAGACCCCAAGGAAGTTAGAGCTCATTGAGAGCTACAACAACATCCCATTCCTCCTGCAAATATTTTAGGTGCTCAACCACAAAGGTCATGTCATCATTATTTGCCTCCTTCATCACCTTGGCTTTGTTTCCTCTAGTTCTCAAATTGGGCCCATCTTGATTTGGAATGGAGTGAGATTTCAACTTCTCTTGAAACATTTTGATGCTTTTAGTAGAGTTCTTGATGGTGGTTTTACTAATATCCACCACCCTTCTCAAATTAGTTTTGATTTCCAATAGGTCCTTCTATAACACTTTAATCCTTTTATCTCATTTATTGTTTTTCATTTTTAGTCTACCAATTTCTTCCATTGCATTCCATTCAACCATTAAATAGGTTTTCAATTTCATTTTGTTGATCTCAATGAAGAACCATTTGAGAATCTTATAATGCATAATAACCTCTTTGTTCATTTCATTAGTTTTATTGGTGCAGTCATGGTTAGGAGGGTCCACGGAGTGAATAGTCCAGACTGTGTAGCAAGAGTAAACACAACGGAAGCAACTCAATTATAGAATGCAAATGTAGATTCAGATGTTTAGTATATCATAGATTCAAAATACTAACATGCCGACAACATGCGGGCTTACAACTTAGGGCTCACAGGCCTGATTATAGAATAAAAGATATGGCATTGAAGCGCCTGATACCAAAATAATTCAAACTATCTAACTCATAAATTATTTTAACTCCTATTATCTATTACTAACTCCTTCCTATGCATCTATTACATGAATATATATCATCTCCGGATCATAATATTCCTCTGCGTCAGCCAAAGAAGATTACAAACTCTAATGAAAGAGATGTAACGTGTGTAGGTTAGCCCAAAACATATGGAAGTCCTTCATAGGTGAATGAATCAAGGTGCGGACCTCAGGGAAGGTCGACCATGTCCCAAAATATCTTGAATGATGTGTCATTTATCTCCGCAAGTCGTGGAAGTGCTCCGCGAGTCTTCTCCTTTAGCTGGTTGTCTGAGACTGTCTGAATGCTCTGTTCTGAGAAAATAGTTGATCTTCTGATAGCGATAACTTTTTGGTAACTAATCCAAATGAGCTAAATTTTGGATATGATGTGCATGATGATGTCTAGATGCTAAGTCCTGCTCCGCAAGGTCTAGAATGAAACTACAGTAGAATGCAGACCAATCTACTGAAACTGCTTTTGACTGAATTGACTAGAAAATGAAAGAAAACAAAATGAATGCAAATATTTTTGGTTGATGCAAGATTGCTTTAAACTAGGGATGCTCCTGCATCATTTATCAACAAAAAAATTGACAAAAGAAGCCACGACCTCAAGAGATGAAGAGCAGCATGACAAATCAATAGATAATTCAAAAGAGCCAAGGCATAATCCTTTTACTTCAGGAATTTAGCACTCACATCGATGTCATCCACCTCATCCGCTTTACCCTTTCCCTTGATATTGTGTTTGCTACACTCCCCTCTCTATGACTTGCCCTCCACCATAGTGAAAGGAAGTTGAGGTGTAGAATACATTTCCTACACTAATCAATGAGAGGAGATATCTGCAAAAATTAAACAAATCATATAGTTACAAGGAAATAAATACAAAAACAATTTACCATAATATAGTGATATACGTGGGGAAAACCCTTTCTGGAGAAAAACCCCACTCCAAAGCAACTCAATGTATTATTCAGTAATCAAATTGTTATAATACACTTGCAAAGTCTAAGCCTTTATAGGAGTAACACCAAACATAGATCTACAAGAATTCTGGTAGCATAACAAACCTACAAAACTCATTATCAAAACCTCCATCTCAGGCACCCAATAAATAGGAGACACAATACATGAAACCATCAAATGACTAGTAGTTAGGAAACCATGAGCAAAAACCACTCAAAATGTGGTGCCCAAATCTTTAGTTAGAAATCCAACACCCAAATCCCAAGGTGGGTCCATAGGCTAAAAATAACACATTCCTTCCACCTATCTAAGCCCATCATAGTCCACTCACCAACCTGGGCATTTCAATTTAGCTCCATCATCTCCATCAAAAGATGCCTTATGACATGTCATAACATGTGTCATAATTTGGTCAACAAGTGTAACCCCATTACAACTCTTTTATGTGTCCTAGATATTTTTATATTTCCAATGCAGGAGGCCCAACTTCCATAGGCTATAACTTTTGATCCAAGAGGCCGATTGGGCACTTTTAAAAATAATTATAGAGCTAGAAGAGGTCACATCATAGGCACCCGAGAATTAGTGCTTAACTTAGAATTTTTATTTTAGCCAAAAACCAATGCTATAGCCCAAAAATTGTGTTTATCTATTTTACAACCCAAAAATTGCATTGTTTATAATCTTAACATTAGGAGCAAGGTTGAGACACCTTTCCTAACACACACAGTCCCTTCTCATCACTTTTCCCCTTTCTCCTTGGAAGGAACTTTAGCTCTTTGACTACCTTTATCACCACCCAAATTCCTTCTACCTTGATCCTCAGAGTTAGTAGGGACAAATGCAGTATTATTCTAATAAGGGGACTCAGGGTCATGAGAAGAGGAAAATACCATATCTAAAGAGGATGAAGGATAATGTTATCTCTTCATGCAGGTATGCAGGGGAAATAGAGAAGTAGGGAGATTGCTACAAGTAGCAACTACAAGTTGGGGTTTTAAAGATAAAACATGTTTGATAAGAAAAAAGATAAGAGATTAGTGTAGGTGAGCCACCAAATTTCTGTATTGAATTCAAGAACAGAGTATTCCAAGGAGGATAAAAAAAGAAAGGAAAGATCACCACCAAATAACTATGATGAAAATGGCTCAACAACGTAAAGTGATAAGTATAAATGTCCTAGAAGCAGCCCTCAAGCATGACATACATCATGATTTGGAGCACAACTTCATCCTAAGGATGAGGTAGAGAAGACCCAGCATAACTTGTTTGAATCCTCTTAACTTTTTTTCCACCCTTAAGGAATGAGCTTAACACTTCTTCCTTGTTCATGTGATCCTTATAAACCATCCTCCCTTCCATGGATAAACTAGAGATTTGGGCAATAAGCTCCTTCCAGACCTCCAGTTCAAATTCTCTCATTCTTATTGCTTTGGAATTCCAATTCCTAGTGAACTCCAATGAAAGCATGGGCTCAAACCCATTAACCCTCTCCACGTAATTAGCAACCCCTCCCCTTTTAAGAATACACCAAACATTAAGGTCTCTTTTCATAGAATCACATGAGATGGGCTCCACTTGGTTACAATCTCCTCCTACGACATTAGAGAGCTTTCTTAGCTAGAGATATCTGATCCCTTGTTTCCACCTCACCTCACCAGGTCCACACCTTCTATGCCTGATCAAATTATGATCACTTCCATATTGATTCTACCAATATGAACATCAAAGCTTCTCAACTCTCGAAGAACCAACTTGACTAGTCCACATGGCAACAATTTTCATCATAGTATGGCAAGGTAATAACCCCTCAACCAAATACTTACGAAACATTATTTTTAAGTAAGGTATAAACCTCATGAGAGAGACCATCCTTCCCAACCCACCTATAAGGTCCCATATAGTACATTCCCCAATTGGCAAAGAAGTCAACCGCCGCATTACCTTCTCTATAAATATGTTTTACTTTGACATTCAGGAGGGAGTTTGAAGTGCCCAAGGCATCACTTATAATATGATAATTCAACTTTATTAATCTAACCAAGTCAATTCCATTTACAAAATATTTATCAATCTATATCCAATTCGTTGTTGTAGTCAGTGTACAATGCCAATTCTTATATTTGATAATATGGGTTACCCAACTATGTAATCTGACTATGTATTAATTATTTGTCGGCTCTTGGGTAGTTAGACTTAGTTAGAGTTGGTTAGTTGACGATTGTGTTCCTCTTGGCAATCGTCGGGTCTTTTAAATAGTCTTTGTATCATCAAGGAAAGTAGTATGATCTAGTCAAATCGACTCTGATCCTTAGTTGACCATCTATGGTCTACTTCTATAATAATTTCACGTGCAAATAAAGATATACTTTTACTTCTCTGTCTAGTATGCGTTGTTAATTTTGTTCATTATTGCAAGTATTCATTTATCATATAGGCGATTAAACATTAGCGTTGTTGCCTTAAAAGAAATTAGGTCCGATATAAAATATTCATGCCCTTAGACTCTAATAAAGGTGGGAAGAGACCACATGGTTAGGATCAAGAGATCAAACAATCTCTTAGGCTAGTAGAACAAAGAGAACATAGAAAAAAGACTAAGAGAGATCGCCGAAGTAGGAGTCCTAGTCAAGCGAGCGTGAGTAGGATTCGTAGTCAGGTGAGTGTGAGTAGAAGTCGTAGTCAGGAGAGGGAACACATTTCCACTACAAATAATCACCAGACACCTTCCACTGCCAGACAACAAACATGTGATTGATCTTTTCGATCAAGTTGAAAAGTCAAGACAACCTTCTTTGGATGAGGGAAGTTGGAAGTCCCTTCATAGAAGCGTACGAGAACAACCTTCGAGGCATCGAAGGGTTGTCAATTGAAGGAGAAGAAGCTTACCTAATGTCACTTGATACTTCACGGTTCTCTATCTGGAAGATGATTTTTTCTTTTGGGGGGATGATGTAGTTAGTGTATAATGCCAATTCTTATATTTGATAATATGAGTTACCCGACTATGTAACCCGACTATGTATTAATTGTTTGTCGGCTCTCGGGCAGTTAGAGTTGGTTAGTTGATGGTAGTGTTCCTCTTGGCAACCGTTAGGTCTTCTAAATAGTCTTTGTATCATCAAGGAAAGTAGTATGATCTAGTCGGATTGACTTTGATCCTTGGTCGACCATCTCTGGTCTACTTTTGTAATAATTTCATGTGCAAATAAAGATATACTTTTACTCCTTTATCTGATATGCATTGTTAATTCTGTTCATTATTGCAAGTATTCATTTATCATATAGGCAAGTAAACAATTGTCATATCTTAATTAATTCATAATTAAATAATAATAATCATATCAATTTTGTATGTACGAGAAAAACAAAGTCAAGAAATAAAATTATTGACTCGTCATACCTTAAGGGTGACAAAGGTTCAAACAAATAGAAATTAATTATAAAATTCTTTACACAAAAATAAATCAAATACATCAAATGAAGTAGTCACGTAACAATAAATTCTACTGTAAACTCAATTCAAACTGAATCTATTTTTAAATTAAATAAAACATTATAAAAAAAATAAAAATCATGAATTCAGGACAAACTTGAGCCTCTTGTTGTTCTTTCTTTTTGTTTCAATTCTCCCTGTTTGAACTTTGAGGTATAACAACTTTCACCTACCTTTTTTATGAATATATGTAATACTATTTAAATGGTAATACAAAGACTTATTCATTAATTTGTTTTAATAAAAAATAAATTAATAATAGTAAACCTTAAAAAATACGGAACCAAATATACTTATGTTGGCGTTAAAATATTTTTTCTCTTTTATCTCGCGTGCTTTATAAATCCAAATATACTTATGTTGGCGTTAAAATATTTTCTCTTTTATCTCGCGTGCTTTATAAATCCAAAACCATTGATAATTATTGGGAAATACAAATATTTTAAACCTAAAACTAAATATTTTTCTATAAATTTTCGTTTCACTTTAGTTACACATTTAATAATAATGGAGAAAAAAAAAACAAAAACGTCAGCATTGTCCACACTTTTTCGAAACAAAGAATATAAAACACTTCTTTTAAGACCTCAACAAAATAAAGTAGAAAGAAAACAATGAAGAAGCTGATTTGGGACTCGACCAAATTGCTCTGCAACAAAGCTTATCAAATCTCTGTCTGGTAATTTAGAGGATATTTTATCAGTGGGCTATTCTCTTTGTCTGTTTGCTGATTGGAATTATCAGTATACAGTGTCATCTGGTGTGTGTAAATTAATGGCAAGGCAAGGAATTAGCGGCGAAATGGTGATAAGTTCACTATTAATTTTAAACGTAGAATGGGACTGAATAACAGTGACTGTGTTTACTCGCCTTCAAGGGAGAAAGGTGTGATGAGAGGGGGCAACAGACATTCCGTCATCAAACGGATTCGGTTGGCGTTAACTAACGTTGGGTCCTTAAAGCTAAAAATACTGCTGTCCTTGTGTATAGTATTTGCTCTTCTTCTTATAGTTGCTCCCACTGGTTCCTTAATGGGATGGCGTTATCATCATTCTCTCCATATTAAATCCCCAAATTCCAGGCATGTATTTTATTTACCCCAATTGTAATTTCTTTTTTTCCAATTATAGTTGATTATTACTGTCGAATTGGCTATGGTTCATTTGGGCTTCGGTTCTTTGGAATTTGAACTCTCGACATGCTGAATTTTGAAGTTGGGTATTTAATTTTACAATTTTTGTTTTCTATTAGGTGAAGTTTAACATTCATTCATCAGACGTAGAACACTTTTCTGCTTAGAGGCCATGTTGTCCATAAGGAGCATGCCCGGCGGGGCTTCAATCCAGGTCACAGAAAGGCGCCACCAGAAATAAAGGTGTTGCTCTTAGGTCACCGCTAAATATGTCCCCAATTTGGGGTATACAGGATTCTTTACAAGAAAACCTAACAAGGAATGTTTTCTAGTTACCTCATAACAAATTGCTCTGCCTTATCACCATACGTTGTCTCCTGAACTGATTTGAAAAAGATCAACTCACCTCAAAATTTGAAGTTATTCCAATGGGTTTTGTTTTCTTTAAAAAAAGAAAAGATTGGCCCTGTATTGTGTTTGATTCTAGTTGACAGATATTTTTTCTTCTTTTTTATCAATTAGAAGGGCATCTATTTTGGGGATTCTATTTGTCCCGCTTTAATCAAGAAAAGTGCAATCATTGAAGTTATAATTCAAAGCTTCAGGGAATTGTTCAGCTTAAATACTACTGCTGATAAACCAGATATAAAATATAAGAAATATCATAATGAATTGTATGCATAATTCATGGCAGAGAAAGAAGGTTAATGGTAAATAAGAGTCCAAGCCGAGAGATACGAGCTTTGGTGAAACATGCACATATGCTTAGAAGCATTTAAAGTAATTAATCAATCTCATGCTTGTTCTTATGCACAAGCATTTATGATACTGGAAGTAATGCCTTATGGAGTAAACACTGAGTTGTACACAAAACCCATATCTGGAGCAAACACAGTTACTATTGAAAGATAACTAACTTTAAGAACTTGATCAGACACTACATAAATATATCAGTAAGAGAGTGAGAGAGTAGCAAATTCATTCTTCTTTGCCCTCTTTATCTATTTCCATCACTATAGTTTTTCAAAGGGCAAGAGCTTTCTTACTTTATCAGGCAGTTCTGCACCAAGGTGCTGAACAATCATTCTTTGTATTTTCTCTATGACCTCTATACACTCATCTAGCCCATACGGCAGACTGAGAGCTGTGGTTGAATGATCCTGCACGTAGTTCTTGGTGTCAGATATTGCATTATGCAGCAGGAATGGAGAGCCACTACGACCTGGAATCAGTTCTTGGAAAGTCATCAAAGTTAGTTGATTGAGTTAATTGACTATTGGGAGTGTTTATATAGCATGACCTCATAAATTCAAGTTTGTTTCACAGGCAAATACAGCATAAGGGAGATACATGAAGTGGAATTTTATTACATATTTGGATTTCTCTTGAAAAGTTATACACTTTAAAAAAAATGGTACTTGATTTCGAGTTTATATGCAAAAGCTGTGGCCTCTGTAAGTTGCAAGGATTGTTGAACGACTAAGTGGCAGTTTTGTTTTTGTTAGTGGTGGTTTTGTAATTGTTTAAAGTGGTGGTTTTGCAATAGTGACAGTTTTGTAACTACATTAAGTGACCATTTCACAAAAGGGGCGGTTTTGTTTTAAACACTGCGTAAAGTGGGTGGTTTTATTTTTGATACTTGTGTAAAGTGTCAGTTTTGTTACAATCATCATTTTCATCCTGCTGCAGTGAATGGGAAGAGGAAGCAATCTAGAGACATTTTGTCTTCATATTTCAGACTTTTGGGCTTCGTGTTTGAGCCTAAAACATGTTGTAAGTTTGCCAAAGACCTCATGAAGGTCAGAGGGAGCAATTGAATGTCTCAATGAAGGTACTGCATGCAAGAGCAATTCATGTACATGTTCAGAAACATGGTTGAGACTGAATTCTGAAGACTACGTAACTAAGATGGAGGAAGGTAGTCAAGTTTTTTGAGAAAGCAAGTAATCAACTATAGATTGTAGAGGGAGCATTTGCAAGTACTAGGATGTAGGTGTCCTTGAAGGCCTTAAGAAGGTTGTAAGCTTGTAAAACTCCAAAGAGCATGGTAGAGATGAGGAAGCAGTGCTTCACCCTTTTGGAGTTTTTTCACAGCGGGTTTCTCCGAGTTAACTTCTTCTGTCGATCTCTCTATTGCTGATGTGTTTGATTCCATTGTTGCATATTTCCATTTCCTGCAATTAATTCACTATCTCAAACGCTTATTGTTGCATAAAAATTAATTGTATATGAGCACAAGCATAGTACTTGTTCCTAACAACAATTAGGAGTTGAATTCAATCTTATACAAAGTTAAATAACAACAAATATTTTTGCACTATTGTTTTGTAGAATTATAAGAAGAATCACATGTTTGGTAATGGCGTGTTTGGGATTGGAAACATGATATGTATTGTATGTAGCATGTATGAGAACATGTGTAGAATTGCATAGTTGAATGTAAGATGTAGATGGCAGTAAAAAAGGTTGTAGAAAGCATCAAGTTAAAGGATTTGAATGCTGTTTCTATCACAAAAAATTTGGGGAACATATGGGCTCCACATCCTCGGCAATTTAATCCAAATATGGATTGATGTCTTCAAAGTCAATTGCATCATGAGTCTCATTTACCTCCACCTTTTGGACACAAAGATGAAGGTTGTACTGCACAGAAAATGAGGTTATTAAGGTGCTTTTGTGTCAACCTATTCGACTTCTTCATGTGAATGGCCCCAAAGTTACTCCTATTGTGTTCATACCGATAAGTGCTATAGGATTGACACAAAATGTAGATGGCAAGGCTTTAAAGGTTGGTACTTTTGCAGCCTAATCTTCCCACCATAATTCTCATTCATGTTCTTAGCAAAGATATCATAGAAAACAGTCTTCACAACCCTTTCCCCTTTGGCCTTTTTATATTATGTAGATTCCACTCACCTAGTGCTCACAAACATTTGCTTAAGATAATTAAGTGAAGCTGAAAAAGTTTGCAATGTGATGAAGTTGTTGGCAAATTGTGTCTCTTGATTGTAAAAGCTCCTTTCCCTCGGTGTGTGTTCTCACTAGGTTAAGCACCCAAGGGTGGTTGCAGATGTATTTTGTGATGTTCCTCGCCTCTTCCACCATAGTTTTCACCCATCCAAGTTTGGATATGTCTTCAAGTAGAAGGTCAATGCAACGGGTGACACAAAAGCTCCAGAAAATGGTAGGGTGCCTCTCTTCAAGAAGTCTTCCTGCTACTACATATGCCATTGCATTGTTGGTCACAACTTGAACGACATTCTCCACACTCACTTCCATGATCACCTTGTCCAACATATTGCAGTCTCAAAATTTTTCACTTCGTGGGAGGCATCAATTGACTTCAAGAACACCAATTGTCCACTTGAAGTCATTAGTAAGTTGATCAATGTGTCATTCCCAACATCCATCCAACCATTTGACAAAATAGTGCAGCCCTTTTTGTGAGAAATCCTTGCTTTATCTTCTACAATGACCTCAGTGTTTTTTATAGCTTCGCCCAACAAGGGCCCACTCAAATCATATAGACGTGGTGCCTTGAACCCTTTTCTAGCTGTAGTCAATGCATTCAGCAGTGACTCCCAATATGGGCTCCTTGCAACATGGAATGGTATTATAATACTAAAAATAGTGCATGCCATCCTCACCTCATGATGTTTCTCTTGGTTTCACCTAGTACCTTTGAGCGAAGGTTGTGCACCAAGAGTATTATGAGGAACAAAGAACCCCTATGAGTATGATTGCACCCAGCTAAAACTATCTTTAGTAGATGAGCCCTATAATCATGGGCCATGACAATAGCCCACTACATTAGTGTCTGTTTAGAGGAGAGTTCATCCCAATTGTAATGGCCTCAACTATCATTTTCTATTTTAATTTCTTCGCTTCATACAAAACAAGGATAACCTTCATCTCTTGTATTATCTCTAGTTCCACTAGATTACACAATTGCACATCTTGGCTAGGGATTCTTGAAAGGTGATATTTGAGGTGATTGATGCCTTCTCTCATTCTCAAGCCACAATAATTGGACACCACCATTTCTGCCTCTGTACTTGGTGTGCCATGCCTCTAAGTGGGGTCCTTGGTCTTGCTATTACTATGGTTACTTGTGGATGCCATCTCTATTTGGAGAGTTGGAAACCATAGCAAAAAAGAAAAAAAAATTGTATACCCTAGCTTTGAAAGGAGGAAGAAAAGGAAAAAAAAAAGACAAAATATGAAATATTAAAACCAATGTTGCCAAAACACTAGTATTGGTACTAATATGGGAGATGGAGATTGGTATTGGTATGCCATTTTAAAAAAAAGGAGATGGGTACTTAGAGATGCCTGATATATATATATAATTTGCTAAAATAAAAAATGTGAAATATATAAATAATAAATATTAAATAGATGTCAAGATTAAATAGATGTCAAGTTCAACAAGGAAAACATTAATTGTATTGATATTTCTTTGATAATCAACATCATGGCATAATATCATAAACAATTAAAGTTTAAAACATTATGATTAAACACTATAAGTGAATAACATATAAAGATCATTATTAAATATAGTGTTAGTAATCTTGACTCAAGAGTTCATACAACATATTCAAATGCTGATAAACACACATACAAAAACTAATATCATAAATTTAAATCATATGTCATTCAATGGAACAGGCTAAACTCTTGCATCAGCTGTATCATCAATCTCCAAGTCCTCAACTAGCATGTTCTCTAGATATCCATCACAGTCAAGCTCAGGTTCCTCTGCAGGCAATTGAATTGGGGGTAAATCATTAAGGCCATTTGTGTCAATCACTTCATCTTCCAAGTGTACCTGCTCTAACCCTAATCAGTTCTTCAATGAATGAATGAAACCATAACTACTCCAATTCCTCTCACAAGATGAAGAACTGACTACTTGTGAAAGTAATCTTATTGCAAATGATTGAAAGTCAAGTGTTTCATCTTCATGGTTCCACCACCACTCTATTGGGTCTTTCTTCACATGCATATCATAGAGGGCTTTCACATTAGAAAAATCACCATGCCCACATGAAAATTTATTCCACTGAGTCTTGATAATTGAAGCATCCTCTCCTCAGCCATAAATCTTTTTTATTGCAGCACAAAACCCTTAAAGATAATCCTGGCATCTAACATATTTTGAATTTCACTGTAAATAGTACCAATTAGATGAGGATTATAATGCCCGAAAGGCTTTATTTCTGTTTTTGGAATGCCAGAGACAACTCCTTGGGCCTGAAAGCTTTCAAAACCATACAACTATGTCTCTGTTTCTCGTGATCAACTCTTTGTATCTTTCCCATTCGTTGGGTGTGCAAAACTTACCCGAATTAACCATTCTTGGGTCATCAGTGTCACTTGTATCAATCTGCTCATAATCAGCTGAAGTCTGTGCTTGAGACTGAATTTGTTCTCTGACATATTGATCAAACATGCTTTGTAAAGACACAAGGCCTTCAGGAATCTTGTTACCCTTCAATTGATAATTTCTCAATTAGGATTTGCATCGATCCCCTTGATAGTATCCATCAGCATCTCTCTGTAAGCAGAAGAGCTACCTTTAAAGTACAAAGAACTAAAAGTATTAGTCTTTTCAAGGAATATAGTGATCTGCCGGTCATCATTGAACAGCTGACAGTTGTTTGCATTATCAGGTACGGATGGTCGATACACCAATTCAAGAGTAAAAACATCTTACTTGAATTCTAGATGAGGGATGATCGAAGAAGCTAAAATAGTTAAAGCATCTACCCTGCTGTTCAGATCTCTTGGAATGTAGTTAATAGAAAAAGCCTCAAAGAATTCAATACTGTCCCAAACATGATTACAGTAATGGCGTAGCTAGTCTTTTTTCACTTGGAATTGCTCCTTGACTTGTTTGACAATCAATTCAGCATCTCCTTCAACCTTGAGTAGCTTAATTCTGGTGTCTTTTGCATTCTGTAACTCCAAGAAGCAAGGCTTCATATTCAGCAGTGTTGTTTGTACAATTGAATTGAAGATGGTAGGAAAATGGATATAATTTGTTCTCTGAAAAAATTAACAATATTCCAGCTCTTGATCCATTAATTGAGCAACTTCCATTGAATTAGAGAGTCCAAACTCCCCGTTCTTTCGTCTTTATCTTCTTTCTGGAACATATGAGTTATGAATTTTTGACCTCTTTAGAAGACATCATCATATAAGTTCTTGGACCAGTATCTTCATAAAGAATATTGGCTCTCGGATCTTCAAATTTCTCAATGGTGAATTGAGATCTAAGGGCTGGCTCAAGGCATATCTTCCTTCCCTTCATTGGAATCATTGTAAAAAGTCAATCAAGTTGGATCTCCCTGCCCAAGTCTTTGCAAAACATCTGCTCAAAAGCATTCCATAGCTGGTTGGAATGTCAGCTACTAATATTGCATCATGATTCTCTTTTCTGGATGCTTTGCTAGGGCCACTTGTGCGTCTTTTAGCTAGCCTACCAATGGTACCTACCAATGGTACCTACTACCAACTTGGATTCCAATGAGTAGCATTTGCCTAGAGTCTTTATACATTACAAAACCAAAGCATTCATGGCCTTTAGGCAGATTTAAGGCTGTATTCTCTCCTTGTCTTCATTCTATTTTCTTATTCTTATATTCCAAGAATAATATTCCATATATATATGGCAGATTTAAGGCTGCTCCATCCCATACTTGTGCAGATCTCCATATTAATTCAGACATGTGTATTTTATTCAAATATATATTCCAATCTGATTTATATCTTTCTATATCCGCCTCCCATAAACCTCATCTACTCTCCTTTTAAATATCCTTCTATTCCTTTTTGTCAAGAAAGATGTCTTTTCATAAAAGATATAATCAAACCTCAAAGGATGCAACCTTTGTTAATTGCAACCTCTTCAATCTTAAACGCTGCCATGAGTATTAATCTCATCTCCACAAATATTAATTATTGCTGCCTATATTCGTTGTCTTATCTCTCAAACTAATTGCTATGTTAAACATTTTATATATATTAACTACTACTTGAGATCGCTGCAAAGGGAAGTCACACCATATTATGTTAAATCGTACTCCTTTGATCCTTAAGGAATCGCACCGTTTAAGACACTTTGTATATGGATTGCTGTTTCTGAACAGCACCTCCTATGTAAATTGCTGACTTTATCATACATCGCTGCATCTTTAAGACTTACCAATTATTAATACTTTCTTTTAGTTTAGAGTTGATGACTCTTAGTCATCGCTGACTTTAAACAGCCTTTCGATCTGCCCATAGTTATTATTTATATTTATACTAATAATTATATTTATTATTTATATTTATTTTTATATAATTCTATTTATTTAAACAAACATATTATATATTTATATTAATAATCATAACTATAATTATATTTATTATTTATAATATCTATAATATTTGATTTATAATATTTCTAATTATTAATTTATAATATATAATATAACTAATTTATGATATTTAGTTTATAGTACTTATAATATTCAATCCAATTTATAATGCTTAATTAAATATATTTAATTTAAGTATATTCTATTTAATTTAAATATATTTAATTTCTATTACGTAAATATATTTAAATATATTCAATGTATGGTTTAGAGATATAATAATAGATTAATGTCATTCATATCTTTAATTTGAATGAATAATACATAATCGGTTTGATTATAAATTACTAATATAGGGACATGACAAAGGATGACTCGACAGGCAAAAACAAGTTGACAGGAGGGCAAAAAATGAAGTTGTCTGTCAATGTTTGCAAGCCGTCAGGAGGGGTGGGTAGGGTGTCATCAAGGAGAGTATGCCAGGAGTTGTCTTCCGTGAGTAAGTCGTCAAGAGGGAAGGGTCGTCTACTGTGGCATTCCCTTATTCGTATTCTTTATATGTTGACGGGAATGTATGACTTGTCATCTCTCCAATCTCTTCATGGTTCCCTTCATGTGTAGTCGGTTGACTTGTCGTTGACTGGCTTGCCCTCTATTGACTTGTCCTCGGTTGAGGGTGTTCTTCAATTTCTCCTACCTCAATCATATTGCACTCTGGTTGGAACACCTCATAGTCTTCTAGTTGCCAATGAAACAACCTGCCAAACGAACTTGTTTCGTCGTCAAAACATTGTTGTAATTCCAATATTCCTTCATCATTCAGCTCAATGGGCCCTTTTTCTTCTCTTGACGAGGTATCCCCTATGTCGGATTCAAAGTCAGAGGAAGCTATCTCCTCACTCATAGCTTGCGTTTTTAGATCAATAACAAATTTCCTTCCCTTATTTTCAATGGATATGGTATTTTTCTTCCAATTATGATCAGCCTTCACTACTCTCAGCCATCCTTGGCTGAGAAGTGCATCGTATGCCTTCCTCTGTACTGTAATGAAAATTCAATAGAAAATATTGAGTCCCAATTTTTACCTTCTGTGCGATGAGTACTCCAAGTGCCTTGATACTGTTTTGGTCAGCTCCCACAAGTTGGAAGGTTGGCAGCCATAGGGTTGGTTTCCACAGACTCCTTCAGGTATCCTCCGATAGTACATTTAAGCTAGAGCCTCCATCCACAATTGTATTTGTCAAAGTATTTCCAAAGATCTCCATGTGGATGACTGTCGGTTGCTTCCCCACGCCAATGGACAACAACATCGAATTGATGACTTGTTCGCCTTGTGGTGGCGATTCTACTATGACGTTGTGATTATTTGTTTTGTTGTTCTTCTCACTCCGTTGATCTTTGTTCACCACGTTAGATATTGCTATCCTCAGTTGCAGCATGCTTTGCAAGAGGTTTGCCATTTTGATTGGCACAGTAGTCTGCAGAACTTGACTTGCAATATTTTTATTAGACTCCAGCCGCGAAGACGTGCTTGTTTTCTCATTAGAGTGCCTATGTTCTTTTTCCATGGCCTTTTCAACTTCCAGCCGTGCTTCTTGAAGTCTTTCCTTCTCCGTACGAGGGTCAGGGTAACTCGCCTTCTTTGTTTGTGCTCGGGTGATGGCAAGAACTGCTTCCTCGTCATCTTCTATGTCAATATGATTAATACTAACCTTCTGTATTGGGTAGTTGTTATCTTCGTGGTCACCCGGTCCACACCATTTACATAGCATGCTTACTTTATTCTGGTTGTTCTGGCAAAGTGCCCCCATTCGTTGCACTGACGACATTGGATCACCATTTGTCCTTTGGCATCGTATTGTATTTGATGGCATCTTTGTTTGTGCTCGGGTGATGGCAAGAACTGCTTCCTCGTCGTCTTCTATGTCAATATGATTAATACTAACCCTCTGTTTTGGGTAGTTGCTATCTTCGTTGTCACCCGGTCCACACCATTTACATAGCATGCTTACTTTATTCTAGTTGTTCTGGCATTCTCTGGCAAAGTGCTCACATTCGTTGCACTGACAACGTTGGATCACTAGTCGTCCTTTGGCATCGTATTGTATTTGACTTTGACCAACTCCTCTTTGATTTCGATAACCACCTGGAGATGCTTTCTATGGCTTTGATGGAGGGGATTGCTCTCCTTGTGTAAAGAGTACTTGTGTACTCCTAGGCTTCAAGTTATATGGGCACTCTTTTATCGAATGACCCATAACCTGGCAAATCTCACAAAACAATTTTTTGGGACAATTATCTTTGGTATGACCTTCACTTTTGCACTCAGTACACCAGAGTCAGTGGATTCTTTGTTGGTTTCTTTCTGTCTTCAATTCTTTCATCATCCGGAGCATGTCCCTCCAAAGTGTTTGTACCGTTCCTGATTCCCTATCATTGTTGTCATCTGAACTCTCATCTTCCTCTGTTTTCCTTTTGCTATGGGAGGAGATTTTATCTTCACTTTCTATGCCCATCGCTCGGTTGTACGCTTCTACGTACGAAGAGGGTGGTACTATCTTCATCTTTTTTCTTAAGGACGGAATTAAACCTTCAATGAACCACCTTTTCTTGAGACCGTCAGCCAGTTCTTTTTCTAACTTTACAAGTAATTCTTTGTCTTTGGTTATAAGCTCGTACGTTCTCATGCTTACCTTGCCTAGTATTGTAAATTTTGGCTACTATTTCATTATCATCTCGCAGCAACTTAAATTCTTCTTCAAAGGTCTTCTTTAATTTCTCCCATGTGTTTTGGGATGCTTGGTCAAGTTCGGTATACCAGTCAATTGCTACACCGCAAGGTGGTTGGAAAAGACCGTAGACAAATTGCTTTATCATCTTGCCCATTTGTTGTCTAGATTGTCTCACAAGTCTTATAGTGCCTGGCAAGATCCTCTGATCCATTGCCTGTAAATTTGGGCAACTTTTGCTTTTCTCCACTCGGGCTTACCATGGTTTTGTTCTGATGCAAACCTCACGCCTGGAACCTACTTGCTGGGGAGTTTCGATTCGAATGTTTCGGTGCTTCTCTCGCACTCTCGGCCACGTGAGAATCCTCCACTCTCCCCGCAACGTCAACATTCTGCACACTTGTTTTGCCTTCAGATTTGCTTTTATACACCCTTGGCTCGACTTCTTCGATTGACAACCCTTCGATGCCTCGAAGGTTGCTCTCGTATGCTTCTATGAAGGAATCTGACTCTTACTTCAACGTCCCTCGTCCAAAGACTGTTGTCTTGACTTTTCAACTTGATCGGAAGGATCAATGCACTCTTCGTCTGGCAGTGAAAGGTGTCTGGAGACTGCCTCCCACTCTACCCTCATGTGAATATTTTTAGTGGAAATGTGTTCCCTCTCCCGACTACGACTCCTACTCACGCTCCGACTCCGACTGCTATTGCGGAATGGACTTCGTTTTCAGACTTCAACAATCTCTCTTAGTCTTCTTTTATTGTGGAATGAACTTTAGCTTCGGACTTCGGCAGTCTCTCTTAGTCTTCTTCTGCGTTCTCTTTGTTCTACCAACCTAAGAGATCTTCTGATCTCTTGATCCTGACAAGGTGGTCTCATCTCGCCTTTATTGGGTCTAAGGGCATGAATCTCTTCTATTGGACCCGACTTCTTTTAAGGCAACGACGCCAATGTTTTCTTGCCTATCTGATAAAATGAATACTTGAAATAATTTACAAAATTACCAATACATGCCGGATAGAGGAGTAAAAGTATATCTTCATTAGCACATGATAGTATTACAAAAGTAGACCAAAGATGGTTGGCCAAGGATTAGAGTTGATCCGACTACATCATACTACCTTCCTTGACAATACAATGACTATTTAAAAAGACCCGACGGTTGCCAAGAGGAACACAACTATCAACTATCCGACTCTAACTAACTAATTGTTACAACCACCTGAGAGCCGACAACAATTAATACATAGTTTGATAACCCGTATTATCAAATATAATGATCGACATTCTACACTACTACAGGAATTATTTCATTTGATTGGTAACGAGCTAACTCCAGTACCAATAAGCACCCCTAGAAAGATGGAAAGACAAAGATAGTGAATAAGTGGGTTGAAGGATATTTGAGAAACTATGTCACAAATCAACAAGTAGCATGGGTGAAGTGGTTGCACCTTGGGGAATATTGTTATAGCACCACCCATCACATGTCCATTGGTATAATTCCATTTATGGCATTGTATTAACCTTCATAGATTTGTTGTTCACTGACAATAGGGTACCAACAACTAGTGACTTGGTGGAGCATAGCCAAGACATTTTGAGGTCACTCAAGGATCATTTACAACGGGTTCAAAATCAACAAATTTTTTATGTAGATCAGCACCACATTGAGATGTCATTCGAGATTGGAGACATGGCCTTTTTACACCTGCAACCTTATAGGCAAACTTCCATTAAGCGAAGTAGGGCTAAAAAGCTCAAACCTCACTTTTATAGACCTTCCAGAGTTGTGAGAAGGGTTGGTGAGGTGGCTTATGAGTTGGAATTTCCAGAAGACAGCCGAATTTACAATGTTTTCCATGTGTCTTGCCTTAAAGGGCACTTGGTCAGCGTATTACATCGTCAATTGATTTGCCACCCTTGAATGATGAAGGGAAGATCATATTGGTGCCAGATGCCATTATTGATTCTTGAGTGAAGAAACTAAGGAATAGAACCATCACATGGTACTTCATTTGTTGGAGGAATCTACCCACAAAAGATGCTCCTTGGGAGGAGCTAGAAATACTTGAACACCTAACTTTGCATTGCTTGTGGGCAAACAATTTTGGGAAGGGTAGACTTGCAATATCACCTTTTAATTAATGCATCTTATGTAGGTCTAATCCTTATTTACTGATAAGTATAGATTTTTTTTTTAATAAAAGGGCCATGAGTTGGGAAATTAGAAGCAAAAATAAAATAATATTTAGTTCCAACATATGAGGGAGTCAGTTCTCATAAAAAGGTGTTGTAACCCCCAGGACACTTGGCAGCTTCATGATGACATATTCTATGATAGGTTTATGATAGATTCTATGACAAGAAATTAATAAGGAGTTACAAGACAAAATGGGGCTATTTTTGGGATGGAATTTCATTACTATTTCAATTGCTATTTTTGAAGAGGAAATGGGGTGTTAGAATTTGTGCTCTCTTGCTGCTATAAAATAAGGTGCTTGCCTAGCCTTGGAGACAATTGCCATTTTTCATATAATTTCTATCATAGCCTTGAGCTTTGAACATAACAAAGCAATGCTAATAGAATCCTAAATACAATAGAAAGAAATCTAACATGATTATTTACCCTACAAAACTCTCTTGGGAAAAACCCAACAAAAACAAGACTCATTTCTGTTAACTCAACCATTTACAATATAATAAGATATTTTTTGCTTGTGCTCAATTCTAATCCAAGTGCGATTATTTATAGGCACATCGCTGTAGGAAACTGCTAAGCAGTATTACTATACAATGGGTATAAAACCATGGACTGAAAAACCACCTTGAAAAATGTCCCCATTAATTGTAGATGAGTTTATAGTCTATAAGGAGCGTAAACACATGCAAAGTATACAGCACATATCCAACACAAGAAATGTCTAGTCACCATAATAGTGGCTGAAGAGTGTAAAGGAGAAGAGATTTCACTCTGCAAAGCTGATGACTCCACCTAGATGCTCACGACAAGCAGCAGTGATCACATAAATAAAAAGGGTATGAGTCCTCTTGGCTCTGCTTTTTCGCCTGTGACTGACGAGTTTGGTTCTATTTTTATGCAACTCCTCAAGGTTACAAGTTTTGCAGATCTCATGTCTAGAAATAGGTGTTTTCCCTCTCTTATTCCCTGCCCACCCAAGATTCTGTCCCTGCATGCTTACTTCTCTGGCTTAGGACCCTGTAACAAATCTTTATCAACCCATACCACTGAAAATAGGTGTTCATTTTATGCTTTGTGACAAACCATCCTATAAAGTGAATGACAAACCCTCTGTTAATACAGAATATCATTCAGCCAATGATTCCAAATCTACTGAAACCGCTATACACTTTGCTTTGTCTAACATCAGTGATACCCTAAATGGCCTCTTGCAAGCAGTAAAACTCCAGAACGTGCACCAAGGACATAGCCAAGAAATCTTAAGCTTGCTGTTCAACAACCTCCAAGGCATTGAAGAGAACCGACATGCTATAATTAACTGCCTGAACAAGCAGGAGGAAGGCCTAGCAATTTGTATGCATTGTTATTAGAGTGTGTGCAACAAAACAAAGGTAATCAAAAGAATCCTTGGTGCCAAGCAACTGTTAAGAGGTAGCTCAATAATCAATCAGCATTTCCAGCAATTCCACAGACCTAAAAGGTCACTTGGCTCAAAAATTTTCACCTTCAATGAAACCAGAGGCGCAAGAGAAAAATGGAACATGTAGCCAGGAGGCCAAGGAGAGGGACCTATGGGTGCGTATGAAACAGTGAAGGACAAATGGCTGCTGTCTCTCACAATGGGAAGCGACACTACAATCTCAACTGAAGCAACACGTGAAGCTAAGGGTTGCCTCCCCCGTCATGTGTTTTTGCTAATTATGCTAAGTGGTCTATGTATTGTTGTTGCATAACACACCCCAGTTTATTGAACTAGGGAAATCCTCTGTTATTGAACTAGGGAACTCCTGTTTTTAAGTTTGTAATTTGATTATACTTTGGTGTAGTGCAATTAGGGTTTGTTTTCGAGTTTATTATGTCTGGTTTCATGCTCATGGTCAGATCCTTATTGTTTTCATGTTTAGTGGTCACCTTTGTGAAGCCTTGTTTCTTCTCCAAGTCCTGTTCCTTCTTCACTTATTTTGCATTTTCAAAAGTTTTATTGTTAGAAGGTTTTTGTGCACCAAGTTTAGTATTTACTGATATAACCAGTAAAAGTTTGTCTGCCTGAGTTTTTTCCTTCCCTGCTTGACTTGATAACCATCATTTACAGATCTAAAGACCAGTCTAGGCAGTTGGATTCCATCTATAGATCTTCCACAAACCGTTTAAAACAAATCACACACAGGGGTTTCGTCATTGTTGGTCATATCATTTCCATGTGTCGCTTTATGGCTTTCTTGCTTCCCGCATATTTACCCAAAAGATATTCTTGAGAAGCACTGGGAACAAATGCACGGGTGCATGACAAGTTTTGTTACCAGACATTATCAAGTTGTTTCCAGATATCTACACGTGTGTCATCGGATGAAGTTGGAGCTATTAAAGGTTGGATTTCAAGTTTTTTAGCCTAATTAAGGATAATTTCACATTTGCTTTCTTTTCAGAGCACCAAATGTTATTTTGAAAATTTGTCTTCTTCTCTGGACCCTCTGCAGATCTAGGAATTATTTCAAATCTGGTTTAGTTTCAATTTCGAATCCGGATGTTTTCCTCTTTGAGCCTGATGACGTCTTGTTTGACTTGTATTGAATATTAACCAATGACTTGGATAAATTGGAGGTTGCCATGTACCTTGTTGCCTACCACTGTGTATCCTTAGAAATTTGACACCTACTGATTTAATTTGATGACTGTCATTTATATTTTGCGAACCTGGATGTTAAATAAGATTGTACCATGAGCTGTAAACTGAGAACCTAATTGTGACTATGAGCCTAAATGAATTATGACATGACTGTTCTTCAAGCCAAATTTATAGAGGAATCAGTTTGTGAGAAACAAATCAAAGAGAAGTAATCAATGCAACGAGTAGACATGAATTTATAAGATTATTAATATGGTTGCAAGTAGATATCATACAAAGAAAATTAATTTCAGTTCTAATACTTAATTATTGGAATTTGATATTGTTTCTCTATGTGTAGGATAATCATTGGTTAAGCGAATGATTTAGCACTCATCTTGGATGAAAATCTATTTATTAATTGTTGGTACAGAACACCGCCTTGGGGATTTAATTAAATTAATGAATCTTGAAGTTCTTAGGAGCAAGAATTTAATGAAGATTAGCTATTGACTGTTGATGACAGAGCTGCTACTTGGAACTATAATCTAATTGCTGATCTCAGAGAGTATCTTGAGTCCTTGACACAAATATTTAATGGAGACTTATCATTAGATGTTTTAGGTGCGGTTACCTTGGAAATTCAAATAAAAGTTAAATGATTTTTACCTGGGAAATGCAATGCATTAAATTACTGTACCATTTGCAAACTTACTATCTAGAAAACTTACTATGTGTTTGTATCTTGGGAATCTCTTTATACCCAGTGAATCAACCTTGTTAGGGATTGGAAAATTTTCTAGAGATTTAGTTTTGTACTTGTTTTTGCAATCAATCTAGTTTACTTTTCATTTTTATCTCTCTTTCCAATCTAAGTTTTGAGAAATTTGAGTTATTCAGTTGCTGAAGATTAGTGTGAGCACATTTCTGTGAGCAACTTGTGGAACTTAATTGAATACGTGATGCATTGTTGTCTTGATGGATGGTACATGGCTTTACTGTGTGAAGCATTTCTTTGATTGTCTACACATGTAAATGGTGACTTTCTTGTGCATGTATACTGTTCTAACTTGTTTTATTTCCTTTGGAGCTAGCATCATTTGTGGTAATAGTTGAGTTTAAACTGACTTTTCTCAGATGTTTTTTCTAATTTCTTATAGAGTAGCTTGGTAACTAGTAATTGAATCTATTTCTCTTGTTACCCTTATCTTTTGCTATTTTTTTGAAATCCGTTAGATTGATTAGCATAGGATTAGATTAGGTATGTTGTAATTTTTGAGCTTTTATTGAGAATTTGAAGGAAAACCTTACTTAATCAGTTGTTTGTTGAAAGATAAATCTGATATATTCTGTTTAAGAATTGTAATTGATTCAGAAATACAAAGTGTTAAGGTTATGAATGTGATACTGATAGTTTTGGAGTCACCAACATTGTTGGCCCCTTATGGCCGACATATATTCTCCCTGAAAACCTAGTTTTTTGGTATGCCTAGACCAGGTAATCAAAGCCTGGGGGAATCCATCCTTTCGTTCCTTTCAAGAGAAGTGTGTAATCTACATACTTAAGATTGATGTGCATAAAAAACACCTCGGCATGTATATTTTTTGTTACAGAAAGAAGGAAAAATAGATCAGAATATCTATTTCTTGCTTAAAAACTTAACTTTTGTAGTCTTTAACATCCTTTTTATTGTCTATTGCAAGTTCTTAACTTTTGTCTTCTTTGGCAACTTTGAAATGGTCTATCGTAAACATACTCAACAGGCTTCATCTCTGTTCATGGAATTTCATAGTTTTTACTAAACCCTTTCTTTGTCAAAGAAAATAACACCCTTTGAGTTGCCTTCCACCTCTACATTTTGCTAGTCATTGACTAAAGCGGCTATGCATTCTATAGGCAGAGCTTTTCCTCGGATAAATTGTTTGTTGTCTTTGCAGATATAATAGTTCCTCCACCTCCAGGTGCACCAGGAATACCTTTTGCAGCCTCAATTACTTTCAAATTGAGAATTCCTTTTTGAGGTAGTCTCTAAATTGTGTTGAAGTTGTCAGCCTTTTTGCTTCTAACCTCTTTACCTGGAAAACTCAAAATTTGACTTATTCAAATTTCAAATGGGCTTTCGATTTCTTAAAAACAAAAAAAAATGGGCTGACATTTGATTGGAACCCAATTGACAGAACAGCGAATATGTGGCAACTGTATAATCACATTTATTGCAATCTGCTAGGTAGCCACCCACATCTAATTCATGGTTAGTTTTTACTAATAATTCAACTAGGATTTCATAGTTTCTACCTTGATTATACACTTTTGATTCTTTGAATTCTGGTATGGAAGATTTGGAGTAGTCTGCAAGTTCATTTGCAAGGAGGTAAATTTGGAGAGAAAGGCATTGGCTGATTGCACTTAAGATAATTTCCATGTTTAAAGAGGCTCATTGAAATAATCCAATAATGGACTGATTTTTAGACATAAGATAGTGGTGTTGTCATTTGGAGAGTGTTCATTTAACAAATGCTTCTAGAAATATATTGGAGCAAGCCACGATCCTTAACTTAATGCCCAAAATACACACCAGTGGATTGGTTTTGGATGATACCATTAATGCAGTAATTCATCTTTCTCATGGAGTAAAGGATGCATTGGTCTATGGGATCAAAATCCGTTATCTGTGGATAACTTCTAAAAGCATTATCCTCTGCAAAATTGATTGTGGTGCTTACCTTACTTCCTTTTTCCAGTCAATAATATAGTGAAATTTCAGGTGCTGAGACTACTGTGGAAATTACTGTGATAAATGATTTTGAACAACCCTCCTAAAAAATCGGTATATGCAGGTATAAAGTCTTAACCGGATAGCCTTTTCAGCTTTTGGGGACACTTGCAGACATATTTATTTAGATGAGAAGTTATTTAGCATTTTTGCAGTGTATTGAGTCCACTCTATTACTTGTACATGTTTTACAGTATTAATTTTGATACCATAAGGTCATCACTAGTATCGAGTTACCAGTGATGGCTTTGAGCAGCATTTAATCAGTTTTTTGACTTTCTACTAAATCATTTACTGATTAATAACCAATCATCAGAAACTTATTTCACTCTTGCTCTTTTTACAGACTACGGTACACGGTGTCGATTAATACATGGAAGCGAAATTCTCTTCTAAAGCAAGCCGTGGCACATTATGCATCTTGTGACAGCATTGATGCAATACATGTTGTATGGAGTGAGGATGATCCACCATCAGAAACTCTTAAGTCACATCTCCGGAAGGCTGTATATTCAAAATCTCCAAGTAATTTTAAACCTGAATTCAAGTTTGACCTCAATGAGGAGGACAATCTTAATAACAGATTCAAACCAATTGAGGGCTTAAGAACTGATGCAATTTTTTCTATTGATGATGATGTTATAATTCCATGTCCCACCCTGGAGTTTGCATTCAGTGTGTGGCAAAGCGCTCCAGAGAATATGGTGGGATTTGTACCACGCATGCACTGGGTTGATGCCAAGGTATTTTATTCCCTTTATTGCAATTCTAGATTTTGATGATTTCTTTTTTTCTGAGCATCATTCTTTTCCCCTACTAAGCTGATTTTCATTTTGAATTCATGAGTTAGATTTAATAATGCAGCTTTTGAATTTGTTTAGTACTGTATAGAGCCTTGTAATAATGTGCATAATCTTCTCTTGTTCAACATACTCTCTTATTGCTCTTGAGTGTCATCTATTTTTTGTGATGTCTTAAAGCTTTGGATTCAGCCTTTTCTGTTTCTTGTTATTTCTTTGTACTGTATTTAGTTATTTTTTTGATAGGCCAGATCAATTTCTTCCATAATGTATAATGAAGAAAACCACCAATGAGCATGCCCGACATGCAGGGTTAGATAGAAGCAGAAAGACAGAGACGACTTGGAAGGTGACAACATAACTATTATAAAACTACTAATAACTGGAGCCATTTTTACTATGCAGTGTAAGTAAAGGTCACAGAGCAAACTGAAGAGAACAATGAATTGGCAAAAATATGAGCTTTGGATGAAGGATGCTGAAAACCAGTTACTTCAGGTGTTGAGGATGCATCAACATAGAAGTGGAGAAAACTCCATCATAATTGTAACACGTCACTGTCCATTAGGATACCTAACAGGCCATCAAAGTATGAGCTTATTGCCTCCCTATATAAAGTCCACTGTGGGACTGTAGTGCAGCTACTTGGCAGCTCATAAAAGACAAGCATACACAAATCCATGTAAACTTCAGCCTAGAATATAAAGAACAAGCCATTAAGAATATAAGTCTGAAATCCAGAAGGGTTAGACAAACAAGAGATCCACATCAAACATCTCCACCAATGAAACACTATAGTACTACCAGTTCAAAACAAAAAAGGGATAACTGAAGAAGAATAAAAGACTGGAGAAACCAACCTACAGCAAGGGTGAACACAACTGAGTGTAAATTAGGACTACTAAACAAAAAGTTGGTGGGGCCTGAATGAACCCCAGCTGGCATCATGGGTTTTAGAGACAGATGAAACACACTAGTGAAACCATTGCCACAAACATTAATGTACGGATAAAACAAACCTAGTCAATCCAATACAGGGTTGGCAGAAACAAGAATTATCCAACAATGAGAATATTGGATAGTTTTCCATCAAGATAGCCTGAAAATAATTTTGAAAATTAGTGGACAACTTAAGGGCTCTAAGCTTGGCAATACAAAATGTCAAATCATAGAATCATGGAATAGAAAACCTAGGAGGGTTGAAGCCAAGACAAAACACCAGGCCAGAGGGCTCATCAATGTGATCAGAGTAACTGCAACAAACCTCTGTGGAACCATTTAATACCAACTGATGAAAGCATCCACTCTTACTGCAACTATTTGAGTGCCTTTGCCTGTTGTGGTATTTCTCCAGTTATTAGTGATCGACCATTGTAGGTACTTTGGTTCATGGCAAGGAAGTTGAATTGTGTTACAGATTGATACCTTGAATGTAATAGCCACTGTCCTGGTAGGGTTTTATGCCAAAGTTTTTTCCGTTTCTCACTGCTGTTTGTGTTTAGGGTTTTGTGTATTGTTTTGCATATGATTTTTTGCAGTTTGACAATGAAATATAAAGCATGCAACGAAACCCAGAAAAACTATAATAGATATGCACAAAATAACAAAGACCCAGTTCATAAATTCACTCAAAATGAAGTACAGTGACATACCCATTTGCAAATCTTCAACTTTGTAAATCTGTGGACCAGAAATACTGGCAGTAGAAAACACATCCAGAATACCAGCAAGTGAATGTTCTCCTTAGACAATGATCTACAATGATGTTGGTGTCTCTAGGCGACCTCCATGAAGTTCAGCTGCAAAACCCCCAACATCCACCTTGCTGTTGTACGACCAAGGAAGGAGCTGCTACAGCAATGAAAAGCTGCTAATAAACTTCTGATTTGTTGTCCTCTGTCAATCTGCAACTTCTAATATGCAATGCCCTTCCAAATCGACCACAAAGATATGATATGCAAGCTGTCCAGACCATAGTAACAAGACTCGGCCGGACTCGCCAAAACTCGGCGAGTCCGAGGTGAGGCACCTTGGCTGAGTCTGGGGGACTCGGACCCGGACTCAGCCGATTTTTTGACAAAAAATCACCCAGACCCGGACTCGCCGGACTTGGCGAGTCCCGACAGGAAGACTCGGTTGCTCAGTAGGCCATAAAAAAGTAAAAAAAAAACATAAAAATACAAAAAAATGGCCAAGTCCGGGCTCGCTGGACTCGGCGAGTCTCGACAGGAAGACTCGGCCACTCAGCAAGCCGTAAAAAAGTTAAAAAAAACATAAAAATACTTGCTTCAATTTGTTTTTTTTTTCACCTATAGACCCTCCTCCACCCTAAAAGCAACATTATTTCATTTTGAAGCCAAAGGGGAAGGAGAAAAGAGAGTTGTGAGCAAAATTTGGAGTGCATCGTAGGGAAACCGGCAAGGAGGTAGATCAAAAATCGATTGTTGAATCGCATTGGGGCAGCTTCGTAGCTACTTTTGGTGCATCTAGAGGTGTCTACAAAGGATTGGAAGGAGCTCTCTATTGATTTCAAGCTAGATTTAGAGGTAAGTTTGTATTTTGAAAGTTTTTTTGTGTTTTTTTTTTAACCAAAAATTGCATTTTTCTTTACATTTCATTTCTTCTTTCTATTTTATTTTAGTAGATCAAAGAAAGAACCCTAGGTGTTTTGATTTTTTTTAGTAAACCCTAGGTGTTTTTGTAAGCAAACCCTACATTTTTTTTTATTACTTTAATAATTATAAATCACAAATGTTAATTTTTTTTTGTATTTATAAATTTTATATGTTATTGCAGTAGTGTTGAGATTTTCAAATCATCTTTATCACAATGTCCAAAGAGCCAGTTAGAAGGGACCCTTGTTGGAAACATGCTGAAATTATGCCTGGCCAAAAGAAAGGAGAAGTAAAATGTTTTTATTGCAAAACAATTTTTCATGGAGGAGACATTAATAGATTGAAATACCATCTTGCACAAATACCAATCCATGATGCTAACCCATGCGGAAAAGCGCCTCTTGAGGTTATACGAGAGGTGAAAGTGCAACTAGAAACATTTGAGCAAAAAAAAAAGAATTGAAAAGGAGGCAAATAGAGGAGATTGAAAGTGTTGGTGGTAGTGGAGAGTCTTTTTCCATGCCTCCATTTCGTCCTCCAGGTGTTGGAAGTGGAACACCTGCTACTGCTACTGCTAGTGCCACTGCCAGCGGCAGTGTTCTTGGGCCTAGAGTTCGTAAATCTAGGAATCTTGATTCATATATTTTGCCACGCACCACTCCAAGTTCCCAACCGTCGCTTGAGAGCATGGGTTGGAACAAGGATGTACATGATGCAGCTAAGCTTGCAATCGGAGACTTTTGGTACTATTGCACCATTCCATTCCATGCAGCTAGGTAATTCTTTTTTGTTTGATTGTTTTAAAATTTATAGCTTGATTCTTTCTCTTGAATTTTTATATTTAGAGATATGCCGAATTCAAATTTAAACTCTCCATTTTACAATACTTATTTATATTTGTGACATGTGTTAGGTCTCCTTATTAGCAAAACATGGTTGATGCCATTACTGTTTGTGGGGCAGGGTTCAAAGCCCCTAGTGAAGATGACATAAAGGGCCCAATTTTGACACAAAAGGTGGCTGATGTAAAAGCCACAATAGAGGAGCAACGGTTGATATGGAGGACGAAGGGTTGCACCATCATGACCGATGGTTGGACTGATAGGAGAAATAGGACATTGCTAAATTTTCTTGTTTCTTCCTCAGGTCATTCTACTTCCTACAATGCATTGATTTAGTGATTCATATTTTTAATTTATGCTTTATTGAATCATTGATGTTTCTTTTTTTAGGTGGCACCGTATTCATCAAATCTATTGATGCTTCAGGAAATGTTAAAAATGCCACATTCCTTTGTGAAGCTATAGAGGAAATCATAGTTGAGGTGGGTGAGGAGAATGTGGTGTAGGTGGTGACGGATAATGCAGCAAATTATGTTGCTGCGGGTAGGTAGAGTGTAGACTATTGATGGAGAGGCACCCATCATTATTTTGGACTCCATGTGCTGCCCATTGCCTTGACCTCACATTGAAGGATATTGGCAAGATTCCATGGATCAAAACATGTGTGGAGATGGCAAGAAATATTTGTAAATTCATATACAATCACACATGGGTCCTCAACCTAATGAGGCAATTCACGCAGCAAAAGGAGTTGGCTCGTCCTGGCATAACCCGATTTGCAACAAATTTCATCACATTACAATTCTTGCTTCAGTCAAAAAAAGCTTTGAGGCGCATGTTTGTTGATGAGGAGTGGACTTCCTCATCCTATGCTAATACCAATGCAGGGGCTGAAGTAACAAATTGGATCTTTGATGAGGCAAGATTTTGGACACCTATTGAGGAGATTGTAAAGGTAAATGAAAATCTAATTATATATTATGTTTTAATTTTTATTCATATTTTTCTTTTATTTGCCTATTTTTGTTCACACTTAAGTTAATGTTTCACTTTCACAATAATCGCAGGTCACTGAGCCTCTAGTAGTTCTCCTACGAGTTGCTGATGGGGAGAAGCCCGCAATGGGCTACATATATGAGGGCATGGATAGGGCCAAGGAGGCCATTAGATCCATCTATGGGGGAGTTGAGGGTAAGTATCGTCCCATTTGGGAGATAATTGATAGATGGCACCACCAACTTCACAAGCCCCTACACGCAGCCGCTTATTACCTCAATCCGGCATTTCAATTCCGCCCTGAATTCAAGGCGGATGAGGAGGTTCTGAGTGGACTCTACACAGTGTTAGAGCGGATGTCGGCTAATTCAATACAGATAGTCCATGAGCTTGAGACCTTTAGACTTGCACAAGGAGATCTCTTTTCTCGTGAGATTTGCAAAAAGAATCGGTCAACATTGCAGCCAGGTAAAATTATATTAAGAGCATAATTTAAGTTTAAAAATCTAATAAACTTTTCCTCTTTTTATATTATTATTAAATGTTGAAACTTAAAGTTGGATAATGAGATTGATTTTTTTCTTTTTCTCATCTCAGATGCATGGTGGGATATGTTTGGTGCTAAGGTACCAAATCTTCAGAAGATTGCAATTCGAATATTGAGCCAACCATGCAGTGCTTCGGGTTGTGAGCGCAATTGGAGTATGTTTGAGCACATACACTGCAAGAAGAGCAATAGAGTGTCTGTGTAGAGGTTGAATGATCTAGTCTTTGTTCATTACAACCTTCGTTTTCGCCACAGACAAATTTGGGCACTGACTCCACCCCCATCACGCTAGAGGAGGTCGATCCACAATCTGATTGGATCACTGAGGCTGAGGATCCTATCTTTAGTGATGAGGACCTCGATTGGGTTGACCAGGCAGATAGCGAGGCTAAGGCTGTAGCCATGGCAGAGGAGGTTAGAGCACGAGTAGAGTCAGCAAACACATTACATGTTGGTGTGGGTGGCACAGAGATAGAGGCAGATATTATGGCTGCATCATCATCCAGGACCTATCTTGGATGCCTTCGTAAGAAGGGTGCACTTGCAGGCTCCTCTGAGCCATAGACTTCTAGTTTTTGTTTTGATATTTGTTTGGATTCTGGAACTTTTGATGCCATGGATTTCATATTCCATGACTTTTGTATACATTTGACAATATTTATATATCTAAGTGTGTTATTTCGTTCAGCTACAATTTGCATTTATACTTATGTGATCGATGTATACTTGTGTATGTGATCAAATTAGCTTCTATTTGATGATGTTATTGTGTCTTTAAGGTTTATTTATTAAAGGGTGTATGAAACAAGTTTTAAATCCTTAAAAATCTCTGAATTTCTTGGGTTTTTCAATTTGCCGAGTCTTTGCCAAGTTTTTGCCAGTCCAAAATCAGCTTGCCGAGTCCGAGTCGAGTAACTATGGTCCAGACAGCTATTTGATCCCAGCAAAAGGTACGGCCTCTATGATGTATGGCCAGCCTATAGAAGCATATCAAAATACCAAATAAGATTCACAAACTGCCTCTGATGTCTTTACCTTGATCTGCTCACAAAAATTTGAATGATATTATCATTAAATCTCCTCCAAAATGCATCAATCGAATCACAATGCGAAGCCCCTGGATGAGACTTCTCGCAACTTGCCTGATGTTGTCTTCCAAACACGAAGCGAGTGATTCCACAGAGGTTTTCGTCTCTGCAAAACCCTTATTAGAGCCCAAAAGCCAAAGCTCAAAGCTCACGACAAGTATTTTTGCAAAAGTGAATGGATACCAAAATGAGCTCACAATTCTCTTTTTGTGCCTTGGCTTCCAATGCCCCAAAAGGAGGATTATTTTATTATTTTGTTTTATTAAATCAAGTCCCATGTCTCCTCATGGGTGAGTGCCCAACTCCTAGCACCATAATTTTTTTAAAACAACTTATAACATCGTATAATAGTCACTTTAATAAATTAAAGTAACTATAGCCTTTAAAACTATTATAAGTTAAATATTTAATTTAACTTATACTTCAACATATAACTCCATGGCCAACTTGAAAACCAAATACCATGTGCTAGGTGCTCCAACTAGCAGTGCTAAAAATAGAAAGTTGGGCCAACACCACCCGTGATCCTCCTGCCTGACTTACTATAAATAGTAAGTCCTAGTAAATGACCCTAAATAGGTTCTCTAACCAACTCCATTAGCCTACGGGAACCCTGGAATAGGCTAATCACCTCATCTGTCTGTCCGGGCTAAGAAGGGGACATTACAGTTTACCCTCCCCAAAATTGCTTGTCCTCAAGCAATCTCAGCTCAGGATGCCGCAATATCTGCTCACTCTCCCACGTTGCATCCTCAACTGGCAATTTTTTCCATTTCACCAGGTATTCTTTGATGATCCTTTTCCTGAGATTCCTTTCTTGGGTGTCAATGATAGCTTCTGGAACCAGGATTAGCTTCCCTTCCTCATCTAATGGTGGAAGCTCAGCTGAAGGAACAACATTATGCCCAAGTGCTTTCTTAAGTCTGGATACATGAAACACACTGTGCACTCGACTATCTGCTGGTAGGTCTAGTTCATAAGCTACTTCGCCCACTCTCTTGGCTACTCTAAACGGACCATAAAACCTGGGTTTAAGTTTTTTTGCTCCAGTCCTTTTGAGAGTGGATTGCCTGTATGGTTGGAGTCTCAAGTAGACCATATCTCCAACCTCGAAACTCCTCTCTATTCGGTGCTAGCCTGTATAGAGCTTTTGTTGATTTTGTGCTTGTTGCATGTTCTCCTTGAGCTCTCTCATGATATCCTGGCTATCCTGCAACACGTCCTTAGCTCTTGGCACTCTGCTGTCATCAAGTAGCAAATCTGTGAAGTTAGGGGCATCATATCCATATAGGGCCCTGAATGGAGTCATCCTGATAGACATATGATATGTTGTGTTATAGCAGTACTCCCCTAGGTGCAACCACTTAATCCATGCTTTTTGCTGCCTCAACACAATTCCTGAGATACCCTTCCATCCATTTATTCACTATCTATGTCTGACCATCAGTTTGCGGGTGGTAACTGGTACTGGGAGTAAGTTCATTGCCACACAATCTGAACAACTCCTGCCAAAACAAGCTTAGGAACTGCTGTCCCTATCGCTCACAATGCCTCTGGGTATCCCATGTAATATGAAAATCTCCTTGAAGAAAAGATCAGCTACCTGTACTGCTGCATGGGTCACTGATATGGCAAAGAAATGTGCAAACTTGGTCAGCCTGTCGACCACTACAAAGATGCAATCCTTCCCCTGTACTTTTGGTAGCCCAGTGATAAAGTCCATGGAGATATATTCCCACTTTTGATTAGGAATTGACAAAGATTGTAATAACCCTGCTGGATAAGTATGTTCATTTTTATTTTGCTGACAGATAGAGCACTCTCGAACATACTTAAGGACTTCATTCTTAAGTCCTTTCCATGTAAAACGTTCCCATACTTGCTTGTAAGTCTTGAAAAACCCGGGATGACCAGCCATAGGTGTGTCATGGAAAGTCCTTAGAAATTTGCTTTTGAACTGAGAGTTAGGCACCAGAAATATTCTATCCTTGTAAATAATCAAATCATTTACCACAGAATACCTGTCATCATGTATGGTGCTCTCTATGATTCCTGCTGCCCAAGAATCCTTAGCATATTCTGCTGAAATTGACTCTCTCCAATTAGTAGATATCTCCCTTAGTAGACACAAGTGGGGTCTCTTGGATAAAGCATCTGCAACTATATTCTTCTTACCTTTGACATACTCGATGTCAAAGTCATATGCCTGAAGCCGACTGACCCACTTCTGTTGTTGATCATTCAAATCCTTCTGGTTCATAAAATATTTAATGTTGTTATGATCGGTTTTGATTATGAATTTGCCACCAATCAGATAGGGTCTGAATTTGGCCAATGCATGCATTATGGCCAACATCTCTTGGTCATACACCGAGTAACTCTTCTCCACACCCTTGAGCTTCTTGCTCTCAAATGCAATGGGGTGTTTCTCATGCATTGATACTGCACCTATCCTCTCTCTTGATGCATCACACTCCAATTCGAATGACTTGTAGAAATCGACGATTGCTAACACTGGGCAAGTAGACATCACCTGTTTGAAGTGTTCAAAACACTTCTGTGCTGAATCTGTCCACACAAAAGCTCCCTTCTTAGTTAAATCTGTAAGTGGAGCCGCCGTCTGAGAGAAGCCCTTCACGAACCTCCTATAGAAGCCACATAGCCCAAAGAACCCCTTGAGCTGAGTAAGGTTCGTCGGTGTAGGCCATTCCATGATAGCCCTGATTTTCTCTGGATCCACCCTCACAGTGCACACCATCTGCACTGATTATGTGACCTAGATAGAGCAACTCTGTCATGCCGAAGTCACATTTGGACTCCTTGGCATACAAGGACTCACTCTCTAATATGCTCAAGACCTCCTCCAGATGTCTCATATGCTCTTCCCATGTTCTGCTGAGGATTAGGATGTCATCGAAGAAGATCAAAACAAACTTCCTCAATTGTTTCCTGAAGATTTGGTTCATATAGCTCTGGAAAGTAGCTGGTGCATTTGTCAATCCAAACGGCATCACCAAAAACTTGAAGTGGCCGTAATGATACCTGAATGCTGTTTTTTCTGCCCTCCCGCATCTTGATCTGGCGGTACCCTGATCTCAAATCTATCTTAGAAAAATAACATGCCCCGTGAAGCTCATCTATCAACTTATCAATGCGGGGAATAGGATACTTGTTTTTGATGGTTTTCTTATTCAAAGCTCTATAGTCTATGCACATCCGAATGGTCCCATCTTTCTTTTTGACAAGAACTACTGCAGAAGCAAATGGGCTCTTACTCGGTCTGATGTGCCCCATCTCCAACAACAGCTCCTTAATAGTTTTTTCTATCTCATCCTTGAGCCTCTTAGGATGACGATAGGGAGTAGTAATTACGGGCTTGGACCTGTCCTCAAGCTCGATGACATGCTCGGTGCCTCTATCAGGTGGTACTCCTGGTGGTATACTACCAAACACTTTGCTGTGTTTGGTCAACAACCTTTGTATATCTGGATAATAGCTGTTCTTTCGCTGCTGGGGAACCTTTGGCATAATTAGGCATTCAGCTGCCCACTCTACCTGATCATGTCTCAACATTCTCTCCATCCTCTTGAGAGAGACTACTCGAGGCCCTCCATCTGACAATGCTCTAAGCACTATCTTCTTTCCATTGGACTTGAATTTCATTTCCATATTCCTTAGGTTCATAGTGAACTCTCCAATGGTCATCATCCAGTGCATGCCCAACACCACATCGGTGTCACCTATACCCACAACATAGAAGTCATCTTTGAGCTCATACTCTCCAAGCCGTATGCTCAACCCAGAAATCTTTCTAGTACACGTGAGTTTGAAGCCATCTGCTACCATTACCTTGAAGCCTTCAAACTCCTCTGTTTTGAGTCCTCGTTTGGCCACCAACCCCTCATCAATGAAGTTATGTGTCACACTTGTATCAATAAGGGTGATGATGCGTTGCCCCCCTAGGACTCCTCCAACTCTGAAGGAGCCAACTTTCTGGAAGCTAGAAAGTTGTGCCATCACTCCCTCACTATCACTATTGCCCTAAGATGCATTCTCATCATCACTGTCCTCCCTATCTAATGGTTGATCCGATTTTTCTGAATTGGATTTTTCAGCAGAAAAGTACTCAATCTGTTTTGCTTTTGTAATGTGTCGTACCTGTTGGTTTTTTTATGATCTTTTTAGTGTTATTTTAAATTTTAATTTGTGTTCTTTCAGAGTAGAGAGAAGATGCAGAAGGGGTTTCAGTTTTCTCGAGATGTTTGTTGCCGGAACAATACAATATAGCATATATAGTGAAAACCCAGAAAATGTACAAGGAATATGAAGGACCAAGTTCATATATCAGCAAATAATGAAGTTCTAACACATACCCATGTTCAGATTTGTAACTTCAGTTTTATGCTATTGCCGGACCAGCAACTGGGTATAGCCAGAATCACTCCAGAATCATTACAAAGGATAGCAAATTGATATACAATGCAATGCTCAGGTTCTAAGACCCTAGACACCACCAATGGAGTATATATTTCTGCTGTAAGCACAAGAAATGGCTGCCAAAGACCCCACGTCCTCTGTGTGTAGTTATACGACCGAGCTGGGAGTGCAATCTGCAATATAAACAACTGGAAACTCCTCAAGATAGCTCTGAAATGACCTGCACCTTGTCTACAAGGCTGGACGACCAAGAAGTGATGGAGAATATGCAAAGAATCACACCAAACAGCCATCTATGTGGTATGGCCTGGCTGCACATGGTACGACCAGCAAGAGGGATTTACAATAGCCTCCAAACCTTAAACAATCTCATCAAAATCTGCAGTCAACAATGATATCAGCTGCTCCAAACATAATCTTAGAATGATATAACCCTCAAATCCTCAAAACCACAAAATATCAACTCCATTGAAGCCCACTTGCGAATATTGGATGTAGCCACCTCAATAGCACTTTTAGATGGTATTGAACATCTGTAGAATGCTGTTACTCAAGGAGGTTTTCGTCTCCAAGAGCCTCTGGTTCGAATCCTTCAAACCTTCACACCAAAACCCTAGCAGAGCCAAAGCATCAAATATCATAAACATCAAGCATAAACCAAATGACCTTTCTTTTCCTCGTTTATTTCCTTCAAGTTGGGCATTGGCTCAATAGAGGAAAAAATAACATTTTAAATTACTTTATGCTCTCATAGGGATGGGAGCCCAAACCCCAAAGTGACTCCTTTTTAATATTTCTTTTATAATTAACATTTATAAAGCCTATTTAAATAAACATACTATAACTTCAGACATTTAAAATAAATGTCAAGACGATGTCGGAATGCCATGATCTTTAGCTCACCAGAAAGGCCTCGACGAGACGAATATAACCCCACTCTGAAAATCTCTTTCTGGCACCAATCCAGAACTTACTAAAAATAGTAAGTATGAGTTTGAGCAAGCCAAGACACCACTGACAATTGCCAACTGGCACCAACTGATCTGAACCACTTCTACACCTCCAAATAACCCATCCAAGGCCAATTCACCCTGGTTCCCTAACCAAACTGTCAGTCTATGGGAACCCAATGATAGACTAACACTGTAGCTAGAAAGGGGACATTACAGTCCGCCCTCCCTAAGATTGCTTGCCTCAAGCAATCTCAGATCAGGATGCTCCAATATCTGCTTGTTTTCCCAAGTAGCATCCTCCACCGACAGGTTTTTCCATTTCACCAGGTATTCCTTGATAGTCCTCAAAGTGCGTTCCCTGGTATCAATTATAGCCTTAGGTACCAAAATCAATTTCCCCAACGCCTTCTTGAGGTGAGATACATGAAATGCATTGTGTACCCTGCTACCTACTGGCAACTCTAGCTCATAAGCCACTTCTCCAATTTCAATTTTCTTGGAGATCTTGAAAGGTCCATAGCAGTGTGGCTTAAGTTTCTCCGCTCCACTCTTCTTGAGAGTGGATTGCTTGTAGGGCTGCAGCATCAAGTATACCATGTCACCTATCTCAAATGATTGCTCAGTCCTCTGCTGATCGGCATACTGCTTCTGTTGATTCTGAGTCTTTTGTATATTCTCCTTCAAAGACCTCATGATATCTTGACTCTCCTGAAGAAGGTCTTTGGGCCTTAGGCACTCTGCTATCACCAAACAGTATATCAACAAAGCTCGGTGCCTCATACCCATATAAAGCCATGGAGGGTGACATCTGGATAGACATGTGATAAGTGGAATTATAGCAATATTTGCCCATGTGAAGCCACTTAATCCATGCCTTTTGCTGCCCTGCTACATAATTTCTGAGGTATCCTTCCACCCATTTATTGACAATCTCTGTCTGGGCATCTGTCTGTGGGTGGTAGCTCGTGTTGGGGGTGAGCTCTGTCCCTGTCAACCTGAAGAGCTCCTGCCAAAAATTACTTAGGAACTTGTTGTCCCTATCGCTCACAATACTTTGTGGCAACCCATGTAGACGGAATACCTCTCTGAAAAATAACTCTGCAACCTGAGCTATAGTGTAGGTGGTAGGAATGGCAAAGAAGTGAGCATACTTCGTCAATCTGTCCACTACCACATAAATGCAATCCTGACCCTGGACTTTAGGTAACCCTGTGATAAAGTCCATAGAAATACTATCCCATTTCCTCTCAGGAATGGGCAGGGACTGTAGTAGTCCACCTGGAAAAGAGTGCTTCTGCTTATTCTATTGGCATGTCGGGCACTCCCTCACATATCTCAACACTTCAGTTTTGAGGCCTTTCCAAGTGAAACGCTCTCTAACTGCTTGTATGTTTTGAAGTAACTAGGATGTCCAGCCATAGGCAAGTCATGGAATGCTCTCAAAACCCTCTGCTTCATCTCCGAACCTGGCACTAAGAAGATCCTGTCCTTGTAAATGATCACGTCATTTACCACTGTGTATCTGTCGTCCTTAACAGTGCCATCTATAATCCCAGTAGCCCATTTGTCCTTAGCATACTCTGCATATATCAGCTCTCTCCAATCATCTGAAATAGCACCTAGTGCACACAATGGGGTCTCCTGGACAAAGCGTCAGTAACTATGTTTTTCTTGCTTTTGACATAAACAATGTCAAAGTCGTAGGCCCGAATCTTGTTGACCCACTTCTGCTGCCTCTCATTCAGGCCTTCTGACCAAGGAAATGTTTCAGATTGTTGTGATTTGTTTTCACCACAAACTTACTCCTCACTAGATATTGTCTGAACTTAGCCAACGCATGCATGATGGCTAACATCTCCTTGTATATATTGTAGCTCCGCTCTACACCCCTCAACTTCCTGCTCTCATATGCTATGGGGTGTTTGTCCTGCATTATTACCGCACCAATGCCTTCCCCTGAGGCATCACACTGTAACTCAAAAGGTTTGTTGAAATCTGGAATAACCAACACAGGACAAGTGCTCATAATCTCCTTAAACTTATCAAAACACTCTTGTGTACCTCCTGTCCAACTGAATGCATCCTTCTGAGTCAAGTATGTGAGGGGGGCAGTTGATTGTGAAAACCCCTTTACAAATCTGCGGTAATACCCACAAAGACCAAGGAATCCCTTAAGCTGAGAGAGATTCTTTGGTGGTGGCCAGTCAATGATTGCCCGAATCTTCTCCGGGTCCACCTTCACACTACCAACACTAATAATATGACCCAAGTTTAACAACTCGGTCATCCCAAACTCACACTTTGATGACATTTTTGCATATAATGACTCCCGCTCTAAAATGCTCAAGACAATGTCAATGTGTTTCAGATGCTTCTCCCAAGTCTTGCTGTAAATCAATATGTCATCAAAAAATATCAGCATGAATCTCCTCAATTGTTCTCTGAACACCCTGTTCATACAAGATTGGAAGGTGGCTGGTGCATTGGTCAAATCAAATGGCATGACCAGGAAGTCAAAGTGCCCATAATGGCTGTAACATCACTATCCATAATACTCAAGTTTTAACATTAAACATGTATCATAATCAAATGATTAGTTAACAAAATGAATGAGTTAATCAAATTTGATCCCGAGACACATAATCTTTTCACCATTTAAGCATGTTAATTTAACCACGATATAACAAAGCTTACATTACAGTAATCATTTACAATCTTTAGTGAGTAACCATCACTAATCAAATACAATATATGCCCCAAGGCATCATAAATCAATTTATACATTAGAATAGACCAACTGGTCATAAATGCAAACACTGTATCTAGAACCAATGACATCTGTCTTAATAAGCCTCGGCTTGTCTCATGCTTGGGAAGGAGAGCATCACCCTGGTGCTTTACCTCCAACCACGGACCTGCGGTCCCTCGCTCATCTTCCTAACTGGAAGTGGCCCTACCATTTTCGAAAAGGTTAGACATTAGAACCCATTAGGTTAGCCATATGAGTATTTGGTGTTGTGGCCTTCCTAATGTCTCACGGTCACACACTATAGATCCACTCTAACTTGTATAACACTACTAGAGACACTAGGCCATCTGGAACACTGTGGACCGACAATGCATGCAGAGACGAATGCATTACTTTGGCCAAAGTTTTACATACATAGACGTTGCACAATGAATGTCGTCGTATGTCCACCACCCTAATTCGACTTATAAGCTGTCATGTCCAATAAGTTTTGAACGACCTTGTCTTTTAGGTCTAGTATGAGTGGGATCCATTCGATTCATTGTCCATACTTGGACATTCGACTCCCATCATAGGTTGGTTACGATTAAATAGGTTATCCTCGTAACGAGGAACTAGTGACTCCTCGTCACCTTGTTTGTTTTCATTTCGTATCAAATGCGACCATTTTGACCACCTTGGTCTCACATGGTTTACAATTTCAATAGCAAGTCATCACATATGATGAAATTAAATACATGTACTCAAGGCATACCATGCCTTAGTAGAGTAGATTAGTTTCATTAGGATTATTAGCTCTTCCTATCCTTATGAGCTTTAGGTGTTATTCACCAATCCTATAAGCTTACACTTAAGTAAGTAAAGTAATTATAACTCATAACATAAACAATAAGTCTTAATTAAGACACAAAGAACAAGTCTATACTCTTTTATAAGCACATTCTATCCGTTTCGTGATGAGACCATGCTCTCAAATGGTCTCACCACCTCCATATTTGAGGGTTTAAATATATATTCTTTGAGAGTTTAAGTAACCCTAGAAATGATTCATAGTCGGCTTTCCATACAAGCCCGACTTGGTATTAGTTTAAGTGTTGTAAACACACTGTCATTTAATTGCCTCTCTAGTTGTCACCATAGTCGGGTGACTATATTATTGATAATATTGCCTCCACGGCTCTGACTACAGTCAAGTGATTGTATTATTCATTTATGACTATAATCATTCTGGAGTTATTCTTTACTCCATTCGAGAGCTCTTAAGCTCTAACTACGTCATTATATGACGTGTGTTTATCATGCATTGATAACAAGCTCATCCATAACGGTTTTGAGCACTGCAAAATGTAAAATGTATTATGGCTGGGTCGTAAGACCCTAGCTCAGATATAGAAAAGAATTCATTTCTAAAGACTCGACCTCGTGGCCTCAAGCAAGTTTTCACAAATAAAGCATGGTGCAGTTGTTGCTTGGCTTTTAATCCTCAAGCTTAGCCACCGGTAGGAATACAATACTTCACTGCCTCGGCCTCACGGCCTGGAGCGCAGTCTCAGATAAGTTTTCAATGTATCAACACTCGGCCATACGGCCTAAAGTGTAGTCTCAAAAAGATTACAGTGGGTTTCAAAGCTCGGCTTCATAGCCACGAGTTCATTCATATGGAAGTTTATTTGTGTTGCTAGCTCAACAATTATTGCTTCGAGCCTATTCTCATCATAAAGATAACATGGTAAGCTCGGCCTAAAGCCTTGAGCCATAATATGAAATACAACTTAGAAACATTGATAGCTCGGCTGTAACAGCCTTGAGCCGCACCTATGAAAAGATTTACATATATCATGGCACGGCCTCGTGAGTTAAACATATGATAAAACCAATAACATCACACTCTCTAAAAGAGATTAAACACAGTCTAGGTTCAATATATCGAAGATAAATAGGACTTTGTCCACCATAATACCTGGACAATACTTTCGATGGGAACGTCATTCCAGTCCTAGTCTCCTACGAGCTACACACAACTTCAAATCTGCCAGTGCTATCTCTCTGTAGCTTCTGCCACCCTGCTCATAAACCCAACACATGAACTATCCAGCAATAATCTACTACCAAAAAAGATGAGTAATCAAAGCTTGGTAATCCGGCCGACTCTTGGCATGCCCTTTTGGAAGGTAACTACCTTTCCGCTTGATCTGTTCCACAAAAAGTGGCTTGATCCAGGCATCGTGCAAGATGGGATGAGCTCAAAGCTCTCCATCATTTCTCAAGGCCGACCAAAACAAATTAAAAGCATTCGATAATAATCGAATCTTATGATAAGTAAAATAATAATAATATATTATTGCAATTCAACCTATAAAAAGGTTTTCATCCTTAGGGATTATCACAATATAATAGAAAACACAAATTGGGTCACAACAAGATCGTCGGTTGTCGGGGTCAAGTGTTACTCCCCCGAAATCGACTATCCCCATTAGTCAAATGATTAGGGAAATATTAATCCCCGAGAACAAAAGGATAATGAGAGACCTCCTCGTCTCTTAACATTATCGTCTCTTGACTAGGGTTGATGCTCCAAGTACATCGTTTGGTCGTCGCAACTTGTTGTGATAACACCAACGACATAACGACTTACAAAGAACATGGAAGCTGAAGAAAAGAGACAAGACACAAGGCAACTTACGAAAGGGTTTAGAAGGACATAAAAGTCGATACTCAGATGGCCAGTCAACCTTTTTGCTTTCCCAACGTCTAACCATTCCTCCAAGATGATACTCTCCTTCCTTCTTCGAAGGATGTTCGTTTTCTTGTTCACACTTAGGACCACAAGATCATGATCAATGTATCATTATCATGTCTCTTAATATAAATCAATTAATTTACAAAACTAATTAACATCAATAACTACTTCATAATCAAGAGTTAAATTAGATATTTCCACAATAACAAATCAATTAACTATGACTAATCTTGATTATCATGCCAAGTTAATGCTTAAGTCTAATTGTAAGTTGGGGATGTAACAATGGCATCCGAAAGCTGTCTTCTCTACATCTTCATCCCTGACCTGAATCTGGTGATACCCGGATCTCAAATCTATTTTGGAGAACATGCCTCGTGCAACTCATCTATCAGCTCATCAATGTGGGTTATGGGGTATCTGTTCTTGATGGTCTTTTTATTTAACTCTCTGTAGTCAATGCACATTTTAAGAGTTCCATCTTTCTTCTTCACCAAGACCATTGATGAGGCGAAGGGACTTTTGCTTGGCCTTATGTGCCCCATCTGGAGAAGCTCTTTGATAGCTTTCTCGATCTCATCCTTATATCTCTTTGGGTGCTTGTAATGTGTAGTAATCATTGGCTTAGCACCCTCCTCCAACTCAATAATGTGCTCAATACCCCTATCAGGGGGTTTACCTGGTGGTATGTCACTAAACACTTTGGTGTGTTTAGTCAAGAGAGCCTGTATGTCAGGTGGATACTCACGCTTCTGTTGTTCTGATATTGCAGGCATCACCATCACCTCTGTTGCCCACTGCACCTGATCATGACGAATCAATCTCTCCATCCTCTTGAGTGAAACCACTCTCAATCGACCATCTGAAATGCCCCTGAGCACATGTCGTACCCCGTTCACCTCAAACTTCATCTCCATAGTCCTCAAGTTGAGTGTGAACTCTCCAATGTCATGCAACCATCGCATGCCTAACACCACATCCATCTCACCCATGCTAACAACATAGAAATCTGACGGGCAAGTATAATTGTTCAATAGTATGGTGAGATTAGGTATCCTCCTAGTGTAGGTGAGTACAAATCCATCAGCTACCCTCACCTTAAATCCTTCAAACTCTTCAGTCTTCAACCCTCTCTTCGCAACCAAGCCCTCATCTATGAAATTATGAGTGGCACCTGTGTCAAGTAATGTAATCACTCGCTGTCCACCAAGTACTCCTCTCATCCGGAATGATCCCTCTTTGAATGCTTGAGAGATGCGTTGTAGGTAGGGCTGTCTCCTCCTCCTTATCTGATGCTTTAGATGCAACATCAGTCACTGAGTCATTATCTTCTGATTGCTACTCCGAATGTGTCTCTGATTCTACGGACTCATTTGCTGAAAAGTATTCCAATTGTTTGGCTTTTCCTTGGGCAGCACATTTGTGCTTAGGATCCCAAGGCTCTTGGCAGTGAAAATAGAGCTTCTTCCTCCTGAGGTCATTCAACTGGTCATTATCCAACCTGGAAGAACTCTTGTGCTGCTATCTGGAATCTCTCTGAAAATGTCTTCTGTCCTTCTCCTTATCTCTCCTATGCTGAAAACCCTTGGACTGAAACTTATTTCTCCAAATAGAAGACTCCATATCACGGGCCTTTTTCATGGCCTCTTGTAATGATGCAGGGTCTAAACCCTTAACCCAACCTTGTAGAGGATTTGTCAATCCATCAATGAAGAGCATGATCAATCTACGCTCTGAAATGTCTGAGACGATCACTGAAAGGTCCTGGAACTCTGATATGTATGAATCCACTGATCCACTCTGTCTGAGTTGAGCCAACTCCTTAAATTGCAGTTCTGGGTCCTTTTTATCAAATCTGTCAATGAGTCTGGCTGTGAACTCCACATAGGAAGTAATTTGGTCATGTCCCAAGGTGACCTTTCCGTTGCTCCACCATTTATGTGCACTGTCCTCTAAGTGTAAGGCTGCATATGTAATGGCATCCGTCTTTGGCATGGGGCTAATCTGGAGATAATTGTCTAACTTTTGGACCCAAGCTCTAGCAGAGGTTTTACCTGACCCGTCAAAGTAAGGCAAGGTCATTTTGCTCACTTTCTTCTAAAGCTCTTGGTTTTGTTGCCTATTTCCTCTGTAGGGTCTATGTTTCATTCTCAGATCTTAATACTCCCCAAATGTCATTTCGGCTTTGAACTCCTTGTTGGATGCTCTCCAATCTCTAAGAATCTCCTCCTAGAAACCCAGTTGTGTGGCCTCCTGCTCAAGAACATTGTTCCTAGGTGCAAACACAGGAATGCCAGGTTTGTCACTGGTTGTCAACTGGGTAGCCCTATTGTTGGTGACTGAAGCTTCGCCTTCATCTTCTCTGTCTCAATGTCTATCCCCATTATGCCTATCACCATTTTGCTTGTCACCATTCAGCCTATCACCATTGTGTTTATCACCTCCCAGATTGATCCTGTTTCTGTCTCCGAAGTTGCTCCTGTTTCTCCCATTGTTGTTATTATTATTATTGTCTTTGTTGTTGTCTCTGTTATTCCTCGCATCACGAGGTATCAACTAGGTGAGAATTTGGGCCAACTCTGTTTGTGACTCTCTCAATTTTGCTTGCGACACTCGCATTGCCCTTTCTATAGCAAGTTGTCCTCTGGCCAACGAGTTTAGGATTTCTGGCATGCTAGGTTCTTCGTGAAATGTCCCACCCCAGGTGGACACTTGCAAACTATAATTTCTGCCTGTATAATTTCTCTTGGGTTTTTTTTTGAGTTTATGCTTGTTTGGGGTTTAGGTTTTCATTGCATGTTTTGATATTGCTTTGATAACATAGAAAATACACCATATATTGAAAATCCATAAAATATACAATGAATATTCATAAACTAACAATGACCCAGATCGTAAAAATTGCTAAAACTAATAACAGAGACATACCCATTTTGAAAACTCCAACTTCGCATTATTGCCGAACTTGGGCCAGCATTACATACATTGGAGAATCATCGATCCTCACATGCAATGAAAGTTATTAACAATATCAGCTCTGCAATATTAAATGGGACCTCAGATGCCAATAATAGATGATGTGGAAGCCAAGTATGAAGGTGGAATTCTACCTAAAGAAACCCACGACTTAGGCTGTGAAGTACGGCCTTGCTGGTATTGAATATCAGCTTCTAACAGCTGCAAACCCCTTCCAAATTACTGCTGTCTAAACTGCAAAGTGCTGTCTGATATAGGTGACCATGGATGAGTAGAAAGATACCACAAAGACTCACAAATCCTCCAATAAATGGTACGGCTGTACTAGCAGATGTACAGCCCAGCAATGGGTAAGAAATGCAGTCCAAAATCGCCTTCAAAATGATATAGATCTGCCACTAATCACTTAATCCCTCAGCTGCAAAAGATGATAATAAATTTTGGTTCAAACCCTAAATTAAATCTTCTCAATTGTACTCCTGAATGAAGCCAACTGGATGAGCAAACTTCAGCTGATGTTGCGCAACCTCAGATTGTTGAACAATGAAGAATTGCACATTCTCCAAAGTCTGAAACGATGCCAATCTGCAGAAACCCTAGGTCTCCTCTCCACACAACTAAAAATCTCCAAGTATCAAAATGATGAAATGCTCATGAATGAATTTTCATTTGCCTTTTGAGTCTTTATATACTTCTCCAAACACAAGTCGATCCCAAGATGTGCTTTTTGAAATCATTGAAAATGATATTCATGTTTGCACGTTAACTTTATAAAATATTTCAATATTTGGGCGCCCATACCAAGGTAATAATTAATTTGTAATGTCCCCTTCTTGGAAGCAAAAAATTTCACAACCTTGCACAAAATTTCAACTCATCAAAAGAGAACATTAGTAATCTACTTATCATTTATTTCAACATATAATCATTAAGACTATAACACATTGATCATATTCACATTATATAATTCACTTCGTCATCATGCATTATAACATTTCCAATTCATAAACCCATTCACATATATGTTATGCATTTTCATCAATTGTTCATGATATGGCTCGGGAGGGACTTAAGGTAGACTCGAGCGTTAACCAACTCTCGATGACCAAGTATGACTTCATTAGGGAGATAGCCCAACCATCTCTTATAGGGGCCCAAAGGTTTCACTCACACTCGGAGTACCTCACCATTTGGCTCGTGGGATTTCACTCACACCCGGAGTACCTCATCTAGACGAGGGTCACCTTCCGTAGAGCAATTAACTTTGCAAGTTACTTCTAGGCCCAAGGATTTCACCCACACCCGGGGTACCTCATCACTTGGCTCGAGGGACTTCACTTGCATCCGGAGTACCTCGTCCAGTCGAGGGTCACCTAGGCTCATTCCAGCTACTCCCAACTACGTCCTACCCAAAAAGGTGATAGAGGGGTTAATGGTAGAGTCCTAGTCGACTCCGAGCATATCATAAACTTGTCTTTCCATTGATCATATTATTCCTCATAGGCAGCATATTTGCCCTCATTTTCATTACTATAACATTCCTTTATGCCTTTGATAATAACAGTCCAATATCATTTTTCATGTAGGCATTGTTTACGTAATTCATTTGTCATGGACATATCATTATGATGTATATAAACATATCTAATTCTAATCATGTATTACTTAATCAATTCAATCAGATTTTCATCGAACTAAGATTTTTATTAATGACTGGTTCACATATTTACATATTAAATTCTGGGTTCATATCATTTCAATCATAAACATGGACTATAACATCAATCAGATAACATTCCCTTTCATCATTATTGCAAGTCATAATATGATACGACTACTAAGACTAATCACATGAAGCAATGTATCTTTTCCAAGTATATATGTTCAGCATATCTGGTTCCATATCTAATTCTATCATTATCTGATTCTATCATATTTATATCTGATTCTATCATTTTTATATCTGATTCTATCATTTCTATATCTGATTCTATTTTTATATCTGATTCTATCATTTCTATATCTGATTCTATTATTATCAGAATTCAACATAAGTTACTCATAAAGACAAGGTAGAATATAGATATCAGATTTAGCATTTTATGGATAAGAAGCAGTAGTGTATACCTTTCACTGCCTGTCACAATTCGATATGGACAATCGGCTGTGTTAACTTCAGTTTGATGGATGAGATCCAAGTCCGACTTGGTTGAAATAATATTCTTTTTGTTAGATGGACTGCGGGCTTATGAGGGTCCGTTGAATGTTTTATGAATAATATGAGGTGGCTGCTGCAGAACCTGTTTTGTTTGCTGAAGCTGAAATTCCTTGAAGATATTCGATGATTTCTTGTATGCCCCTCTATCCCAATCCGCCGATCATACTTATACTTTCGCTAGCCCTTGATTGTGTCCCTTCGAAGAGATGCAACCTTACCCTTCACTAAACGTTGCTATTGTATTATTTATGTTAGGTGCTGTTGTGACCAAAACACACCATCGCCCTATTACAAATAGGGACCCCCTCTTTTTTTGCCTTAGGTTAGATCGGGTCTTTCAGAGTTCTGCTTTTGATCTTGTTTTGAGTTGTGAAGGGGATTACATGTGGCATCTCTTTTGTCTTTTGCGTGGCATTTGATCTCCGATCCAGTAGCTTCATTTGATTGAATCCTCATGGTGATTCCTCTGTGGGTTATGGTGTTTGATAGTCCGATATTGTAAGGTGTTGTTAAATGAAAATGCTTAAGTCTTCAATCAAGACTCAAAAAACTTGATCCAATGCGCTAACTTAAGGAGTTTTGATTAAATACTTGGATAAGTTTAAAGAGGATCTTAAAATCTTCATCTGATGCGCGCTTTGGGGAAGGGAAAAGGTGAACTTTGAGAATCATTTGAAGAGGATCCAAATCTTTGATGCAATGCGCCAAGATGGAGAGAATCATTTTGAAGGTTCAAATACAAAGTCTCAAGTAAGAGAGATCTAGATCTTATCTAATGCTTTACCTTTTGATGAGGTTAAATTGAAGTCTCATGAAGGATTTTTTTTGAGGAGAAGATCAAGATGTCCAAGTGCTGCGCTAACCTCAAACTAGAGACTAAAACCTTCATCTGATGCGCTTTTGTCTTGCTTTAAGCATCAAGCAACTAAAACTTCCAACCAATGCGCTAGCCTTAGAGATAAGTTTTGAAGTATGGCATTGTTGATTCTAGAAGATTCCAAAGGTCTGATCTAATGCACCACTTCAATGAAGAAGGTTGAAAGCATTTCAAGAGTTCAATAGGAGCCAAAAAGTTTCATCCAATGCGCCAAAGGTGATTCGGAAAGGTTAAGTTTGTTATGGATGGAATGAGGATTCAAAATCTCCAACCATAGCGCCTTTACAATGGATAATTCAATCGGAGTTTATAGAAGCAATACGCCCAAAGCCCAAGAATCTTTGAAGTAGGTTTGTGAGCAACTTCTAAAGAAATCTTAAGCATTGCGCCATCTCATGAAAGAGATTGAAGTCTGATATTGAAAGCATTTCAATGAAGATATCAAATTGCTAGTCTAATGCGCCCCACCTATTGGCTGCTTTGAAGATGACTTCAAATCTAAGTTCTTGTCAAACAAATATCCAAACTGTTCATCCAATGCGCCACTTAAAGAGGGATAAATTGCAAGCATTTTGAAATCTTTCAAGAGGGGAATCCTAAACATTTTTCTGATGTGCCAAATCTTCCAATGAAGTTCAGATTTTAACTTGGTAAAAGACTCAAAGCAAAGCTGAAATGTCAGATCTAATGCGCCAAGGGTAAAGGGGAGATTTAGTTTGGAAATGGGATAATAAGAAGTATCCAAAATCCCAATTGCTGCGCTGATGTTGACAAGTTGTGGAGTCTTTTTAAAGAAGCTCAAACTCTTAACCGATGCGCTCAAAGTCACAAGGCATCCTCCAAGTGGAGATCCATATCCAAATCAAGAGTTGTGAAGTGTGGAGGAGCAATCCTTCAAATGAGATGAAGATCCAAAATCATCAAGTGATGCGCCACCCAAGTAAAAGGGTTGAAAAGCATTTCAAGAGTTTAATGAGGACCCAAAGTTCCCAACCATTGTGCCACCTTAAGTTGAGGGTAAATGCAAGTTCAAAATAAGGTTCAAAAACTTCTCAAAGAGATATCAAAATGCTAAGCTAATGCACCTAATCTAAGTGCACTACTTTGGAGGAATAAGTTGAAGTAGATTGAAGATATGAGAAGAAGATCCCAAAATTTTCATCTAGAGCGCCAAAACCATGAAGAGCATGAAAATTCCAACCAATGCGCCAATGGTGATGAAAAGGCTGAGTTTGTAAGTGAATAGAATGAGGATCAAAATGCCTTATTAACCAAGGATTAGAATCAAGATTTGATGCGCCATGATGAAAGATCAAATTTAGGTGAAGAGAAATGTTGTCAAGAAAATGTTGAAATCAGGAGAGATCAAATTCTTGATCTAGTGCGCCATCTCAATGGGAAAGGTTGAGAATGTTTTAAGAGTTTCATAGAGGATCCAAATGCCTCAACCACTGCGCCCCTTCAAGGATGGAAATGGATGTAGCATAAAGTCAAGTTCTAAACACTTTTAAGAAGTTCCCAAGTTATTGAACTGATGCGCCACCATTGATAAGTTTCTTGACTTTATTTCAAAGAGGATTTGAGTTCTTGATCTAATGCGCTAGGAGGGACAAATTGATTTCAAGTATCAAAGCGCCAAGTGTGTTATAAGTTTAAGATGAATGCAGATCCTTTAACTATAAGTGCCTTCCACGAAGAGACAAGATTTAACTCTTCAGACTCATCAAGGAGAAACTCAAATAACTTCCATCTAGTGCGCTTATCCTTAGAAGATCTGAGATAGCTATCTAATGTGCTCAAAGCAAGGAGAGATCACAATGTTCATCCAATGCGCCCTTCTAAAACTTAAAAACCAGACTTGATTTCCATTGAAATTTGCACCAAATTTAATATAAAATGTATAAATTAAATGTTTTTCAATGCATTAAATGGGGTCGGCCCAGGCAGATTGGTTTGTTTTAAATGCAAATTATATATATATCTGCCTTTTAGATTTCATTTCATCACTCATTAAGGAGCAAATTCGCCTCAAGCAGCAGAAGCAAAGTGATATCCTAAGAAGAATAAGTCTGATTTTTATCAAATTGGGTCTGAATTTGATCAATTTTTTAAGACATTCATCCAAATCAGTCTTTTGAAAGTCTGGTTTAGAGGTAAAATCCTAATTTCTCCTTCATTTTCAGCAGGTTCATTGAGTTTTAAACAGAAAATTGTCTAAGTGTTAATGAAATTTGCATGAAAGGATAGTTAATCATGATGATGAAAGGTATGATCTTCTTGTGAAACTCTATTTTAGAACCTTAAAAAATCAGAATTGTGATATAGAAGGCTGAAGTGAGTTGATCATTTATATTTGAGGTTACTTATTCATGTCTAGGTTGTAGGGTCATGGCGATGACATCGAAGGAAAGACAAGCAAGGATCCGCATGGATGCTAAAGGCAAAGTCCCGGAATCAAAGCTCATTTCAAGATAGACGAACATCGGAGATACGAACATGGGCAACAACAATCTAGAAGATATCAAGTCCGTGCTTTAGGAAATTGCTAGAGCCATCGTAAGGAGTGGAGCTATTGAAACTGCTTGTTTTCCGCCGGTTCTACCTTGTCCAGAAATGATCATAGAATATGTTAAGAAGTGTGACAAGGATACTAAGCAAATTATGGCCAAAGATGGAACAATGCTAGCTTACTTGCAAAAGGAGGCAATTGAAGACACCTTCAACATTCCAACCAAAGACAGGATGATCGGCATTTCCATACGCCAGGGTCAACAAGAATATGATGCTGATTCAAAGAAGAGATTGCAAGAGATGAAGAGGGAATGGATGACAAATCCATCCATGAAGTTTAATATAAATAACCCTCCACAATTTCACAAATCAGACTTTCATCCGGAGATTGGATACTTGATCATGTTCCTCAACAGAGTAACATGTATGCCACAATTAGCAATCTTTCAGTCATGGATGTATTCTTTCATCAAGCTGGTTCTCAAAGGAAAGATGATTGATTGGGCCAGACTCATCAGTCAAAGCATACATGAGCAGCTCATCAACTTTTGAAGTACTAAGTCATTCCATATGAGTTCTTATGTAGTATATCTTCTAGCAAGGAATGAAGTTTTTTAACTAGAAAAGGAGAAGTTGGAATTGGACCAAATAAGTATTTGTCACATCAATGTTATCCTTAGTTACATTTCAAGAACATCAATCACTATATGAGGTTCAATGATGCATTCGCTATGTTCATATTGAAGAGATTGAGAGGAGAGTTCCACAAAAGATTGTCATTTCCAGCAAGGGAATTCATCGGAACATATGGACATTGGTATACACAGCATGAAAGATATACATACATAAGGATCTAGGGTTTCACATCTTATCCATACAGGTTACCGAGATATCCAACCAATAGGATGGTGATGTTGGAAGTTTCAAGGCAACTCCTGGAACTCATTAGGCTGCAAAAGTTGAAGAAGAAAGGAGGGATTCAGTTTCCACTTGTTCTTGGACAAAATCTTGAGTGTCCATCATTAGCAGCGGCTGAATATTCTGAAACGGAGCTTCAGGCATATCATTTACAAACTCATGGCACCAAAAGGCTTAATTTTGATCCTTTTAAAGTTTGCTGGAAATACAATAGAGAGTACAGGCATGTCATGCAGTTAGAAGATCATTGGGCAAATGTAAAAGATGAAAATGATCTTCGAACACTCAAGTGTTCAAGACTTACATGGGATCTAATAAGAGCATCCAAGGTATTCCGAATCCTGGATTAGTTCATTGAAGATGATACTATGTTGATAGACGAATTGGAAAAGATAAAGGATTTGCCCTATACAGTTGATTGGTCAAAGAGGGATGTATCTGAAGAAGAGTTAATGGAGCCAGTCCTAGCTATGACACAAGCATGTATAACTCAGCTGCTACAAGAAATGAATGAGGAAGGACAGGTTCTTACATATAATAAGATGGATGAAGAAGAGTCAGAATAGCATAGTGCACATAGTGGACTCCAGCACAGTGGAAGTGATCAAGGCAACAATTAGGCTAAGAAAAGGAAAAGACCAAGTCAGGACCAAGGAGAATCAAGTCAAAGACCTAAGAAGAAGAAGAATAGTCAATCTACTTCATCTAGTCTACAGGTAGGGACTTCAAATGCTCATATTCCAATACAAGAAGTTGAAGTAGTAGAAGAAACTATGGTGATTCCATCCGAAGAGATTCATTCAAGCCCAACTGTTGAAATAGAGGAAGATGATGTTGCTGATCAAGAAATGGAAGGACAAGCGGAATCTAATGAAGATGCAGCGCGTGTACAATACAATCAAGTACAAAGACAACAAGATCTTTCTTCGTTTCCATCTTGGTTGAGGCAAAGAATTGAAGAAAGTACAATCATAGAAACATATCAGCCTGCTCTAGTAGAAGAATTGCTTATGAGTGCACAGAAGAGTAATCAAAAGAAGAAAGCAGCTGTCTTTTCAAAAATTACTCAAGATCCTTCTGGAAATAGAGAAGTACATGTAGCTGTTCCTAGAGTCGAAGATCTAGAAGACATGGCACCTGAAGATTACAATGTGACTACTATTGATATGGGTCCAATCAAAGGAGAACAAATAGAGGAGGAACTTCAAGAATCAGTTAACAGTGGAAAAATCATGCTAAAACAGGAAAGAGAAGCTAAGCAAAAGGTGGAGCAAGACTTCAATACATTAAAGCAATATATTCAACAGGTCATGCAACCCATCCAACAGAAGGAAGTCACTCCAATACCTCCGTTCATTCTTTCACAAGAAACAGTATCACAAGTTGAAGGTATGAGAACTTCATCTCAGTTAATGAAGGGGTGGATAGAGAAGACAGAGGAGAAAGCATACATTTATCTTGAAGAGATTGTGCAAGTTTATGATAGAGTAATTAGCCTCAAGGATAGAGTTCAATCTCTGCTAAAGACATGTGCTGAGTTCAAGCCTATCAAGGAGCAATACATGCCACATCTCAAGAGTTTGATGGAAACTCCGATGGAAGATCTAGTTCAAGATAAGGTGGTTGATCAAAATACTTCACATGACTTCACCACTTGGTATTTCTCCTTTCACAACAAGGGGCAACTAGTTGATAAGATTGAGGTGGATATGTCTAGAATAAGAAGTGTTTTTCTAAGGACACAAAATCATGTGCATACTTTGTTGACAACAATATGCAATCCATATGGGGAGATCACCATTGAAAACATGAAGCAACAAGTCAAGACATTCTACTTTCAGGATGATGGGATTGATGAGGGACAATTGGATAACATATTCACACTTGCATTTCATCTTGGAGCAAACAAGTCATGGATAGCTGACTGGGAGAAGACACTTGGCATCTATGAGTTAGATGTGACAACTGCAGAAGGATCCATTAATGCTGCGACAAGTGTACCAATGGAAGATGTTGCTCAAATTGTGTCCAGATTCATTGCACTTCATAGTACTACCGTGTAAAAGGATATGATGTGGCGTCCTTATCTTCTTGGGAAACATGCCTTTGTTCCCTCTTTGTATGCTAAAAATAGAAGTTTGTTGTAACCACCTGCTTAGGTGGCATTATCTGGTCCATTGGTTTTGCCAATCGATCTTGACTTTTCATGTATTCTTGAGGTCTATATAAGGGCTCCTTTTGCTCTCATTTGTAAGATTGAAGACTCTGAAAATTGTTGCAAGAGCTCTCTGAAATAATATAAGACTCATTGTTTGGTGATTCTCTATATGTTTCTAAGTGTTGCATGGTTTCTGATTCCTTCAAGCGAATGTTAAGATTAGATTAAGTTTTCTTTTTAAGTGTTATGTTAGTTGGTGGAAGGTTTTATTATTGTTTGTGGTGAAATCTTTATGTTCACACCATTTGTAGTTTGTGGCTTGCAAATTGCAGTGTATGGTTAGTCTGAACAAATTGGGCTTAACTTTGATCTTTATGTTTGTTGAATTCTCATGAGCATAAGTGATTTGAATATCTTGTATAACCCTAGAAGATAGCATCAACCTTGTGTAGTTGTTTAATCTGGCAAAGCAAGAGTTGGTTTGATTTCACCTGAGCAGTAATCATCCCTTACATCTAGGATTAGATTAGTTTTACTAAACCCATCATCTTTTGTCTTTTCTTTTCGTCTGGTTAGAATTTAGGATCAAGTACTTCATTGCCATATCCTACATCGTAAGTTGTAGTAGTTAGATAATCTAAGTGTTTGCCTCCATTGAAACAACGAGTTGTTTGAACAATTGTGTAAGTCCCTTTGTGTTTATCAGCAAAATCATACTAAGTCATTGAGCTATCCATCACAAAATATAAGAAAAGGAACCTTGGAGTTGTCTCGTTTGATCACTTTGTTTAGCATTCGAGAGGCTTTGCTCAAGAGAGAGTTGGATACCTCGTGTTTTACTCTATTGTTGACTTGTTTAAAAACAATCATCAACAGGCGCTAATATTCCTTTATCAATTCGGCGGTCCTTAATTTCTTATTTATGTCTTGACGTCTTCTAGAGATTTGCGGATTTATACGTTCTCTTTCATTGTAATCTTTTCCTTTGGTTAGCCTTAGTTGAGCCACATAGTAGGATAATTGTGAAGACATATCGGCGTGGAAGACTCATAAGGAGATATTGAAGGCTCGAAGATACCTTTGGTGTGACTGAGAAACCATCTTGCATATCATTGAAGGCATTCGTTGAAGTCGTTGACTCATTATTAAGTTCTGTCCGTTGTGAAGATTATATTTACATTTTCCTGTGCGTCACATTGAGTCTATGTAATGTTCCATTTTTTGGTGCATTGATTATTGTGAGCATTTGTGCTTGTTCCTAGTCTCTTGGAGGCTATCCAACATGTTTAGGGAAGAACTCCAATGTTCTTGGAGTGGTCTTAGTCAGTCTGCAGAACAATTATTTGGGTTTTCCTTGTGTAAATGGATTATTTTTCATGGCTTTGAGCTCAGTTGATGTTTCGGGTAACAGTGTTGGTATCTGAAGTTTGATCGGGCTTCTGATTTGCTCTCCAAGATTCTTGGAAGAATTTTCTATTTTTGGAAAGTCATTCGGAAGGCATCGTTGCACATCCCAAACCTTACAGAGCATATTGGTTCAGTTTATTTTGCATTCGGAGGCCGTTTGGGATTTCCCGCAAAATTTAATATTTAATGAGCTATTTTAATTATTTTTTTCACTTAAGCTCCTAAGGGTGAAAAATAATTAAAATATTATTAAGTGTTATAGCTCATTTGAAAGGGGAAAATATATTCTTTTATGTAGGCACACAAAAATGAGCACTTAAGAGGAGGAAAAATGAGCACTTAAGTGGAGGAAAAAAGAAATAATTGAAGTTAGAAGGAAAATGCTATTATTTTCAAGAAATAATTCATTTCCTTTGTAACTCCTCCAATGCCTTATAAAAAAGAATGAGCTCTCATTTGGGAGGGTTATGTTATGCTTTTGGATTTGTTTGGTTTGCAGATGGATTGAACCAGAGAGTTCTTCCATATTCTCTTGAGGACGAAAACCCTCTTGTAGAATGCTCTTGAGGACGAAAACCCTCTTGAGATTAATAGTGGTTTTCATTACAAGAAATCACATGGAGCTGATCAGAGATGGAAGTTTTTGTATTGTTTTGCATTGTGATCCTATTTTGTATTGATGAAATTAATTATCAAGAGTTTGTAATGGGATTTATTTGATATTATTGGCGTGAAAAACAATATTTAAATGATATTTCATGTTTTTACTGTATGCTGGAGATGTCCGTACCATGGAGTGCCGTACTTTCATGAAAGAGCAAAAATTTACATTGATCATCTATTTGTTTGTTTGGAGTTTCTGATAATTGGAATCCCTTTGTATGGTCTTGACATTAAATTCTGAGCAAGTTTATGAAGTTTTAAGTTAGATTTTATGATGTTTGATGCAGCCGTACTAGTGTAGTGCCGTATCCCTGCAGAATGGTACGATTTGTGCTAGAAATTATTATGGATGTTCTTTGGATGCAAATTTGTTTGTAATGTCTTTGTTTGGATCCAACTCTTCTTTCCATTATGCCTTAAGAGGATTTTAAGTGTAGTTGGAATTGTTCAGGAAGAATCCGTACATTCCTCAATGCCGTACATGCTTGCATGGGTCGATTGAGATCAGAAGATATTGAAGAGTATTTTGTAAACATTAATGCTTGCAATCTGATTGTGATGTTTGGGCAGCCATTTTGAGATTGATTTAAAGAATTTTAAGTGAGTTTTGAGTTTGCTATGAACATATCCATACTTCCTGGTCCGTACAACTCTGTTTGAGGGAGTTTGTGATTTCTGAGTAGTGCCTTGGTTTAATCAGTTTCTCTTCATGCTGGTTTAAATTATTGCTGGCCCAAACTATTTGGGAATCAGAATTTTGAGCAGACTCGTGTTGGTTTTATGTATTTTGGAAGTGCCAGGTATAAGGTTGCCTTACAGTACAGTATAGAGGCTGATTTTATGTTCAAATCAGACAATAAGGAATTGCAGTGCTATCAGCATCTGTGAGTTGTAATTGTGCAACTAATATGAATATTATGCAGGGTAATTTCACATGACCTTTCACTCTCCAAGTTGTCAAGTGCAAGTTCAATTCAATATCTCTGAATTTCCTGAGGTGTTCGGTGCTCAGAATTGTTGTTATGATGGTGTGATCAGTTTGGTGACAGTTTATTGGTGATATCAGATGTCCATGATTTCTTGTGTATTTTCCTTATTCTTCCATGGCTATCGTCCAATAAGGGACAGCTTGCAAAGGTTAAAATACAGAGTGCAACCAACAGTAACAGCTTATCAGTCTTGAACAGCCAATTTGAAGGTTCATTTGCCAATTGAAAATGCAGGGTATATTTCAAGATGCTTCCAATCTTATGTTGCTATGATCATAAAAACCTGATCTCTATCTTTCTGGTTATTATGACATTATGAACATTGTTGTTATTTGTTTATGCAACACATTAAGGAACCCCTAGATGGTATACCGCCAGTGTGGAGAAAGAACCCCTTTCTTTATTGTTCTCACCCACTGAATAAGTGGATGGCTTTGTAAGCTTTCATTCTTGCTCTTTACCCACAGAAAGTGGTGAATTCCCACATCTTGTGGATGCCCGCCGCAGCGGATGAATTGTACTTTCTTATTGCATAGTTGTTCATTGTAAGCCAACCACCGTATGCTTTCACCTTGCCCATCCTGGGATTTGGGTGATCATAAAGTGTGAGGCAACTAGTTGGTTATGCATTGTGCTAACATTGTCATATCCTTGTATGTCATTTTGGAAAAAATTGGGGTAGTATCTTACAGTCTAATCATCGATATATGATGGCGTCGAAGTGATACACTGAAGGTGGCGGAGTATTCTCATTGTCTGAACGCCGAGCACCACTAATAGGATCTTGAAGAGATATACCACAATATTGGTAACCGATTGCGGAGGCAGACTCCTTTGCCTTTTCACACATCCACGACCTCATCCATTCACGAGTTCATCCTGTAGCGGTCACAGAATGATCGATCAATATGTAGAGATGATTGTTTTATATGAATGTGTTGATCGATTATGGTAGGGTATAATTCATCTTGAGCCTTGTTTGAATTTGCGGTCGGTTTGCTCATTTCAAATCCTTCCTCCTTGACATGGCACTGGGTTTAATACTAGACTTGGTTGGTGGTTGAAGACCTGTTGATTTCCTAGTTTCTATGTGCCATTAGGCATCCTTACATTGCATAGTCATGAGATCATGGCCCGAATTTCTTCACTAGGATGATCTTGTGTTATCTCATGTGATTTTCTGATAGGGTGTATGTAATTGATAGTCTTTCCAATCTTCAATTGGAAGACATCGAGTCATGACATAATTACACTTTAAATCACTTAAGTTGAGGGTCATGGCCTCATTGAACATAAAGTGACTTTAATAACTTTATAATATACCTTTAATGATTTAATTATTAATAAAGTCACCTTTATTAATAATTAAATATTACAACTTGCACAATAAACCTTATTTCTCCAAGCCAACTGAGAATTGGGATCAACACTGAAGTTACCACATGTCCAGATGCCCTGCTATATATAGAAACACTGAATCCAAATCACCAGGTAACTTACTATAAATAGTAAGTGTATGCAAAATGAGTCTAGACCATCCCTAATGACAAATCCATAATACGACCAGGTGCCTAACTATTAATAGCAGTACTGACTCCCCCTGAAATGGTGACTTACTATAAATAGTAAGTGTGAGGAACTAAGTCAGACGAAGGCCAATCTTGAACCAAACTGAGTTCCGGAGAAGGAAACACTCTGATAACTGCCAAACAGGACCCCCTAACCATTTGCATTAGCCTACGAGGGTCAGATAATAGGCTAATCCCTCGAATTCTGATGCTCACGAAAATGGGGACATTAAACTTCGTTCTCTCTATCACCCATCTCCTCCACCTGTACTGGAACCACACCTGAAAAGGGATCTGTCGGTATCTCAAGGTCTTCTTCGTTGTAAAATACCATTGGTTGTTCCTTTGCGGCTACTACCTCTGTATCTGTATCAGAAGGATCTCTTTGAGGAACCTGTAAATCTGTTCTAGACCTGTTCCGTTTGAGGTAATATTTACTTGTACCCAGCTGCATGTCTCATGGTTTTATTTGCATGTCTAAATTTGACCTCACAAGATGGCAGGAAGAACTGTGCTCTGATACCATTGTAATGTGTCATACTTGTTGGTTCTTTTTATGATCTTTTTAGTGTTATTTTTAATTTTAATTTGTGTTCTTTCAGACTAGAGAGAAGATGCAGAAGGGGTTTCAGTTTTCTCGAGATGTGTGTTGCCGGAACAATACAATATAGCATATATAGTGAAAACCCAGAAAATGTACAAGGAATATGAAAGAAATATGAAAGACCTGTTGATGTTTGTTTTTGGACAAGTCAACAATAGAGTGAAATACAGGGTATCTGACTCTCTCTTGAGCAAAGCCTCTTGAATGCTGAACGAAGTGATCAAACAAGATGACTCCAAGGTTCCTTTCTTATGATTTAGTAAGAGATAGCTCAGTGACTGAGTATGATTATGCTAGTAAACACAAAGGGACTTACACAATTGTTCGACAAGCTGTTGACTCAATGATAAAGAAGGTTTTCAGAATACGTAAGGACTACTATTTGTGGCGTATGATGTAGCAATGATGTACTTGATCGTAATTCTAACCAAAATGATAAAAGAAAAGACAAAAGATGACAGGTGTAGTGAACTAATCTAATCCTAGATGTAAGGATGATTATTGCTTAGGAGAAATCAAACCAAATCTTGCTTCGCCAAGTCAGACAACTACACAAGATTGATGCTATCTTGTAGGGTTGTACAAGATGTTTAAATCACTTATGCTCATGAAGAATTCAACAAACATAGGGATCAAATTTAAGCTCAATTTGTTCAAACCAACTACAATTTGCAAGCCGCAAGTTACAAATGATGTAAACTTATAGATTTCACCATAAACAATAATGAAGCCTTCCACCAACTAACATAAACTTAAAGGAAACTTAATCTAACTTAATGTTCGCTTGAAGAAATCCAAACCATGCAACACTTAGAAACATATATAGAGTCACCAAAACAATGAGTCTTATATTATCTCAGAGAGTTTTTGCAACAATTTTCAGAGTCTTCAACCTTACAAATGGGAGCAACAAGAGCCTTTTTATAGACCTCAAAATGAATGAAGGGTCAGGATTGGTTGGCGAAGCCAATGGACTAGATCGAGCCACATCACAAGTAGTTATAACAAACTCATGTCTTTATTAAATGAAAGGGGCTAACTTTAATAAATGAAAGAAGGCAATAAGGGCACGCTTCCCAAGAAGACAAGGATGCCACATCATATCCCCTTCACATGGTAGTATTATGAGATGCAATGAACCTAGACACAACTTGAGCAACGTCTTCCATTGGTACACTTGTCGCCGCATTAATGGATCCTTCTGCCACTGCCACATCTGACTCATAGACGCCAAGTGTCTTCTCCCAGTCATTTATCCAAGACTTCTTTGCTCCAAGATGATATTCAAGTGTGAATATGCTATCTAACTGTCCTTCATCAATCCCATCATCCTGAAAATAGAATGCGTTGATTTGTTGCTTCATGTTCTCAATGGTGATCTCCCCATATGGATTACATATTGTTGTCAATGCAGTGTATACATGATTTTCTATCCTTAGAAGAACACTTCTTATTCTAGACATATCTACTTCAATTTTATCAACCAGTTGCCCTTTGTTGTGAAAGGAAAAATACCAAGTGGTGAAGTCATGTGGAGTATTTTGATCAACCACCTTATCATGAACTAGATCTTCCAATGGAGTTTCCATTAAATTCTTGAGCTGTGGCATGTATTGCTGCTTGATAGGTTTGAACTCAACACATATCTTTAGCAAAGCTTGAACTCTATCCTTGAGGTTAATGACTTTGTCATAAACTTGCACAATTTCTTCAAGATAAGTATATGCTTTTTCTTTCGTCTTTTCTATCCATCCCTTCATTATCTGAGATGAAGTTCTCATATTTTCAACTTGAGACACTGTTTCTTGTGGAAGAATGGACGGAGGTATTGGAATGGCTTCCTTCTGTTGGATAGGCTGCATGACTTGCTGAATGTAGTGCTTCAGTGTATTGAAATCCTGTTCCACCTTTAGCTTAGCTTCTCTTTCCCGCTTTAACATGATTCTCACATTATTCACTGATTCCTGAAGTTCTTCCTCAATCTGTTCCCTTGTAATTGGACCCATGCCAATAGTAGTCACATTGTAATCTTCGGGTGCCATGTCTTCTAGATCCTTTTCAACTCTAAAAACAGCTACATGTACCTCTCTGTTTCCAGAAGGATTTTGAGTGATTTTTGAAAAGACAGTTGCTTTCTTCTTTTGATTATTCTTTTGTGCATTTACAAGCATTTCCTCAACTGGAGCAGGTTGATATATTTCTATGATTGTACTTTCTTCAATTCTCTGCCTCAACCAAGGTGGAAACGTAGAAAGATCCTGTTGCCTTTGTACTTGATTATGTTGTACACGTGCTGCTTCTTCATCAGATTCTGCTTGACCTTCTATTTCTTGATCAGCAACATCATCTTCCTCTATTACAACAGTTGGACTTGAATGAATTTCTGCAGATGGAATTAGCACAGTTTCTTCCACTACTTCGACCTCCTGTATTGGATTATGAACATTTGAGGCATCTTCCTGAAGTTTAGATAAAGTAGATGGATTATTCTTCTTTCTAGGTCTTTCGCTTGATTCTCCTTGATCTTGACTAGGTCTTTTCCTTTTTCTAGTTGGATTTTCACCTTGATCATTTCCACTGTGTTGGGGTCCACTATGTGTACTAGGTTGTTCTGGTTCTCTGTCATCCATCTTGTTGTAGTTAAGAACTCGCCCTTCATCATTCATCTCTTGTAGTAGTTGAGTTATACATGCTTGTGTCATGGCTAGGACTGGCTCCATCAATTCTTCTTCAGATAGATCTCTCCTTGACCAATCAACTGTATAGGGTAAATCCTTTATTTTTTTAAACTCATCTATCAACATAGTATCATCCTCTGTGAACTGATTTGGAATTCTGAATATTTTAGATGCTCTAACTAAATCCCATGTGAGTCTTGAACATTGCAGTGTTCGAAGGTCGCCTTCATCCTTTACACTAGCCCAATGATCTTCCAACTGCATGACGTGCTTGTATTCTGTGTTGTATTTCCAGCAAACTTGAAAAGGATCAAAATTAAGCCTCTTGGTGCCATGAGTTTGTAAATGATATGCCTAAAGCTCTATCTCAGAAAACTCAGCTGCTGCTAATGATGGACACTCCAGATTCTGCCCAAGAAGAAGTGGAAACTGAATCCCGGCTTTCCTTTTCAACTTTTGGATCTTAATGAGTTCCAGGAGTTGCCTTGAAACTTCTAACATCACCATCCTGTTGGTTGGATATCTTGGTAACCTGTATGGATAAGAGGTGAAACCTTGGATTCTTAGGTAAGTGTACCTTTCATGCTGAGTATACCAATGTCCATATGCTGCAATAAACTCCCTTGCTGCGTTTGATAATCTTTTATGAAACTCTCCTCTTAACTTCTTCAATATGAACATAGCAAACGCATCATTGAACCTTGTATAATGATTGATATTCTTGAAATGTAACTGAGGGTAACATTGATGTGACAAGTACTTATTAGACCCAATTCCAACTTCTCCTTTTTTAGTGAGACCTGAATAGACTTCATTCCTTGCTAGAAGGTACACCACATAGGAACTCATATAAAATGACTTGGTCTTAGAAAAATTGATGAGCTGTTTATGTAAACTCTGACTGATGAGCCCAACCCAATCAATCATTTTCCCTCTAAGAACCAACTTGATGAAAGAGTACATCCAAGGTTGAAAGGTAGCGGATTGTAGCATTCCTGTCACTCTGTTGAGGAACATGATCAAGTATCCGATTTCAGGATGAAAATTTGACTTGTGAAACTGTGGAGGATTATTCATATTGAACTTCATAGACGGATTAGCCATCCAACCCCTCTTTATTTCTTGCAACTTCGTCTTTGAATCAACATTATATTCTTGTTGACCTTGTTGTATAGAAATACTGGTCATCCTGTCCTTAGTTGGAATGTTGAAGGTCTCTCCGACTGCTTCTTTTTGCAAATAAGCTAATACTGTTCCGTCCTTGGCCACAATTTGTCTATTATTGATATCATATCTCTTAACACATTTAATGATCATCTCTGAACAAGGTAGAGCTGGTGGAAAACAAGCAGCTTCAATAGCTCCACTCCTCATGATGGCTCTAGCAAGACTACCTCCAGCGGGTTCCTCAAGGACGGACTTGATGTCTTCTAGGTTGCTGTTGCCCATGTTCGTGTCTCCAATGTTTGTCCACCTTGAAACGAGCTTTGATTCTGGAACTTTACCCCTAGCATCCATGCGAATCTTTGCTTGTCTCTCCTTCGAAGTCATTGCCATGATCCTACAAACTCGACATGAATAAGCAATTTCAAATATAAATGATTAACAACCTACTTCAGCTTCCTTAATGCATTGAACTTCTGATTTTACCCTTGTAATATAAAATTCTTGCAAGAAATAACGACATCTAGACTCAAGGAATTTATCATAAATTCAGTTATCTTCTTAATTTTTATCCACACTTGGACAATTTTCAATGCATGTACTGAAATAAAAAGGAAAACCAGATTAGTTGTGTTCAGATCAGACTTACCTTGAATCATTACCTTCAAAATTTGATCAAATTCCAACTTAAATTGATATAATCAGATCTGCACTTTGCAAAAAAAACTTTACCTCTGCTCCTTATAATGAATCTGCTCCTAATGAATGATGAAAATGAGAGCACTAGCAGCTATAAATACAAAATTTGCTTCAAAATCTTGCCTAACTGCCTAGGCCGACCCTATTAAATGAGGTGAAAATCATTTAATTTCATCTCTTCTATATTCAATGCAATGAGATTTCCAATACAAATTTCGCCTTTTCCTAGAAAATGTTTGACAACTATAAGGGCACAGTGATTAGGTGTTGCAATTTTTTCCTCCCTTAGGCGCATTGGTTAAGATGTTGGAGATCTTCTTGATTAGCGCACTAGTTCAAGGTTTTAAAATCTTCTTGATAGACTCTCAAACACCTAGCAAACTCCCTCTACAAGTGGCGCATTGGTTGGACATCTTGAAATCCTTCTCTATCATCTCACCCTTTTGGCGCATTGGATGAAGATTTCAAGTTCTTCTTGATTGACTTCCAAACCTTTCAGCGCATTGGATCAGGAACTTTGATTCCTCTTAAAATATACATCTTGGATCAATCTAAGGGCTGGTGCATCGGTTCAAGGGTGTTGAATCCTCTTCTTGAAACATCCTAGCTCAAGTCGTCCCTTCACTCAAAGTGGCGCATTGGTTGAGGTGTTTGATATCTCCTTGTTTGTAAATTCTAAAATGAACTTCTTTCTTCCTTGAGCGCATTGGTTGAGAGTTATGAAATCCTCTTGAAACTCATGATGTAGAAACTCCAGTCAAAACTCCTCCTCTCTTGGAGAGCGCATTAGATTAGGGTTTTAAATTCCTCTTGAAGCATCCTAAAATTTGCATTCTAACACTTAGACCCTGCCTCTCCATCTTGGCGCATTGCTTCAAGATTTCAAATCCTCTGGAAAGGTGTTGAGCACATTAGATCAAGGTCATTGGATCTTCTCTTGAAATTTACCTTGATACTGAAATTTAGCCTCATTATGGAAGTGGCGTATTGCTTAAGGGACCTGAAATCTTCTTCTAACCTTCACCTTAGCGGATCATTTTCACCTTGGTCGCATTGGTTACTGATTTTGAGATCTTCTACTAGGCGCTTTGGTTAAAGAGTTTGGATCCTCCTTGAACTTGGCGCGGCGGTTAGGGAGTTTGAAATCCTCTGGCAATCACTTCGAAACTTTGCTTTCCCTTATCAACATTGGCGCGACAGTTGAGCATCTTGAATTCCTCTTGAAACATAAGCATTTTTGCTTTGGGCGCGTCACTTCAAGTATTTGGAATCCTCTAGGGGTGGCGCATTGGATCAAGGTGTTAAGATCCTCAAAAAACTTCACTCATTTTGGCGCATCACTTCAAGATTTTAAATCCTCTGGAAAGGCATGGAAAATTGAACTAAAATAACCTCCCATGAAATTGGCGCATTTGTTCAAGGTTTGGAATCCTCTGAAAATATGCCTTAAAACTTGGGTTAAGTCCTCCTCTAGTGGCGCATTGGTTCAAGAATTCGGTTTCCCCTTGCTGTGGCGCATTGGTTGAAGGATGAAGGATCTTCTAGAAAAAGGCGCATTGGTTGGCACTTTTGATTTCCTCTTCAATCGTCATTCCAAAACCTTGCTTTTCCTTCAAAAATGGTGCATTGGTTGAGTCGCAAGTGATCCACATCTTATTTTCTGGTCGGAAGCGCATTTCGTCAAGATTTTGCGCCAATCAAACAGCCTGTCGCACTGGATCAAGATTTTGGATCTTCTGGAACAGTTAGGCGTTTTTCAGGGTCTCTCAAGGTAAAGGTATATTGAAAAATATATTTAAGTATAAGAAAAATTTCTTATACTTTAAATATTTTTCAATATACCTTTCAGGATGTTTGAGATAGGTCTCGAATCCACCGGATTTAACATGCAAAATCTAGAATTTGGAGGATCCACCAGATTTCAGACTTAGTCAATTTTTCAAGATTTTCAGGATTTCAGGCTATCAGACTTAGTCTTTTCAGGTTCTCAAACATACATCAGGATTGATCTCAACATTCATGAATTGGATGGAATTTGATCAAGACTCTTTATTAATGAGACCTCTAGCTATAAAGCAAAATTTCTAGGATAGACTTCTTGTTGAATTGACAAAGTAAACAAACCTAAGGCATCATCTAAGAGCAAATGCAAAACATCAGAGCTTAAGAAAAGAGGGGTTCCTATTCCAAATGGGGTGATGTGTGATTTGGTCACAACAAGACCCAGTTCATATATCAACAAATAATGAAGTTCTAACACATACCCATGTTCAGATTTGTAACTTCAGTTTTATGCTATTGCCGAACTAGCAACTGGGTATAGCCAGAATCACTCCAGAATCATTACAAAGGATAGCAAATTGATATACAATGCAATGCTCAGGTTCTAAGACCCTAGACGCCACCAATGGAGTATATATTTCTGCTGTAAGCACAAGAAATGGCTGCCAAAGACCCCACGTCCTCTGTGTGTAGTTGTACAACCAAGCTGGGAGTGCAATCTGCAATATAAACAGCTGGAACCTCCTCAAGATAGCTCTGAAATGACCCGCACCTTGTCTACAAGGCTAGACGACCAAGAAGTGATGGAGAATATGCAAAGAATCACACCAAACAACCCTCTAATGTGGTACGGCCTGGTTGCACATGGTACGACCAACAAGAGGGATTTACAACAGCCTCCAAACCTTCAACAATCTCATCAAAATCTGCAGTCAACAATGATATCAGCTGCTCCAAGCATAATCTTAGAATGATATAACCCTCGAATCCTCAAAACCACAAAATATCAACTCCATTGAAGCCCACTTGCGAATACTGGATGTAACCACCTCAATAGTACGTTTGGATGGTATTACACATCTGTAGAATGTTGTTACTCAGGGAGGTTTTCGTCTCCAAGAGCCTCTGGTTTGAATCCTTCAAACCCTCACACCAAAACCCTAGCAGAGCCAAAGCATCAAATATCATAAAAATCGAGCATAAACCAAATGACCTTTCTTTTCCTCTTTTATTTCCTTCAAGTTGGGTGTTGGCTCAATAGAGGGAAAAATAACATTTTAAATTACTTTATGCTCTCATAGGGATGGGCGCCCAAACCCCAAAGTGACTCCTTTTTAATATTTCTTTTATAAGTCACTTCACTTAACATTTATAAAGCCCATTTAAATAAACATACTATAACTTTGGACTTTAAAATAAATGTCAAGACGATGTCAGAATGCCATGATCTTTAGCTCGTCGGAAAGGTCTCGACGAGACGAATATAACCCCTCTTTGAAAATCTCGATTCGACACCAATCCCGAACTTACTAAAAATAGTAAGTATGAGTCTGAGCAAGCCAAGACACCACTGACAACTGCCCACTGGCACCAACTGAATCCAAACCACTTCTACACCTCCAAATAACCCATCCAAGGCCAATTCACTCTGGTTCCCTAACCAAACTGTCAGTCTATGGGAACCTAATGATAGACTAACACTGTAGCTAGAAAGGGGACATTACAGCTTTTGCCTTATTAAGGCATCTGTGTGAAGGATCCCATGGTTCCCAACAGTGGGAGCAAAGCTTCTTCCTCTTGTACTCATTTAGCTAATCATTGTTCAGCTGATTTGACTTCTCTCTTGGCTGATTGGTCTCTTTTTGAAAAGGCTTTTTGTCCTTGTCTTTTTTGTAAGGAAATCCCTTTGACTGAAATTTACTTTGGGATGCTGAAGACTCCATATCTCTGGCCTTCTTCATAGCCTCGTGTAGAGGTGGGTTGAGGCCTTAATCCAGCTTCGTAATGGATCTGTGAGTCCATCCAAGAAGAGAACCAGTAACCTGTGTTTTGAAATGTCTGTCACCATCATCGACAACTTTTGGAACTTTGAGATATAACTCTCCACCGAACCCCACTGTCTAAGTTGTGTCAACTCCTTAAACTGCAATTCAAGGTCCTTGTCGAACCTATCTAAGAGACGTCTAGTGAACTCTGCATAGGATGTGATCTGGTCATGACCCAAAGTCACCTTCCCATGGTGCCACCATTCATGGGCAAAGCCGTCAAGATGCAGGGCAGCGTATGTAATGGCCTCCTCAAGCATAGGGCCAAGTTGCAGGAAGTTATCAAGCTTTTGGACCCATGCTCTGGCTGTGGTCTTCCCTGACCCATCAAAGTAAGGTATGTTGAGCTTATTCACCTTCTTCTAAAGCTCTATGTTTTGCTATCTACCACTACCCTTAGGTCTATGTTTCATTCTCAGGTCTGAGTACTCTCAGAAGGACATCTTTGCTCTAAACTCCTCACTGGAAGCTCGCCAATCCCTAACGATAACATCCTGAAACTCCAATTGTGTAGGCTCAGGTTCTGGTGCATTATTCTGTGAGGTGAAGGTGGGTATACCCAGTCTATCATAAGCGGTGTGCTGAGTGACCCTTTTGTTACTCCCCTTCATGTCTCCTATCCTCCTCATCCCTGTGTCTATTCCTGTCACCATTGTTTCTGTCACCATTGTTGTTCCGGTTTCCTGTCATTGTTGTTGTTATTGTTATTGTTTCCAAGATTCCCAAAAACATGGTTAGCCATCATCTCCATCATATGGTTGAAGTTATGTTGCATCTCTGTTTGTCCCCTAGCCAAATCATTCAGAATGTCTCGAGTGCTAGGTTCTTCATAGTCTCTGTCACCCATTTCCTCTACTGGTACCACCACTGTGTCCGCACTTGCAAAAGGATCTATATGTTGAGGTACCTCAAGATCTGGCTGTGACCTATTCCGTCTAAGGTAGTATTGGTGTGTACCTGGTTGCATCACTCAATACCCACTCTGCATGTTCAAACTAACCTCATAGGATGACAAGATTATCTGTGCTTTGATACCAAGCGAAGACAACCACTACGCCAAAAGTCCAGACTGATGGTGAATGGCGCCCCTCGGTGTTAAGGGCCAGCGGAAGGGCTCGTCTCCTAACCACTGCCGGAGTGTACATGAGGAGACCTTGGGCCACGAGTGCTGGGAAGGGGCTCATCTCCCTTCGGTGGGGCCCATCACCCACCTGGTGGGGCACATCACCCATCGGCAGCGTACGGGACATTACATTGAAGCTGCATCATTTTCTTGTTCATGCTATGCTCCTGCCTAAGTAGGAATAGATGGTTGTAATAAAACTAACTTTTTCTACTGTCTTTAGGCAGTATGGCATAAATCAGATAAAATTGTTAGCATTTCTTGGGTTTGGATAAACCTGTTAGCATGAGATAAGTTGGTCTAGGATAAGATGGAGATGAAACTGTACAGCCAGTAATAACAGCTATGAATGGTTCAGAACTAGAAGGTGTATCTCTCTTGGAAACACATATCTATTTGATTTCTTCCAGAATTATGGCCAGCTTATCAGCAGTGAAGTTGAAGGTTGGACTTCTTTCATATCAGATCAGGCTTCCACTTAGCTTTTGGTGAGGAGAATTACAGAAGACCGTGATCTACTACAGTACTACTTACCAATTGAAATATACTACGTTCTTTTATGCAATTTAGGGTCTGTTTTGCTGTCATTCATTACTCTTAGATTCTTAGTTTCATGACAATGACCAAACAAATCTGCTGCAAGTATTGAAGGTGACATCACATCTGAAAAGATCTGTTGCATGCATGATCCATAATTGATATGGATGTTCCATTGTATGATTCATTTACAAGAATCCTTTATTCAATGGCTTGTTGCTTACAATTTTTCTTAATTGAACAACATTTAAGGTTGCAAATTATGATGTTACAACCAGGGAAACACGAGGACGCGTCCCCTGCCCCTCCAGCCCCGTCCCCATCCCCTGTGGCGTTTCCGGGACGGGGGGACGGCCGGGGACGTCCCCTTGCCGTCCCCTGCAAAACAAAAAAATCAGAAACGTTCTGGGGACGCTGTCAAATTTTAGGAGACGCTGATAGAAGGTTTGGGGACGTCTGGCCGTCCCCGGGACGGGCGGGGACGTCCAAAACGTCCCTCGACCGTCCCGGGGACGGCCAGACGTCCCCAACGGTTTGCATAGTTTTAAAAAAAAAATTAATGCCATTAAATGAAAAATTCTTAACGCCAACGGATAATAACGAAACCCTTAGTCGATAGGCTTTTATATGTGAGCATTATATTGCTTGGAATTGTTTCACGCCCTAAAAAAACATTCAGGCCGGAAAATTTTCTAAACTAATCGGTTATTCCTATCGGCGTATTCCTCGAACCTCCTACATGTCGGTGCAAGTGCTAGTATTTTACTATTTAGTTAGCCGATAGTCTTTATATGCGAGCATCATAGAGCTCGAAATTGTCTCTCGCCGTTACTGCAGTTAGAATTTTCGAAGGGCAACCTCTGGGTTTTTCAGGTAAATTCAAAACCCTCAATGGTCTTTGAGATTATTTTAGAAGAGATGAACAAATGAGTTAGACCCCCATCAGTTTAGAAACCACTTCACAATTTCCTCAATAAGCATCTTGCTCGAAGCATGCTAGTTGCTTCTTTCAATTATTTTCATTACATTCGTCTTGACTCTTTACTAAATTGGTAATTGAATGGTTACTTTCCCAAGCAGTTCACATAGCAGACCTTTGATGCAAGTAGAGTTATGAGAAATCTACTATGTTTTTGGGTAAAATGCATAGTTGTGTTCTGTTGATTTTATATTCTTGCTTCACTTGTGAATTTTGACATAAGTTTTCTTGGTTTTGGCAAGATGCATTTGTCTTTCAGTCTTTCAAACTTCAGAAATTTTGACAGAAGTGTTCTTGCTTCAAATTTCTTTCACTCTTTCAAACTTCAGTTATTTGTTGAAGGATAAAAACACAGCAGAGGCGCCGCCGACACTCCATAGTCACACAGATCGACTAGGTATTGGTTTTTTTTTTTAGTTTAGTTTTTAAATTTTTTATTATTATTAGGGGTTTAGAACTTTAGGTTTTTATATTAGATGGTGTTTTTTTTCTGAGTTTCTCAGTTTAGTGTTCATGAATCATACTTCATTGTTTAATCATTTTTCAACCTCGCAAAGCCCTGTCAAACAAGCACAATCAAAAATTTAAAATTCAAAATGAGAAGCAGTGAGGAAAGTTTGCATGAAGTGAGCAGTGATGAAGTTCAAATGACACATTCTCAAACCCAGAACACAGGTGGAAGTTCTATTGGAAGTGTAACTCCAAAAGACCATTTTAAATGCCCTTCAGACACTCTTCAAATACATGCAAAAGGACCCTTCAATCCCAAAAAACCTTTGCTTCAATTTGCCACCAATTTGACTGGTCCTAAGGCTAAAAATTTAGGGGGCAGCAGGCATTGGCTGTGTCATATTTGCAATACTGATTATCATGGGAGCTATAGCAGGGTTGAACATCATTTATTGGGTGAGAGTGGCCATGGGGTTAGAGTTTGTGGAGAGATAAAATTGGAAGAACAGGTTGAAATGCTAAAGTTGGTAGGGGAAAGTGAGGAAAAACATGCAGCTACTTCTACTAGAACTAAGAGGAAGCATTCATTGCAAATGAAATCTATTGATGAACATTCCAATCTATTAGTTGGACATGGACTTGAACAACATTCATGTGATAGTCATAAAGGCAAGAAGAAGGCCACTTCTACCACAACCACAGGTGAAAAAAATACAGTGATAGGGATGATGAATATGCAAAAGCGTGAGATAGCAAATGATTCAGTGGCCAAGTTTTTTTATGCCCATGCCATCCCTTTTCATTTGGCAAGGTCTCCTTATTTCAAAAACATATTGAAAGATGCAATAACAGTTGGATCCTCTTATGTTCCTCCTAGAGAACATAGATTGTGTACTTCCCTCCTTGACAAACAATATTCAAAGGTGAACATAGTACTGGAAGAGATGAGACAAACATGGATTAGGACTGGTCGTTCCATTGTGATGGATGGGTGGATTGATATTCAACATCGGCCGCTCATTAATATTATTGTTACATGTCCTTCTAGTTCATACTTTCTTAGAGCGATTGATTGCTCTGGGAAACGTAAGGATGCTGATTTCCAGTGTGCCCTTTTGAAGGAGGCCATAGAGGAGGTTGGGTCTTCTAATGTTGTGCAGGTTGTGACAGATTCAGCTTGTGTTTGTAAGTTCGCTGGATTGATTGTTGAGAGTTCTTACAAACACATTTTTTGGACTCCATGTTGTGTACATGCTTTGAATAATGCTTTGAAGGACATTGGCAAAATAGAATGGGTGAAGGTAGCAGTGGCTGAATCTAGATAAATACAAATGTTTATATGCAATCATCAAACTTCACTTGCATTATTCCGATCCTATTCAAAGAAAGAATTCCTCAAACCAGTTGAGACTAGATATGCTAGCTATTTTATTTTACTGGAGAGGATGTTGGAGCTGCAAGATGCTCTACAATCCATGGTGGTTGCTAGAGAGTGGAAAAAGTGGGCTCCATAAAAAACAGAAGAAGGATAGAAGGTGAGAGACATGGTGCTTAATGAGAGTTGGTGGTCCAATATCAGGTAAGAAATATGTACTTCATATTTTTGAATTTTTCATTTTTGAGTTTCTAACTTTTAAATTTTTGCTTTGTTTTTTCTTTAAATTATCAGTATTACTATTACTTAGTTACTAATAACTATATTTAATATTACTAATTTACTAGTGTTAAATTGAAAATTGAAAATTCAAATTGTTAATGTCTTACTATTTTTAAATTTTGTTTGCACTGTGCAGATATATTTGCTCTATCATATCACCTGTTGTGAGGGTGATCAGGTATGTAGATACAGACTCTCCTAGCCTTGGAGAGATTTATGAGACTTTTGATAGCATGCTTGATCAAATGAGGCAAGCAATTTGTGCCAAGGATCCTGAATTACAATTCTATTAGCAGCATATCAGGCCTATTGTCACAAAGAGGTGGAACACAATGAACACCCCTCTTCATATGGCTGCCTATGCTCTTAATCTGAAGTGGTATGCACCTAGACCTGGCCGAATGCTTCCTTCTGAGGATGATGAGGTAATGGAGGGGTTTATGGCAGCCCTTCGTAAGATGTATGGCACTGAGGAGGCAACTATACTTAGAGAGCAGTGGCTTCGGTTTTCCAAACTTCAGGGTCCTACATTCAGCAAACCAGAGGCTAGGACGGACAGGGCCACTATTGCACAAAAAAACCCCATTGGATGGTGGAAATTTCATGGGAAGGACACACCAGAGTTGAAGCAACTTGCTATTCGTTTACTCTCACATATTGTTAGTTCCTCTGCTGCAGAGAGGAATTGGTCCACCTATGGCTTCATCCACTCGATCAAGAGGAACAGGCTAACCTCGAAACGAGCAAAAAAACTAGTTGCAGTTCATAGTGCCTTGAGACTTCAGGATCGACAAACTACTGAGTATCGACAGACTCCAGCAGCACGTTGGGATGTTGATCCTGAAGATGTTAGGCAGATTGACGAGGAGGTGCAACCAGGAATGGTTGGAATTCCATTGGATGATCCACTTCAGGCAGAGACTGGCAGTGACATTGATACTTCTTTTGATATTGATAGCCTGAATGAGGCATAGACATTAGATTGTTGTATTTTGAAGTTTGAAACTTTAGGTTTAACAGTTAACTTTCACTTTAATTTTAGAATTTGAACAACAAAATGCTTTAATATTGCTGTTATGAATCTTCAATCTCATGATTATCATTGCTGTTATACTAGTGTTACTGTTTATTGTTTATTAGTTTACTCATTAATGTTCATTGCAATGTTTATGACTATATATTATCTCTATTTCATATTGATATTTTGAAAAATTCATATATATATATATATATTTTGAAAAATTCATATATCGCCGTCCCCCCGCCGTCCCCAAAAATTGGCCCTCGGACTGCCGTCCCCGAAACGTGTCCCCTGCCGTCCCTGTCCCCCCGTCCCCAAAATGCCGTAAAACATAGGTTACAACTCTATGATATTGATGTGTGATGATCTGAAATGTTCCCTTTTACAATCCATTAATATGGACCCTTTATTCAACAGGTTCTATGTTTAATTGAACAACATTTAAGTAATTATGTTGTTATAGCTCTATGATTGATTTCTAACACCATACATTCTGTTATGCCCCAAAAAATGGGCTAATTTTTATCTTAAGTTTCTATTTATTAGCAAAATTTATCTACCACATTATCTAAACTCGACATTATCAATTTTAAGGTTTGAAGGTTTGAATTCAATTCAACACACCAAAGATGTAATTGGGTATCAACTCATTGATCTGCAATTGTTCATCACTTAGACAATAGACAACGACATCCAAGTCCTTTCAAAATTGATATGAAGGGAATAATATGATTGATACTTCTACGGTTACCTATCCCTAATTCAATGTGAAATTTGTCTTCAAGATTCTAAGTTTTGTTTCATCAGATTAAGGGTCTAGATAATTGCTTACTAGATGAAGTAAAAACACTCTGCACTCTTAGATATTATGATTTTCAAGAGACCAATCAATCATGATGTTATGTTTTTCCAATAATCGTGAAATTATAGTATGTTGCACCTCTACGAAACTTGCCTTTTGAAGATAATTTTCTTGTGCTTCTTCGTGTTTGTTAATCAAATTGGAACTAGGTTTCATGATTGACTTTGAGGTTTGTCTTGGTCGGCCTTAGAGAAGGATAATTGCTAAAAATCAAAGAGGACCAACCTGTTTTGGAGGTGAATCAATAAGGGCCGACCTGTCTTAAAACAAATCATTTTCATGTAAATTATATGGTCACACCTTGGCATTGTTTCCTCATTCGATCTGTTGAGTAACATTCCAGGGCAAATGTAGCAGAAACTCAAACAGGCGCTTGGACTCACCAAGACTTTATTCAAGTGGTGCGGGAGGAGCTGGTGTGTGCCTGGGCCATCTTTGTCAAGGTTAAGTGACACGAACATTGCAAGTGCATGCCTGAGGTTATTTCCTTTGATTAAGGCAGTGTTGTGATCAAATAGATGGTGGCTACTTTGTTAGCATTTTCTCAATTGTTGCATGGTAAGAAAATAAATGCATAATTATGAAATGCAGAGTTACTGTTTATTCAAAATTTTGTGTCTGATCAGATTTGTTTTTAATCAAATCCTCATAATTAGCTAAAATTTGTTTTTCGAAGGTTGAATGTTTTCCGGTAAGGTAACAATTCTATTATGACTTGGTGTGAAACTGAAGATCACTCTGGCTCAGCTATCAAGTCCCTGGACATAGGTACTGTCAAGATCTATAGAAGCAGAAACTAGATGAAAGATGCAGAAAGAAAGAAAGAAAGATATTAAATTTATCTCCACAAGTGATCAAAATAGGTCAATGGGACTCGGAAATAGTAGTAAATACAACTAGAGACAATAGCAAGAGGGAGCCAAAAAGAGGCTTAAAAGAAGGTACAAAATAAAATGTGTTTCCATATCTCCACATTTCTTCTATGCTAAAATGGGTTTCCATTACTTAAGGAAGACAAACCCCTATTGGGATTCTTGCATTGGTCTGGCTTTACTTCCCTGCTGCTTCTTTATGGACAGCACAAGTAAGACATTTGTCTCTTGGCCATGGACCACCTTGCCATACACTGCTCCACCACAGTGTCAAACATAGGATGGAATTATCTAGAATTTTGTATTGAATTTTTCCATAGTTGCATAAAAATTACCAGTAGTATATACCCAACAGAACAAGAAACTGACCTCCGACATTAACTTCCTCGTAGCCTGTCCTTTCTATTCTTTTATGCTGAATGTATGCCCATCTCTTTTGCATGTATCTGTGGCTGCACCTCAAGATAAACCACTAATATTTCCACCTATTTGGAATGTAGTTCTTAGTGAGCAAACTTTTAATAAGACTGTATTCAAGGAGGTCTGTTTTCTCACATTCACAATATATAATAGAAAACTTTTCTTTAAAACATCTCGTGAAAGAAAAATAAGAAAAATTAAGACTTCAGGATTGATGAGGTCACTCATTTCATTGTCACAGGATAATTCTATAATCTATAAGGTTGGTACTAATTTCATTGTCATGGAATAATTCCGTTGCAATTGTAAAATCTATTATGTGTTTTCTTGTTGATTTGTGACTTTTTAGTGGGTTCATTTTATTGCATGGAATAATTTAGATCTTTCACAAGTTAAGACTCAGTTCTGTGAGGATTTTGAATTTTTAGTTCAAAATCTGGGATTTTTGAATTCTTGAGTGTGGATTTTAGATTTGTTGTTTTTCTTTCAGATTGATATTCTAGACACTTTTGCTGCTGACAACCTTCTCTTGACTTTTCTTTCAATATTCTGTTCATTCTTTATGCAGAAGTCTGATGCTATGCATTATACTTATGGTGGCTGGTGGTCTGTTTGGTGGATGGGCACTTATAGCATGGTGCTTTCTAAAGCAGCCTTTTTTCATAAAAAATATTTAGAAATGTATACTTACCAAATGCCTGCATCGGTTCAAGAATATGTAAACAGGGAAAGGTCTGTTCAGCAAACTAGCAACTGAGATTTTGATTTAGGCATTTTTACTTTTCAATGAAGTTGGACGATTTGAATTTTGACAACATGACATGTCTGCAACCAAAGCGTTTGATTATTTTCATTTTTATCATACAGGAATTGTGAAGATATTGCAATGTCATTCCTCGTTGCAAATGCAACTGGTGCTCCTCCAATCTGGATCAAAGGTAACCGAGAGCACCATAAAATCTTCCTTATGCATTGAAGTTTTTCTTGTGCATTGACATCTCTTTCTTCCTTATGGTTTTCTTGTTTTAAGTTTTGTTGTGCTACACTTGCACTTTTGACTCTCCTCTAGGAAAAATTGCAAGGAAAGGTCAAAATGAGCTCACAGGGGGAAAATATGAACAGAAGGGTTCGATCTCAGGAAAAAAAGGGGTTTTTGACAATAATACAATAGATGCTTTCTTTTGTGTCCAACCTCTCCTTTTATAACCTTATTTTTAATTTAAAAATCATTTTCCCGCTTTATTCTGGAAGTGTTTAGAATATTGACCCCCTTTTCTAGAAACACTTTTTAATATTGGACCCTCTCATAATAATAAAACATAAGTGACTTTTTATAAATATAACATAAAGTTACTAGGACAACTTAAGTTATATTATCAAATTATTTCCCTCTTCTTACTCCATTAACCTATACGAAATAAAATAATAGGTTAGGGGACTCCCAATTACTTATGTTTGAAAAGGGGACATGACAATACACTCTTCCTAAGATCTAATTAACTTCCCTAAGAGATGTAGTTAAGGTCCCATAGAGACCATCATTTCATAAGCAGTGTATCGTGCAATAAGAGGGAGAGGGAGAGGGAGAGGGAGAGGGAGAGAGAACCGAAGGTACCACAAACTTCTACCTAATTAGGTTTGCTACACAATAACCCAAGGGACACCACATTTTAGTGCCTCATGGGGGATGCTACCCAAACTTCAGGGATCTCAAGGAGTACCCACAACCGGTGATTAAGGAGCCTGACACCATTTCCTATTTTCTGTCGAATTTTACACAGCACACTTTTGGAATTTTCTGAAACTTTTCTCTTAAAAACTTATTTGAAGTGAAAGAAAATTCTACAGGATGATTTCATCTAATGTTTCTTCTATACGTGGCAGGTAAAATGTTTGAAATTGGTTCAAGTGGCATCAGTAGTTTAAAAGGACACAGTCAACGGAGAAATAAATGTCTCAATGATTTTGTTACTTTATATGGTTACATGCCCTTGGTTCCCAGTAACATGAAAGCTGTTAATGCTCAATATGAATGGTTTTGGTAGCTGTGCTCCGTCCCTTGATTCAGATTTATTTTCTGATCAGCTTCTGTGGGCATCTGGTTAGCGCCAAGTATTGTTGTATACAACTTACTTTGATAAGCATTATGGTTTTTATTTACCAAGAAACCCGAGTCTTCTTTTCCTTTGTCTGGATTTGCTGAATTAGTTTCTTGAATACTCTTTCTTATGTTATTGATTAGCATTTTTAGTTTGAAACTTTAGATGCATTTTGTAGTGACAAGGGCATAAGTTAATTGCTTCCTTCATGTCATCTTTTCCATTCTGTTTTTTAATTTCATCATTCGATTTCAGCTCGGGGTATGTCTTCTAGTTCTTTTGGCTTGAGTAGGTTTCGATATGATGATGATGCCAAATCTTTTGCTGAATAGTTCAATCCTCCTCATAGTGATATCCAACTTTTTTAATGCCAATGCTGTGTTGGTCTCTATGTGTTATTGTTTGTTTTCTATGGATTTTCTATCCATAATTTTTGGTTTTAAATGACCATGAAAACCGTATTCTTTCCTGTTTTTTAATGTTTTGGAAAATTGGTGTGAAAAGGAAAATTGTTCTTTTATCTCTACAGTTGCATCATTTGGTTAAGTGGTTAGGGCTTAAAATATAATGTTTTTGTTCGTAAATAAGACGATTTTTATTATGTGCTTATTTATGAGAATTTGATCTGTGATTGGATTTATTCTTTTTAAATAAGATGTAAAATAGAGGCATGGAGGGATCGAGTTGAAGAAATCAATTCTTGTTGCCTCAAAGAAAAATCAAATGTTGCAAGTATGAAGTTTCTTCATAAACACAGTGGCCACAAGATTCTAATTATGTAGATGACAATTATAGTTACTAAGTTTTTTGTATTCCTTTTATGAGTGCAGTTCTTTCCCCCTCTACATTAAAACGTTTCGAAAATTGAAAGAAATAATAATGAGTATTGCCTAAATTTGCCATCTTGATTAAAACAAGTCTTTTGTACTGTGTTTTTCCTTCGAATTTGACTGTCTTCTTACCCATCATCAGGAAGGAAGGACTGTTTGAAGAGAAATTGTGGGTCAACTTACAGAGTGATAAATATTATATCAATAATCTTATGGCATTATAAACAATAAAATAAAAAGGTTTTTTTTTTTTTTTTGGAGGGTTTTATATCAAACCCACATAATCATTTAGCTACCCGATATGGGAGCATGAGCCTTAGGCTGAAACTTTGGCCGAGAGCCAAGGACCAAGGGGTATCCATTTTGCCAAATTCGCTTGGGGCACAATTTTGACCTCATCTCTTATTGTGTTGAGGCCTTGCATTCAACAAGACTTGATCCTTGGTGGGCTTACAGGGACTTAGCTTCTCCCACCATAGTAGATTTTTGTGAATTATATTCACTCGTGTGGGGTGTGAATTCCTATTATGAAGTTTGTGATAGTAAATTTACATGTTTGAGTATTTAACATAGAATTTGCTAAAGCTGGATGTGATATTTGCATAATGTTTAGACATTAATTATTGAGATAAGGAAGTTGGATAATAACAAGGCTTGATATGTATGGTGATTTTACTCTAGCTAGTGAGTAATTGACAAAGAAACATGTGGCATTAAATTGAAGCAAATGTTCTAGTCTATTTGGGTTGGGGAAATTTAAAGGTATGGATATTGTAAAGAAACAAATGGTTTCCTTTATTAAAATTTGGTTTAATGAATATTACAATCAATTAATCTAATTTTGAATTGTGTCAGATCATGTAGCAAAATTTTGAAACATTGAAGTAACAAAAATGAAAGTAGATAGCTGATTTCAGCAGTCGATAGATAGTTGTCTGTTGTTTTACTCGTAATTTTTTAATTGTAACTTAGAATCACTAAAGTAGAACAAAGAAATCTGAATTGGGGTACTCTCAAAATTTGGTAGATTGATTTTAAGTGTTGTGGATATGATTTGCCATGCAAATTTGAATTGTCAATGTGCACTTGAAAATGAATGTCTCTGCATTCTTGATATCTGGATTGTCAAGGTGGTGTCTAGGGACACTATTGAGGAGATTGCCAACTTAGTTAGTGATCATGTTCTCCTAGGCCAACTCACTTGGTGGGTCATATTAACATTGATGAAGAATTTTCAAAGAAAACATTCACTAACATGTAGATGATCTATATGCAAATGATGTGGATTCTATTTTATCCCTTAAAAATTGAAGTATGTTATAGTGATTTTCTCCTTTTAATCTCCAATGAATTAATTGCACGTTAAATGTCTTTAAATACCACGTAGCACTTACGTGTATTAAGTCAACTCATAATGGTTAGTAGAAAGGGGCAAGAAACTTAGAATTTGGATTTGAAAATTTGAATTTGGGGTTCAATCTAATACGCCTTGGGATCGATTCCAAGTAATGTGGAAATGAACTACGGGAATAAGTGATAATCTTTAGGTAGGGAGCAAATGTATGGAAATGTGCAAATAAGGATGCAATAATGAAGGGTAAACGGCAAATGTATGAGAATCAATATAAACAAGGATGAAACAGATAGGGATTGGGATTGGGCCATGAGACATACCTAGCACAAGATTGTGCCACTTGTTGATATGTTATTGCATTAAGATGTTCCCATTAATGTGGGCCCAAAACTAAATGGGAATGGCATGAGTATGCTAATTTTGCTGTTACATTTTGCCCCCACTTTGAGGGGTGTGAATCTAGAATGAAGATGTATTGAACAAAGTATATGGACATTCTCAACCAACATGAAAAATAAAGATTCAAACATTCATAAAGAGGATATTGATTCATATAAAGTAACACACTGTTCTTGGATTCTTCTTATATTCTCCTTAGCATGAGTGCTCCATCGAAATTTATAGAACATACAAGGATATGTAACGAGTAGTTTTTGTCACAAAATTGAAATAGGCACAAATTACAATTTGCTTCAATTGTCATAAATGAAAAGTGGGGAAGAAGGGACATAAAATCTTAGTTGTACGAAAGGTGATACAAAAATATTTTGCGGGATGTGGTAGTGTGATATGGATCCATGTGATGTGGTCATATGATCAATCTCTATGGAATGCAGTCATGTGATAGGTCTTTGTGAGGATGGGCATGTAATGTGATATAGTTTTGTTTAAATATGGTGATGAATCTTTGTCTAGCACAAGATGCTATTTAGAATCTCGACCATAAAAAGCATTACTAACAATACATGACCCCCCTCCAATTGGTTGCATACAAAGTATGCAAGGAATTGGAGTCGAGGGAAAAATGATACATGATAATGGTAATAATAAAAAACATAAAGTAATTGCATAAGTTACAAATAGATAAGCATGTAATGATGTAGCATCATTTAATAAGATGCTTGTAAGATGATAAATTGGTGATAAACACTAAGGCATATGTTGTCCCCACTATAGGAAAATAATAAAGGAAGGATGGCCCTAGTGGTTTGTCAAGGATCATGTAAGAATATCAATTATGTAATGGAGTGAAATAATAAACATATAAGCACAAAAGTAGGATATAAGCATGAAAGTATATGTATTTGGATGATTGCCCCCGATATGGGCATGATGATAGGATGAAGATGACCCTAAAAGGCAAGATAATGATAATAAGAATATCAATTGAATGTATGAGATAGGGTCATGCCAAGGGTTTCAAATATGTAATCATAAGATTAAACATGATAAGAGATCATAAAGCTCATTAGTGTGAATGAAAACACAAGCATGACAAACTCATAAGCATAAAGTGACATTTATGGAGTCATAAGTAGGTAAACATGATAAGAATAAGATAAGTAAATGTAGGTCATGATAATTCCATCATGATGGATTGGAGAGGGTTTAACGTGCCCTAGACAAAGATGCTAGGGAGAGGCGGAGTAATTCCATTCCCAATCGCATTGGAGAGGGTTCAACGTGCCCTAGACATAATTTCCCCATCCATGGTTAAAGAATAGAAGGAAGATGATATGGGAAGATGAACTTATATTATTACTTGTATATTTCTCTATTACTTCATCCTTAAAGGAATTAGGTATTGTTAGGGAAAGGCGGGGTAATTCCATCACGATGGATTGGAGAGGGTTTAACGCGCCCTAGACAAGGATGCTAGGGAGAGGCGGAGTAATTCCATTCCCAATCGCATTGGAGAGGGTTCAACACGCCCTAGACATATAATTTCCCCATCCATGGTTAAGGAATAGAAGGAAAACATCATCGGAGCATAATAAGAGATGTGCCTCTTCGAACATATCCCTTGAAAGGGAAATAAATAAAGGTTGTGAGATAGAAGGAAGAGATGATCGGAAGAAAATATAAAGAGTATCGGATAAATACATATATTTAGATCTGCATTAATTATATATATTTCTGAGTCATAAGTAGGAAAGATGTCATAAATTAATATATAGAGAAATGTACATCAACAGAAAAAGGGAGTGAAATATATATTATAAAATATATAAACGGCAACAACAAAACAATAAAAATTATATTACGACAGCATAGTAGAATTCCAGGTAAAGCTACAACAGGCAAGTAAGTATTTATATTTAATTTGTTCAATCTATAATTGGTAAAAATAAATAGTAAGATTATTATATATTAAAGAATAAATATATATATGTATGTGATCCCTATATCAAAATAGTAAGATTATTATATATTAAAGAATAAATATATATATGTATGCTATCCCTATATCAAAATAGAACTATACTATGTGAACAAATAGTTGATTGAAAGTACATTCTTAAATAAAGAAACATGATTGAGACATATATGAATATATATATACATTATGAAAAGAAAAACATAACCACCCCATCACTTCCATTTCCTATAACTATAGGAGAGACGGTCTTGTTAGGGAAAGGCGGGGTAATTCCATCACGATGGATTGGAGAGGGTTTAACGCGCCCTAGACAAGGATGCTAGGGAGAGGCAGAGTAATTCCATTCCCAATCGCATTGGAGAGGGTTCAATACGCCCTAGACATATAATTTCCCCATCCATGGTTAAGGAATAGAAGGAAGATGATATGGGAAGATGAACTTACATTATTACTTGTATATTTCTCTATTACTTCATCCTTAAAGGAATGTTAGGTATTGTGGGGAGAGGCGGAGTAATTCCATCCGTATTAAGGCCCGTAGACTGGGACATAGTTTCCCGTAGGCTGGGTCAAGAGATGGTTTCAGCGCGCCCTATATATGTAAAGCCTAGTTCTATGAGGAAGAGTAATAAGGAAAATATGCATGATTGAATTATGGAACATATTATAGAATAGCTATCAATAGCAAGTAACAATTAGGAAATAAATCATCCTTGGAATGATGTGAATACATTATCATTGATCTTATTTGATCTTATCATCGAAAATTATTAATCTATAATATTTCTAATGTCTCCTTGAGAATCACTTTGAATGCAGATTCAGGTTTTAGTGCTTCCTTTAGAAAGGGGACATTACAAGTCATAAGTAGGTAGACATGATAAGAATAAGATAAGTAAATGTAGGTCATGATAAAGCATAAAAAGCATAGTAGTCGTGAAATATAGAAGACATCACAAGTGTGTATCATAATGAACATAGAAATGGCATGGATCATGAAAACATAAGATCATAAAAGCATGTAGAGAAGGAAAAAGTGATAAACCAAAGTGGTATGATAGACCACAAGCAACCATAAGAATGAAACGGGTATGTAGAAAAGAATAAAAGAAAACCTAGAATGAAAACCGAGACATGCCATATAAGGAAGCATAGGTGCTAAACATGAAATTAATATGAGGAAGGTGCCCCCAAAGTGGGGAAACAAAGCATATATGAACCTATGTGATGAGAATAGGAGAGACATAACAAACATGGCATAAACAAACGATTAAAGTGTAAGGACACACAAAGTAAATGGATGAATAAGCAAGGAGGATTACAAAATAGATGACATAACATAAAGGGAAAAAGTAATAAAGGAAAAACACAATGTGTGGCAATGAGGAATGAAAAGATCTAGCTAATGAAGTCATTTCCATTAGGTGCATGCATAATATACTTGGAAGATGTATCGATGTAATCAATGCCCCCCATAGGCCTATTCATGTCCTTATGAAGTCTACCTATTTGAACACGAAGAGGATGTAGGAATGTTAAGTGATGTATGCTGTGAAAGATCTAGGTTAGATGTTCTATTAAATGGTTTCTCTTTTATTTCACATGTGATCTCAACATAGGGTGTGATATGGGGAACACAACCAATCTCTTGACACACATTGTTTACTTTCATATGATTAACCTCATTAAGTGAGGGAGTTGTGGGCTCATGAGTATGCTCAATGTTTATCTTCCCTTTGTTTATAATATCTTGAACATTATGTTTGAATGCAATGAATCTATTTGTGTGATGATAGGAACAAAAGTACTTAGCCCGATGTGATGCAAGCTTAGTGTTATCCATTGGTTTAACAAGAGGTAAAGTATTGAGATTGTGTTTCAAAAGTTGTTCTAATACCATATGTGGAGGTGCTTTCATGTAGTGAATTCTCTAAATTGCTTTGGTTTAGTATGTGCATGATGATAATCATTAGATATACTTCATTGCACAATGTTGTTAACTCATCACCAAAGATGGAAGTGCTAGAAATATGTTGATATACAAGAGGATCTTCTATTAAAGCACACTCACATTTACATACATTATCACATAAATATGAAAATAATGATAAACCTTGAAAAACACTTGTTATTTGATGAGGGGAAGTAAACCATCAATAAATATGCATTGAATCTCAACATCCTATAATCTAGATCTCAGATTTGTAATCATATCTTGAAATCTCATGATATAATCCTTAATTGGTTCATGTTCTTGTTGCTTACATTGCATGACTTGTGTGATATATGTCTTAGGCTCAACATTATAATGAAAATGCTTCACAAAAGTAGTAGCTAACTCCCTAAAATAAGTGATAGAAGCAAGAGGCAACAAGTAAAACCATGTAAAAGCATGACCACTCAAGCTTGTTGGAAATAATTTCACAAGTAATTAATCTTCATGAAAATAAGCAAGTTATATAGGAGTGAAAATCATTAGATGAAGCAATGGATCACCTTTACCATCATACATTGTAAAACAACATGCCACAAATCCACTTGGTGAAGGATAAGTCAAACTTGCATGCACCAAAATATTGTGGAATATTTCAATAGTATTATCTTGTGGTTTAAATATTTTTGCATAAGTATCAAAGTACCATTTCAAATAGTCAATCCTAGGGATAAGATAGTCTACATAAGATGAAATATGCAATTCAACATGTCCCAAATTTGTGTGTATATGCATCATGTCATGCATAGTAGTAGGGGAGATTACAAAAGATGTATCATCAACTAATGGCACATTATCCTCACACATACCAAGTAATTTTTTAAAAATATCTTCATATTGTTCTTCATCCTTAGGATGTCTAAATCATATGTTTGTTCAATAGATAATGTAAAAGAATGTATTGCACAATCACTCAAAGATATATCACTAGAATGTATCAATGGATCCAATGGAGGGACTCCATCGAAAGGTGGTATATCATCATTCTACATAGAAAATTTCATGTGATTTGCTAAGGGCCACTAGAAGGGGAAGAATGAGAATCATGAATAAAACATGGTTTAGGGCCAATAGTAAAGTAATCTATGAAAGCACATAAAAATTCATTGAAGGATGTAGAATAATCATGACATGAATCAAACCGTTGTTAAGCTCTGTCAATCAAGGTATGCATCAAAGTACTATTTGTAGTGAATTTTCATTACAATGGCAAAAATCCTTTTTGCTTTGCATATTCTCCTTACTTCTAAGTATTTTGAAGCCTTTGGAGGCTTGGAGAGACCTGGGTTATTTCTCCTCAATCTAATGGCACTTAGGGATTTACCAACTGATAAATGGAAAATACCAAAGAGAAGTAACAAGATCTGTCGGATGAGCTACATTGGTTTTGATCTAATGAGGTGTGTTTCTTTTCACTTTGACACAAGAAAGCTATTAGTGTAAAGCCCCAAGATGATGCCGCCTCACCCCTTGTGGGGCTTGCAATAACCTTTTATTTTATTATTCATAGGCAAGAAGAATACATCAACAATGGGGCCCCAAATAACTTGTTTTATTTTTTTGGCCTCAAAAATTGCATCACCATGCCAAATTTTATGCACCTAGGGTTTTGAGAGAGAAAAACACTAGAAAAGCATTAGAAGTTAGCAGTAGCCACCCATTTTTCCACATCAACCTAGATCTAATGGTCCATGAATGATAAAGCAATTATTTCCATGGTATTTGAAAGCAATAAAGGGCTGCAAATAATTTTTGGTTCCAAATCTATGGGAAAGAGGATTTTATCACTTTTAAGAGGCAATCCAACATGCAATAAGCTCCTCCACTATGTTCCAACCGAATGTAGTTAGAAAGGCCGAGTGAGAAGATCAAATCAAGCAAGAATGTGTCGGTACCTCCACCTTGCCATGATTGCATGAATTTTCTAATTGTATTTGAGGATTTGATTTTCTTGCTAGTCCAAAAACTTTCTATTAGTTTTTTGGCTACCCCTTTTTTATAAATAAAGATCCTTGTGCTCATTTGTAATCAGATTTGGCATTGTAAACTTGAGCTCTATGAGCCTTGTATGTAGAATTACTTCTAAGTTTCCCTATTTTAAAACTCCAGAGCAGTTTTTGTTTGTGTTTAGGAAGCTACTAACTTTTAATTGTATGTAAGTGCATAATAATTTTTAAATATTCAATATAAGAAGTGATTCTTACTATCCTACTTTTGAAGATTGCTTATAGACAATTTTTTTTTACATTCCTATGATCATTGATGTAGGAGCATCCCTAGGCATTGTGGCAATCTTGCATCATATCTGGGAAGGTGGAATTTGTGGTTTAATTCAATAGTTTGAGTGTCTACTAGTTTATGGTTAACAATTTGTGGTGAGGAAGTTACCACATTTCACTACATTGAGGAATTAATATTTGAGAAGGTTGTACTAACCGTTGAGGATGTGTGTGGTGCATTGCATGGAGATTCTCTATCATTGAATCATTGGAATTTGTAAGTTTGTTATAACAAGTTGGTGACATGTTTCATATGGTTTCAGGCTTTGTGCCATCTTGTGGCTGCCATAGATCATTTGAGAAACTTGAGGATGTGATATATGCTTGGTTGAGAATTGTTAGAAGGTATGCAAAGAAGGCATGGTATGGTAGAAGGTTAGAGAGTGAGTTTTTAGTAGTGAGGGGCGAGGTTTGAGAGGTTGCGTAAAGGTACAAGGAGTATGATGTGGACTATAGTTTGAGGAAGCATATAGGGCGGTTAAGTGGATGTCATTACAATAGAGTAGTGGTAGAATTCTGAAATTATATTTGTACTTTTTATCATTGAGCATCTTATGCAGCAAGTTCTGAAAGTGATGTTTTCATAGTTTAGTAGTTAAGTGCATGTAGGAAGCCACTGTGTCGACTATTCATTTGTGAATCTTATTGTAATCAAATAGCTACAACATTACATGTAAGAGGGCCCATTGCACAAAGTTATGTGTTAGTAACATGGTGATATAATCATGTACGCTTATATGAATGAGAATGTTGTGGTTATTTATATGAATTTATGTTGTTTGCAGTGATTTGTGTGTGTTGTTGTGTTGCGTCGCACAATTGGATAGTCCTTCATTGGACCCTCCTACCATGACTACATCATTTGGTATTAGAGTGGAGGTAAAATCACATAAGATTGTTGGATTGTGGGTGTGGATGTGAGTACACTTGATTGATGCAATTTCTTAAGAATGATTTTGATTAAAAATTTGAATTGTGGTAGTGATGTTATGTAAATGAAGGCATAAGCAATGGAGGCACACCACATTTGGCTTTGTACTTTGTTGGAATTAAATAAAGTTTGAGCTATGCCAGTCCATGGTTTGTAGATAAAGCATCAATTGTGAGGTAGTTTACCAAGGGGTAATCATGGATAGATCGCTGACCTAGTTTTCATCAAGATGCCACCAAAGAGATAGTGAGGTATTGTTAATGTTGTAGGAAGAATGAAGGAGATGTATGAGATGTTGTACGATATGCATAACCAAATGGATGCATTAGAGTAGGATAGTTGGAGAAACCTTAATCCTAGGGCCAAGGAAAATGATGAGGAGCAGGAGGTAGATCCTATAGAATCAAGTGGAAGTGAATAGGAAAAGGAAGAGAGGATGTTGAAGGCCATACCTGACATTGGCAAGTGGACTAGAGTGGACATTCCATACTATTTTGGGAATTTGGACCCTGAGGAGTTGATAGACTAGATCATTGATCTAGAGGAGCAATTTGAGTATAAGGATATTGCATACTCAGATAGGGTGAATTTATGAAGACTAAATTAAAAGGTCATGTGTCGATATGGTGGAAGAAAGTTCAAATAGAGAGGAATAGAAGGGGTAAGCCAAGCATTGAAAAGTGGGACGGGATGGTGGAAGATATGAAGTCCAAGTTCATTTTGGCGAACTACCAGTGGAAATGTTGAAGGGGTTGCACAATTTATGATAGAGAAACATGACTATGAAGGACTACATTGAGGAGTACTACCAGATGACAATTAGGTCAGGGCACCATGAAGGGGAGTTGAGAAAGTTGTGAAGTATGTCAATGGATTGAGGGAATCCATACAAGGGGATTTGGGTATGTGGAATATCCAAATAGTAGAAGAGGCCTACTAGTTGGCACTCATTGTAGAGAATAAGTTGAATAAGAAATAGGAGGAAGGATAGAACTAACAGATAGAAAGAAGAGAGGTGCGACAACAAGAGAGTGATATGTGGCAATAGAGGAGCAATCTTGAGGGATCAAGGAAGAGGTATCTAGTACCGCAACGAAGGGCAAGCCCAAAATTCCCACTATGGAGAGAAAGAAGATCATATTTTCTACCATGGTATTAAAGATAACAACCATGATTATCGTAGAGGTAGAGATGTTGGTAGAAGTTACCACAAAGATGAAAGAGTAGAATATATGTACTGCAGAGAGGACTAGCAGGAGTGTGGAGGATATTCCCAGTAGGGTAGAGGAGGATATGAGAATAAAAGGAAAAAATTCTTTAGAGGAATCTGTTTCAGGTGTGGAGAAGAGAGGCATAGGGCATTGAGTTCCAAAGAAAGAAGACAAAAGGTAGCATACGAATTGTATTTGGGGATGAGAGGTCACCTACCTTAGAGAGGGACCCAAAAACATGGGGATTCACTTGTTTCTCAAAGAGCCTTAAGGTGCAATAAGTGGGGTGAGCTGACATAGAAGAAAAGTTTGTTAAGGACTAGATGCAGGGTTGGCGGTAAGTGTTGTGATGTGGTAGTGGATAGAGACATCACAAAAAATTTGGTGTCTATGGAGATGGTGGACAAATTAGGGATGAGGAGGATGAAATATCCATGCTTGTACCAGATTAGTTGGTTATAAGGAGAAAATTCTAGTGGAGGAATAATGTTGGGTGAAGTTTAACATAGGAGCATATTATGATGAGGTACTATGTGACATTGCATTGATGGATGTGTGCCATTTGTTGTTGTGGAAGCCATGACAATTTGACAAAGAATATGTGTATGATGGGAGAGCTAACATCTATGCAAACCGAAAGGATGGCTAGAAACATAAGTTGATGCCATTGAAAGTGAGTGAGGGACAATTTTACAACACTGGAATATGTATTGGGGAGGAGCAATATGTGTTGATTCCAAAGATATGCTGCATTGTTGGAATGTTGGGCAACATCGCAAATGCAAAAGAAATAGTGCAGATAAGAGAACGTGAGAATGGGTGTAACCAAAAGAAAGACATCCAAAGGAAAAGATAGATGAACAACAGGATGAGGAGTTGTGCTTAGGAACATGTAGCAATAGAGAGCAAAATAGAAGGGTATGCGGCAACTAGGAAGAAGGTTGATAGATGTGAGGGACTAGTTGAAGGAAAGGGCAAGTGGGATATTATTGAATACAAGTCAAAGACAAGTAACATGGAGGATGATTTTTGGAATAGAGTGACAAATAACATGGGTTAAAGTAGTACTCAGGGTGGATTACTTGAGGCATAACTGAAGAGGTTGAAAAAGTGAGTTGAAGAGGTAGCTAGTTGGAACATCCAGGCAGGGGTGAGTTGTCCTAGAAAATAAGGGACTCATTTTTATTAACCCTAGATGTTTGATGCAGGAGCATCCCTAGGTATTGTGGTAATCTTGCTTCATATCTGGAAATGTGGAATTTGTATTCAATAGTTTGAGTGTTTGCTAGTTTTTGGCGAGGAAAGTTAGTGCATTTCACTGTATTAAGGAGTTGTCTTGTGGTTTTGATAGTAGTTCTATTTGTAGTTGATTATTCTAGTATTCAAATTTGAGGATGAACAGATGATTAAAAGTTATTTTGAGTTGATTATTCTAGTGTTCAAATTTGCAGAAGGTTAAAATTTGTAGAAGGTTATTTTGAGTTTTCACCAAAGTATGAATATTTGAGAAAGTTGTACTAACCATTGAGGATGTGTGTGGTGCATTGCATGGAGATTCTCTATCATTGAATCATTGGAATTTGTAAGTTTGTTATAAGAAGTTGGTGACATGTTTCATCTGGTTTCGAGCTTTGTTCCATCTTGTGGCTGACATAGATCATTTGAGAAACTTGAGAATGCTATATATGCTTGGTTGAGAATTGTTAGATGGTATGCAAAGAAGACATGGTATGGTAGAAGGTTAGAGTGATTTTTTAGTAGCGAGGGGTGAGGTCTAAGAGGTTGAGTAAAGGTACAAGGAGAATGATGTGGACTATAGTTTGAGGAAGCATATAGGGGGATTAAGTGGATGTCATTACAATAGAGTAGTGGTAGAATTTTGAAATTATATTGTACTTTTTATCATTATGCATCTTATGTGGCAAGTTCTGAAAGTGGTGTTTTCAAAGTTTAGTAGTTAAGTGCTTGTAGGAAGTAAGGCCATCATACCATCCAAGTGAGTTGATTGAGCAATGTAAATGAAACAATTTTTGATGTATATAGTATTGCGGAGGTATTGAGTAGATTGGCAGTACCATTTTGGTTTTCAAAGGTACAATTTTGTAACTAAATAACACAATCAGGGGGAGTGCAATTTAGAAGTATTTTTATAAGGGGGAGTCTATACAGTGTTTTGGATTGATACAAACAAAGGATATCAATCCCTTTGTCCTTGATGTCAAAGGGGGAGAGAGAAACATATGTCTAAGGGGGAGTATATGTTGCCATTAATGACAAAGGGGGAGATTGTTGGCAATATGTGTTGTCATTGATGTCAACATAGTATACATTAATGCCAACATAGCAGATGGAAATGTATAGACAGACTTGTACAGAGGAAGAGTCAGTATGGTCAAGACAAACCAATCTGGGAGAAGAGAAAAATAGTCCAAGTATGGGGGGATGATTAGTTTTGAGTTTGAGCATGATGCAGACGTGAACACTCATATCCTTGCATGGTTCCTGCATCCACACATACATATCTCATCAGTTGGGAGTATCACACTTAATGGTAAGAAGTAGAAAATTGACTAAGGCATTCACAGTGCACATCACCTAGACAGAGAAAAACAATGATGGAGAGATAATAGAATGCTCCACATTCCTCTGGAAGAGATCTATTTGTCATGAGGTTCTGAGGAATGACTAAGATATATATGAGATATGATGGAGTTTCAAGTGCTCTAATGGTCCGCAAAGACAATACTTAAGTGACTGAGGCAATACAGTCTATTCTGGAGCCTGAATACACAAGTTGAGTTTTGTAGAAGTTGAAACATGTATAGATCTGTCATCAAAACTTATGTGGAGGTATTACATGGTCTAAGATACATCAGGTATGATCCACATGCAGACAATTTTCATTTTCCAGTACCACATAAAACATTTATGTCTGCAAGTAAATTTTTAAGTATATTTGTCCTCTGGAACCCTGGCTATCCAAGTCTTCTTTTGAATTCCTCTGAAAACAACATATGAAGGTTTGCAGATCTGATAAGTAGCATATATTGATGTCTAATTTTATTCCCAAAAGGTTTCAAGCATTGCATTTCACCGCAACATCATATATTGAAATGTGAAGTATCACGTAAGGTCCAGAATGCTTTGTTTTCCACAGACTTATATTTCTAGTTTTGCGGATCCATAGTTTGATATGATACTTCTTTAGCAAGGTGTATAGATGTTATTGAGATCATGTATGAATAAATTCTTGGTCCGCATAGAGTTTTTGGCTTCTCCCCAGCAATTGAAAGATGAACAGTTAATAGTCATATGCAGTATGAGCCAACTGGTTAAGTATTAAAACATACGGAGGCTCCTAATTAATTTCCTCAAGTCTGGAAGGTATGGAAAGATGTGCCTTGATCCTTTTTATAAAGCCCTGTGGTCTGCAACAAGTTTTATCATCATTTGTTGTGTGTTGAGGTCGACCAGTTGTAGTGCCCCTCCATTCTCATCTTGGATGTGCAGATAGTCTGGCTAAGGAGCATGGAGATGAAGGTAAAGTAATAGGAATATTTAGGGTATGTTAAACAATTGATGTTGTACATTATATGATGTTGGTAGATGCTACATTCATGTTGGTGACATTCCTGATTATCCTCATGTGTGGTTTCATACGACAGTTAGCATGTTTTATTGATAATCCTTGTTGCGACATTGATAATTCATATGTTCTGACATTGTTTTACATTCAGGTGATTATGATGTTGATCTTATTATGATTGTCATATGTTAGAATTGATTTTTATGTGACTAATTTTGTATTATAGGATAATCTGATTATTGTGTGGTGTGAAAAGAGACAATGTCGTACCATTCATTTGTGAGCGTCTGGTGACGTTGCGATTCTCTTTCACTCCATGACCGTTTGATATTTATTATACTTGCACATAGACCGTGTTGTGTGTTGTAGGTTGCAGGTATCAGACATCGACTCCACCTAAATTGACAGGTCTGAGCGTACCTTAAAACTAATGGAAACTGTTGAACGGAGATAACATATGGTCCCATAGCTTAGCCATCATCCTTGAAGAGGATGAGTATCCAGTTTTGCACCCAGTCAGTGTTGTCAGTATGGGCATAATAGTCATTCATTGTTGTGGTGGTCTTGCTTTCTGATCATGCATAGTGATCATGTATTGTTCGGCATTTGGATTATTGAGTTTGAAATTGTTTGATTAGTGCTTTCGTTAGTTGTTGCATTAAAATAAAATTATTAAGTTAATAAGGCACTTTTAATAAATAAATAAATATAGATGCTTTTATGTAAATTTAAGTTTATGGGAAATTATATCATATTGTAATCTAAGGTCAATAAATAACAATAATTATAATGAGGAAAATAAAGTGTTATTAAAACGGGAATATAATTGATAAAATTAAAATGAAAATACTATATAAACAAGTAAATGTTTTGTTAGTGGCAATAAAAATTAATTTATAATATTTATGAGTTGTCATAAAAACTTATATATATATATATATATAGAGAGAGAGAGAGAGAGAGATTTCTAAAATAAATAAAATCAGAGAGAAATTATTGTCTTGAGTAATTATTTTCCATTTAAGCCACTTGGAGGAAGTGGCAATTATGCACCTCAAGAGGAATCTTAGAAATAATTGTTTCTTTTGAGTAAGAGACCAATTTTAGAAAAGTAGAAAGAAACTATTTTTGTCTGTTGTAAATGAATTAAATAGCAAATTGTAAGAAAGTAAAAAAGGCGGAATTTATTGTCTTTAATAAGGAGAATCTTCTGAAAGAAATTATGGGGGTGGTTATGCATGCTTAACTTTATTTTGAATTATGGAGACATAATTTGGGAGAGAAGTGTGCATTTCAAATAGGGGAATATGTTTTATGTTTTCATTATCTCTCTCTTTCTCTCAGGAAGTTTTCATTTTTCTTTTGGCACCATAAACCATAGTTGCCAGAAGAAAAGACTTGGGGGAAAATGGATGCAAGCTAGAAGTTTTGTGAAGATGTGATAGAAGTAATATTCTAGGTATGGACTGAGATATGAATCTGATTTATTGTTGCATTAGATTTAGTGAAATGAATTTGTAATATGCAAGCTTTATATTATTCTGTGAATTCTCTTCACATATTCTGAACCCAGTCTTTTGCGTTAGCCATAACTTTATTTTTACGAACTGGGTTCCTCTAATGTTTTTATATATGTTGCACAACCTAGTTATCCAAATCAGCCTTACTCAGTTTGTCATTTTGGAGATATGAATATTGTTTGACTGTCTATCTCTCACCCATTTCATCTTTGTTTTTACAGTCTGTTGCGTAAGCCATAACTGTATTTTTACAAACTGGGTTCCTCTAATTTTTTTATATATGGTGCACGACCTAGTTATCCAAATCCTATATGAAAATAAGTCTTACCCAGTTTGTCATTTTGGAGATATGAATATTTTGTGACTGTCTATCTCTCACCCATTTCATCTATGTTTTTATAGTATGTTGCGTCAGCCATAACTTTATTTTTACAAACTAGGTTCCTCTAAATTTTTTATATATGGTGCATGACCTGGTTATCTAAATCATATCCAAAATCCACCTTACCCAATTTGTCATTTTGGAGATATGAATATTTTGTGACTGTCTACCTCTCACCCGTTTCGTCTCTTATTTTCAAACTGGGTTTCTTTGAAATTTTTATATAAGATTCAACTCTTATCTATGAAAATCATATCCAAAAATTAGCATAGATTAGTATGTCCTGATTTCATGTGTATACGATGTTGTAAGTGAATTTTGATGTAATAATAAAGTCCTTTATGGATGTTGTGGCTCATTAGTTGTATAGAGCATGTTTATAATTTGTGCTTAAGAAATGTCACATTCTTATTAACTTTGTTGTTGAGAAAATGTTTGTATCATATTTATGTCTTGAACTCAATCAACCCTTTCCTATTCCTAAACTTGGTATGTTAGCAAGTTAGAATGCTTTGTATTGGTTTATTCCGTTAATACTAGTGTTGGGTAAGGGATTTTAACAAGCTTGGTAATCATTATGAGGTGTAGACACCTCTAGAAGAACTTTGTATTAGGTATGATCATTTTGGTATTCATAGGACCAATGTAGTAGTGATTTATAGAAGATTGATCAAGTTGACACTTAAGCTTTCCCATAGCAACTTGAGCTTCTCTCTTCCTATTTGTGTGTTGAATGGAATTTGGTAAAACCTAGAAAAAGATTGTTCTTTTACTTGTGCCCTATTAGTGTTCACTCTTGAGTTGCTTTAGCCAGGATACTTCTACTTGGTTTGAACCATCCTTTAAATGTGTTATTATCCTATCATATGCATGTGGTTAAAAGTGTGGTAGATTTGATGAAGATGTTAGATCTATAGGAATGTTCTGTTGTTCTGTATTCCTTTCCTCTCAAGCTAACCTTAGAACAAGGTTCTTTCATTGTAGCTTCGGGTTTTGTATCTTGTGATTCTAACTAGTGTAAGAGATTTATAGCATTCTAATATTATAGGATTTTAGTCTTGCTTATACAGTCATATTTAATAGTATTTTCAAAATTGTCTAGATTATTAATGAAATTTACATCAGTGTAAATAGTGGATTCTGTAGCCATCTGTATAGCATTCATGTGTTATGGTTATTAATACTCTATTGTATGATTTTAATTGTGGTGATAGTCTCTCATTGTGATAAGGATTGCATTTAAATAATTGTTGTGTTTAATTTATATGCCTTAGGGTTATTTGCATGTTGTTCATAATCATTTTAATTAAATGAAACTAAAATAAGTCTTGGGAACTATTAGTTAAAATATTGTTACTCGTGGATACTTATATCTTATGATCATATTGTAACTGCTACTGGTGGTTAGAAAGTTACAGTTCTGTATTGATGAGATAGATTCACTTTACAATTGTTAGATGATTGATCATGCTTGGATTAATGTTACTTTCCCTAAGACCCATAATTAGTGGATCATATTATATGTTGTATTTGTGGTATTATAATTGAAGTATTGATGAAGGATCTTAGTTTATGATGTGCATCTGAGAGTGAGTGTGATGTGAGACCATTGAGTTTAGTGGTGTCAAGTGTTCGTGTCATTTGGGGAAGTTGTTTCCAGAGGCCTAGGAGGGTGTGATTGTGAGGGGGTTGGCTATGTGTGTATCATGTGAGTTGAATGAAATGCATGCTTGAAATATTGTCTCCTAATTATGTTGGTATGATACATGTGCAAGATGGTTTGTGCCTTGCTTAGTGTACTTATTCATGTGATTATGATGATTATGCAAGATGAGTAACGCCTTGCTCTGTGTGATGTGAAACAATGTATATTTTGTGTTGTAAATGCATCATGATGAGAAATGTGAAAGTTCATGTTTGGTTTATGTTTTGGGCTTTGTAAATCTAGATGCAATGGAGGGGGAGTGGCTTTCAATGTGGGGTCGGCGCCCAAAATGGCTTGTCAGGATAACCCATTGGAAGTTGTTAATCCAGTGATAACTTAATAATAAATTTAGAGGGTTGGGTAGTTTCCACACTAAATAAGATAATTGGATGCCTCACCCATGCCTGTAGTGCTCGTTCAGGCTAAGGATGGGATGAGAAGGTTGTGGTTGGCAAATCAACTTTCTTGTCCTCACGAAAGGAATGTTGGTTTCGCATGTGTCACCCTATGGGGCTGGCATCTAGTGAGGGACTGCCAGGATAACCATAGATGGGGGTCGGCGTCTAGTGAGAGATTGTCAAGATAACCTATGTCAGGGCCATGCGATGACACTCTTCCCTACTATAGCCTAGCATTCCCTAATTATGTTTTCCTCTTTCGTTGTGTGATTACCTCTGGAAGTGTTGTTTGAGTTGTTTGTGATGTTCATATTGACCAGTGTTGTATTGGAGTCATGTGTAGTCCTTGCACCTATTAGCCTATTGTCTTCTTGACTGTTTGCTTAGTGGGACCTTATTGTTATCTCCTAGCACAAGGGGTGGACCTTAGGGTTCCACATGGTCGGGTGGTTGTGCTTTTATCTCCATTGGTTTCCCATGTTGTTGTTCGTGTGTGAGAAGGATGTACCTCTTATATCAAATTTCAGATCTTGGTCTAGTTGAGGAGACAGATTCTAGTTTTATATATTAGTTGAATCATGTACTATTATCTTGATGTATGTCCTCCAATGTAATTTGGATAGCGATATTGTAAACAATGTAATGTTGTACTCTCTTGTAAAGGAACTTGTTTATGTACTTGTGATCCTATGTGCAGGATCCTGATGTTACTTATTTGATGATATAATATGGAATTGTATGTGTTTATTTATCTGATCCAATTAGACTTAGAATGAACTATGTTTGTTAGTTAATTCATAATGTTGATTAGATCTTGTTTTAGTTCGTTAGTAATGCAGCTGTGGAACCCTAGAGGATAAAGCTTAATTTAAATGTTATGAATAAATATATGATTGTCGTTATTTCTTTCATTTAAAAATATATATATATATTTGCTCTTTTTGTAAGCTTAGTTGTGTTATCCTTTGGGTTCCTTGGCGGGGCGTTACACTGGTGTTATGCTACACGTTTCATAAAATTTTGATTATGATGCCAACCTAATCAGTGTTGTAATGTGTTGCGGAGGATATTTATAGAAGATAAATTTCATTTGTAAAGTGATAAGGTGAATGTGAATATAGCGGAGCAGAGGATAAGATATGAAGTGCACAAAATTAGTTTGAAGATATGTATTGAGCAAGAAAAGCAGACTGCACCATCAACATGTAACAAATGTGTTCTCCATAGTAGTCTCTGTATCTGTATCATCATTGTAAATCCAATAGCAATGAGATGAGGATTCAGGGAGTAAAAGATTCCTTGGATTATAGCCCTAAATCAAAGTTGTAAATCAAGAAGTAGTAGTTTCCTTGGGTTGAAGCCCTAAAACAAAGTTGTAACATTTTAGCAGTGAGTATATTATATTGTGAGCTAACACTCACTGTGGTTTTTCCCTATTTTAGGGTTTTCCACATAAAAATACTGGTGTCATGTGTTGATTCTTGTGTTGCATGATTTCCTTTCTGTTCTATATGTTATTCAATTTAATTTGTTGACATCTGGTTAAGTTTTGGTATGTGTTGATTCACCCCCCGTCTTAGCACATCATTGTGTTCAACAGGTATTAGGATAGGATTCTTGATAGGTAGGGCTACATGTGCAATTAGAGGACTACCATTATCCCATGAAACAAAAGGTTAGTTTCTTTGTCCTAGAATTACCATCACTGCAGTATGGGGATGATTTATAGAAGGAACTTGTTGATTTGGAGGAGTTATTGGAATAGCCTAAGGATGGGGTGAAGTTGTGATCTTTTTCTTAGGAGATATAGGGTAAACAAGAGCTTTTTTAGGGCATGAAATTGATATGGATCTCATAACAATTTTTCCCTCATAGGCTTTTGAGTTCCTCTTTTTGCAGATTCACGAGGTGAATGACGATTATGGTTTAGGAAGCAAAATAAACTAAGATTTTTACCAAAATCTTTAAATAGAGTGGAACAATAATCCCGATAACCATGTAAAAAACTATTGATTAGATTTATCTTACAACAATTTGTGCCACACAAAGCACCAATATGGAAAGTCTTATAGTTTTGGGACGTAAAATGTAAGACAATCTCTGAGATTAAAGGGTTGACACCTCATCTATTATAGCTAAACTCTAACAATGCAAAGACAAAGAATGTTAGGAATTAGTGCATATCATAGTGTAAGATAATAAATAATAAATTAACATGTTAATGTTAATTTATAAATAATTAAATAGGTGTTAGTTTTGAGTTCGTTGTCGGGTCGTTTGGAAAGTTGAAAATTTGAAAGGATTTATAAAGCCATTGAAATACTAATCATCAATCAAAATTATTTTTGAGAGTAATTTCAAACCATTTAATTATGGCATTAGAACATGTTTATTGCGAAACCTCTCTATAGATTTGGCCTTTCTCGTAACAAGACTGAGTAGTGTAGACCATGTGTGAAATTATTTTCTTTTGATAGGCTATTTGTTCTTGTTGATAGTAGAAGAGCAGTGTAGACCATGTGTAATCCTTCTATTAGTTGTGTGAGTATATGTTTATGCAAGTGGTAGTAAATAAAGAGAGTTTTAATTATATGTATGAGTGATGGCACAATCCCTACATTACGAAGAAACCACCATTATATTTTTTAGATTTGATCATTTATTTTTATCTATCCACCAATGACGCAAGGGTCTGTCATGTGCAACATGGTTGTTTATTCTATTTTTCACTATGAATCATAAGATAAGAGGATTTTTCTACATGCAAGTTTGAATGAAACAACAAGAGACAAGGAAATATACAAAATTTTAAAAGGGAGAGGATGTGGCTGGGAAGAGAGAATGGAGAGAAGCATAGTGAAAATATCAAAAGAAGATAGCGTTGAGTGCATGTCAAAAGTTATTGTCATATTTGATTTATTTTGGTCAATCGTCTTCTTAAAATCTAAATTATTTTTGAAAGAATGTCATTTTCATAATCATTTTGATTTAGAGGAGATAAATTCAAGGGCTACAATATTTAAGGTTTTTCAAAATTTTAAAGAAATGATTTAAAGATGAAATCTCATTTCTCCTTTTTGGTGAATGTTCCAAACATTTTTGGAGTGACAAGCTTGGTGTAATATATGTTTGGTAATTGAAGAAATAAGGGTGTAGTGTCATCTTTAAAATATATTTTGTTACTAAGGTTCATTGTCTTTAAGTGTTGGACAAAATTATTGTGCATCGTATTTTAGCACACAAGTCAATATTATTATAAGGATGCATTTTCAATTGAAATTGACATCCATCAAACTTTGTGAGGGTAATATGGAGAAATTAAAGTCTACTTAACAAGTTCAACAGAAATGGCTTCCATACATGGCAAATTCAAATACAGTTATTGTTGATTGAAAGAGATCTTTGGGATATTGTTGATGGCAATGAGGACAAACCAACAAATGCTAATGAAATCCAAAAATGGAAGGTCAAAGATAAGAAAACATTGGCTATTATCGGTTTTTTTTAATCAAAACCCTACTTGCATCATGTGGACCTCAAGAAATCCTCTAAAGAAATATGGGAAACATTAAACACACTATTTAGATCTAAAGTTGATAGTGTTGAATTAACCATAAAGCAAAAAATGTATGGGTTAAAAATGGAAGGTGAAGATATAGTATCTCATATTAGCAAGTTTCATTCTCTAATAAATCAGTTGGCTGAAATAAATGAAGAAGTAAAGTAAAATGGCTCAAAAGACACTCCTAAATAGCATGCCCAACAATATGTCCAATAAGGTATTGACCCTAATCAAATTAAATCCAAGTTTGGAAAATATTATATCCGAATTGCTTGATGAGGGAAATAAGCATCATGTTTCAAAAGAAGAAGAAACAAAGTCTAAAAATACAAATGGCACATGTTTCTATAGTAAAAAGCTAGGGCATGTCCTATTGAATTGTAGACAAAGAGAACAAGACCTCCTCAATGGAAAGACACAAGACATGGCCATGATAATTGAAGAAAAGAAGTACACTTCCAGTGATGAAGACTTTGCTCATCAAAGTGATGAAGAATATTTGTACTAAATATTTCTTTGTATGTGTCCGTGGTTTTTCCCTACATCAGAACTCAGGGGGGATGTTACAAATTATTGCATGTCATAGTGTGAGATAATAAATAATAAATTAACATGTTAACATTAATTTATAAATAGTTAAATGTGTGTTTGATTTGAGTTAGTTGTCAAGTGGTTTGAGAAGTTGAAAAGTTGAAAGTCTTTATAAATCCATTGAAATGTAATAATCTAAGTGTGTTGGTGACCGATCAAAATTGTTTTTGAGAGTAATCTCAAACCATTTCATTAGATAAATGCTAAAATTAAATGACTAAAAAGAAAAATAGGTGAATATCTTCTTGTTAATCTCTCACATATCTTTTTAACATGATGAATACTAATCAAATATAGACTAGTTTAGAGATTGATTAAAGTAGTCATGGTAGGAGGGTCCAATGAAGGATTGCCCAATTGTGTATCCCAACACTACAACACACACAAAAATCACCATAAACAATATAAATTCACTTAAACAACCACAACATTCTCATTGATATAAGCTTGCGCAATTATCACTGTGTTACAACCACATAACTTGCCACAATGGGCCCTCTTACATTCCAGGCCATAGTCATTTGATTACAATAAGATTCACAAATGGATAGTCACTACAATGGCTTCCTACATGCACTTAACTACTAAACAATAAAAACACCACTTCCATAACTTGTCGCATAAGATGCATAATGATAAGAAGTACAATATAATTTCAAAATTCTACCACTACTCTACTACATTGACGTCCACTTAACCCCCTATAGGCTTCCCCAAACTATAATCCACATCATATTCCTTGTAAGTTTACTCAACTTCTCAGACCTCACCCCTCACTATTGAAAACTCACTCTCTAACCTTCTACCATACCATGTCTTATTTGCTTACCTTCTAACAATTCTCAACCAAGTATATATAGCATCCTCAAGTTTCTCAAATGATCCGTGTTGGCCACAAGATGACACAAAGCTCAAAACCACATGAAGCATGTCACCGACTTAGTATAACAAACTTACAAATTCTAATGGTTCAATGGTGGAGAATCCCCACATGATACACCACACACATCCTCAACGGTTAGTACAACCTTCTCAAATATTCATACTTTGGTGACAACTCAAAATAACCTTCTGCAAATTTAAACACCAGAATAATCAACTCAAAATAAATTTTACTCATCTGTTCATCCTCAAATTTGAACACCATAATAATCAACTACAAATAGAACTACTATCAAAACCACAAGACAATTCCTTAATACGGTGAAATGCACTAACTTTCCTCGCCACAAACTAGCAAACACTTAAACTATTGAATACAAATTCCACATTTCCAGATATGAAGCAAGATTACCACAATGCCTAGGGATGCTCTTGCATCAAACACCTAGGGTTAATAAACAATGAGTCCCTTATTTTCTAGGACAAATCACCCCTACCTAGAGGTTCCAACTTGTTGCCTCTTCAACTCACTCTTTCCACCTCCTCAAGTATGCCTCAAGTAATCCACCCTGAGTACTAATTTCACCCATGTTATTTGTCACATTCCAAAAATTATCCTCCATGTTACTTGTCTTTGACTTGTATTGAATGATATCCCACTTTCACTTTCCTTCAACTAGTCCCTCACATCTGTCAACCTCCTTCTTGGTTGCCGCATACCCTTCTATTTTTCTCTCTATTGCTACATGTTCCTAAGCATAGCTCCTCATCCTCTTGTTCATCTATCTAAACATGAGCTTTGGCAATGTCGGAGAGGAATGGATAAGCAAAACTTCCCTAAAGAAATAATAGGCCAATAGGGTTGGTTCAATGCCTCTTAATCCTACCAAAAGATTCAGTGAAATAAAGCTAGCGAATTATTCCCACCCACCATGTCCCCCTGGTAGTTGTTTTGAAGGCAAGTGACCAGCTTCTCTTTTATGCTGCCTATGCTCGGGTATCTTGTCAAGCTCCAATGATAATACTACTATAAGCAATTGATGGCCATTGCCTTCGGAATGAACATGCATTCGAGTGTTTCGACATATGTGCAAAATGATGTCGACCCACCCATAGAATAGTAGGGGCTAAGGCAACCAGGTTTCAAACATGATAAAAAGCGTTGAGATATATGTGCAAAATGATGCAAAGCCAAATCACTAAGAAAACCGACTTCAGAAATTTTTTTTGGCATTTGATATAGCTACAAAACATAGGATTTTTTTCAATAACTCAATAATAGAAAACTATACTAGTAGTCGGGGTAGAGGCACTCGATTCCTTTGGGGTGGATCTCTAACTTTTCTATACCTATTTAGATGTACCATAGAGGAAGTGAACTTGACCGGAATGAGAGGAACAAAGTAATGAGACTACTAACTCCACCTGCTCGGCTGAACCTATCAACAACTGGCCCAATGATGTTAGATAGGCTCCCATGCCCCTCTTTTCTATTATTGTATCAGTTTCCTGGCATCAACTCAGTTGAAGCTATAACTACTAGAAGTACCTCCTCCCAATTCCTTATCCTCATACTTGGATCACTACACAACTGGATCGACTACAAGAATGTTGGGTGAGGGGCTCTCGAAACAAAACCACTACTGATGCTTATGAAATCGGTGCTACTGAAGCTGGTGCTGGAGGATGTGGAACTAGACCAACTAGTTATGGATCCTACCCACCTTTCACCCACCCACCCTTTCTCTAGGCCTATGCCTACTCCGTTGCTTGTGTCCTCATCCCAGGAGTGGAGAAATCTTGCCAGAAGCACTCACTCACCTTGATGATGCAATCAAGTGCTTATTCATTTCCACCCCTGGGGAACCCTATAATTCAGGCGGGTGGGAAACTATAGTTCTCAGAAATAGAGTCGAATCTCCCTCCCTTCCTTTGTTTGTTTGCTTCCCCTCTGACCCACCTAAGTTCCTTCCCTCTCCAGTAGTTGGGTATGTATAGGAGACAGATTCTCATGCTTTGCCCCAGGGGTTGGGTGGGCCTTCATCCTCGCATAACTATCTCCAGGGAACAACTAAACAAAACGGTGAACCCCTGAGGGGGGAGATAGTTGGGGTTGGGTGGGTGGTCCCTTCTATCTCCCCCCACCCTCCCCTGGTAGTTGTATCAACCCCCCTCTATTGAATTCATTCGATCTCCTAAGGGAAACCAGAATCTAAATAGAGATTCTGGATCAACCCAACTTCCATAACCTCTGGAATCAAACTATTACTTCCCATCCACCTGTTATCCTATATCTAGGTGGGGGTACTATAGGGTGGGTGGGTGGATGATATTTTATGGTTTCTCCAATTAGTTGTTCTTTGAAACAGAATATTCAACATTTGACCAGCGGAACTAGAATCTCTATTTAGATTCTTGTCTCCCCAGGGAAAGGCATAGCAGGAGCAGTAGCTAGTCAATTGCCAGAGAGAACAGGGAATTGCATGGGTGCATGGGTTGGGTGGGAGTGATAAGGTGAGCCATAATCTTTCGATGGGAGGCCCAACTGACTTTGATCTTCTTTTGCCTCCCCCTCTAAACCTTAGACACTAGAGATGGACGAGCATTCAAGAGCCTTTGATAGCCCCTTTCTGAAGAGCAGGGGTGGGTGGGCCCCTACTATATCCTCCCACCCACCCCCGTTCGAGATCGTTTCTCGAATGTGCCAATTCCCACCCTGGGGACCCGGCTGCTAGTATAGTACTAATAAACCTCCACAACAATAGAATAGAGGGCTTCCGAAACCCTATAGTTGCCACCCACCCAGCCCCTTCTATCTCCCCCCACCTACCCCTGGTGGGGGGAATTATAGTACGACTAATATTGGTGGGTGGGTGGCAATAGAGTGGAACTAGAACTCCCACCCGCCCCCGGTTGCTAGTATAGTTTTCTAAGGGGCCAGCTAAAATTCCCTGAGGTTCTAGCCATTTATCTGGGCAGGGGTCTAGCCAAACCCCAGCGAATTGCCCAACACCCCCCACCCATCAACTATAGATAGGCCTCCCACCCAGGTACTTTCAATGTTTCTACCTCCTGAGGGGGCCACCCACCCAGTGGATGGTAGTGGGTGGATGATAGTTGGATGGGCCCCTCGCATTCTATTATTGTGGTTCAGGTGGTGGGTGGGCGATATATATTTTATTGGCGGTGGGGGGGAGGGGATTTTAGCGAGGTATATTAATCGATGTCATTGCCGGGAGGTAGATGCTATTGCATGTGTGGGGTTGGGTGGGGGGGGCCCAAGAAATATAAGTTCAATTATTGTGGGAGGGCAATATATATTTTTATTGGGCCCCCTAATAATATATATTCTACAGCATTTAGTTCTAATTGGAGAAACCTCCCGCAACTATAATGGTTTCTTGGGGGCCTCGGGGGTTCGTTTAAAACCCCTGGTCTTAACCTCTTGCCCACCCCTGAAGCTGTTGCCAGGTGGGGGGCATATTATCAGCTGAGGGTTCTAGGTTGGGGTGGGTGGGAGGCTATAGTTGACTCCCCGGGAGTTTCTTCAATGTTGTTGCTGCCCCCAAGCCTATACCCCCTACCCAACCCCACACACGACTTGCCTCCCACCTGGGGGGCCCTTTGAATTCGTTGGGGAAGATCTCAATATGGAGCGAAGAAAAGAGTTGCGCCTCACCCGGGGTGGGCTCCCACCCCTTGATAGTTATAGTAGGGCCTCGATAAAGCTGATAGTACCAGGTGAACTCTTATTGGCTAGGATAGAAGGTTGGGTTTTGTCAACGCTTGTTTTCTTAGTTCCTTATTCCAAACTCTATATAGGAGAGGGTGGGGCCCCTGTGGATAAGCGGTTTGGGCACTAGGTTGGAGAATATATAGGCTTGGTTGGGTGTCAGGAAGTTGTGGTATAGTGTGGGAATCTGTCATTTATACAGGAATGGGTGGGGCGAGGGATCAAGACTACACTACAGCTCCATGGCACCACCCCTATTTGTAGTAGGGGTATAGCCCCATGGCACCTCCCCTATTTCCAGTAGGATGACTGCCCCACTACCTCACACAGAGATTGACATTGGAATTCATGAACTACCAAACCACACCGAGACGTCACTATCTGCTTTCAATATGCATTCTCGACACTTGATCCACGTACATTATATAGTGGTCGACAGTCATTCACTCATGAAACTTCCACAATGATTGCATACTAGCATTTCTCATAAAGGGGGAAAAAGGAATTAAACAATCCAATATAGACATATGAAAGTGCCCCACCTGTTTGCTCTCGCCGACTTATAATCTACCACCCACCTGCCACTATCTTATGCAGGGCCTAGGGATATAGCTAGGGGGCCACCCTCTTCCAACAAATATCTAAAGTAAGGTTGTGGATTGCCTAAATCATTTCTTCAAGATAAGGTCCACGAAGGGACCACTTTCCATCCAACTTTCTTCCTTAGAATATTAGGGGCCCCTCCCCCCCACCCCCCAATCGAAGTTCCAGGGTGGGGGGTATAGTTGGCTTCCTCCTTTTTGGCTTGCTTGAACTACGTACTACATTCAAGTATGTGGAACCTATAGCTACACCCAAAAATAACAACTCTTTGATTGAGGCCACACACAGAAACGCGCACGGCTACAGCCTGCATTGACAAAGAACCTAACAAATCCTTTGGAATGTCAATGAATGAATGGGATGATCTATGGGATTCATGGTATGGATTTCAACTGGCAACAATGATATTGTTGGAGTATCAAGTTCTCTATGGGTGGGGAGCCCTCCCTACTAGTATGGTCACCCGCCCACCCACCATAGAAGGGTCAAGCCCACTAGTTTGTGGATGACCAGCCTCTTTTCAGATGTCATGTCTTTCTAGCTTACCTATTTGGCATCTCAAGTCTTGGTTAACTTATTATTGGGATTCATAGGGACACCTAGCTAACATAAACCAACTAACCCACCACTCTAACTACTAGTCGATCGTGGACGATGAAATCCCTAGTTGCAGAATATGCTCACAAGTGGCCTACCCTTACTATACGAGATTGATTCGCGATGCTTCTTCATGTTCCTCATTCAACCTCTTTTTGAACTGGTTGTGAGATCTGATAGGTAGGTCACTTTTGACCATCTAAGTCATTCACCAAATTGGTTGGTCTGGCTTTCATCCCTGTCTGATCCACTAAAATATTGACTTTCTTAATATACAAACTAGATTATTGGTATTCTAAGGCAGGGCGCGACCCCTACTATTGTTTATTTGCCTAGGTGGGCGGCCGATTTCATAATAGAATGCGAGGGTTGGTAACTATAATGCCAAAGGGCAGCCTTCAAAACAACTAGAATTATAAGGGCAGGCGGCCTTCAAAATTCATTATTCAGTTGGGCAAGCAGGCCTACTGTTTCCAAAACAAAAACAAATGAGACAACTCAACTATATCCCCCCACCCACCCTGATACGGCAATCATGCTGACTCCTTAGCTTGATAAGTCCTATCCTACCCCACCATTGCTCGCTATCATAGGTAGGTTTGAAGACTGAGCTCCAATTAACCGTGTGTGGGGATGGGTGGGGGATGCTATGGGTGGGTTGGAGATAGTTGTCATGAAGTCTATGATTGTTATGCCTAACTCCCAGAGGAGTTCAATTCACTCACGTGGATGGACTAGAGATAGATCTCAGCAACATAACCAAAAAAATTGGTCTGGGCCCCCTTGATTTTGGATCTTGAATAGGATAGTTACACATTGATTTGATTTGTTTGAGCCTAGAGAAACAATAGGCAAACCAACCTACTGAAGATAGATCAACTCACTATCACTATCAGCAGTACGTATATTCATTCAAGCACTTCACACAGTTCTCAAAACCACCCAACAAGTTTCACTATTGTTGTGGGCTCCCTTGGCCACTAGGAGGGTTTGGACTCTCTCATTAGCCTCTTGGGCAGTCTACTATAGGGGGATGGATGGGTCTGGGGAGTAGGTGTGGTGGTTCACTGGGGTTGCTGGTGGATCAATAAATTCAACCATTGGTGGGCTAGGGTAGCCCTCCAATGGCATGTCTCAATCGTTTTAGCCCACCCATGATGGGCCCTAGCAGGGCATGATAAGGGAAGTTAACCCACGCCTATCTCCTCCCACCCACCCACCCAACTTGAATCCTCCCATCCTATATCTGCCCCCATAAGCATAAGGTGGGCTAAAGAGAAATATGGTCATACCAGACCCTGGTACTCTCCCTCTTGTCTCTTCCTATACCTAAGAAACCCCACCTCACCTTGTAATCTGGGTGGGGGGGAATTATAGTGCAAAAAATAGGAGGTTTAATACCAATATAGCAGCATCCCAACACGACTAGTTGAGAGGGGAGAAGGATGGCTTCCCCTGCAATGGGTGACACCGCCCGCTTCTAGGCTGGTTTGGCGATATCAACTTCTTTCCCAGCATCGCTAAACTAATGCGCTCAACCAGCATAGCAACCAGAGATAACCGATGGATAATCAATTCCAGATAAGAATAGATCTTCACATTTGCCAGAAAGAAACAATAGGCTTCTTTGTTCCTCTCTTCTCTAGAACCACCAGATAGGAATGTGGGCAGTTTATACAACTAAGACAACATCAACCTTCTATCTCATTTTGTGAACCGACCATCGGCTAGGATAATAGGCGGAGGTGCAAAAGCACCCACCCAATAATAAAGAGTGTGTGGCAGGTGTTAAGAGCACTTTGTTCATGATTATACGAGCTAACTCGGTCAAACTATATCTTCCACCAGCCCCCGGCTGCATCCTTATGGAATATATATTATTGTGGGGGGCCCCCTCTTTTATATTTTTTTCTGGTCAATCTTGTTTGTTCATTCCCACCCTATCCAAACTATCTACGGGCCTTGAAACAAAATCCAACTTAGCAACCACAAGATGAATTGGAGATGGCGTAGCGAAGAAGGTGACTAGGTGGATAGCGGCTTTAACGATGGATGTGTCTTGCTTGGAGAATGGATGGAACTTTAGTAACAAGACTGCTTATCAAACTTTCTTTCTATCTTTCATCCCTTGGGCTATATCCCCCACCAAACCCCATAGAGGTGTCACCGGCTTGCGTTTTGCTACCATCAATTCTGGTTACTCACTAACTATCCTTGACTGATAAAGCATATGAATGAGAGCTACCCAACTCCTACTTGAATTCTTACTGCATCGGATCTCACTCTCATATCCGGTCAGGCACAAGCCAGAGAGGAAGGAACTTCGAGGCTTTTCCCTACCCAAGGTATAATTTCTTTCAGGTAGTTTGTTAAGTAGTATGTAATATCACTGGCTGGCAATATTCCTTCCAGAGGAGAAGTCAAAAGCATATGGAGACAAGTCGGCAGCATCGAGATTTAATCCATCTCATGAATAAGGCAAGCGGGTCAATCACCAGGGTTTCTCATCACTCGAGTTGCCATCTCATTGTCATTTCATTCTTCCAGATAGACGGCTTCGCTTCTATTTTCCAATCATCCCGGCACAAGCAAGATCCAACTGACTGATCACATCCTTTTCAAGAAGGCACAATTGGTAGCTTGAAGGGGAACTGGTTATGCCACCTACTTGACCTGCTATTGATGATCCTTAAGGTTCAGGGGGTCCAATGTCTGCTTGCCCTGCATATGGGGGGTATGATCACCTTTATGTTCCAGAGGTTTCCCCCTTGGCCAGCGTTTGGTCCAACTAGAGTGGCTGAAGGTGAATTGATAGCTTTTCCCAGTGGGTGGCCTATGCCCCCATAATGAATCTACCTCCCGGGGGGCCCACACACGGGCACTCCAGATGTCTATAAAAGTCAGAGACTGAATGAGATACCAGCGTCACTATGGCACATCGAGGATGTTGGTTTATCGGATCCAATCGAGGGCATTTTATCGAGAAAGGAAGGCCGGAGAGGAGACTCTATGTTTTAACTCCTGTTGTTTTCTCTTCATATTGATAGCTGCTTTAACTATGGATGTTTCCCACATGGTGGGCATTTATCTCTAGGTGGGGGGAATTAAGTTAGATAAACATTCATTCTTTTCTCCAATTCCTCTAAATCGATAGATGTCACCACATTGGGAGACTGTAATTTGAACAGAGATTACAGTTTGAATCATCCTAGCCCGACAAGGGCTTTCTTGAGAGTGCCAACTAAACAAAGTCCCTCTCTCCAAGTCAGGGATATCTCATCGTTATAGCACTCGGTAGAGAGAAAACTTCTTAGAAATCTCAATCATCTGGCAAGCCATATAGTTCCCTTCCACCCAGGCCATAGTTGTACTAGTGGTTCTAAGCTCTCATGATTGGTTGGTCTTTCCATGGATCCCCACCCCACCAGGAGGGAATGAAGTAAGAAATCTAGATATCAATAAAGAACTAAAGTGGTTCACCCACCCCAACACCCAGTTGTAAATACATATATAATAGTTTGATGAGCCTAGCTAGTTTGATGATCCCTCGAGTTCCCCTCCATCTGGGTATGCCTATTAGAATATCACTGAAAAAATGAGAGGGAATTGCCTGAACTATATCCTCCCACCCACCCCTGGGTGGAGGGCTAAAGGTGCTGCCACTGGGTCGTGTTAGTCTTAAGAGTCTCTTGACTTGCTTTCTTACTAAAAGGTCAGGTCTGATGTTTGAATCTTGCTACTAATATCTGCCCCTTTGGAACCTACCCTGCTGGCATGAACAAACAATCTCCTCCCACCCATCCCCGTGCTAAATTACTTCTTGGAGAGACAACGAAGCAATCGCAAGCTTTCATTCCTTCCAATCAGAGAACTCAATTTTAGCCCCCCACAATAATCTACCTCCTGAGGGGGGCCGTGTGTGGGGCTGGGTGGGTGGTTAAGTTGGGGAAATCTATAGTCGAGGGTTCTAGGCAAACCCAGAATCTCCATTCAGATTCTGGTCTCCCCTCAGGAATTTGCCGGGAGGTAGATTAGTTGTTCCGAGTGGGAGGCTATAGCCCCCCACCCAAACCCACACATGGAAGAGGAACAGAAGCTTGACAATTTAGCCTATGATCAGGAGAGAAGGATTTAGTGAAATCTCTACCATCAAGACCAGAGTCTCCCCACCCGACCAACTTCATAACGACACGAGTTGATGTGCCAATCCAATTATAATAGGGGGTGGGGCAGGTAGATTTCTGAAGGATACGACTTAGTTGGTTGTTTGTCGGTCTCCATTCCTTCCTTCAAAAGATAGCTAGCCAGTTCAGTTCCAAACCTCTCAATACCACGTTTTGAGAGATAGATAAATATGGGTTCAAGTCCTGCTGATTAGCTCAACTAAAAGAAAGCAAGTGAGACTTCTAGCAGAGAAACTGCTACCAGGAATGGGACTTAAAGGGATGATCGTGATGCAAAGTCCCTCAATTGAAAATCTTGCATTACTCTACCCCCCAACCAATGGGGACAAATAAAGGCATCTTCATACCCCCCATGTCAATCTTGGCTCCTCTGCTCGGAAGAGAAAGTAAGGTGATTCCCTTGGAACATCCACCCGCATCTTCTATACAACATACCGTTAACGGGTGGTCGTTTCATGAGTGGGTGGGAAACTATAATTCCCTCAAAGCATTGTAATACGTATGTAATATCACAAGTACAAATCAACATCGTTGGGGTGGCAATTTTCTTCCTTCGAGTGGACAAGATAGAAATAATCGAGATCACATCCAAACTGCACATTCCTACATACACTACAATAGGTGTCAATTCAAAGGGACTTTAGTTTAGCTCTTAAGTGCATGCCTATTACTTTTGGAAGCAGGGGTCGAACCATTAGCGGGAGGAAGGTAACATCCCGTTGGAGCTTTCATCAAGATGCGGAAGGAGAAGTCAATCTTTTGGTGAGGGCCCTATCCCCATCCCTGAAGCAGGATCGGGAATTGGCCAAATAAAGTTATGGTCTCTAGAGCTCCTTCACCTTAAAACATAGAGAAATGACAAGATGAAATAGAGGAATAAGTCACTTGAGCTAACCTGGCACTAAGCAGTCTTTTGGAACTGATTTTTTCTCTCTTTCTTCTTGTGTGTGGCCCTCTAAAAAAAATTATTGATTTCATCCCTCTCAAAGAAAGCTTGATACATCATTGGACATTGGCTCAACTTCAAGTCAACTAAGAAAGGAATTTATTTCGTGTTCTAGCATTTCCCTAGCCCCCATACAGGTTGGAAGATCTAATCATTAAAAGAGATAATCCGTAGAGAATATGTTGACCTGATACGACTTTATTTCCCATTGATTATCCCAGATTCCCTATTGATTCTCCCAACCTTCTGAAGGGAATGACTATAGCCTAGAGGTATGGGTTTGAGCGAGCCCATCTTGGCTGCTAGTATAGTTTGTATCGATTTGTCTATAAATGGAGTAAGATGCGGGAGAGGCCCCTGTTTGGCTATTATTGATTTCGAAGATTGAGTTATTGAATCCCCAGCTTCAATCAACTAGAATTCCCAAGTGCTTCATTCCATTATAGTTGAATTGTAGTTGATAGCGGTAGCATTCTTGATTATTGGTTCTCTTATCCAGATAGAAGGTCTCAAGGATGGAGAAGTGGTTGCCATGCCAAAGCATAGCTAACTCGATACGTTGCACTGAATGGAAGAGAAGAAGTGCTTTATTAGGACCTCTCCTTCCTTGGTTCTTTCCCATTCTTGAGCATCCAATTTGATTCTTCATTATAAGTCCTCACGTTGTTCGATATAGCATCTAGTTTTTCAGTCTCTCTGTGTTCCTGAAGGATGGAATGATTTGACGAGGGAAATGGCGGTAATTATGCTAGGGGTGGGGGACAGTGTCGTCGGGGGTGACCGGGGTTGAGCATCAAAAGGGGGTGGATGGAGGAGTGAGTAGGCCATTAATCATTGGTGGAGTCCATTAATTCAAAGGCAGACAGGCTCATTGGTGGAGTCCATTAATGATGAATATGGGGGTAGGGATATTACCTACAAATGTGAAATGATAGCTGCATCACCAACTCCTCATCTGAGAGGGACCACGAAATGTCGATCGGGAATAGCTTCAAAGCAGTAGCTATAATTCCCACTCGCCCGTGGAATGAGTCAGAGTGATTTGGAATAATCAGCTGCCTCTGCAACTCTGTGTTATTACCATCAAAAAAATGTTTCTGGGTGGGCAGTACTGTCTTCTCTTAACTAACTACATAAAGAGCGTAAGTAACTCTTTGTGAGTCCTCGATTGAGCAGAGAGGATTGCTTTCTGCTGTTGAGACGAGCAGGGAGGCGCTACTATAGCTACCTTCCATAAAAATTCTCTGGTATCATGTACCATTTCCTAGCAGATTACTGATGCTAAGATGATGCTAACCACCAGGTGGGACCTCATCTGTTCCCTGAGAGGTGAGACAATCAGGGAGGAGTTGTGCTCAAGCTAAGAATCATTCATTATTGTCTTAGCAAAAGTCAATTCTCAGAACTGGGGGTTCATGAACCTGAATATCCCACCCTTAGCTATATCTCCCCCCTGTTCCCCTGGTTTTCCCTGTGGTGGTGTAGAGTCTCTAGTAGGTGGCGTTGTCATTCTATCCATAGTGTACTAAGCTACACTTCAACTCGCTGTGGAGAGAGGAGCTAGTCCCTGAGGCGTCATCTAGGGATTGATTTATTATGGTCTGCCTGGTCTGGTTGGTTCCGCCGAATGGGCATCCACCCATCTATATTAATTGTGGGGTATTGAATTCGAGGATGGAGGACAAAATATGGGGTTGGGTGGGGATTATAGTTGATCCTATAGGTTATAAAGTGAGGTGGGAGTGCAGGTCCTTGCCCTGATCCCTTTGGCATTTGCTGGGGTGGTGTGGGTAAGGCCTCCATCACTCCCAATGGCTTTATCTTGCTGGCGTTCGACTAGACCCCTACCCAGATAAATGGCTAGAACCCTAGTTCCATGGAACTCTAATTGAGGGGCCCCCAAGAAATCATTGTTTTTCCCACCCACATGGCTGCTGATATAGGCTTGGGAGAGTTTCCATCTTGACACTGTGTTTATTAGCCTCGTCCGAACTGCGGCATTCCTCGATTTCAGCCAAGTTGAACCCCAGCTTATTGTTTCTTTAGGCACGTCAAGGTCCCCCCGACGAGCACCGACTATATGCTCATCAAGGGCCTCTATATATATGGCAGTTGCAATCAACAACCCTCCCTACCTACCTAAAGTTGTGGTTCATTGAGTAGACTTTTCACTCCAATGACTAGATTGGGTTGAGTTGAAACTGAACCAATCAATAGCCAACCGAACGACCTCCCCGAAGCCATATATTGAATAGGCCAACAGAGTGGAAACCATTATTCATTACCAATCTAGTTTGGAATGATCCATCCATCTTCCAAGGGTTCTAAGTAAACCCTCGGGTGGTCCCTTCCTCCAACCAACCAACATTAATTTAGCCCATCCTTCCAACCAATAACTTTCTCCAACCAACCGTCGATCTACAATAATAAAGAAAGGAGGGCCGGCCCTATACCTTCTCTCCAAGCTCTACTCTATTACCACCCGCCCACCCCTACTAACCATAATTCCCCACCCTACCCCCACCAATAGAATAGCCCATAGAATTGTAGGGGGGTGGGCATGTTACGTATAGAATCTGGGTGGCGGAGCCTACTATTCTAAGGGGATCTTTAGGACCTAGCTGGCTGCTAGTATAGTTTAGTTAGCCAAAGAATATAGTTAGTTGGTTAGCTATAGTAGTTCTGTACTTTGTAGTTCTTTGTATTTGTAGCGGCCAGTTCGTTCCTCCTCTGACCTATCACAATTTGTGCTGGTGTTGCTCAACCCTTCATGGGATTGATAGATTCTACTGCAATGGTCCCTTGAATTCAGAAAGTAATAACCGGGATGGCCAACCCAATAGCAAATTTTGCATCTGCCACTGTTAACACCGACAAGGCAAATGATTGACCCATCATATTGTTGGTAGATGGCGACTGATTAGGAAAGTACTGTACACTAGCCATGTATCCTCGCTGACATAAAAAAACCCTATTTTTGTGACTGACATAAGGCTTGATAAAAGTAGTTAAGGGTTAGGGTTTTGGTTGAGATATTGTATTGTAGCATTTGCAACGGTATTGAGTTGCAGGGATTGCTGGTTGTAATCGGTTTGATTTATTGGATAATAATATTGGACTCTCTATTGGTGGATGTAGCCCGAGTTTGGGTGAACCACGTTAAAACTTGTCTCTCGCTGTTATTATTTCTGTGTATTTTTCATTCCTCTGTTTAATCTTTATTTGCATTTAATTGATATCTTCTGCCGGCTAACCCTAACAAGTGGTATCAGAGTAGGTTGTGTTCAATTATCATCTGCAGGAAGGTCTCACGGTTGAGTGGGAGCCTCATGGTTGAGTAGGAGCAATGGCAGAAGAGGGAAAATTGAAGGTCGATAAATTTAATGGGCAGAACTATCAGTTATGGAAGATGCCGATGGAGGATTACCTCTATCAGAAGGATTTATGGAGGCCATTGGAAGGAGTATCCAAGAAACCGGTAGGAATGACACATGAGGATTGGAATCTTCTGGACAGAAAGGCATTGGGAACCATTCGGTTGTGCCTGGCACCATCTGTGGCATTCAATATAACATAAGTGACGACAACAGATGAACTGATGAAAGATTTAGCTAAATTGTATGAAAAAACCTCAGCCTCAAATAAGGTCTTTCTCATGAAGCGTTTGTTTAATCTGAAAATGATTGAAGGTGGATTTGTGACAGATCATTTAAATGAGTTTAATACGATTGTCAGTCAGTAAACTTCTGTAAAAGTGAAATTTGATGAAGAGGTGAGGGCTCTCTTGGTTTTATGTTCTTTGCCAAAAAGATAGAATAGCTTGGTAATGGTTGTAAGTAACTCTGTCTCTGGTTCAAACACTTGGAAATTTGATGATGTTGTTGGTGTTATCCTTAGTGAGGAAATGTGACAGAAAAGCTCATGAGGGTCCACATCAGGTAGTGTTTTGAATGCAAAAAGCAGGGGCAGATCAAAGGAGAGAGGAAAAGGTTCTGGAGGTCATGGGAAGTCATGAGGAAAATCAAAAGATAAGAGGTCCCAAACCAGAGGACAGAAGGATTGCTGGTACTGTGAGAAACCAAGTCATCTGAAGAAAAATTACTGGTCTCGAAAGAATAAAGAAGTAGATAAACAAGAAGGAAATAAGGAGGCAAATGTGGTAAGTAATAAATCTGAAGATGATGCTTTGATTCTTTCCCTAGATAATGTTGATGATTCATAGGTTTTAGATTTAGGGGCCCCATTTCATGCTACGCCCCATAGAAGTTATTTTCTTGATTATGTCTAAGGGGATTTTGGGCTGGTTTATTTGGGAGATAACGAACCCTGTCAGATTGTTGGAAAGGGAAGAATCAAGATTAAGTTGCAGAATGAGAATCATTGGCTACTACAAGAGGTAAGGCATGTTCCAAGGCTCAGTAGGAATTTAATTTTAGCAGGGCAGCTAGCTGAAGAAGGTTTCATTGTTACATTTACTGATAAAAATTGGAAGGTTTCAAAAGGTGCCTTAATAGTGGCAAAAGGTGTGAAAGTAGGCACCTTATATCTTTGTACAGGTCATACTATTCCTTCTACTTTAGCTATTGCAGAGAAAAAACAAACAGGTTCAGGAACAGTTGTTGCAGGTTCACAAGAAGAGATCGAAACAGTTGCTGCAGGTTCTAAGACAACACTGTGGCATAATAGACTTGGGCATATGAGTGAAAAAGGTATGAAGGTACTTCATTCTAAGAAAGTTTTACTAGGTCTGAAATGTATTAATATGGATTTCTGTGAAAGTTGTGTGTATGGAAAGCAAAAGAGAATCAGTTTTCTCAAGGATGGGAAGCAAAAGAAAGATGAAAAGTTTGAGCTTGTGCATACATATTTATGGGGACCAGCTCAGATATCTTCTCTCGGTGGCTCTCGGTATTATGTTACATTCATAGATGATGTAACTAGGTGTAGGAATACACACAACACTGAGAGGGGGGGTGAATCAGTGTTGTTAACAATTTTAACACTTTTTACTTCTTTTCTTAATTTAATTTCACAATTATAGAATTCTTCAGATAGAATAAAGAAAATATGCAGAGTATCAACACAAAACTTGACACAAGAAATTTCCCGAGTGGAAAACCCTCCTGGGGTATAAAAACCACTCAACTGCCTCACTGGCTTAACACAAATTTCAGATTACAACTGTCTCACTGACATTACAATTCTGCCTCACTGGCATATTGTACTTCTCTGCATGTCTCACTGACATTACAACATCAACATTCAATGAAAAATATAACTCAGGGGATTTCCCTGTTTCAATAAAAACAAAACCTTATTTCTCCCTTTTAAAACAAACAAAATATATTCTTAGCAATCAACCTTCAACTGTCTTCAACATCTACAATCATTCAATTTTGATCTTCAAAATACTTCATACCTCTGCAAAACAATCTCAAACTAATTCACCATTTCTTGAACTTTCTCCCTGTGCAAAACTGAACAATTGACCCTCTCTGAGAAATTATTGTCTTTCATCACTTTCACTTTCTCTGAACAAACATTAATCCATCATGATCATTGAAGGACTCCATTCATTTATTGAACCAACATTCTTTCAAAACCTCAACATAATTCCCTGAAAAAATGTTTCTTCATACCTGCAAAAATACATTTTCAAAACAAAAATACCATACTCAAAAACTTCTTACAACCTTCAATATCATCTCTTATCTGCAACTCACCAAACCTGCCATTCAAAATTTCTCTTTATATAATATGAAATTCCATCATGCAATATTTTCACAATCCGTTCAACTTCCATTCTCACAAAAAAATCAAACAACAAAACATGAAAAATAAAAACATCTTCGAATAACACAACCTTTTCATATTCCTCTCATTTAGAAACACTCTAAATCTCACTCTTTCCTTTACAAAAAATCCAACTTTAATGCCCCTTGAACTTCAGTGAGAAATGTCAAGAATAACATGTTTTATTGCCTTTTGAACAACAGTGAACGTCAACTTTAAATAGATGAACTGACCGTTTGTAGAAACTTTCTATTTAAAACACAACCCTCCAATCTGCAGTGCCTTCCAATTCAGTTTTAAACCCTGATTGTTGGATGCGATGACTTTAAACACAACTTATGTCCACCGTTTGTGCTAGGGGATCGGGGTCCATATGACTTACCCCACCACGACTAATGATGCCTCCAACCGGTCATCACTTGGAACTAACCTGCTCTCTCCGGTCACTTTGAAATTATAACATAAAGTGCAAAGTATGATGACGGGCAATAGGGTTAAGAAAGATAAATGTTGAGCACAATGTTTAAGACTAGTCAAGTATTAAGCAAACACACTTACCACTTCAAATACTATAAACCTTAACATACTTCACATACTTCATATACTTCAAATACTATAGCACTGAATTGAACACCATACTTCATCAGATCTGCCACTGTCATGAAGCCAATATAGATGAAGTTAATATAATGCATATTAACTTTTGTCAAATGATACAAGCCCTTGCCCTGATTCAAAATTGATAATATGCAATGAATGCCACTGATCAATATGACAAAGTCAGAACAACTTCACACAAGACACAAGATCAAAACTGAGAGATCTGAAAACCATGACACTGATGTCATTACCATGAAGACCATGTCACTGATGAAGACCATGTCACTGATGTCATTACCATGAAGACCATGTTACTGATGTCACTACCATTTTGGCATCAATGAAAAGACAATATACTCAACTATGAAATGTGCTACACTAGGAAGGTATGGATTTATTTCCTTAAGCAGAAATCTAATGTATTTGAAACATTTAAGAAATGGAGAAGCTTGGTTGAGAATGAGACAGGTAAAAGATTAAAATGTCTCAAATTTGATAGCGATGGTGAGTATTGCAGCAAAGAATTTGAGGATTATTGTTCCTTTAATGGAATTTGTAGGCAAAAAATGGTTCCAGGGACTCCACAGGAAAATGGAGTGGTTGAACACATGAATAGGACAATAATGGAGCGTACAAGGACCATGAGATTGCATGCTGGGCTGCCTTTAAACATGTGGGCAGAAGTTGTCAACACTATTGTATATTTAATTAATAGAGGTCCTTCAGTTCCTTTGGGCTGTGGTATTCCAAAGGAAGCATGGATAGGCAAGAAGGTGAGTTATTCTTTTCTCAAAACCTTCGGATGTGAAGCATTTGCACATGTAGATTCTGAAAATAGAACCAAGCTGGATGCAAAATCAAAAAAATGTACCTTCGTTGGATATGGCATTGATGAATTTGGTTAAGGCTTTGGGATTTTGAAAATCAAAAAATTGTGAGAAGTAGGGATGTTATATTCAATGAGAAGGTGTTATACAAAGATTAGTTGCAGCAGCATGAGAAGAAAGAAAAGGATTATGTGGTGCTGGATGATACTCCAAATAGTGATAAATACCACAAACTCCAGTGAATGTTAGATGGTCAACAAGGCTAAGTAGACCTCCTGAAAGGTTTTCTCCCTCTTTGTATTCTATTTTGTTAACAGATGCTAGTGAACCAGAAGGGTATGATGAAGTTATGCAGGTGGATACACAGGTTTAGTGGGAGCTTGCAATGAAAGAAGAAATGGACTCCTTGCTGAAAAATCAGACTTGGGAATTATGTAAGTTACCTACAGGTAAAAAGGCTTTACCAAACAAATGGGTTTATAGGCTGAAAGAGGAGGATGGAGGTAAGAAAAGATTTAAAGTCAGGTTAGTTGTAAAAAGATTTGCACAGAAAAAGGGCATTGATTTTGATGAGATATTTTCTCCAGTTGTCAAGATGACTTCTATTCGTACTGTTTTAAGTATTGTGGCTGCTGAAGATTTACATTTGGAACAGCTAGCTATGAAAACTACCTTTCTCCATGGTGATTTGGAGGAGATATACATGGAACAGCCCTAAGGATTTGAGGTCAAAAGTAAGCAGAAATTGGTGTGCAGATTGAAGAAGAGTTTATATGGCCTGAAACAAGCATCTCGGTAATGGTATTTGAAATTTGATAGTTTTATGGCTGAGCAAGGCTACAGTTGATGTAATTCTGACCATTGTGTTTATTTTAAGAGGTTGGATAATGATAGCTACACTATTTTATGTTTATATGTTGATGACATGCTTGTAGTTGGGTCTAACATGGATCACATAAGAGAGTTAAAATAGTAGCTCGCACAATCATTTTCTATGAAGGATTTGGGGGCAGCAAAACAAATCCTTGGTATGAAAATTTGTAGAGATAGGAAGAATAGAAAATTGACTCTATCTCAGGCTGCTTATGTTGAAAAGGTGTTGTAGAGATTCCATATGGAGAATGCAAAAGTTGTCAGCACACCTTTGCCTAATCATTTGAAATTGACTAAGGAGATGTGTCCAAAGACACAAGAGAAAGAAAAAATGTCCAAGGTACCATATGCTTTAGCTGTAGGAAGTTTAATGTAGCCATGGTATGCACGAGACCAGATATTGCACATGTTGTAGGAGTCGTAAGCAGGTATATGAGTCATCCTAGATTGGAGCATTGGAATGCGGTAAAATAGATTCTCAAATATTTGAGAGGTACATCCAATAAACACTTATGTTTTGGGGGCTCTAATATTGATTTAGCAGGTTATGTAGACTTAGATTTGGCAGGTGATATTGATACCAGGTAGAGTACTACATGTTATGTCTTTACTATAGGTGGGATAGCAGTGAGTTGGATTTCCAGGTTGCAAAAGGTAGTTGCTTTATCCACCATGGAGGCAAAGTATGTAGCTGCAACAGAGGCAAGCAAGGAGATGATATGGCTGCAATCTTTCATGGAAGAATTGGGAAAACAACAGGCTAATAGTTCTTTGTATACAGACAGTCAAAGTGCCATACATCTTACAAGGAATTTTGTCTTGCATTCAAAGACAAAAAACATACAATTGAGGTATCACTTTATTCAGTCAGTGTTGGATAATGGATAGTTAAGGCTGGAAAAGATACATATAGATGAAAATCCAGTGGATATGTTTAAAAAGGCAGTGACAAGGGAGAAGCTGAGCTCCTCTTTAGCTTCAGTTGGTCTTCAAGAATGAAATAATAAAATCAGAACAACAAAGTCTAGGGTGCTTATTTCCAGTGGGAGTTACACGCACAACGGTGTCGTCTAGGATCAATCTCCAAGTGGGAGATTGTTTGGTGTGGAGCTTGATCAGTCTCCAAGTGGGAGATTGTTGGTAGGTGGCGACTGATCATGAAAGTACTATACACTAGCCATGTATCCTCGCTGACATAAAAAAACCCTATTTTTGTAACTAACATAAGGCTTGATAAAAGCGGCTAAGGGTTAAGGTTTTGGTTGAGATATTGTATTGTAGCATTTGCAACTGTATTGAGTTGCAAGGATTGCTAGTTGTAATCAGTTTGATTTACTGGATAATAATATTGGACTCTCTGTTGGTGGATGTAGCCCGAGTTTGGGTGAACCATGTTAAAACTTGTCTCTCATTGTTATTATTTCTGTGTATTTTTCATTCCTATGTTTAATCTTTATTTGCATTTAATTGATATCTTCTACCGGCTAACCCTAACACATATCATATGGATAAATGAGAAATACCAAAGGGTTCAAATTGATGGCTGGTAACATTGATTTAATGGACATTGACATAATAGTAATATTTCGTCTATTTGGGAAGATTCCTCGAATACCCGAGAGGGGAATGATCATAGGAAATGTTGAATATTTGACAGATCCATTTAAGGAACGTGGAACAGAGGGGAAATTCTAGAGGGGACTTGATTCTAAATTCAGAATCGATCACCAGTTATGGCTATAGTGCCGGAAAGGACTACAAAAATTGGAAGGGGCCCGCCCGGCCCCTACTCCCCACCCTGTTATAGCTAGAGTAGGGCCTATCTATAGTGGGGGGTCCAATGATAGGGTGGAAGGGCCCTCTATATCCCACCCCGAGCCCCAGGTGTGGGGGGCCCATTGTTCCCAACCATTGGGTGCCACCGAACGAATAGTAGGGGCCCCCACCCGGGGATTATAGAGCCCCGCATATAGCTATAGTTTAGCTATAATGGGGTGGGGGGTAGGGCCCCCCACCCCTTTATAGTAGTTATAGTAGGGCATGTCATGTAGTGGATTCCCACTCAATTCGCCCAACTATAGACCAATATAGAGGTAGGGGGCTCCGCTTCTCTGTCTCCAAAGAATAGATGGATGCTTGCGGCGATCTATGATCGATGTCCTATGAAGATAGGGCATTTCATCCACAACTATAGTAGGTAGCTCTTTCTCTTTGCAGACAGTCTCTCTTCGTAATCATACTAGTCCATTCGTTTCAACAACTCCTCTCTCCTTGCCAAGAGGGAGTCGACGACGATCCCTACTATCTATAGGGCATACGGGTGGCGGTGTATAATATCGAGGACCAGGATGATTATCCCCCCTTTGCAATAGCAACCAAGTTTACATCCATCCCTGGTCGAGAACAGTTTCCTTTCTCTTCCTCGCCTTGTAGCCATCACCTGAATCTGCGCAAGTGTGTCTGCACCCTACCCTGAATTCTTAGACTCTGACCCCTAGGAGCACCCTTTCCCGCATATCCATACAATACTCAAGTAGGTAGGGCGTGCGAGGTACCCACTACCCAGAGTACCCCACGATCCCAAGACATAGATGGATGTTGGTTTAGGAATGCTATGCCTACACACAAGACTACCCTTCTTCCCGAGAGCTTTGCGGGGGACCGCCCATAGGGGGTTTACTGTACAAGGCTCCTGAAGAGGGAGAAGCTCCTAGTGAATAGAAGGTGTTCAGTTCCACACAACATAGGGATTAGCATGCTTTCGAGAAGAACATGGAGTAGTAAAAAATTTGGCATGTGAAACATGGCGATCATGAGAAATTTGCAAATTGGAAATACTATAACATACTCTTTCCCATAACTTTCTATACTGGACCAACCCACTAGAATGCGAATAGGGATTGGAAATGTGGCCAATACCACAAAGAATGAGGAGATACCATATGGACCCATGTACAAATTGATGTTCTCATGAGGAAGCCATCGAATGGTTCCCACAAATTAGAATTCAGTTGTGGAGGAATCAGATTGCATATGGAGAACGAGGGAGTACAAGAAAGTGAGGAGAGAGACGCATAGACTGATGAATTATATCAGTCGTATTCTTGAGTTTGGAATGAAGAGGAGGATAATGCTCCCCAGCACGGGACACAGAATCAGACCACTCAGATCAAAATAGCATTCACAAAATTGCCATCACATAGAAACATTGGGAGGATTCGTTGGCAACACAATAGCAGATGGGACTCCCAACATGAACGAAGGAGTGATGGATTCCTCCATGTTTGTCTTGGTAAGAGTCTATCCCCATCTTCACTCCATCTCTTGCTCTGAATAGAAAGGCCTTCATCTAGTCACCCCACCCTACTCCCCCCTTTGCCGCTTGGCCTCCTCCTCCATTGCTAAGGCTAGGACTATTTGCCAAGCAGGAAGAAGGGGAAATGGAGGGTCCCTCGGCCACTGAACCACCTGATACTAGCCATGCCAGCCTAAATTGGATAATTTGATGACTCTCTTTACGCATCAGATGAACTTGTATGCGTAACAGCAAGTCCCATCCTAGAATAGGGCCATAAGTGATTGCTAGTTGATAGGGGATTTGCCAACCAGCACCCAATTGTTTGTTTGAAAAACCTTTGAGTGACCCCCTACCGTCTGGACTATGTTCTCAGCCTAGTCTAGGATCAGTGAACATTTTGAGAAACACCCTTCTCTCTGGGTCACTTTAATGAAGTCTTCCTGAAACATATTGGGGGTAGTTGACGAGGTTTCGACACCCTCTCCCCCGCCCCTACCGGGGCAGGGGATGATGATGAGGCTTCTTTGAGGTCCTGAGGAGCTCCTTCTCCAAGGTCCAGAGGGGGCCGATTGAGGTCCAGTCCTTCTAGAAGCACCCCGTGAGGATCAAGGAGAGGCGAGATGGCCTCTGACCCCCCCTCCATGCCGATAAAAGACAACAGCAAGGAGAGGAGGTGGATGACCATGGGAATGAGGCCCCAATAACGGGGGGAATAACCCCCCATATCGGGTCTCAGAGCTTTCTAAAAACTAAATAAATCAAAACTAAATAGTCTTGAGTGAATACACCAAGTAGGATAAAAAATACTAGCAAACTGATTACTGGATAAATACAAATGGGTGCAAATTCCAACATCACTCACTCCTCTCTATTCCCTCACTCTACTCGAGAGCGTCATACCGAAAAGAAAAACTGAATCGATCAATTTGGAAGAAAAGAGGGGGTTCGAATCCCCTCTTTTTCCCTATGCACCACTCACAACGATATTAGCAGCCGAGCTAGACCCGAATTGATCGATTCTATACGTAACATGGCATTCCCCCCGTATAACCCCCCACCTGGGTGGGTTGAAAGTAAGCGGTGAACCCTCGGCATAACCCACACATGGACTGACTAAGATATAGCCTAATCCTAGTCTCCCCCCAGTAGCATTGGATTGATCTATTATATCACCGTATCAGAATAGGTGTACACTTTTATACAAAAATCTATACACTTTGTCCACGGGGGCCGAGGTACACAAAATGGACATCTTCTATACAAATCTGTACACAACGATAGGAAAATTGGGGTGGGGGGGAGGTCTAACCAAAATCCTCGGCAACTAGTTCATCATCCTGCTTCCCGAAACTAAGATCAGGTGGGTGGGAATCATAGTTCCCAGGAATTCTAGTCAGTAGATGCCATTTGTGGGGATTAGCCAACTATAATTGGGTGGGTGGGAATAGCAAAAGTTCCAGGAGGCCAACCCTATTGCCACCCACCCACCCCAGGGCTATGCAGGGTGGGAAAATATAGTTTGGAGGTAGATTAATTAGGGAACTATAGTTGTTCTGGTAGATTAGTTGGGTAAGCCCGGGCTCCTACTATTCGAAGGGCCAGAACTCGGCTCTTTAGAGTCCTTATGCATGAACCACCCGAAATGCAGTTCATGTGGGGGGACTCGATAGTGGTGGGTGGGAGAACCAAATGCAGGGTGTGCCCAATCAGAATAGCTTGGCCTAAACTAATGTACCTCCCGAGGCAATTACCCCCAACTATCTCCTCCCACCCACCCCTGCATTGGGAATTGTAGTTGGTGGGAATTTTAGAACTGGGAGTTTGGGTGGGTGGGTGGGTGGAGGTTACAGTTGGGAGGGAGTTACGGGGTGGGTGGGAGGATATAGGATAAGTCTAGAACTATAGTTGGGCGAGGACTATAGGGTGTCCGTGGGGATCATAGTTTCCTGCATTGGGAGGGAATCTTAGTTCATCAGCCTACTAGAATAAGGTGGGGGGGGAATTATAGTGCCCCGCTGCAAACTCAACCCCAACCCCAACACCCCAAACAACTAAAATTCCCAACTATAATTCCCTCCTACTATATCTCCCACCCATATGTGGCAGAGGAAGGCCCAAGGCTCTTTCTGGGATAGATGCAATAGTTGACTGGTACGCCATATTCTATACGTAACATGCCAACACCATAATCTACCAGCTATAATTCTCGTTGCCCACTCGCCACCCACCTAATCTAATCAATAAGTGGGTGTCAAGGATCGATCTATTGGTGTCAAGGATCGATCTCTATATCTATTACCTCCCACCCACCCCGTGTTAAGGATCAATCTTACTATTGCCTACTATAGTTCGGGTGGGTGGGAAACTATAGTTTCAGGACTAGAAGGTCCCCGAATCGATCTATATTTATATCTTACGAAACCATTAGTGTTGAGGATCAATCTCACTATTGCCTCCCACCCACCCCTGTCAAGGATCGATCTATTCTCAGTACCCGGGGTGGGTGGGGATATTAATTGTGGGTGGGAGAACCGACAGTTTTTCTATAGTTTCCCACCCTACATCACAATTACCTGTTCTAGGTGGGAGGAAGATAAAATGATTGGGGTGGGTGGGGGGTTATATTATGAGGTTATCCCTTAATCTGAACTATATCATGAGGATAAGGATTACACCCTCTTTTCTATTATTGTACCGAAGGCATAACCTTGAATGTCTTGACTGCCTCCTCCTGCCTTATTGCTTGCTTGACTAGCTCCTAAGATAGGCTAGGGTTCCCTACTCCCAGAGGATCCTGAATCCTATCCGCCAGAGGTTGAGAAAGTTGGGCCAACTGGTCCACCCACCCCAACCAAGGAGGGGGCCTGCTATCTCCGAGGGTTCTAGGTAAACCCAACTACAATTCCCTCCCCCCCAATAATTAGGGCCAGCTACAACAACAACTAGAATTGGGGAGGTCAGTGCTTAACTGTCACTGGTAATTAGAACAAGAACTTCACCAGTGATAGCCTCTAGATCTATATGGCTGGCAAGAACTCCTCATTTCAGCTATATATTCAGTTAGAGGGTGATGTGATGATTTCGATAGATGCTATCTAGTTCGATAAGAACTGGTTGGAATGGAAGATCTGGCCAGCCCCGGCTGCTAGTATAGTTTAGATACGTGTGCCCCTCAAATATATTATTGTTGGAAGACCTATATAGTCGTTCCTCAGGTCTTGTTCATGCCTATCAATTGTCAGGGAGTATTGATTAGATTAGAGAGTTGGTGAGATTATAGCTATTACGATCGGCTATAATGATATTGCTCTACCATTGGCATAGGAAATGAATCTAATCTCTTATGTAGATCAATCACTGAATGGGTTTTGCTGAATGTAGGGACAACTAGGGGGGAATTCAGATCATTTGAGATTGATCGATTTCCCCCATTGGTGTGAAAAAAATAATTTTCTCTATAGTTGGGGGGAAACAAGGGCCATATATCCATCTCTAATTTTGTTCATTTATTAGTTATTGACGGCCGGGAAAGATAGACCCGCTTGGTTCTATATGATCACGAGGACCCAACAAAGGAGCGCCCTATATAGATATATAGCAATAGATATGGTTCCCCTCGCCCTCGCCCTCGCCATATAGATATGATCTATAGGGGAATGGAATTCACTCGTGTTAGCTTAGCAGGCCCAGTCCGTGATGTCTTTCTTTTGGTTACACCCATTCTCACATTCTCTCATCTGCACTATTTCTTTTGCATTTGCGATGTTACCCAACATTCCAACAATGTAGCATATCTTTGGAATCAACACATATTGCTTCTCCCCAATGCATATTCTAGTGTTGTAAATTTGTCCCTCACTCGCTTTCAATGGCATCAACTTATGTTTCTAGCCATCCTTTCTATTTGCATAGGTGTTAGCTCTCCCATCATACACATATTCTCTGTCAAATTGCCATGGCTTCCACAACAACAAATGACACACATCCACCAATGTAATGTGACATAGTACCTCATCATAATATGCTCCTATGTTAAACTTCACCCAACATTATTCCTCCACCAGAATTATGTCTCCTTGTTGTAACTGACCAATCTGGTACAAGTGTGGATGTTTCATCCTCTTCATCCCTAATTTGGCCATCATCTCCATAGACACCAAATTCTTTGTGATGTCTCTATCCACTACCACATCACAACACTTACCACTAGCCCTGCATCTAGTCTTGAACAAACTTTTCCTCTATGTTAGCTCACCCCACTTATTGCACCTTAAGGCTCTTTGAGAAACAAGTGAATCCCCATGTTTTTGGGTCCCTCTCTAAGGTAGGTGACCTCTCATCCCCAAATGCAAGTCATATGCTACCTTTTGTCTTCTTTCCTTAGAACTCGAATGCCCTATGTCTCTCTTCTCCACACCTGAAATAGATTCCTCTAAAGAGTTTTTTCCTTTTATTCTCATATCCTTCTCTACCCTACTGGGAATATCCTCCACACTCCTACTAGTCCTCTCTACAGTACATATCTTATACTCTTTCATCTTTGTGGTAACTTCTACCAACATCTCTGCCTCTACGATGGTCACTGTTGTTATCTTTCTTAATACTATGGTAGAAAATATCATCTTCTTTCTCTCCATGGTGGGAATTTCAAGCTTGCCCTTTGTTGAGGTACTAGATACCTCTTCCTTGATCCTTCAAGATTTTTCCTCTATTGCCACATATCGCTATCTTGTTGCCACACCTCTCTTCTTTCTCTCTATTAGTTTTATCCTTCCTCCTACTTCTGATTCAACTTATTCTCTACAATGAGTGCCAACTAGTAGGCTTCTTCTACTATTTGGATATTCCACATACACAAATACCCTTGTATGGATTCCCTCAATCCATTGACATAGTTCACCACTTTCTCAACTCCCCTTCATGGTGCCCTGACCTAATTGTCATCCGATAGTACTCCTCAATTTAGTCCTTCATAGTCATGTTTCTCTATCACAAATTGTGCAACTCCTTCAACAATTCCATTGGTAATTCACCAGAATGAACTTGGACTTCATATTTTGCACCATCCGGTCCCGCTTTTTAATGCTTGGCTTACCCCTTCTATTCCTCTCTATTTGAACTTTCTTCCAACATATCAGCACATGACCTTTTAATTTAGTCTTCATAAATTTCACCCTATCTGAGTTAGCAATATCCTTATACTCAAATTGCTCCTCTAGATCAATGATCTAGTCTATCAACTCCTCAGGGTCCAAATTCCCAAAATAGTTTGGAATGTCCACTCTAGTCCACATTCCAATGTCAGTTATGGCCTTTCAACATCCTTTGTTCCTTTTCCTATTCACTTCCACTTGATTCTATAGGATTTACCTCCTGCTCCTCATCATTTTCCTTGGCCCTAGGATTAACATTTCTCTGACTATCCTACTCTAATACATCCATCTGGTTATGCATATCCTACAACATCTCATACATCTCCTCCATTCTTCCTGCAACATTAACAATACCTCACCCTCTCATTGGTGGCATCTTGATGGAAACTAAGTCAACGATCTATCCACGATTACCCCTTTGTAAACTACCTCACAATCGACGCTTTATATATAAATCGTGGACTACCATAGCTCAAACTTTATTTAATTCCAATAAAGTACAAAAACCAAATGTGGCATGCCTCCACTTCTTATGCCTTCATTTACATAACATCACTACCATAATTCAAATTTTTAATCAAAATCATTCTTAAGAAATTGCATCAATCAGGTGCACTCACGTCCACACCCACACTCCAACAATCTTATGTGATTTTACCTCCACTGTTACGGTAGGATGGTCCAATGAAGTACTATTCAGTTGTGCAACCCAACACAAATCACTGCAAACAACATAAATTCATATAAATAACCACAACATTCTCATTCATATAAAGCGTACACGATTATCACCATGTTACAAACACATAACTTGCCGCAATGGGCCCTCTTACATGTCATGTCCTATTTGTTTGATTACAATAAGATTCACAAATGGGTATGAGTTGTTGAACAGTGGCAGTCCAAATAACACATTCTGAGGTTAGCATTCAATTCTGAAATTCATTCTCCATTCATATTTCCTCAGCTTCCTCTAAGTTGCTTAGGGTCTTCATATTTTGCTCTACCTTTTCTGCTTCCCCTAGCAAACCAGACATTGAGGCAAGTCTCATATTTACTACATCTCTTGACTGACCAAATTATTTCTTTATGTTTTCTCTTTGATCCTGTAGTTGAGATAATTGTGCATGCAAAGTTTCCACCTATGCTCTAGTTGCACCATTCTTGTCTTTTGACAGCTCATAAGTTTCAGCCAACTTGGATAATTGTGACTCAATAGAGTCCATCTGAGCTTTGATGTTCTTTGTGGAATTTGGCCATTTTAGGCAGAACAGATAAAGTGTTGTGGCCTCATCAATACAAGCTTTGAATTTCTTCAAGTTTTCTTTAAGCTTGTTATGTGCATTGGTACATTTGTCAACCATTTCATCCATTCTTCTGTCATTTATTTTTCTTGTTGCCTCTTGTTTTGCCTTCTACTCTAAGTGAGAGGAGTGATCCTTGAAGGAGTCCATTAGTAACTTGAGCTTTTACTCTAGAAGAAAAGATGGATCAATGGTTACCTCTGGTAACCCTTCTTGTACCAATTTAACCGCATCCTCTATAGCATTGGATATCTTCAGATGTTCTTGTAAAAACTCTTTTCTTGTAGAGGCATGCAATATATCACCTAGCTGCAATTTGTGTAAAGGAGAGATGCTTATTAGGTCTATTTGTCCTTCATTGGTTTGAACCTGCAGCAATTGAGGGGTGACCACAGGTTGAAACTGTAATTGCATGCCTAATAGATCTTTTAGAGACTGTCTCTGATGCATTTTGACCTATATCATCCACTTCTTCTGATTTCTCTCTCTTCTCTATCTCATCCTTATGTTCCTCTTCATTCTCCTTTTCTTCCTAATCCTTCTTGGATTTATCTTCTTCCCTCTCTTCTTCATTTCATGTATTCTCCGAAGGAGGTAGATTTGTTTTGTCTTGTTCCTTTGTGACAGGTGCTTCAGTAATCTCAGGAGGGGTAATCTCCTCATTCTTTTCAGGTTTATCACTGCCATCTTCTTCAAAGGTAGACTGATCAAATACATCCTCAATAATTCCCTCCTCAATTTTCATCTCTTTGAGGACTTCAATAGTTTTCTTCAGTGTCTCTCTTTTCAGTTTCTTTATCTCTTCCTCATTTCTTGACATTAGAGTATTTAATCTTCTTTTAGTTCTAAATTCTTTTGTTAGAATTTTAGAAACTTTGCCTCTATTTTCCTTGGAGATGGTGGGACAAGTCTTTTCAATTGCACCTTTCTTTATCTCAGCTTCTTCACTTAAGGCATCATTACTTCTTTTAGTAATAATATCACCAAGACTTTTAGGCAGTTGGTCTATAATTTCAATTAAAGCTAAATTGTGGGCTCCCATATATCTAACTATGGCTTCTTCAAGGGTGGATTTATCATTGGGAGGCCTTTCATCATAAATACTTGTAACTTCTTTTAGGGCACCATCCTCTATAATTGCATTCACAGTTGCATCAAGTTGCAAAGGAGCATAGTCAGATTTCTTACCTCTTTTTATTTTTTCCTTTTTCTTTCTCTTTTGAAGTCTCTTCTTCTTTAATTCCTTCTTTGGTCCTTTTCTTCCTTGTCAGAGACACCATCTCTTCTTCCTTTTCTTCTTCTTCTTCAATGTCTTCAACATTTACTAGAATCATTTTCCCTCTTCTGGCCTGACTCTTCTTTCTAGGCATTTTCTTCTCAGTGGTCTAGGATTTTTCAAGAATCTTTGTGGTACCTCTCTTGGTAGGCAATGAAGATCTAGAGGGGACAAAGGCAGAGGCTGTAGCTGAAGTTGATCTTCTTGTTCTCCTTGGTAGTTGTGTAGAGGAAATGGCTTGTGCTTCTTCTACAGAGCCTTGAGGGTAATTAAGTATCTTTTTCAAGTCAACACTCATCTTCTTTGCTTTATATTTTATCTTTTCTGCTTTCTCCTCTGCATCCTTCTTCATAGATTTGTTGACTATTTCATTATATGTCCCAAATCTTTTAGTGGAGGGATCCTTAGGTTTGTTGAGTAGCATATCAACATATCCCACCAAGTCAAATTCTGAAACCTCATAAGGTAGAGTTGTAATCCAGAAGTTCCTAGGCTCAATAATCTCCATGTAATATTTATCTTTATCTACCATAAAAGTTATGTCATTTTTGTATTTTTCCACTACCTTGGCTGGGATTCTTTCTCTTGATTGCATTTCTTCCTGAAATGTTTTGAAGAATCCCCAGAATGTAGTATTGCACAGTTTATTATCCAGAAGACTTCTCATGTAGTCTTTAATTTGATGGGCAATAGGGGTGTCTACTTTCCAAACTATTCCTTTCATTGTAGAAACTCATTCAAAAAGTAAAACATGAGGCATATAATGAGAGATCCATACCAGAACTTATACTTGGATTCCTTTGTTCTTTTTAAATTGTCCATCAACTATTTCTGTAGGAGCTCACAGAGATCAAAGTCTTTTCCCTCTTTAACGATTTGATATGCAATATATATTGCAGTTGTTGTGGCTGAGTTCTCCCTGTTGGTGTGGTATATCTTGTATGCAATATTCATGGTTGTATACTAGACCCCCAAGTCATCAATGTCATTCACAGTCAAGACCCTTTTGTCAAATTTGGCTTCGGTGAGTCTCATCACTTCTTCATTCTTGACAGATTTCAGGATAGGCGCTGATCTGGAGGAGCATAAACCAATCACAACCCTTATGGATTCCTTGGTGATCATGTGTGGTCGACCCAAACAGAAGAAATCCTTATGAATTTGAATTAGAGTTCTCACCCATGCATCATCATATCAAAAATTTGGAAAACCCTTCTAGATGTCAAGATTCTTGGTGGCAATATTTACAAATTCTGGTTTTAACTTGAAATTATCTCCCAACAAGTTATCATTTCTAAATTGTTCAAGTTTGAGATGATCATATTCATCTATTGGCGAGTGAATATATATGCAAACGTCTTCAGTATGTATCACATTAGCTGGAACATGTGAGAAGGCACCACTTTCATCTGTTATAGTGGACTTGAAAGGATGTTTCTTGAACCTTGGCCTTGGCCTCTCAACCACATCAATCACAACCGGTGTCACCATTATACTACCTTCGTAAATTAGGGTTTTAACCAGAGAAATTAGAAAATACTTGTAGATGCAGAGAGTAGATTTTATTTCAACACTTTGCTGAGAATCCTTTGCCTTTTGTCAATCTCTTCAACTTATTTGATTTCATTCAAATGAGGGTGAGAATGATCAAATACTGTATATATACATTTCTCACCAACCAATTTTGTTTCGCATTAATTGCCTTCACAGTTTTCCCGTAGTTTGCCTTTTTATGTACAGAAGCCAACAATTACTCAACAATCCTCCACAAGCTGGTCAATTGCTCCAGAATTTCTATCACACTCATTTGCATGTTGAATCTTTTCATAATTATGAAGAGGAGGTGAAGGATTTGCAAAAATGACTCCCCCTGAGTGCATGCATCCTTTTGATAGATGCCCTTATCACTGTGAACCCTAAAAACTTCTGCAATCTGCCACATTTGGAAATTTTTCTCCAAAGTTTTGACCAACCTTCTTTAAAACATTATCTTAACATGCACAAGACAACATTAGCCAAAATGCAGATAAATTCATCCTCTTGCATATTTAGGGGTTTGAAGAATTTTGTAGTTGTAACTCCCCTTGACCTAGTACTTCATCTTTTAATTTTCAGAGGATCCAGCTGGACTAGGCAGAGGTCCAGAAACATCACATACTTCCTTATTCTTCCATACTTTGTTCATTTCCATCCTTTTCTAAACAATATCAACTTTCGTTTGGGAAACACGCCTCACATTCTTTCCAAAGTGCCTTGCTTGATTACACTCATGACAGGTGCACTTTGTTTGCTGAACATTTCCATTTCTTCTTGCCTTTGATCTGCAATTAGCTACTTTGTGGCCAAACTTATTATAAGTATAACAGTATACATAAAAGGATTGATCATTATCCCTTTTCTACCTTGGCATTTTACTTCTGCACTCATTAGCATTATGTCCCATCTTATTGCAAGCATAGCACCTAATTGAGTTTTGATTTGTCTTCTACAATCAACAAGTTTATGACCAACTTTATTGCAAGTGTAACATCTTAGAGCATTTTGATTTATCTTGCTCCCACAATCCACAACTTTGTAACCGAACTTATTGCAAGTAAAATAATTGCCATTGAAACCTTAAGAGTACCTGATGTGAGTTGGTTGCCTTGTAGGTTGAGGATTTTTAAAATTCTTCTTCACATTCTTCCTTTGTCTTCGGACAGGAGTGAATTCATCTTCTTTTGTAACTCTGTAGGCTTTCTTCTTAGGATCTTTAGTGTAGGTCTCTTCCTTCTTAGTTTCAGACTTTCCTCCTAAATTAAAGTTATCATATAAATTTGCAGACTTGTGCTGATCATAGGACTCTTTCCCTTTTCAAAACCAAGACCAGATTTTTCTTTTGGTGGTTTTTTAGAGTTAATTATTTCATCAATAATTTCAATTCCTCCTTTTAGTTTTTTGTCCTTTGTCAATCTTCTCTTTTGCTTTTTCGACTTCTTTCCTTAGAATGACAACTTCTTACTCAAGTTTTGAACATTTAGCTGATTCCTCATTGAGTTTGATGTTTAAGCAGTCTTCAATCCTCTTCTCTTCTTCAACCATGACTTTTATATTTGAGATCATATCTTAAGCCTCTTTGAGCTTTGTGTCACCTCCTTTATCTCCTTCTATTAGAGTTTTCAACTTGCCAATTTCTTCCTTTGACTCTTTGGTCTTTGTTTTCTACTTATCAATTGTTTATTTTGCTAATTCAAGCATGTCTTCATATTCTACATTCAGTCCTCTTACTTCATCTAGTTCATTAAGGGATGACTTGAGTTTTTCCTCAAGGTCTACTTCACTCCCATCAAGATCCCAACCTTCAGGTTCCATTGCTTCTAGATCTAGTTTTGGTACAAATACATCATTGTCCATAGCTTCATATTCCATGTGTTCAAGAGCAGGATCTACCTTAGCTGTTAGCATTCTCAAAGGCACTTGGATCTGATACCAATTGTTGAACATAATGACGTGCTGAGAGGGGGGTAAATCAGCAATACTAAAACTTAACCAGATGTCAACAAATTAAATTGAATAACATATAGAATAGAAAGGAAATCATGCAACACAAGAATCAACACATGACACTAGTATTTTTACATGGAAAACTCTAAAACAGGGAAAAACCATGGTGAGTGGTAGCTCACAATATAATATGCTCATTGCTAAAATGTTACAACTTTGTTTTAGGGCTTCAACCCAAGGAAGCTACTACTCCCTGATTTGTAACTTTGATTTTGGGCTATAACCCACAGAAGCTTCTACTCCTTGAATCCTTAGCTCACTGCTATTGGATTTACAATGATGATATAGATACAAGGACTACTATGGAGAACACATATGTTATATGCTGATGGTGTAGTCTACTTTTCTTGCTCGATACATATCTTCAAACTGATTTTGTGCACTTCATATCTTATCCTTTGCTCTGCTATATTCACATTCACCTTATCACTTTACAAATAAATTTTATCTTCTATAAATATCCTCCGCAACACATTAGAACATTGATTAGGTCGGCATCATAATCAACATTTGATGAAACGTGTAGCATAACACCGGTCGGCCTCAACACATACAAAATGATGAGAAAAATTGTTGCAGACCATAGGGCTTTATGAAAAGGATCAAGGAACATCTTTCCATACCTTCCAAACTTGAGGAAATTAATCAGGAGCCTCCGCATGTTTTGATACTTAACTAGTTGGCTCATACTGCATAGGACCGTTAACTATTCATCTTTCATTTGCTGGGGAGAAGCTACAAAATCTATGCAAACCAAGAATTCATGCATACATGAGCTCAATAACATCTATACACCTTGCTGAAGAAGTATCATATCAAACTATGTATCTGCAAACCTAGAAATATAACAGTCTGTGGAAAATAGAGCATTTTGGACCTTATGTGATACTTCACATCTCAATATATGATGTTGCGGTGAAATGCAATGCATAAAACCTTTTGGGAATAAACTTAGACATCAATATATGCTACTTATCAGATCTGCACACCTTCATCTAATGTTTCTGGAGGAATTCAAAAGAAGACTTGGATAGCTAGGGTTCCAGAGGATAGACATACTTAAAACTCTACTTGAAGACATAAATGCTTTATGCAGTACTGGAAAATGAAAATTGTCTGCATGCGGATCATACCTGATATATCTTTGGACCATGTAATACCTCTGCATAAGTTCTAATGAACATATCTATACATGTTTCAACTTTTGCAGAAGTCAACTTGTGTATTCAGGCTCTGAAACAAACTATATTGCCTCTATCACTTAAGTATTGTCTTTGTGGACCATTAGAGCACTTGAAACTCCATCATAACATATCTCATATATATCTTAGTCATTCCTTAGAATTGCATGACAAACATATCTCTTTCGGAGGAATGCAGAGCATTCCATTATCTCCCCATCATTGTTTTTCTCTATCTAGGTGATGTGCACTATGAATGCCTTAGTTAGTTTTCTACTTACCATTAGATTTGGTACTCCCAACTGATGAGATATGTATGTGTGGATGTAAGAACCATGCAAGGTTATGAGTGTTCACCTCTGCATCATGCTCAAACTCAAAACTAATCATTCCCCCATACTTGGACTATTTTTCTCTTCTCCCGGACTGGTTTGTCTTGACCATACTAACTCTTCCTCTATACAAGTCTATCTATACATTCCATCTGCTATGTTGACATCAATGACAACACATATTTCTAATAATACCTATCTTAAAGGGCCCCTCTTTTACATTGGGAAAAATAGGGTGATTCCTATGGACCATGTATAAGATATTGCCAATTTAAGTACTACCCATGATGTCATTTATTAGGGTGTAGCCTTGATATCATTAGAAACATCTTTTAAAGGAAAAGATTTATATTTCTACAAGAATTTACCCCCAAATTCTATAGGAAGTTAGGATTAGTTAGGAGCAACATTATACAATTGATTTAGAGAAAAGAAAGATAATCTTTCTATGGTGGAGTAGTTAACTATAATAAAGAGGGCGCCTATGGAGACAATAATTGATTTAAACACTAGGTTCCAAAGACCTAAACTAGAATCCCTCAAGAGGTTAGACCTCTCTTTGCAATGACATTTCTATATTTCCTAAGAGATTTTAATCATGAAATTGCCATGATTCTCCAATCTATGGGAAGAATTGACTTACCAACAACTTATGACATTGTTATCAAGGCATAAGATAGTCTAATTCAAGTTGATAATCTTGCACCTAGACTAGTTATGTCTTTATTTCTATACATCTATGCACTTGTCTAGATGCCTATGCAAATGCCTAACCTTGATTTAATTCTTATTTTTGAGATTCTCTTAAAGGAAACAAAGGTTTGGAATATGCTTTCTACACTAATCTAAGAGAGTAATGTGCAAAAAATATTGATCTTATAATTCAATAAAAAATAATACAAGTGCAATATACCATAACACACATGTTTATGTGGGGAAATCTCTCTTGGGAGACAACCCCAAAATCCAAGCAAAACCAATTGTATTAACAACAACGAGGTTCCAATGCAACTTCCAGGCTATGCCTTCATAGAAGTATCACCAACATGTAAAATGGGGGAAACTTTGGTAGCATAATACTATCTGTAAACCAACCATACATACTCCATTCCAAGCACCCAATTTATAAAACATTTAAAGAAGTAGGAAACCACAAATGGTTTTACAAAACCATGTAGCAAATCCATGAGCCCAAAAATGACACCCAAATTCTCACAAACTCCAACACCCCCTTCTTGGTCTTGGTTTTCAAGTTATATTTAGCATATTGCTTACACCTTGTCATGTTGTCATAACTTTTCATATTTTACCATCTAACTTGGGTGCCCAATTTTGAACTCTTACTCCATTCAAATATCTCTATGACATACATCATAAACTAACATTATACTAGTAAAGATTCGATTGTAACTCCCCTATAATCACACTCATATGTACATCATAGGATCCATCATAAGTAACTCTCATCTTACAATATCATAAGATGCTCTTACACATCATAATGGCATTCGATGCTCTTACAACTTCTTACACACATTACAAAATATCAACACATGGCTAAAAGTTCCACCTCAAAGTGGGACACCATCTTTCCTATGCAAGGATAAAATAATAAATAAATACAAACAATTAATAAATATGATAAGTAGGATGCAAGGTTGAGACACATTTCCCAACATTCTCCCACTTGTTGAATACCTTACAAAAGAGCAAAAGGGAACTCCAACATTAAAATCTAACTGCTAGAGGACGAGAGACCCATAGACTCACTACACCGCTTGCATTTCTTTGTGCTTATTGGTTTTATCAACACATTTGTAACATTCTACAAAGTGTCAACCTTCTCCAACATCACCTTCCTATACTCTACCATGTCTCTAACAAAATGCTACTAGACATCTATGTGCTTCATCTTCACATTAAAGGTCGAGTTCTTGCTAGACATATGTCACTATAACTATCACAAAGAACTCTAATAGCTCCCTGAATCAACCCCAGATCTGAACACAATCTCTTAAGCTAGATGGATTCCTTATAGGGGTGAGTAGCTGCCATGTACTCAACCTCTGTAGTGGACAAAGAAACCACAACCTATCACTTACTCATCCAACTAATAACACCACCAAATAATCTAAAAAAATATCCATTGGTGAATCTTCTTCTATCAATATCTCCTATCCAATCCAAATTCATGAATCCAGAAATATCCACTAAGTGTCAGTCCCCAGAATCACCATGATAACAAATAGAGTACTTGGAGGCACCCTACAAGTATTTAAAGACCGTCTTCACTACATCCCAATGATCTTGTTTCGTACAGACTGCCATTGCTTAGGAAATATCTAGTTTAGTACAGGCCATAGCATACATCAAACTCCCAACATCACTAGCATAAGGCACATGAGCCATGTCCTCTATCTAACTAGGTGTAGCTAGAAATTTCTCCATTGATAAATCAATGCCCACCAAAATAGGAACACTTAATGGTTTACAAACTAACATGCTAAATATTTCCAACACAAAGTTCATATACTTACTCTGGCCCAACTAAAGCATTTTATTTTCTCTGTCTCTTCTGATCTCAATACCCAAGATATACTTGGCAATCCCCAAGTCCTTCATGTCAAAATCTACTGAAAGTTGAGAGTTTGAATCACAAATCACACCCTTACTGTTACCAAAAATAACATATCATCTACATACAATGTGATAATAAGGAATCGATCACCATCCAATTTATAATAAACATGGTTATCTTATTTGGATCTTAGAAATCTCAATCCCAACACAAAAGAAATAAAAATTTTGTACCACATCCAGGGAGGTTATTTGAGACCATACATAGATTTTTTTAATCTACAAAACAAAGTTTCTTTACCTCTTTCCACATAGTGCTTAGGACATGTCATGTATATCTCTTCCTCCTAGTCACCATGTAGGAATGTTGTCTCCACATCCATTTGTTCTATCTCTAAATTAAAAGCTTATTGCTACAAATAATAGGAACTTGATAGATGTCAACTTAGCAACTATAGAAAATATCTCACAAAAATATATCTCCTCAACATAGGAATATCCTTTTAAAACCAATCTTTCCTTATACTTTCAATACCGCCATTTAAAACAACCTTATTTTTGAATACCCATTTACATCCAATAAGATTTCTTCCTTCTAGCAATAGTACCAAGTTCCATGTGTAATTTTCTTCAACACAACTATCTACTCATCCATAGCCACTCTCCGGGACTTAGACTCACCTATATCCATTACCTCCTTCATAGTTCTAGGATCATCAGTATTGATAATCAAAACAAAAATACATCTCTAATTAGGAGTATACTTGTCTAGTTGTTGTCTCTATTGAGTGGACCTCCTCAAGAGCTGACGTGGAGGTTCTACCTCCTCAAGACTGTTGGAGCTATCTGATATTTCCTCCTCTTCAAGTCCTTCACAAGATTTTGGTTTAACCTTCTTAGTCTTTAAGGTAGTTGAACCACATATTTCTTTCATCGTCTTCTGGCTGCAACATTGTGGAAAAAAGGTTTAATCTCTCTGAAAATAACACTTTTATACAAATTTATCTTGGACATGAGGTCCCAAATATTGTACCCTTTCACATCAACACCATTGCCAATGAAGATATATTTAACTTCCTTATTCTCCAACATTGACCACTTCTCCCTAGGCACATGTGCCTATGTCTTGCAACCAAAAACTTGAAGATTTTGTGATGAGGGGTTTTTCCCCTCCATGCCTCCATAGGGGTCTTGTTAACAAAAGTTGATGTAGGAGACCTATTAATTAAGTAACAAGCCATAACAACTTCTTCTACCCAAAACTTTTGTTCCAAGCTAGCTCCACTAAGCATACTCTTAACCTTGTCCATAAATGCCATGTTCATTCTTTCTACAACTCCATTTTGCTTACAGGTATATAGAGTTTTATAATTCTTAATCTCACGTTCTTCGCAAAATTTATCAATATTTATACAACAAAACTCATTTCCATTGTCAGTCCTCAAAACCTTAATCTTCCTGCCAATAGATGGTTTTTCAAAAGAGCCTTAAACTCCTTAAATTGACTCAAGACTTCAAATTTACTCCTAAGGAAATACACCCATGTCCTAGAATAATCACATCTAAAAGAAACATAGTACAAAGACTTATAAATTGAAGGAACATTAACAAGACCAAATACATCTGTAGACACCTAAAATTGTCCACTCTTTGTGTCATCCCTAAATATCCCTAATTCATCCCTATTCATCACCAAACTCCTCTAAACCATCAATAATCATCTCTAGACACCTTTGAATCACTATTTCTACCATATTAATTGAATAAACACATGTTCATATAGTTAATTGACCAAATCCCCTTCAAACCGTGATTTTAGAATATTTTGTTGTCGAAGTCACTATTCATGCACTATTCACTATTCATTTATACTCGTATCAGTACCTGCATTGGTACTTATCCCTAGCCAAAATGATTTATTAATCATATATCCCCTTTCTCTATAGTCTAAACATTAGATAAATTTAATTTATCTATTATCCCTTTATCCCATCCCATGAATTAAATAAATATTTACATTTATTTAATTCCCTATTTTCCACACTTTTGATTAGGTCACCAAAACCAAGTTAACTAATCCCCCACTTGCACAAACTAAATCCTAATCTAACCTTGGTCAAAACCTCTCCATTCCCCCAAATGTACAAAGGCATGGGCCTCTTGTACATGTCCACATGGCCTTCTTACAAAAGGCATGGTCAAAGACCCATGTACAAAGGTCCTTTTGTCCTCCATCTCCTATTCCTCTAATTTTAAATTGGGCATGTGCCCATGCTTCTAATTTAAAATTTAAATCTAAGCCAACTCATCCTTTTTCCTCCAATTTTAAATTGGGCATGTAACCATGCTTCCAATTAAAATTCAAATCAAATCCAACCCATACCTCCCATTTATCAAGTCAATCTCATCCATCAATCTTCCCAAAGCCTAATCTTGATTATTCATTCTTCTTTGATCCAAGGACATCCCTTCCCATCCAATCTCATCATGAAACTTGACAAGATCTCCTTACTTGAGAGCTCTCAAGAATCCTCCACCATTGATCTCCAAATCCAATCTTGACCATCCAATTGAGTCTCCAAAAATTTATAAATTGGAGCTCACCCCTTCACAAAACACTTCACTTCATGCAATATAATGCTGCCATTTTCACTCCAAGACTCCATGAGAAGCAAGGTTATGCTGCCCATTTGAGGAGCTATCCACATCAACAAACATCAAGGAGCACATCCACTATCAAGGTTTGCATATATTTAATGGTTTAACTTCTTGTTTATGCATTCATTTTGCTCAATCTGAGGTAGCTTAGATTTTGGGTGAAATAGGTTAGTGTTTTAACTTGTTTCCTTTGCTCAATTTCTATGTTATACAACATCTAAATGAGTTAAATCTAGCACCCAAAAATATTTGTGAGAACTAGAATAAGATTGAACACGGTTACATTTTCAATATACACAATGTTCACAAAAATCAAATTCAAGAGGACAATCATTCATCCCCTCAACAAGTTTTTTTATTTTTCCAGGTCCTTAGACCCTTCTTGTCTATATGTCCCATCTATTGGTGCCATAGCATTGTCTTCCTCATAGGTAACTTGCTTCTTGAAGTAAGAGTTCACATAGGTACCTAGAAAGCATGATCATCATAAGTAGACAAAACACTCCTCTTTGCTACTAGTTCCAATGGTGAAAGTGTAGATTTTGTAGATCTCTTCATTATACGAATAAAATAACTATTACACTGAATAGTGCATGCATCTAACCAAAATAGAGTGCCCACAAAAACACCTTTAGCAAGAACCATAACTCCTCCCACCAGCTTACACCCTCCAATAAAATAAATAACTTGCACACCCACATCATTCAATTTGCTAACTGATAATAAGTTCCATGCCAATTTAGGAATGTGAAATACACCATTAATACCCTTTATTTGTCCACTAGGGAATCAAATCTAGACTCTAGCATAAATAATGATGCTCAAATGAGAGTCATCGCCTAGGTATACCTTCCTACGATTGTATTCTTTAGACTTCAAAAACCACTCCCGATGGGATGTTATATGGAAGGAAGCTACAAAGTTTATCAACCATGTACCTTTTGATGCATGAGTTTTCAAGGCTACAACAAATGCATTTGAATCATCTTGAGAAGAATTCTTGAACTTATTATCTGAATCATTTTTCTTTTTCTTCTTCTCCTCTTTGCAGTCTCTATGGAAGTGCTTGGTCTTGCCATAATTCTAACACTTAGCCTTGGACTTTCCAAGAGATTTGGATCTTCCAAAAGATTTGGATCTAGACTTTTCTTTGCTCTTGTATTTATTTTCTTTCTCCTTTTGTCTTCCACAAATAGCTATGGCCTCCTTAGTAGTTTTAGAATCTTTCATCCACATCTCATTTGAGAGTAATGCATCCACTACCTCATCTATTTTGAGTTTTGAGGTTGTGTTCCTAATTGCTATCACCAAGTGATCCCATGATTTTGGCAAAGAACATAGAAGTGTCATGCAATGATCCTTCTCCTCCATTTTCACTCCAATAGAGTGCAACTAGGTAACAATCATATTGAACGCATTCGAATGCTTGGCCATAGAACCACCATTGTCCATTCTCAAGTTGTACTTATTTATCAAGAAAGTTTGTTAACCATGGATTTAGTTTTGTACAAATCTCCCAAATTCTTCCAAAGAGCTTATGCAATGGCTTCTTCATGTACATTCAATAAAATGAAATCCACAAAGAAAATTCTAATGAGGCCCTTCCCCTTCTATCTAATAGATCCTAGTCAACTTGAGACATTGTAGTGGGTTTGTATTTGGATACAATAGCCCTAAATCTCTATCTACGAGTATATCCTCCATCTTGAGCTTCCACAACTCAAATTTTGTGCTTGTAAATCTCTTAATATCTATTCTCAATGTGCTTGCCATTTTCTTGTAACAAGATCTTTTTCTACATAATTTCCCACTCACTCCAGGATTAGTTCAAAAAACCTTATCTCTAACACTTAGGACCTAAGGTGATCAAGCTCTGATACCAAAAGAAGGGAGGTAGAGGTGCAAAATATGATTTGTTCACTAATCTAAGAGGGGAGTGCTGTGAAAAATTATTGATCTTAGAATTACAATGAAAAACAACACAAATGCAATATATCATAATGCATAGGTTTACATGGGAAAAACCCTTTCAAGAGAAAACCCCCACACTCCAAGAAAAACCAATTGTATTAACAAAAATAATGAGGTTACAATATAACTTCTAGGCTATGCCTTCACAAGAGTATCACCATCATATTAAATTGGAGCAATTTAGGTAGCATAATAGTGTAAGAGTCACACAATAGACTCAAGAGATGCCTAGGATCACCTGCAATCAAACAAACTTCCACAGCAAGAGAGAAGCAATAACTATGCTATATAGCCAAAGAATGAAAATGATGCATATAAGGTACAAAATATACAATATATGACCCACACATAATGTACAATGAGATCCCTTACTTATATAGGCAATGTTGAGACTTAGGACAACATGTGATCATGACAAATGTTTTAATACTATGACATGAGACACAAATATTAAATGTCCTAATTAAACTTAACTAGAGAAGTGTGAATAGGAACTAATGTGGAATTGATTAGGTAATATACCCCATTCACACCAACATCCCCATTAAGTGTAACTTAAGGAGAAGTAAACAAATGAAAAGATGCAAATATGGTTCCTAGCTACATGCCATGTTAAGTACCCATGTGCAAAATATCTCTCACAAATGGAGTAAAGGAGAAAAACCCATAGGAAAAAAGCCCTTTCCCAAAGAGAGAAAACATGCAAACATGTACAAGTGATGGAGTGATGGAAGAATGAATCAACACCAAGACCTCCCAAGGACTACACCCATCATAAATATACAATCAATATCCCCCAATAAGAGGGAAAGAATGAGACTAGATATCCCCTCATAATGAAGTAGCTCATATGCTAATGGTGAATGCTTGAAGAAGAATTCCAAAGAGAATCGAAAATCAAAAATCAACATTTATCCCTTGGAAGAAACAAATCCATTGGTGTATGTAGAAGAAACTCTAACTTAAAAACAAGAGAGGATGGAAGAAGTCTCATGAAGAATGATGTCTCTGAAAACTGTTCAAGTGTCCACATGTCACAATCAATAGATGCCACAAAATTAGGAACTCCATGCCTAATCAAAGAATGTGACAATGCAAGACAATAGGAAAACTCATGATCAACAATCTCTAAAGACAAAGATGGTGTGATAACAGTTATGCTATAATTATCATCATAGAGGAAATAAATATCCCCAATTGTGTCCTCCAAATCTAAAATATGGGACTATACAAATAATAATGATATATCTAGTAGATATGTGTCCCAATGTGGCGGATCTAGAAAACAAAAATTGTCCTACTACAAGGAATCATTGGAAGCTCTCTGCGAACCAACACTGGATTGAGATGTAGCAACAGGTGATGAGATAATGTTTGCACATGCTGTGTTAGAAGAATTTGGCAAGCTAATGCTATTGGCAATGCACAGTTGTAATTGATGAAGCCAAAGAGTAGTTTCAAATCGTCAAGTTCTTTCTGCATACATTCATCATTTGTATGCCTTTTTCTCCCACAATAATCACATTTTAATTTCCAAAAACTAGGAGACATGATTACACCAGCAAACTAAAGTGTAAAAATTATGAAGTTGATATAATGCCCACCAAAAAATAGAACTTCTTTAGGTGTCAGGATGTCCAAGTTATCAACTAGAATGTGTAAAATTAAAAAACTAAATAAAAGATACCTAGGGCTGAATTTGGAAAAAGTGCATAGATGGTTGTGTAGAGCTCTTCAATACCTTTCCAATGCTTATTCGATCTCAAAAATCAGAGATACTAGGTGAAATTTATGAGCTTGGAAGCCAAAAAAGGTGATATAGACTTCAAACAGAAAAATCAGGCACCTGCAGTAAAATGAACAAAAAATACTTGTACCACTACGAAGTGCTTGGAACCAACTTTTTGATGCCTATTCGTTTGCAAAAATCTAATCTTGTGGTGAAAATTTATGGATCCTAGAAAAAATTGCCCTATTAAGGAATGAAAAGGGGCCTAAAAGGGCCATGTGGCACTATTCAGATGGCTCAACAGCAATGCCTGGGTGGTCCTCTAGTGGCTAGCCAAGTATTGGCAGAGTTCTAGTGGTGAAATTGGTAGCAAAGGGGTGTTTTTGGTCGACTAAGCAGAGAAAATCGGTGGCACCACTGAGGGCAGAAAATGTCTGGTGGTGTCATTGCGATGAAGGTGGATCTATGGTTGGATGATGATACCTGCGTTGCCCCTAGCATTTCTCCTTGTGTTAAGCCCCTGAGTTGGGGGTGACCAAGGGCTAGACCCCCTTGGTGACCACAGTCTTTGGCTCTTCGTTAAAATATCCTGCTTTTAACCTGCGGTTATTCACCGTTGAACAACTATAATATCCACCAAAACCAACCTTTACCCTGCCAAATAGAGACTTTAAGAAAAATAGAAAAACTCGTTGCACACTAACAAACCTGACATGAAAATGACATGAATGTTGACACAATTGAGAATATACCTTCGTGAGCAATAGAATATTCCATTGAAGATGCCAAATAAACTCTACTGACCATACCCTACTCACGGTCAATACAGTACGGATCCATACGGTTTGTACATATTTTGTACGATTTGTACGAAATTTTCTACACCCAAAAATCTAAAAACCCTTGAAAATGGCCAAAAAAAATTTGACTCCAAAATCTGAAGTGTTATATGTCAAAATTCATCTCTTGGTCATTATAGACGCAATGGTGAGGTCCATTTTACACTAGGATGCAAGGTGTGAAGATTCTTGGAAAAGACTCTCCAAAATAAGGGAAGGGAATTGTAAATTTAAACCTCTAATACCATGTAAGAGTCACACAATAGACTCAAGAGATGCCCAGGATCACCTGCAATCAAAATAACCTTCCACAGCAAGAGAGAAGCAATAACAATACTATATTACCAAAGAATGAAAATGATGCATATAAGGTACAAAATATACAATATATGACCCACACATAATGTACAATGAGAACTCTTGCTTATATAGGCAAGTTTGAGACCTAGGATATGTGATCATGACAAATGTTTTAATCCTATGATATGAGACACAAATATTAAATGCCTTAAGTAAACATAACTAGACAAGTGTGAATAGGACCTAATGTGGAACCAGTTCGGTAATATACCTCGTTCACACCAACAAATAGTACCTACAAATCAACCATACATACTCCATCCCAAGCACCCATTTAATAGAACATGAAGAAGTAGGAAACCACAAATGGTTTTACAATACCATATACCAAATCCATGAGCCCAAAAATGGTACCCAAATAGGCACAAAATTTAATGCCCCATTCTTGGTCTTAGTCTTTAGGGTATATTTAGCATATTACTTACACCCTATCAAATTTAATGCCCCATTCTTGGTCTTAGTCTTTAGGGTATATTTAGCATATTACTTGTACACCCTATCCTGTTGTCATCACTTATCATATTTGACCACCTAACTTGGTCATCTAGTTTTATCCTCTTCTATTCAAAGATAGTTTATAACATGCATCATAAATTGTCATAATGCTAGTGAAGATTTCAATGTAACTCCCCTATAATCACAATCTTACACATCATAAAATCCATCATAAGTAACTCACATCTTACAATGTCATAAGATTCTCTTACACATCATGATGACATTAGATATTGTTACAACTTCTTAGACACATTACAAAATATCAAAACATGGCCAATAATGTCACCTCAAAGTGGGACACCTTCTTTCCCATTTGAGGATAAAATAATAAATAAATACAAACAATTAATAAATACAAACATTAGGATGCAAGGTTAAGACACCTTTCCCAACATTCTCAAGCTACCTCATAAACATACGAGGAATTAGAGGAAGTAAAAGGCATACTAAAGAATGTGTCAAATGAATTAATTGCAATGAAAACACAAGTTGCACCCCCTCCTAGATCATTTTACCAAAATAATCAAGGATATAGGCCCCAGAATAATCACAATAGATACCGCACCTTGAATTCTCAAATTATTCATGTTCTTTTGCCACTGTAGAAAATTCTACCAAATAATCACAACAAAGGCTTCCTATTCAAAATGATCTAGTTGAAGACCAAAACATATCATGCTTCCCATGCCTCTAGTGGTTGTTCTAGAGGCAACCCTCATCAAACTTTAATGATACAAAATGTAACTATGGTTGGTCAAATGTAGATAATTTTTCTTGAAATTGGCAAGTAGCTTCTGATTAGGCTATGGTTTCTTGGGATGAAGATGAGATATATGCTAAAAATGAGGTAGCTTCTACATTAGGTAGATCTCAAGTGCAATTAGATTACTTGACAAGATTTAAGAAAAGAACTTTGGAAGAGCTAGCAAAAAATAATAAGGTGAGCTTGAGTGGACATGGTACAACCTTTATTACCTCAGAGTAAAGCATACCCAATATTTCCAAGCAACAAGAGAATGTTTCAAATCAAAAACCACCTAGAGTTACATACTCTTTGGTTGAGAGGCCAAGAAATTAATGGGTACGTTATGGTGAAAACACAATCAACTATACCTTTCAATGCTAGAATAAATGGATCTATTGAAGGAGACCTTAAAGTAGTAGTATAAAGATGAATCAAAATAACAAGTTGACATTTCAACAAAAACAACTTGAGACAAACAACTTGTAGTCCTCTAAGTAACTAATTCAAAGGTAGGTAGAACTAGACCACTCTCATTTTACCTTACTCTAGTTGGTAAAAAAATCATGCATAACTGTATGATAGACTCAAGGACTAGTACCTGTCTAATGCCTATAAGAGTAGCATTAGCTTTAGGGATGACCCGTGAACCTATAGAAAAAGGAGAAACCCTATTAAAACCCTTGGAATCATTAAAAAAACTACCTCTTACTCTTCATGTTTGTCTAAATGTCATTGTTATTCAAGATATAGTAGTTATAGAATTTATATCCATGTTTGTTCTTTGCTAATGTATATAATTTACAACAAATTTTGGTGGTTATTTATTTTTTGATCGGATACACATATTTATAAGAACAATATATGGTACCAAGGTTAAAATTCTTGTAGATCCTATTGCAATCCATCATGTTGAGCATGAACCTCCAACCAATGTTAGTTTCATCCATGCCATGTTAGTAGAAGAAGAATAATTCTGTATCTTAGACTTATCTATGGATGAGAATTAAACCACCATTCAAGATGACCAATTAGATGAATGGGCTATTGAAAATTGGTCTTGTAACCTCTATGAAATGTTTAAGTCAATAGGCATGGATACCTATGTTATCCATGAGTATAATTCTTTCTTCCCATAGATTTATAAAGAGGCTAAAGATAATTTAGGGTTATGGAAATTTTTTTAATGGCTCCAAGTGTAAGAATGGAGTAGGAGCTAGTATTTCTCTAGTTTTTCTTAAAGAAGACAAATTCCAATAGTCATATAGATTACAATTCAACTGCACAAATAATGTGGTAGAGTATGAGACACTAGTCCATGAATTACAATGTGTTGAGAGGAAAGGAATCAAGCTACCACAAATTTATGGTGACTTTAGAGTTAGTTAGAAAGCATGCAAAATCATAGTGTACAGTGAAAAATTGATTGACAAAGACACAAACACAAAGTGAGATTTACTAGAATATTTTGAAGCCATAGATTTTTAGGCAGTCCCTAGGAACTAGAATGTTGAATCTTATTGAATGGTTATGATTGGTCCTCAATTTGATCATGTTGACGGTTTTCTAGCTAATAAATATCATATAAATCTAGTTTCAAGGCCTATTATCCCACACAACTTTACTCACTCACAAGCATTCGATAGTGATGAACAAATTGCTCATTTATTCAACAATCTACTAAATTTACTAGAAAATTAGCTCCTTAAATTGGGTAGGCTTATGGAGATCAAATTGTCCAATAAAAAATAGATTACCAAGAGGTTTAGTTACTCTTGAGGGCTTGTTTAGCCTTAATGACTAGAGTAGAGATAAAATAAAAGTGATTGCATGTAAATGTGATTATAAATATGTAGAGGTCTTGCTAGGAAAAACTATAAAATTAGCCCTATTTTGTACTATAGAAGAAAATGATTTTTTTGTATACCTTTGTACCAAATATGACTAGGTCATGACTTGAAATTATGGAGTTAAAAGGCTATAATAAGAAAATAGTCTAGCATACTATTGAACTTCTCCTTGATGCCAAATCTGTGAGACAAAGTAGAGCCCATTCAACCCCAAAGTAGAGACCATAATGAAACAAAAATTGACACACCTTGTTGACTTAAAAATTATTTACCCTATCAAATACTCTACTTTGGTAACTAAATTAGTTCCTATTTGAAAGAAAAATAGTGAAGGTGTCTCCTCCTACAACCTGAAAACTAGGCTCTGATACAAAATGAAAAGATGTTGCAATAAAATATAGCATTTCTGTTAGAAATGAAAGCAATACTTCTTCAATGGAAATTTGATTCGAGATAAATTTCAACAAACTTTAACTGTGTGCTATTAACAATGGAGATTGTAACAAAACATAAACCCACAATACAGAAATATACCAGAAGCAGAATGAAGCACATAACACAAGTGTTTAACGTGGAGAAAACCCTTTTGGGTAAAAAACTCCACCAAGAAAAGAGGGCAAGTTGTATTATCTTCACAAAAGGAGATTACAAATACATTCACTTCCTCTATCCTCCAACCTTCACTTTGATAGAACCTGGCTACCTGTAAACTGTTATTATTCCTCTCATCTACTATACTATGGTTTATATAGAATTTACACAACCTCAAGACATTAAATGACTTCTCACAAGCCCATAACACTTGTCAAGAGTCAACAATACAACCTTGGGCGTCCATGGCCAAGAATAGGCTCTTACAAGGTCATAAATGTTGTCATACATGCATCCTACACTTGGAAAAATGTGCCAATGCAAGCTTTAACGCCTTGGGGCCAAAAATAGCCACTTACAACATCTTATGATGCGTCATATGCTATTATAAGTGTCATAGATTCTTATGACAACTTACAGTTGTCATAGAATCTCTTACACCTTACAACATCTATGACATGAGTCATAACACTAAAAATAGATTATTCCTCCACATGTGCACCCCACTTTGACCAATTACCATTTACCATAGTAAATTACATCCTGTAACTACCGCCGGTAACTCTGGGACTTACTGTGCAGTAACTCTGTAATTACCGTGGATAGTAAATAATTTTTACTTCTGCCGGTGAAACTTGTACATCCCTTATGGGTAATTACAAATAATAAATGGAATAATACAATAATGGGATTTACAAGGTTAATGGCACCTTATCCCAACATTCTCCCACTTGACATTATACATTGTAAATCAACCCATAGGAAATCAAATGAAAAATAATCAGACACTAGAAACAAGACCCATGGCCTCTCTACACCACACGAACTTCTTTGTGCTCATAGGCTTAGTCAATGAATCTGCAACATTCTCCTGATTGTCTATCTTCTTTAGCTCAATCTCTCCATTTGCAACCAACTCTCAAACAAAGTGATACTCAACATCAACATTCTTAGTCTGAGCATGATACATAGGATTCTTGGCCAAACAGATAGCACTCTAGCTATCACAACCAATTTGAATGATCCTGCAATCAAAACCAATACCTGTACACAATCTTCTCAACCAAATTACCTCCTTAGAGACATGAGTAGCAGCCATATACTCTGCTTTTGTGGTGGACAAAGCAACTGTAGGCTACCTCTTACTCATCCAACTCACTGCACCTCCAAATAGAGTAAACACATAGCCACTAGTGGACCTTCGACTATCCAAGTCACCTGCCCAATCTACATCAACAAAACCCTGTATGTCCAAAGATTTATCAGCACTATCAGTTCTAGAATAAACCAAACAATGATCAGGAGTACCTGCAAGATATTTAAACACCCTCTTCACATAGTTCCAATGATGTCTACCAGGGTTAGACATAAATCTGCTCAAAACTCCCACTGCTTGGGCAATATTTGGTCTAGTGCAAACCATTGCATACATCAAACTCCCTACAACACTAGCATATGGCACATTAGACATATCTTCAAGATCATCCTCAGTCTTTGGACACATATCTAATGAAAGCTTAGTACCAATGGGTAAAGGAACTCTAACTGAGTTACAATCCTGCATACTAAATCGCTGTAAAATAGTATTCACATAATTTGGGACAACCAAAGCTTTCTGTTAACTCTGTCCCTCTTGATCTCCATTCCTAAAATATACCTTGCAGCACCAAGATCCTTCATCTCAAATGCACCTGAAAGTTGGGCTTTAAGCTCACTTGCCATACCCTTAGTATTGTTGAAAAAGATGTCATCAACATACAAAGCAATAACCAGTATAGAATCATCAACACAATGAATGTAAACACAATGATCCTCCTCGCTTCTAACAAAACCCAATTTCAAAACAATGAATCAAACTTTTGATACCACATTCTGGGGGATTATTTCAAACCATAGAGAGACCTCTTTAACCTGCAAACCCAATGTTCTTTTCCTTTTACCTCAAAACCTGTAGGTTGTTGCATATAAATTTCTTCTTCAAGATCTCTATGCAAGAACGTAGTCTTAACATCTATTTTCTCAATCTCCCAATCATAAGCTGCAGCAATGGATAAGAGAAATCTAATAGAAGTCAATTTGGCAACAGGAGAGAATATCTCACCAAAATCAACTCCCTCTCTGGGAGTAGCCCTTGGCTACCAGTCTAGCATTGTACTTCTCCAATGACTCGTCTGCGCCAAACTTCTTCTTGAAAACCCACTTACAACCTATGGCCTTTCTTCCTTTGGGCAAATGAACAAGATCCCAAGTGTTACAAGAGTCTAAAGCCATCATCTCCTCCTGCATGGCTAGCTGCCAAGACTCACTATCATCTACAGAAATAGCTTCCCTGTAGGATCTAGGTTCATCATTAGTACTTAATAAAGCATATACACAACAGAAATCTGGTGGGCTATACCTACCGACTGGATTCTATTGTCTTGTGGATCTCCTCAAGGGTGGAGTAAGAGACTCTACTTGTTCTTCTACATGATCATCTGCAACAACTTCTTTTGTAACTACAAACTCATCTTCATCAGAACTACTCGAATCTTCTTCTTCTTCTTCACCCCCCAATCCATCATTTTGTTCTTCCTGAGGTGCATCTTGCTGCTCTAAATCAATGTGCACCTTCTTTACCTTTTCATCTTTTTCTTTTGGTTTCTCAGGTTCAGAAATAGCTCTAAGTTCCCTGAAAATAACATCTCTAGAAAAGATAATCTTGCAGGTTAGTGGATTCCAAAGCTTATAACCTTTGACATTATCACCATATCCAATGAATGTACACTTTTCAGCGTTTGGATCCAACTTAGATCGCTTTCCCTTAGGGACATGAACAAAAGCCTCACAGCAAAAAACCCTTAAATGTGAAGTAGAAGGTTTCTTACCTATCCACATTTCATAAGGTGTCGAATCAAGAGCCTTACAAGAAGACCTATTTATCAAGTAGCAAGCAGTACACACAGCCTCTACCCAAAAGCATTTATCCAATTGTGCATTAATAAGCATACTTCTGGCTCTTTCCATAATTGTTCGGTTCATCCTTTCTGCAACACCATTCTGCTATGGTGTATACGGAGTTGTCTTTTGTCTGATTATACCTGCATGCTTGCAAAACTCATCAAATTCCTTAGAGCAATATTTCCCTCCATTGTCAGATCTTAATATCTTTATCTTTAAACCTGATTGGTTCTCTACTAAGATTTTGAATTCCTTAAACTTAGTGAAAACTTCAGATTTATGCTTCATAAAATAAATCCACGTAAATCTGGATACATCATCAATGAAGGTTACAAAATAATGAGATTTTCTGATAGATTCATTATCCACAGGTCCAAACACATCCATATGAATAATTCTAACTTCTTTTATGCTATATTGCTTCCTAAAGGAAATGATTTTATGTTTTGTTTACCAAACACACAATGCTCACAGAAATCAAAGTGCTCATCAGAATAGGAGAAACCATCCAACAAATTTTTATTCTTAATAGTTTTTAATACATTATTGCTTGTGTGGCCCAATCTACGGTACCACAACATACAAGTGTTTTTAGAAGCCTCAGAAACATAAGAGGCATTACAAATTGTAGTGGCTTCAAGCTTAAACAAGTTCCCAAATCTCTTCCCTTTCGCTACCACCAAGTTCCCTCTCACCAATCTGCAGCCATGCTTGTCAAATGTCACATGCATTCCCAAATCATTCAACTTTGAAACTGAAATCAGATTTCTAGCTAATCCAGGAACATGCAAAATACCAGGGAGGGTTTTAATCCTCCCATCACTGAAACACAACAATACCTTTCCTTTCCTAACAATCAGATATGAAGAATTGTCACCAAGGTAGCTATTACCTCCATCATATTCTTCATATGTGGAGAACCATTCCTTATGCAGGGTCATATGAAACGAGCATCTTGAGTCAACCAACTAGTGATCATTAGAAACAAGATTACATGTAGAAAGTAAAACTTCTTCACCTGCATTCGAGGACTTATCCAAAGCACTCTCCCACTATTTCTTGGGGTTTCTGCACTCTTTCACATGTCCCCTTTTACCGCAGTTCCAACACTTAACTCTATTCTTTTTACCAAGAGTCTTAGACTGGCCCTTAGACTTGTCCTTAGCCCCTTTCTAATCTCCTTTAGGTCCTCTTTCCTTAGACCTTCCCCTGACACTGAGAGCATCCCCTGAACTATTTGAACTCTTCTTCCTCAATTCCTATGACAGTAGCACTGAAACAAGAGCATCCAACTTTGGATCCTCAAGGTTAGCAGTATAGAAAGGATACCATTCTCCCAAGACTCAGGTAAAGAACAAAGAAGTAAGATACATTTATCTTCCTCACTAACCTCAACATCTACTGAATCAAGCTAACTCACTAACAAATTAAAAGAATTTAAATGCTCTGCAACTGATTCACCTTCGTCCATTTTCATGGAAAACAATTTTCTTTTTAAATAAGGTTTATTTACCATACTCTTGGCTTGATAGATCTCACCCAACCGTTTTCGCACCTTGTATGCAGTCTCTTCCTTTGCGAAATTCAACATGACAGAGTTTGAAAGACACAACCGGATGGTTCCCTATGCCTTCTTATCCAGTCTATCCCACTCATCTTGAGAGACATCGCTAGGTTTCTTCTCTTTTTGAACAGCCAACCATTGGTTTCTTTCTTCCAACAAATCTTCCATTTTTAGCTTCCACAACTCATACCCCGTTCCATTGACCTTCTCAATGTCCAATCGAGAGGTTGATGCAATGGTGGATGCAGCCATAATAACAACAAGATCTGCAAAACAAACACAACCAAATCTCCCATTGCAGCTACAGCTTCCACACTACCACCCAAGAGTCAAAGTTGGTTGGGCTCTGATACTAAATGTTAGAAATGAAAGCAATACTACTTCAATGGAAATCTTATTCGAGATAAATTTTAGCAAATTTTAACTGTGTGCTATTAACAATGAAGATTGTAACAAAACATAAACCCACAATAAAGAAATATACCAGAAGCATAATGAAGCACATAACACAAGTGTTTAACATGGAGAAAACCCTTTCAGATAAAAAACTCCACCAAAAAAAGAGGTCAAATTGCATTATCTTCACAAAAGGAGATTACAAATACATTCACTTCCTCTGTCCTCCAACCTTCACTCCGACAAAACCTGGCTACCTGTAAATTGTAATTATTCCTCTCATCTACTATACTAAGGTTTATATAGAATTTACACAACCTCAAGACATTAAATGACTTCTTACAAGCCCATAACACTTGTCAAGAGTCAACAATACAACATTGGGCGTCCATGGCCAAGAATAGGCTCTTACGGGGTCATAAATAATGTCATACATGTATCCTACACTTGAAAAAATGTGTCCATGCAAGCTTGAACGCCTTGGGGCCAAAAATAGCCACTTACAACATCTTATGGCGTGTCATATGCTATTATAAGTGTCATAAATTCTTATGACACCTTACAGTTGTCATTGAATCTCTTACACCTTCTTACAGCATCTATGACAAGCGTCATAACACTAAAAATAGATTATTCCTCCACATGTACACCCCACTTTGACCAATTACTATTTACCATAGTAAATGACATCCCATAACTACCGTTGGTAACTCTGGGACTTACCGTGCAGTAACTCCGTAATTACTATGGATAGTAAATAATTTTTACTTTTGCAAGTGAAACTTGTACATCCCTTATGGGTAATTACAAATAATAAATGGAATAATACAATAATGGGATTTACAAGGTTAATGGCACCTTATCCCAACATTTCCAAACAACCCTCATGAGAGATACAAATGCAAAACAAGTATTCAAAATCCACAATGCAAAATAATAACAAAGCATACCACAAGATAACACAAAATTTACCCTAGGAAAACCCTTTCAAGGAAAAAACCTAGCCTCCAAAAGCACCCACACAACTCAATGCATTATCTTATTAAAAAGATTACAATACATTTGCATAGTCTCCATGTAAGTGGTGCAGGAGCACCTTCATAAATTGATGCTTCTATAGGAATTTGATTGAACTATGATGATTCAACAATGCAATGAGATAAATTAAGTCATTTTCCTTTTATTAAAGTCACTAGGAGATTAGGAGGTTCAAATATGTAAAATATTGCATACAATGTAAAGGTTGTCATGTAAAATTGAAAAGAAGATGCAAACTTGGAAGTTGAAGGGTCATTTGGCTCTTAGTTCGTTCCAAGGAAGTTAGGAACTGAAGATTCATGATGTAATGCCTTTAAAAGGCCTTGTATCCATTTGTGAAGGCAGAGGGGAGAAGGTTGGAGAATGTGGGTTGTTACATTTTGATGTGATATCAATAAAAGATACCCTTGTTTCTGCATTTCTGAATCTGTTTCAGAGATTGGTACTTGTTTGTACAGATTTTATATGACTAGAATGTGGTATGGATGGAAAGATTATTGAGTCTACTTTCCATTTCTTTTTGTTGCATCAAATTTCATTAAGATTTGAATAAGTTATGGCATTTTTATTGAGGGTAGGTCTGCAGAGTTTAATTTTCTGAAAATGCAGTTTAAAAATATGCATAGTACGGCCTGGTACAGCCTCACATTGATGCATATAATAGATGGGTGGAAAGATATGTGTTTCTAGTTTACAATTATTTTGGTGTGGTATAATTTTATTAAGTTTTGTGAGAGATATTGCAATTTTTGTGAGGGCAGATCTGAACGCTGCCTAGGGTTTGCAGTTTTGGGAAAAAAATCATAACCTTCTCCCCTACCATTGGATCTTCATAAAAATTGGAGGAAAAATATGTATTAATGTTCTCTTCAACCTGACCAAAGCAATTGGATTAGTTCTTTGATTTGTTAATGTTATTGAGGATAGTTTTGGTCCTCCTATGCTCTGCATCATATTGGTATCAGAGTTGGCGAAAGATTTGGGTGTTGTATTTGTTCCTGTCACTGAGAAGGCAGGTGAAGAACTGAAGGAAAGAATGTGTTGGTGACCGTTATTTTGTTTGCTAAGTTGTTTGGTTGTAGGTGCTTGGTCCATCTAGCTGCAGAAGGATGTTTTCTAAGGTTGTGTGTGTGGGCAAACAAGATGAGGTCTGTCATGACCATTCTCCAATGGAGATTAGGCTGGATAAGGGTGCAGAGAGAAACCACTAAGGAGAGAGTGGTAGGTGCATCACCAGGATCTGCTGTTGGGTGAGATGAATGGTTTGGTGAGTTGGTGTTGTGAAGTAGTAGAGAGATAGATACCTGACTGAAGAAGCACTTGAGGTTGCAGCCTGAAGAGTACTCCACTAATGGGAGTAGAAGGAGCCTGAGGATGCTCTGTGAAGATGGTAGTTTGATTTGTTGGTTGGTTGGTCACCATTCCTATTAGTCTGAAGATTGGAAGATTGAAACTAAAAAGATTGAAGATAAAGCCAGAGGAGATGCAGAAAAAGATTTTTGTTACATTTCCAAGGGACTTGGAAATCTTTGTTGGTTGGTTGTATGGTGCAGGAGCACCTTCATAAATTGATGCTTCTATAGGAATTTGATTGAACTATGATGATTCAACAATGCAATGAGATAAATTAAGTCATTTTCCTTTTATTAAAGTCACTAGGAGGTTAGGAGGTTCAAATATGCAAAATATTGCATACAATGTAAAGGTTGTCATGTAAAATTGAAAAGAAGATGCAAACTTGGAAGTTGAAGGGTCATTTGGCTCTTAGTTCGTTCCAAGGAAGTTAGGAATTGAAGAGTCATGATGTAATGCCTTTAAAATGCCTTGTATCTATTTGTGAAGGCAGAGGGGAGAAGGTTGGAGAATGTGGGTTGTTACATTTTGATGTGATATCAATAAAAGATACCCTTGTTTCTGTATTTCTGAATGTTAAACTGTTGTTTCAGAGATTGGTACAGATTTATACAGATTTTATATGACCCAAATGTGGTATGGATGGAAATAATATTGAGTCTACTTTCCATTTATTTTTGTTGCATCAAATTTCATTAAGATTTGAATAAGTTATGGCATTTTTATTGAGGGTAGGTCTGCAGAGTTTAATTTTCTGAAAATGCAGTCTGAAAATATGCATGGTACGGCCTGGTACAGCCTCACATTGATGCATATAATAGATGGATGGAAATATATGTGTTTCTAGTTTACAATTATTTTAGTTTGGTATAATTTCATTAAGTTTTGTGAGAGATATTGCAATTTTGGTGAGGGCAGGTCTGAACGCTACCTAGGGTTTGCAGTTTTGGAAAAAAAATCATAACCTTCTCCCCTACCATTGGATCTTTATGAAAATTGGAGAAAAAATATGTATTAATGTTCTCTTCAACCTGACCAAAGCAATTGGATTAGTTCTTTGATTTGTTAATGTTATTGAGGATAGTTTTGGTCCTCCTACCTCTGCATCAGTAAGACCTCTAAAGCATCAACAAACTCAATTGCACTTCTCCATGTACAAAAATAAATGAGAACCACGTAGCCACACATCCCAATCCATGCTTCCTATAATCACATGTGCAACCTACAAGAGATTCTCAATCCAACCTCTAACCAACAAGCCAAAGGTTCCACAAGCCAACCTCATCAACTACTCAAGTGTATGCATTTTTAGAACAATCTTGCACAAAACTACTAAGTGGTTTTACATAAACCATGACCCCAAAATTAAATATTTTCCTAATAAATCATACAATAAATATTTATCCCAATGTGACATTAAACATAAAAGTAGCCCCAAGAATTCCTATCCCATGTGGTATCCACATCTCTAGATGCACCATAGTTAAATATTTATTTTATATTATTAACATTATTATGAAAGGTAAAACAAACCTTTCCCAACATGATCCCCATAACCAAGAGATCTCTAACCTCACCCAAATCTAACTAATAGTAACAAGTGCATAACTAATCATCTCATGCTAAACTCCAACTACAAAATTGTAAGCTCTAGTAGCATCCAAGCAAAATGATCATGGCACACAACTAGAAAACTACCATAAACCATAACCAAATCTCCCTCTACATGATTAGTACATAATCTAGGAACCCTCCATGACATCAGGATTTACATCTTCCTCACAAAAGATCATCTACCTCCAACAAATAGATTTGTTCCTAAGAGCATCCATATCATGCCAAGACTATACAAAGAAAAATATCTAGAGTCCTCCACGACACATTATCACATCACTGCCAAAGCTCCTATTGTAAGTGATCTAGAGCTACCTATGGAATCATAATGAACATCTCCTAACTGAAGATCTTTTATGGCCCCCACACAATCAAAGAACACAACTACAACATCGAGAGCTCCCAAAGGACAAAGTAAAGCCATGATCTCCAAAAGAAGATAACTGCTATGAGTTCCAAGAAGATATAATTACAAGTGACCCAAAGTACTCTTACAAGAATTCTGCAAACATCACAAAGTACTGCAGCATGAATCATAAATACTCCATCCATCCATCTCACTATCTCACTAGTACACAACACCAATGCATCATAATAGTTGAAGTACCACCAACACCACAATTTGCAACACCATGGCATCTAAATAGTCTACAACTAAACCTTTTTATAAAAACATGCCATCATCACTATAAATACCTATGGGTATAGACAACCCACATTCAAGTTATGTATGCAACTTACAAGACAGAAAACCCACAAAACTACACAACTAGTAGATCTCCAAGCAACACAGGATGGATCCACAAAGCAATGTAGACCCAAAAGGAAACAGGCTCAACACCACATTAGTAATAAGAAAATTTGAGACAGCAAGAGATAATAATGTAGATTCTTCCATGACACATCAAATCCAAAATGCCAAAAATCCACCATTGGAGACAATCGTAGTTCAAGAACCTAGAAAGAATCACCATAGAAATGCTCATGAAAAATCATGTACCAATACCTCCACACCAAAAAGTTGAAAACAACATCCTCAAATCATGCACTAAGAATGCATGCAAACTTGCAACTATCTTGTGTCCTAAAACAACCCCATGGGATCCAAAATCTAGAAAATAGTCTACAAATTTTGGTTAATATGCAAAATTGCAAATTTATCCATGTCAGAGACATGCATGCAAATCTAAATCCACTTATCATCTAGAAGACATAGAAGTCTAAAAACACCAAAACAATTAAACTAGAATAATGGAATATCATAGATAAGCATAACTATAGATTTTGAATAGAAAATTTGCAAAACCCATAGGTCCAATCAATATGAATCTGAACATGCAATTACTACCATTCAATATGAAGAATAGGTTGTCCAAGAACTCCACAACCACCACCATGTACATGCATATGAAGGAGCTAGGTTATTCCAAAAGATTCCATGTCATCTAATGACCAACTCTACAACCTACATGCATTCAACGACTAAATATCTAGTGCTTTCCAATGCTAGGGGCTAAACCTAAACACCCAACATAGCACACCAAATTGTAGTCTAGACAACCAATGCTTTTTCGTGTATCTAGGAATCCAAAGCCAAGCACCAAACTTGAGCACTTTGTTGCACACAACAATAGTATGCAAACATTTAGCCACCATGCAAGAGGGTAGTTCCATACTATCCAATAGGAGCTCCAAGTCAGCACCATGCTATATAAAACCACATGACCAACTCAGTAATGCTCCACCTTCTCCATCCTTCAAGTGCTTGTAATAATGTACCATAAAAAAATAAGATCAACTATAAGACTTCCACTTGAATGAGGATTAATAATAAGTCAATTCCTTCTTACTGATTCCCGCAAGCTTGCCAACCTAAGAAATAAAAAATAGAGGAACACCCATAACCAAATCACCATGGATCCATCACACGTAATGACATGCAAGAACATACAACCAAATTGTAAGTACATGCAAACAACATGCAAGTGCATGCAACTCACATGAAACCACTTGCAACCAATGGAACCAACTAGGATTTGATAACAAATCTTAGGAAAATACCCAGTATGCACCTCCAGTACGATAAGACTTACTAAACAAAAAGCCTAATACAAGTGCAAACAAACTATGCCCACAACGTGGAATCACAACACAAATTCATTTCCCACATTAACCCTTAGAAGAAAGGAACATAGATCTCGGATCTATGAAAAATTCAATATCATAATGACATGTAAAATAACACTTTAAGAACAAGAATGAGAGAGAAAAAGAAGAAACATAGACAAAAGAGAAGAGACATCGATATAAATGGGGAAACCAATTTCAGGTAAAAACCCCACCCTTTAAAGTACAAAACCAATGTATTATTCAGAAACATATAACATTTATAATACACTAATAGGATCTTGCCTTAACATGGAGAATATCATCCTACTCTTCTGGAGCAAATCTGACAACATAAACCAACAATGAAAAACTCCTTACTTCTCAACCCAAGCACCCAAAATAAATAGGAAATAACCAAATAGTAAACCATAAATGGTTTCAAGAAAACATTGTGCTAGCACAAGAGGTATGACACCCACATCTCTATGGCATTAATTCCAATGCCCATGTCTAAGTTTGGGCTCCAAACTAAAAATAGAATATTCTCTTACACATGTATGATGTTGTCATAAGTTGTCATAGCCAACCTACTAACTTGGGTGCCTATTTGGTCATATTCCACCTTTAGCAAGATGCTTTATGACATGTGTCATCTATTGTCATAATGTTGGTCAAGATTCTTGGTCCACTTTTGAACTCCCCTCTTCCATGCTCTTATGCATGTCATGAATCTCTTACGCACTTATAATGTTATGGATGTTCTTACATATTCTTACACACATCATATAAAGGCATACACATTGCATAATGGCCAAGTCATAAGTGGGAAGCCCCATTTCCCAAATGAGGCACAAATAATAAATAAATACAATTAAAATAATTAATTTGAACATTAGGACTTGCAAGGTGTATGACACCTAATCCCAACATTAGGTAAGAAGACAGTTGTTGAAGACGTGGAAGATAAAAGCAAGGACAAGTTGGCAATGGATACATTAAGAAAAAGGAAGGTTAATACATTGTGTAATATGGTATATAGTCCTACAGATAATAATAAAGAGCAGAAGCTATCTTTGATAAAGATCCCCTCTTTATAGGATTCAATATTTTGCTTGGCCTAATGTGTTGTCTCAAGTGGAGGAATGGGTTATTGGTGGTTACATCCTAGATTCTGTTCTAAAAAATAATCAATGCCATATGGTTCTTAGATTTCATAGAAAATATGATAAAGTTTAAATTTCTATGTATCCTTGTTTTAGTTTCCACACCTAGTTGAGTGTAGAATGTGTGGAATTGGTTGTTCATTTCTCTTATATGTTAATTGGGAAGGAGCCCCATTAATAGAAACCCTATAATTTATCTACAAAACACTTAAGTGTGCTTAACCATGGAGTTGCCCCCAAGATCAAGCCCACTTAACTTGCTATCCCATTTCCAAAAACTTCAACAAATGTTGTACCTTGTAAACCATTCACTATAGATCTTCTTAGCTCATTCATTTTCATGTAGGTGATGTTTGAAATTGGGTGATGTTTTATCAAGATCCAACTACATAGTTTTTTAGCATTACCTAGATGCAATGAGTGCTAAGTGGACCATTCATGCTCATGAGAGATGGGTTCTTTTGAACCACTATTTATGAAATATGGGTTGATGAAGATTGACTCAAAAACTAGGTAATTAAATTATAAGAAAACATCACCTAAAATGGAAAAAAAAATGAAAATGTCATGAACATGAAAATGAATTAGCTAAGGATATCTATAATGAATGGTTCATAAGGAACAACACTTGCTAAAGGTTTTTCAAAAGGGGTAGTAAGCTAAGTGGAATTGATCTTGGTAAAACTCCATGGTCAAGCGTGCTTGAGTCGAAGTAGTATTGGGATGGATGACCTCCCAAGAAGTTTTGATGTTTCACCCCTGTGAGCATCACCTAGATGCAATAAGTGCTAAGTAGACTATTCATTCTCATGAAAGATGGGTTATCATGAACCACTACTTATGAAATATGGATTAGTGAAGATTGACTAAAAAACTACATAGTTGAATCCTAATAAAACATCACCTAACTTGACACACTATGAAAACATCATCTACATGAAAACTTATGTAATTTGAATCATTTCAACATCTTATTTGTAGATTGCATCAAATTATTTTATTTTAAATATCTTAAAATTTTAAATTTATTACTATTTTTTAAGATATGAAGATTTTTTAGTCATATAAAAAAAATAGTTGTATCTGACATGAGAGGAATGACATTTTTAGAAGCATTTCTAAAGGGGATCGTTTCGATTTTTCAACCATAGTAGAGGATTGACATTTATTTTAAACTTGTAAGAAGGGAATTTTTTGGATTTTTCAGCCATATAAGAGGAGAGATATTTTTAAAAGCTTGAATGGGACTTTTTTATTTTTCAGCTATATAAGAGGAGAGACATTTTATTATAAGCTTGTAGGAAGGGAATTTTTGGATTTTTAATCCATATAATAGGAGAGGGGGTGCCAAGAAAGAAAACATACTCATCTGCAACCAATCCACCATTATGTTATTGAGAGGGCTACTTTCATTGTGGCATCGCCTTCATTGACATAAGGATCATGGTATATATTGTCATGGACCAAGCCTTCCAACCAATGTGAAATTAATTTTTGGATGTAAATATGTAATTTTTTTCATAGAAGCAATTCCAGGATGCACATTTTTAGGCATATCTAACTTGAGGGGAAAGACATTTTTCAAGCTTGTAGGAAGGAGAATATTTTAAAATTTTAAGCCACAAAAGAGAAGAGGGGATGCTAAGAAAGTAAACAAATCATCTTTAACCAATCAACCATTATATTAGTAGGGAGGCCACTTCCATTGTGGGATCACCCTATTGGCATAAGTATCATGGTATAGTGGACTATATATGTTACCAATGACCAAGCCTTCCATCAATTTGAGATTATTTTTCTTGGATGTAGATAAGAGAATTTTTTAGTTATAGAAGCAATTCAAAGACACATTTTTTAGGATATTTGACTTGAAGAAAAAGACTTTTTTTTACAGACTTGTAAAAAAAGAATATTTTAGAACTTCTATAAAAAATACTTCCATGTTGTTCCCAAGATGGGAGGTTCTATAATTAAACATTCAAAGGAAATTGAAATCATAACACTCTTGAGTGACACTTCTTTGCTACTAGACCACTCTCACGTGGGCAAAAATATTTATAACTTGAGTGTATGCTATGTGGCACATGATCTCAAAAGAAAAATAAATAAAATAAAATCACTCAAGGTTATATACACTCTATTGCATAGACTATTTGTAAAGGTTTGCATACCCATGCCACATACCATTTAGTTTTGTGCCCATTTTGAGGAAATGTCTTGATATGTGTAAATATCAACAAATGGCACAATTTTGGGTGAGTTCGGGCTCATTCCCTTAGCCTTTACCCATCCATACACACACATATTCCTATGCATTTAGCCCTTGCCTTATCCTTATACACATATTCCTATGCATTTAGTCCTTACCTTATCCTTGCACACACATAGTCCTATGCATTTAGCCCTTACCTTATCCTTACACACACATACTCATATGCATTCACCTTCACACATTTATTACATTTATCTATACACCTACCTCAACCTAGCCATTATTCACACTAATTTAATTGTTTTCCCACCCATGGTCATTTATGTGGTCACAAACTTGACCCTTTCCCTTTTAAAATTCAAATTTTAAAATTTGGCCAACTCTTGCCCATTCCTTTCTTACTTATACTCGACTAAGTACACATTCGGCATAATTTGATGTTATGTGTTAGTATTTAAGATAGTCGATATATTCATTCTAATCATCCAAGCATTTATTCAAATATCATTCATATTTTAGGAAGGAAAGACTTCAATTGATGCTCTAAAATGAATCTAGATCTACACATTCATCCTAGGAGCATATGTGTGGTTGAAGAGTGTTGTCCTTGATCCTTTACCTAAGCTTTATGGTAGGGATTTTTTTAGTGGCGAATCTTTGCCAATTGGTGAAAAGTTTATATTTTCAAATTGCTGTTTGGCGAATACATTGCAATTGGCGGGGGGTCAATTCGCCTAGATTTTTCAAATTTTTGGTCAAATGCATTTCAATTCACCAACAATTTATTTATGAGGCATTTATAATTATTATTTTCGCCACAGTATTCTATGCAGTTCAAACAGTGATTCACCTGAAATTTCGAAGGCATGTTTTAATTCGCCTACATATTCGCCAATAGAATTAAACTATTCACCGTGTATGAGGACCGATTTCGCCATTACTATATTAAATTCCTAGTTATATTATGGAATAAGGGTTTGTATTTTATTTATATCCATTGATTTTTGTTTTAATCTAACGGTTGTAATACAATTCTATGGGTCATTTAAGCATGTGCCTTTTTAAAGGCATACTGAGCCTGGAATTACTTTTGGGCCATGGGATTAGATCCTAATCCTGCGGCCCAAAAGCAATTCTGGGCTCGGCATGCCTTTAAAAAGGCACATGCTTAAATGAGCTCAGAATTGCTTTTGGGCCATGGGATTTGATTTGTGAATTTAATTTTAGGATTTTTAAAAATATTTAATTTTTATGTGTTTCAATGCATTCTCAATAATAGATTTGTGCTTGGCGAAGAGGGGCTCTGCCCCTTGACCCCACCTGTATCGCAACAGGAGCACGCCAGGGCCGCTATCCCCTGACCCCACGAGGGGGCTCTGCCCCCTCGACCCTCACAAGGGGTGCTGCCCCTTGACCCCATCGGTGGCTACCGCCCCCAAGCCCCTGCTTTAGAATTATAAAAAATAAAAGAATATATGGGGGGATTGCGTCGATCCACTATGTAAAATTTTTAAGGAAGTATTTGCCATTGTAATTAATTTTTTTGTCTATCATTCACTACGATTCGCCAGGATTTTTTTAAAATTTCTGATAATGTGCATAGATTTGCCAAGAAAATTAATATTTTTTTCATAAAAAATGAAAGATTCACAGGAAAATTATGGCACTTCACTAGGATTCGCTAGGATTTTATAGGTTTTTTTTTGGGGGGGGTTCCTTAAAGTTATCCCTACTTTATGGGGGTTATCCTAGGAGAATATGTCCCCTTGCAACACAATGAAAACCCTTGCAAGATTCTTTTAAATACCGCCAATCTTTATATATCATAAAAGGTTGAGGAAGCAAGGGAGAACAAGGCAAAATATAAACCCAAATTGTGCATATTTATTGATCATTTCCATAGGTGTATGACATTTCCATGAGTGCAGATCTAACCCAAATTTATGAACTTGACGCTTCATAATGCAAAAAGTAATTTATGATCTCAAGGCAAGTCACAAATTGCCACAGTTCCCTTTTGATCCTGGGGCATCTAGATTTCAACACAAGCATCAAACTTTGTTCATTCTTTGGTCATAGAGCTATGTTCCTTTATTTATTACATTTCTTTTTGTACTTCGAATATTTAATTTTAAAAACGTGCCATCATATTATTGCCATTAATTTAGCCTAGGTTAATTGTGTGTATGTATATGCATGTTACTTTGATTAGCCTAGACTACACTTAGAAAGTTTATTTTCCTTTACATTTTGGTGAACTTATCCATTCTTATAAAACCTAGTTTACCCTTAATGTTTCTTATCATTGTTAGGGTTTTTAGATCTACCATTTTTTATCTTTACATTTTCTTTCTATATTTGATCTTCCTTTTTCATTCTTGTGTATCATTAATACATTCTAACTTTAGGGTTTGGTGTGCTTATTTTCATATCCTATCTTTCATCCACCCTAACCACCTTTGCATTCATTTTAGGGTTTACACGTCTATTTTAAATTTGATTTAGGATTTATTTTCTAATTTACAACATATTGTGCCTCAATTTCATATCATTTGATTACTCATGTTAGGGTTTTACATCTTTATTGCATACTCTTGTAAACCCCACACTTCTTATCCTTGGATAGGCCATTGCTCTCACATCATGGAATATCATGATCCTATATTCTTGGCATCTATTCATGCTTCCCTTACTAATTTGATATTTTTACACATTTTGTGACATGATTCATTTATCCTTGATTCATTTGTGACATTTTATCACACAAATGATCACTTTGTCCATGCATGTGTTATATTGCCACATATGCTCATTTTCTTCATTTGGGGGTTGTATCATCACTTTTCCTTCTCTATTATAAAACCCTTACTTCACTCCATGTTTACCATTTTTACATTTATCTTCTATGGGGAGTGATGGTAATGTGCTTCATTCTAATTGTATTATGACTTTGAGCACCTTTCATTGACATGACCCATTTTATGCTACATATATTGTGAAGGACACACTTAATATACTTATACTTCCACTCATGTAGTTGAAACATCATATGATGAAGGTACATCTCATGAAATAGTTGAAACTTATAATACTCTTTCTACATGTCATGATGGTTCGATGCTCATAGAGTCATGTTCTTGTGATGTGAACTCTATGAATAGTCATGGTAGTCTTTCACATAGTGATACCTCTTGGTGCAGTCATGGTAGGAGGGTTCATAGAATGAACTATCCAAACCATGCAGCAAGAGTAAACACAACAGAAACAACTCAAAGATATGAAACAAATGCAAATTCAGTCATTCAGTATATCAAAGAATTCAAATACAAATCGACCGGCAACATGCGGGCTTACAATTTGGGCTCACAAGCCTGATTACAGAATATCAGAATATGCACAAGATATAGCTTTGAAGTCCCTTCACTCAAAATCTAAACTAAGGATTATGGATCAATTGCTAATTGCTTTCCTAGGGCTCTATTACATCCTTATATATCATCTCCAGTACAAAAGATTCCTCCGCGTCAGCCAAGGAAGATCACAAACTCCTATGAAGAGTTGTAATGTGTGTACATGGATAGGTCAAACCTAATCATGTAGAACACCTTTGCAAATGTATGGAATGATGTGTGGATCTCAGGGAAGGTCGGCCATGAACCAAAGATCAATGAATGATGTGTCATTAGGCTCCACAAGTCGAGGAATGCTCCGCAAGTCTTCTCCTTCAGCTAATTGTCAGAGATTGTCAGGATGCTCTGTTCTGAGAAAAATAGTCAATCTTCTGATAGCGATAACTTTCCGGTACTTGATTCAAATGCTCTGAATTCTGGATATGATGTAGCTGAATGAATCTAGATGCTAAGTCCAACTCCACAAGATCTAAAATGCAACTGCGGTAGAATGTGGACCAAAATACTGAAACTGCTATTGACTGAACTGCTTGAACTGAACTAGAAAAAAAAAAGAAACAAACTGAACTGCAAACAAACTAAAATGCAAATGTTTTGGTTGATGTAAGATTTCTCTTGAAGTAGGGATGCTCCTGCATCACCTCCCATGATGATGGCATACATATTGATGACATTTCATTATCCTTTATTGTTGGCACTATTCATGCTTCATTGCCTTTTCCTATATTACATGATTATGATGGTTCGACAGATGCCTTTGGCATGTGAAATCGTTTCTATTCACTAATTATGAACATTTAGAAGACAACATATTTTTTTATTAGTGAGTTTAGATTATACTTGAGTGGTAAGGATTCACACAGGTTCACTACATCGTGTTTGCTTTACTCTGTGTTCACAAACTTGTTTTATGCTTTTATTGATTATTTCTCAAGCTCTACTTCACATAAGGATAGTATGAACTTAGTGATGTTATCTCATGATTTTTTTTTTTATCCTTGTTCTCTTACTCTATATTGCTTATATTAAACCTACTTCTCATCATACATATGGATATTCTAAGCATAAATGTGTTGCAATCAAATATAAAGTCAAGTATTTATAGACAAAGGGAAGCTAAACATTAAGCTACTCATAAGCACAAAACTACCTCACTTGGTGAGAAATCATTAATGTCAATAAGTTAGTCTCATTTACCATAACATGCCCTATATTGAGGTTACACATGACAAAAAAGAGAAACCACTTGATAGATAGGTGAATTCATTACTTAGATATCCTTATCACTTACCACATTTTGCGATTTTCCCTTTCCTTTTCTTAGCTTTATGTTTATGTTCCTACTTGCATGTGGATGATGCAAAATCACATTTAGAAGTGCATGTTGACACAAGTGACTTGGAACACATGTTGTGTTGTTCATCTCCCTTCTTTCTTGTGCTTTCTACCATTCGTACTTTGGTCTTTTGCTTATGCCATGTATGTTGTGATCCCCCTTGCCTATGTTTCCATTTACCTTGTGTGTCCTTACAGTTTGGCCTTTTTTATTTCACCTTGTTATTTGTGCTTTTCACACTCATCTTACATTCTATCTTTAGTTTCATGCTTATCTTCCCCACAGGGAGGCATTTTGGTTTTCATTTTCCTTGCTTGATATATTTACTCCTCTTCTTGTTTACATCCTCTTTATGCGTGTACTTTATTTACCTTTATCTTTGCCTTTGCATTTATTTCCCACTTGGGTTGATCTTTTACCTACTATTTTCCTATTCTACCTTTTACATCTTCATGGTTATTGGATTTTTGTTTATTCATCATTTCATGGCCCTTGCCTTGCCATTTTGGTTTCTCATGTTGCCTTATTGTTTCTTATCATAGTTCTTTCATGCATTCCCATGCCTACTATGAGGCTTTGCTTATGTTTGTCCACATTTATTATCATGCCTATAATTGTGGCATTTATCATACTATGATGCTTAGGCCTTATCATTTGACCATTTATTACTTGCCACGATCCTACATGGTCATACTATGCTTATTAAAGTTCACATATTGATACATCATGATTGTTAGTCACTTATTGATTCTATATTGTTATACCATGCTTATTTAGAGATTACATTTTGAGCCTATATTGATCTATCACACTTTTAGAATCACTTATTGAGCCTACATTGTTATATCACATTTTACAAGCATACTCTTTAATCCATTTGCACCCCTCTTGCCATATCCTTAGTATCTACCCTTACATTGGGGAGCATCATACCTTCACTCTCTATATTTTGCACCTTCATAGTTGCATCCTTGCATTTAGGAGGATATCATGTCTTCCCTATTTATACTTTGTGCCTTCCTCGTTACATCCTCATGTTTGGGGGTGTCATGTCTTCCCCATTATCATAGCCTAAGCTCACATAGCTATATCCTTACCATATGTCCCATATGCCAAGGGCATCATGCCTTCTCCCACCTTGTTCCTATCTATACCCACTAGGGACTTATTGCCATACCTACACCATTGTGTGTTTGTACTCTTGGATGCAACATTAGGGGCATATACCACTTTAGTGATGTTTTTAGCCATTGAGAGCCACATCATCATTTTATATTGCCCATGTTAGGGGCAACATTACCTTATAGATCCTATCTCCACCACATTTATGCTTATCACACTTTATCATTCTAGATGCTACGCATGCTTATCACACGATTTATTCATTTTTGCTATTACTTTACATGATTCATATGCTCAAATGCTTATTTGTGTATTATATTTATTTTCATGTATGATTTTCCCTCTCATTCAATTCTTTGCATCCTATAGATACAAACAATTGAAGGGGAGCATGTATTGTCACTAAGATTCCTATGTTGAGCTTCTAAGGAGTGACAGGGGATGTAGAGACCCATTACCATGACACAAAGCATTAGCACATGACATGTCTTGCACTCCATGTGTCTTGGCATCCTATGGCTACCATGCCAAACACACCATTATCACTTTTTGAATAGGCAAAATCTTTTAATTCTACTCATTTCCTATTATTCCTATTTCTTAGATAGTTAGCCAACTCCTATTTTCTACCTCAATTTCTCTTGAGAGAAGCTACTTATTGCATACTTTTTCTCCATTTTGTAAGTTCCTATGGAGAGAGCATACCAAAGGACATACTTACATGATGACATCTTGCAAGGACCATTACTTTATATGCACCCCCTTTGTATCATTTGATGTCTGAATATTTACTCTACATGCATGTTTGTGAGTGTTACATACTTTGAGATGCATGATCATTTTAGGATTCACATACACGTTAGTGGGGGCAAAATGTAATGGTGAAATTTGCATATACCCATGTCATTTCCCATTTAGTTTTGTGCTCATTTTGAGGAAATGTCTTGAAACATGTACATATCAATAAATGGTGCAATCTTGTGCAAAGTTGAGCTCATTCTCCTAGTCTTTACCCATCTATATACACACATATACCTATGCATTTATCCCTTACCTTTTCCTTACTCACACACTCTTATACATTCACCTTATTTACACATTTATCCATACACCTACTTCCACATAACCAATATTCACATCGATTTAGCCAATCCCCTATTGTGAGGTCATGGACTTGACCCTTTCCGTTTTAAATTCCAAATTCAAATTTTGGCCTACTCCCACCCATTCTTGCCTAGAGCTAACTAAGTCCATGTTTGTGGCAATTTGATGTTATGTGCTAGTACTTAAAACAATCAATACATTCAGTCTAATCATCCAAACATTTATTTGAATATCATTCACATTTAGGGAAGAAAATACTTTGATTGGTGCTCTAAAATGAATATGGATTGCACATTCATTCTAGGAGCATGTTTATGGTTGAAAAGTGACGTCCTTGATCTTTTACATAAGTTTCTTGAGGGTTGACCTAGGAGAATGTATCCCCCTATGACATGACAATCCTTTCAAAGTATTTTTAAATATCGTCAATCTTCATATGTCAAAAAAGTAGAGGAAGCAAAGGCAAACAAGGCAAAACAGAAGGCAAACTTGTGCCTATTTTCTTGATCATTTCCACAAGTGCAAGACATTTCAACTAGTGCAAATTTGACTGAAATCCACAGATTTGACCCTTAACAATGCAGACAATAGTTATTGATCTTGAAGCAAGTCACAGACTATCATAGTTCCTTATGATCCTAAGGCAGCAAAATTTCAGCATCATAATCAAACTTTGTTCATTCATCGATCACAAAGCTAAGTATCTTTATTTTTAACATTTATTTTCATACTTTTGACATTTAATTTCAGAAAACATATGCTATCATATTATTATCATTAATTCAATCTAAGTTAATCACATTTATATATATAGATGTTATTGAATTAACCTAGACTGCACTTAAAAGGAAAGTTTATCTTCTTTTACACTATTATTTATCAATATAAAACAATCATCCATGTGTGTCCATCAAGGTAATGAAAATTAAAAGGCTCTCTTATACTCCAAATTTGCAAGACAAAATACTTGTAAGAGTTAAATCTCACAAATATATAGGCATAGGCATTAGCAATCAGCATTTAAATTAAAATGAGTAGAGAAGAGAAGTTCGTGCCTTGATAGCTTATGTCTCCAAAACAGGTCAAAATGCATCACTGGGTTGGGGAAAAGAAAATTACTTTTTCAAACATTTTAGTCATTTAGTTAAATTTCTATACCTTGCAAAGTTCGGGCTTGCACTATTTCTTGTAAATCTTAGAACTCAAGCAAATCCAAAAGCACTTATCACTATTTCAAAACAAAATGATATACTATGTACCACAGTATCTTCATCAAAGCTAGTCGCTCTTGGATAGCGTAAAGTCATGGTCAGGTGTATAGAATATAATAACAAGCTATTTGGTTTGAATAATAATAGTCCCTGTTTGTTGCTTCTAATATTAACAGCAGTTATCACAAACTTACAAAAGGGTATTCTAAAGTACTCAGGTACAAAAGATGACGTTATAATAAATAATTTTCATAAAATCAAATCCTGACAGTTCAAAATTCTGGAATTGCAATAAAATTCTCTATAAAAAAAAAAGTTTCTAAGAATCATATAATATTATGTGAATTCTAATTTGACTAAATATTGTTTTTTTATCATTATAAGCTTTACAAATTAAATGAATGTTGCTAAAATAAGGATTAATAGTCATGAGCTTTATAGTTAAATTATCATTGGACTAAAATCTAAAAGCAGCTTAAGACAGCAAAATTCTAAAACTTGCGATTCTAACAAAGTTGATCACGAACGTCCTTTTTTTCAAATATGTCTTTCCCTTAATAAAGAATATCAACTCAATATCATAACTCGTCTTCAGGATCTTGAACCTTCAAGAATCAAAACTTAGATGCTTTAATTTAATACACTTTTCAAATATAGAAATATAAAGAATATCTAATCTTAGTTTTTATTTCATAACTGACTACTATCTTTTTTCTTTGGTAGAGCACCTCATACGCCCCTAAAAAGTGGATTCCAATGCAGTTAAAGGGCATGGAAGTCTGAAATGATGGCAATGACGACCAAAGTAACTATCTCCAATGATACATTACACAATAAAGTTAAAAGAGAAACAAAATTGTACAGTTACACACTTTGATAGGGTCTACAAACCAATTGTCTAAAAGAAGTTGAAAACCATTATCATCGTAATATTAGAATTGTTTAAAGAGTAAAATTTTCAAACTAAAACATAAGTTTCAAACACTATCTTTTAGAATCACACCAAAGGCTTATCCTTACCACTCGACCAAAACATGATGTATATCATCCGAGAATTTCAAGAGACAATATAAAATATAAAATTACATTTACAGTATGCATGTATACATATAATAGTTCAGAGAGTACATAATCAATTGTTACAATAGTAGTTCATGAGGGTACAAGCATGCGTGTATCGAACATATAACTTATAAGATCAATGTGTAAACCTATAAAAAATACAAAGCTTTGTTATGCTTGTATATTTGTTTATCTCAGGTAAATTTTGTTGTTCATGGCTCAATGTGTAGGTGTTTTATGTTTGTTTCTCTCTAACAACTAAAAAACATGGTGCATGATTGCCTCTAGATCACTAGAATTTTAGTGCAGCACAAAACGTTTTGCAAAACAACTGCCTGCAAGTCCAGGCTATTCACGTTCCCTGAGAATATGGGAAAGCGATACCCAAACCTAACAATGCAGAAATACTTTTCAACGTGAATAGTCATGTATATCATTTTGCACCTCAATCACTTCTGTGTCAACTAAACACTCTTCTGCAGAGAGAGGTGGCAGTTGCTTCATTTTTCGCTTCAAATTATGCTTATGCCAGTCACTCTTAAAATGATCTCGGTATTGCTTTGCCTCTCCTACATTTGCATTGCAGGTTGCACATTTTTGTTGTCTTTTCTCTTCTTGATTAATCTCTGCACCTTCACTGGCAGCTTCTTGGCCAGTGTGAATCTTTCCATCTGATGAATTACCTGCTGCAATTGTAGCATTCTGCATACTTACCGTCAGTTCTTTAACTTGACTTTGTGATTCAATTCTTCCTGGCTCAGAAATGTGAAGATTTCTCGTGGGAGCATCATTACCATCATATTCATCAACTCTTAAATCTCCATCCTTGTGGGAGGACATAGACAGAATTTCAAGCCTCCCTTTACATTCTCGTACTAAGGCATCACAATCTCGAAAGTAGGCAGGTTCAATCTGAAAAACCTACATACAAAAAATGAAAGAAATTATAGTAATGTCCACAAAGAACCAAAGTAGGTATGGGACTCAAAAGTACACCAAATTACAATAGCAGGCATAAATGTTAAATAAGTCCGCGAGCTGAAAAGGCAACTAATATTAAAATGCTTGATGGTTTCAGCTCAAAAAAAGACCTCAATTTGCTTAAAAACATAATAATATTTCATTCCTTTTCTTACCACAAAAATCTGATTACTGGAGACCTCTTTGGACTCTATGCAGGGGTTCCATGTCTCAAATTTGTTTAACAAACTAGGTTCTTGGTTCTCAGGGATTACAAGCCGCAGTCTCATTGGTGATCTTTTTATAGGAAATTGTTTCTGAAGCTCACGGATTAGATCCAAAGCCTGCATAAAAGAAAAGGAAGCCATGGAGAAACCAGTCTTTAAGTATTAGCAGTCCCGGTAACATTTTCATTAAAATAACACAAAATACTAGGGGCTAAATGGGAGATCCCAAAGGCAATGGTCCTAATTTTTTGAGATCGTTAATTTTCCTACCACTTTGATTTATTACATAGAAACTATTCATTAACAATTGAATATAAAAACTATTGCTCTACTCGGCCTAAAGCAGAAAGGACAAAGTGAAAATAAATTGTTGTGTCAGTACAAAGCTCATTAGCTTTACTTGCAATATAATTTAGTTTTTTTAGGATGCTTCTTAAGATATTTCTGTAATAAATTAATAATCATTGCACACAACATACAGTTCAACATAACTTGAGAAACGTTCTATGTTATTGCATTAGCTTAAGAAATGTAACAAAGAAATAAAATGAAACATGAAAGACACTGTTTAATGAATGCATTGCAAGTCACTTTTGGATTCAGCTTCTAGACAGGACTCAAAACAGTATCCATCAATATCACGGCAAATGATTCTTCCCAAACAAAATGGAGGATGGACCAAGTCTAAATCAAGCCATGAATGAAAATAATGTGCTACTAGCTTCCCTATCAATGTGTTTAATGAGATATGATGGAAATTGTTTTCATATCAAATAGTAAGACAAGATAACAGATCTCTAATAGAAAAACATGAGTGATATTGGTACAAGACCTAAACCAGATCATATATTTACATGCTAAGAATACACAGAGAGAAATGTCAAGGTCAGTAAATATTAAATTAACTAGATATTATTATAAAATATCTAAAGAGCTTTTTCTTTTGCTTTGAAAGGTAATGGAAGAGACCACAACAAATGTACACGCAACTCTGATAATGCGGGAAGCATGCCCATCAAGGTTGAAATCTGAGTCATTATCACCATAAGCACTCCAACTTCACTAGGCCACAGTTCAACTAACGAGACTCAAATCATTACTAAAAAATGAAACCTAATGCTACAGAAAGATTTAACAAGGGAATTTTATGAGAAACAAACATGCATCACAATTCTAAGGAAAATGTCCAATCATTACTAATAAACGAAACCTAATGTTGGAAACAAATTGACAGCAACAGAACTTTCATTTGTATATATACATGTATATATATGTTTATACATGTTTATAATATACACACATTTATATACATGTACATATACATACAGACATACATATATATGTATATGTACATATATTTGTGTATGTTGTGGACGTGGAAAAAAATTAACTTGTATTTAAAAAACCAACTCAAACCAAAAAAAATGAGGAGCGTTATTTACTGACCTGTTGTTTTGAACTCTTGTGTGGATCTACAGCAAAATGTACTTCATGCATTAAACGTTCAACCATGTTGATAGTATAAGGACGATCAGTCTCAGGATTGATTGTCTTCTCCATTATGATTGTTGCAATATCACGAAACTGACTCGACAGCTGAGAGTCTCTCTCCTTTCCTGCAACTTGCAATTCTCCCTTATCCAGAATCTAGTAACCAATATTCATGATCAGAAAGTATTATTGAGGAAATCTCTACACAATGCATGAATTTTATGCTCTTCTGAGATCTGTTTGAAAGTTGATAACTGCATGAAGTTAAACTATATTAACATTTATGGGTATGCCCATGTAACAAATTTAAAATATATTATCATACATACACTCAATATATTCACATTTATGATTTACCATATGCCTAGGCTAACTTTCTTTTGAACTCAAACTTCATGTCCTGTTTTTAATAACTCCAATCCCATGAGAACAATCCTTGAAGGGCGCTGAAGCTTTAAGCATATACTCAATTCCATATCACGTCTTCATCAGCCAAGGCATTCCATAGATATCCACCTTATAACTTTTACATTAACAAGCAAGTAGAAATTAAAAACAATTGTATTTATGTGGTCTAGACCATAATCAATATTATTCCAAATCCTGACGAGGGATAAACACAATGGAAATCGTGGAAGATTTACACAGTACTGCCCATGTTGATGAAGAAAAATAAAGAGACAAGTTAAATTTACCTTGGCGCCAAAAGAAGATTAAGCATCATTTAAATTAAAGATTTAAATTCCTCGTATAAAGCTGACTCCTCAAGTGGCTGACCTTCTCCAAGATTAGCGCCACCTTTTATTAAAGATTGTTGGTGTTTAAAATTTAAATTAAATACATGAGGCCGATTCTTTGTGGTACGATTTAGCATAAGACAAAGCTTTGAATGGGTACGATTTTATATGATAAACAAGTTGTAATGAAGGACAGCGATTAGAATGAAAGGTTATGTCTCCTACGTGAGGTCGCTTCTCTTGACAAGGGAGAAGGAACTATTATTTGGGATATAAAAGAGCAGAAATAAATAAATAAGAAAGGCAACAAGAAATAAATATATATTTTAGCAGAGATAAATCTGCAGGCATACATCAGCAGTAATATATATGCAATAATTGTTAGCAGCAGAGAATTATGTATTGCAGCCATTCTATCATGCTATAACTCTATCAGCCTCTCATTCTGTTAGTCCATCATTCTATTATTCGATTATTATATCATTCTCTCTTTCTATGCTTCTATCATTACATCATTCTATTCTATCAATCTATCATTCTATTATTCCATCCTTCTATTATTATATCATCCTTTTATTCTATCCTTCTATTATTATATCATTATATCGTTCTATAAGTCTATTATTGAATCAATCAAATCAACAAATATCTGAGATATCAATTAGCAATCAAAGGAAGTTATCTTCATTGGAAGGAAGTCATATAAGAATCAAGCAAAAGGAAATATATCAAGAGGTACTTTTAACCCAATGAGCCATCACATTTGGAATAAATGTGAAATGCATATTAGGGGACAAGCAGCAGCACTGGTCCCTTCATCAAGTAGGCCACCCCAAGTTGGATGGATAGGAGTTCCTGCCACTTGTGAGCCAAGGGGGTGAATTATCTGGGATGGACATACTTGCCCTTGGGCTTGGTTGAGGAGTACCAGGCTCCCGACGCCCTATATGCTTTCTCATGGAATTTCATTATGTGGTTGACCATTGGGAATAACCCTAAAATGATTATATGTCTGCTCTGTTGTTTACGTGTATGCTTCGTGTATGGTGTGTATACTTTGTGCTTGTTTAATATATGTATTGAACTAATATGTTTAGGCACTGATTGGTTTGAATATTAATTGTGCTATAAATATTATCGTAATTTACATGATCTCATTATTAATTATGCTATGATAGATGAATTTAATATGAATAATAGATGAACTTAATAAGAATGATGCTATGAATTGAATATTATCTTAATTTATTGATCTTTAATATTACTAATGTCCCTTTCTAGTGATTATTATTGTATGCAGGCAAAGAAATAAGGAATATCCTAAAAGGGGACATTACAAGTGGTATCAAAGCTTTGATCCTACCAGCCTAGGGATCAAAGATACACAAGAATTTATGACCTATAATAATAATAATTAAGATATAATATACTAAGCACATCAACTAAACATTACTTTTCACACTGCCCCTTCTCCAAATTCATCTTTAAAGTATTGAAACTCCACATAACCTTGTTCAATCAGTCTACCTTGTCTATGAGTGATTTTGTCCTTAGAATTTATATGGTCATCTTCCTTACCTTTGTACTTTGCCAAGGGATCTTGGTCTAATCTCTAGAATACACTTAACTCACATCATGCTTAAGCACTTAATAAGGGAGAGGGACCCATCATGGGTATAGGACGTATGGTGGGTATAGTATGTGACGGCCTGGGGCCCACTTTTGGGCAATAAAAGAGCCAGCTAAAAATTCAAATATCCTTTTTAATATGATAGGACAAGTTCATATAAAATTCAAAATATGTCCTATGGTGGGTAGGGTATTTTTTTTTACCACTTTCTCAATATTAAGTGAATACAATCGCTCCAAATACAAATTGTTCTCATGAATGGAGTTTTCGTGAAGCTTTAAGCAAGACTAAGCGAATGGTGTGCATATCGAGGTGGTAGGCATTAAGACCTTCGCGGTCAGATGTTGGGCAGTTAATGCGCATTAACTGGTATTAATGAGCCATTACTGGCGTGGCGCCAACCCACGAAGGGACCCTACTATTGTCCAATATCAGTCAATGACACTTTTTAGCGTTTTTTGACGGTTTTTGAAAAACGCATTGAAAACATTGATAAACGTGCTTAAAAAACGCCACGAAAAAAATGGGGGGGGGGGTGCCAGCTTGACTGTCAAGGGACGTGGCAAAAAAAAATTCCGACTCAGATGCTGCTGACGTAGACCCCTCGCTCAATATTACCCTACCCACCACCGGTCCCTCTCCCTTAGTAGAACCCCATATGCATAGAATGCATAACTTTTAAAAGGAAAATTCTTGTAATATAGTTGCTGCTCCTGATACAACTCCCATTCAAATTTAAGGTAGTAACCTTAAAGCTCTACTTCAGGGAAATGCAGCCTGTCCATGATGCTGGTTGGCTGAAAGTGAGAAAATCGTTGTTTGGCATGACCAGTTCCTATTCCAAATGTCAAACCTTATTAATTCAAGATCTCTGAGTCTCAACTGTGGGAATTCAGCCCAGTGATTCTTTTTCTCAACGGTAATCATTGTATTTGTAATACATAATGTCATCCAGATGTATTCTATACTCTATAGTTGATCTACAACGTTAGGCATACATTCATTAAAAACAAGATGAATAGAAATATTTTGTCAATCGAAAATTTGGAAGATAGAATTAAAACACAGATTGGAGAGCATCTGAATCTCTCCCCAAAACTGCCTATCAAAAGGACAGCGGAACAAACCCAAGGCATGTATTCCACATCTGCACCCATAAAAATTTATGAAATGTTAAGATATATCCAAGTATAACATCTGGCTTATACACAAACTCAAAGTCACATGTAAATAAAAGAACATCCAATCCCAATACAGATCATCCAATTGTCAAAATGACCAGTGCAAAATCCATCAGTTGTACAAGTGAACATGTTGACATCAATGTAAAGTATTAAGTCACCATCTTATCATCAACTAGATGCACAAAATCTCCAAGTAGATCCCATAATCTACGAATGTCAACATACTTGTCAAAAACAATTGTCTAATTCCCTCTACAAATTTCAGTAATACTATACCCAATCAAATGTTCAATGAAACAAACCAATCAACAATGCACAAATACAACCAAAAACTGATTTCTAAATCATGTGTCACTATGTACTAGCTACAAATATTGGAACATCACAACAATCTCAAACCCTAGGAAATGTACTTCTCACAATGACATATCCAACCCAATTGACTCTTTGAAGATGTAGTTGATGCCAAAAAAGAAATTGAACTCTGGATTGATGTTTCCTTTACTTGGTTTCAAACTATGTTATCACAAGATGTTTTCTTCTTTCTTCTCTCCGAGAATGAGAGAAAACTGGTCTTGAATTATTGACCTTGCCAATTACCAACTCTTGGTTTTGTTGTTGAGAGATACTGGGAAATACAAGTACATGAATCAGAAGAATATTGGACAATAAATTGTCCTCATACTTTAGAAGATGTTATCAACCTTATGATGTTAAAGAACTATGTTGGGTTAAGGCAAGTATACTAACAACAATTCTTCAAGGACAATCAATGTTGATTTGGGATCCTAGTAACTCCAAGAACATCCTAGTGTGTAATTGCTTGAGGACAAGCAATCTTGGGAAGGGCGGACTATCATGTCCTGTTTTTAATAACTCCAATCCCATGAGAACAATCCTTGAAGGGCGCATATACTCAATTCCATATGACATCTTCATCAGCCAAGGCATTCCATCGATATCCGCCTTATAACTTTTGCATTAACAAGCAAATAGAAATTGAACACAATTGTATTTATGTGGTCTAGACCATAATCAATACTATTCCAAATCCTGACGAGGGATAAACACAATGGAAATCGTGGAAGATTTACACATTACTGCCCATGTTGATGAAGAAAAATAAAGAGACAAGTTAAATTTACCTTGGCGCCAAAAGAAGATTAAGCATCATTTAAATTAAAGATTTAAATTCCTCATATAAAGCCGACTCCTCAAGTGGCCGACCTTCTCCAAGATTAGCGCCACCTTTTATTAAAGATTGTTGATGTTTAAATTAAATACACGAGGCCGATTCTTTATGTGGTGCGATTTAGCATAAAACAAAGCTTTGAATGGGTACGATTTTAGATGAGATAAACAAGTTGTAATGAAGGACAGCGATTAGAATAAAAAGGTGCATCTTTCAATAAAAGGTTATGTCTCCTATGTGAGGTCGCTTCTCTTGACAAGGGAGAAGGATGTTGAATTGTTTGTAGCTTCGATCAGATAACATATTCATTATGATCATATTAAATATGAATCTATAAGGTATGTTAAATAAATATCAATTTAGCATGATTGAATGACATATTACCAAATTATAAACACCGATTGCATATTAACGGTAATTGGAAATTGTTAAAGCCGATAATTCAAACGGTCTGCTAAAGAAAGGGTGACAAAGTCACACCTGTGATAGGCGTGACTCCTTGAGGAGTCACATCTATCACAGATGTGACTCCTATTGCAAACCACATATATATCAAACGTCTTTGCCCTGCAATACCAGGATAGACACAGAAATTGGAAGTGTATGAAGTGGAAATTGCATCTGCAAAACAAAAGAAAGTAATAAATTAAGTCTGCAATATCCAACATTCAAAAGTTATTGGAGTTAGAGATTATAAAGTTCGATTTGAATTTACATGGTATCAAAGCCACATTAAGCAGAATCCGGGCAGAAAATCGAACTTGAGAAATTCAGATTTAATACATCTCATTTCTCAAATGGCAACAGCAATCCGATTCGAAGACAGATTGGAAGGAGGAAATAACTTCTCATCATGGAAATTCAGAATTATGATGATACTAAAAGAAAATAAAGTTGATTCATTTGTGAGAGAAAACAAAACGGAACCAGAGAATGATCCTGATAAAACGACATGGATTGAAGGAAATGACAAAGCCATGAAAATCATAGTTGATGGAGTTAGAGATCATATCGTGCCGATTCTGACAAAACATGAGACTGCATATCATATGTTTAAGTCACTTGAAAGCAATTATGAAATTAATAACTCCAGCAAAACCTTAGCCCTAAAGAGAAATAAATCATATAAGTATGAACAAAGGAGAATCTATCAATGCATACTTTATGAGAATATCTACACTAAGGGATCAACCATCAACACTTGGGTACCAAATTGAAAGCAAGGAACTAACACTTATTGCCCTAGATGGTCTCCCAAATTCCTGGGAGACATTTGTTCAAGGCATTAGTGCAAGGTCTAAATTTCCAAAATTTGACCGCCTAAGATCAGATTGTCTTCAAGAAGAATCTAGACAGACAAAGAAAGGGTCACAACAGAAAAATATTGATGAAGATCTTCATGTTCTAAATACAAACTCTCACAAGAAAGAGAAGAAGAAACACTTCAAGAAGAGGAAAAATCATCACGGGAAAGGTTCATTCAAGAAAGACATTTCTCGCATCCAATGTTTCAGATGCGACCAATATGGACACTATGCAGTTAGATGTCTTGACAGAACCAAGCAACAAGCATCTTATGCCAAAATAAAGGAGCATGAATCCGAGAAATATGTATTCTACTCTGCACTTTCAAACCAAGTAACAAATAAATCCAACACCTAGGTTATAGATAGTGGTTCATCAAGACACATCATAGGGTTTAGGGAACTACTAGACACCATGGTAGAAGAGACTGACGAAGAAGTAACAATTGGAGATAACTCTGTACATCCAATCAAGGGTGTTGGCACATGCACCCTCAAATTAAAGACTGGCATCTCCATCCAACTTATTGGAGTATTGTTTGTCCCAGGCATCAAAAGAAATCTAGTCTCCATATCCGCACTTGAAGATAATGGATATAGGGTGACCTTTATGGATAGCAAAGTATTGGCATGGCCAAAGAATTCTACTATTAAGAAAGCCAAAACCATAGGTCATAGACAAGGGTACTTGTACGAGTTATGTACGGAACCAAATCTAGCCCTAATTCATGAAACTGCAGACTCTAATGAAATATGGCATAGAAGACTAAGACACCTAAATTTCCGTGCCCTATCTTCCATGGAAAGACTAGTTACAGGGTTACCCAAACTCAAACAATGTAATTCAGGGGTATGCAAGGGGTGTGCCTTGGGGAAAAATACAAAGGGGTCCTTTCAAAATAGTTCTAGCAAAACAAATAACGTATTAGAACTAGTCCACTCAGATTTATGTGGACCTTTGTCTGTACCCTCCTTAGGTGGGTTTCTATACTATGTAATCTTCGTTGATGACTTCTCCAGAAAGACATGGATCTATTTTCTTAAATGTAAAGAATCACAAGAAATCCTTAAAAGATTTAAGGAATTCAAATCCATTACTGAAAACTCTTCCGGAAGAAAAATCAAAATCTTAAGAACAGATAATGGGAGTGAATACACTTCAGACATTTTTAAAGACTTTTGTAAAAACATTGGGATTAAGAGGGAGTTCACCGTACCTTATAATCCTCAACAAAATAGAGTTGCAGAAAGAAAAAATAGAACCATTGTAGAAGCTGCTAGGGCTATGTTAATTGATCAGAATATAGACACTTCACTTTGGGCAGAAGCATCTAGTATTGCTGTCTATATACAGAACAGATGTCCTCACTCTCATATTGATGACAAAACTCCTGAAGAAGCCTTCACTGGCACAAAACCAGACATTAGTCATTTAAGGATATTTGGTTGTCCTATTTACATTCATGTGCCCAAAGAGAAAAGAACTAAGCTAGAACCTTCTGGGAGAAAAGGCATCTTTGTAGGCTATAGTCAAACATCAAAAGCTTATAGAATATATATACCTGGTCAAAGACAGATTGAACTAAGTAGAGATGTGATTTTTGAGGAAGACATAGCTTTCAAAAGAGTCAGAAATTATATCGAGACAGAAATTCAAACTTCCAACTTAGGCATAGAAGAGGATCCTACACCTGAGTTTCAGAGGGAGTATCCTGAGGAAGATGTAAACCATGAACAAATCACATCACTAGAAAATCCCAAGAAAAGACCACTCTGGGCCACCAAAACAATGGAAGAAGCTAAAAATTATGCCGCTCCATCAGGGACTTTTAGGGAAAGCACAAGACCTAAGAGATTCTCTAGTTACGTAGCTTTAATGAGTGAATTCATTAAATCAGAACCTTCTAGTGCTATAGAAGCTCTTAAGCACCAAGTATGGAAGGATGCCATGACAGAGGAGTATCAATCCATCCTGAAGAATGATGTGTGGGATATAGTACCTAGACCAAAAGGGAAATCTGTTGTTTCTTCAAAATGGCTATTTAAAATCAAACATGCTGCAGATGGTAGTATAGGGAAATACAAAGCAAGATTTGTAGCCAGAGGATTTTCACAAAAGGAAGGAATTGATTACGACGAAACCTTCGCTCCAGTTGCTCGATATACATCAGTCAGGGCAATTCTAGCTATTGCAGTAGCCAAAGGGTGGAAAGTCCATCAAATGGACGTAAAAACTGCTTTCTTAAATGGAACCATTGAAGAAGAGGTTTACTTAAAGCAACCCGAAGGATTTGAGATTCACAATGTAGGATCCCATGTATGTAAACTAAAGAAAGCTCTATATGGACTTAAACAGGCCCCCAGATCCTGGTATGAAAGAATTGACAGTTACCTCTTGAGATTAGGCTTCTCAAAGAATAATGCAGATCCAAATCTCTACTTCAAACAAAGCAAAGGTGATATGTTAATATTGATATTATATGTTGATGATCAATTGATTACAGGAAAAGATCATCTTATTGATCAGTGTAAGAAAGATCTAGCTTCAGAATTTGACATGAAGGACTTAGGTCTATTACACTACTTCCTTGGACTGGAAGTATCGCAGAAATCAGACTGTATCATTCTAAACCAAGGGACGTACACAATTGATATATTAAAAAGGTTTGGTATGATGGAATGTAGACCTATGTCTTCCCCCATGGAAACAAATCTTCATAAATTGAAGGAAGCAGCAACAGATTCTCCGTTGGCAGATCCCACTCTTTACAGACAGATAATTGGATCCTTGATGTATTTGGTCAATACCAGACCTGATATCTGCTATGTTGTAAATGCCTTAAGTCAGTTTATGTGTGAGCCCAAGGAGATACATCTTGTGGCTGTGAAGCATATAATGAGATACCTTCAAGGTACTCTAAATTATGGCTTAAAATATGAAAAGGTTGACTTAGATCAACATGGATTCACAGATTCAGATTGGGCTGGAAGTGTAACTGACCGGAAGAGCACCTCCGGATGTTGTTTCAGTTTAGGGTCAGCAATGATATCGTGGATCAGCAGAAAACAATCTTCAGTTGCTCAGAGTTCTACAGAAGCCGAATATATTGCAGCTTCTATGGCTGCTAGACAGGCAATATGGCTTAGAAAACTGCTTGTGGGATTATTTGGTAAACCTCTGAAACCAACTATCATCCACTGCGACAATCAAAGCTGTATTAAGTTATCCGTGAATCCAGTATTCCATGATAGATCTAAACATATTGAGATTCCTCATCACTATGTGCGTGATATGGTGGAAAGGAATGTGATTCAGTTGGAGTATATCAGTACAGGAGATCAAACTGCAGATATTCTTACCAAACCACTCCTCAAGGTGAAAGTTGAACACTTCAGGAAAAATCTTGGTATGATTGAAATGTAAGATTCTAATTGATTTGTACTAATATATTAAAGATGTTTAATGTGTAAACATCTTGTGTCATATGTGTGACTCTATGACATTATGGGCCTACCCATTCTGTGTTTATTTCTAAAAGGTGACTATCTTTTGGATAATCTACACTTGTACTTAACATTATAAGGTGACGATCTTATAATGTTCATTAGACTGATATCATGTGACTTGATATTGGTATGAATCATGGAGTTATCATGATTAAGTTATGGTAGACATTATGTGACTTAATGTCAGTGCACATACCATAACTAGGATATATAAGGAGAATGTAATGTTCTCGAGTATAGTATATCCTTTAGTATCATGAGGTAGGTGATGCTACGTATCACGAGATAGGTGATACTATGTATCATGAATTATGTGATATTAAATTACTTTGTGAAATTCATTACAGATCAGATAATTGATATTCACAGAGATTATTGTGATATTGTTATCTTCCCGAGCTAAGAGGGAGTGTTGAGTTGTTTGTAGCTTCGATCAGATAACATATTCATTATGATCATATTAAATATGAATCTATAAGGTATGTTAAATAAATATCAATTTAGCATGATTGAATGACATATTACCAAATTATAAACACCGATTGCATATTAACGGTAATTGGAAATTGTTAAAGCCGATAATTCAAACGGTCTGCTAAAGAAAGGGTGACAAAGTCTCACCTGTGATAGGCGTGACTCCTTGAGGAGTCACGTCTATCACAGATGTGACTCCTACTGCAAACCACATATATATCAAACGTCTTTGCCCTGCAATACCAGGACAGACACAGAAATCGGAAGTGTATGAAGTGGAAATTGCATCTGCAAAACAAAAGAAAGTAATAAATTAAGTCTGCAATATCCAACATTCAGAAGTTATTGGAGTTAGAGATTATAAAGTTCGATTTGAATTTACAAAGGAACTATTATTTGGGATATAAAAGAGCAGAAATAAATAAATAAGAAAGGCAAGAAGAAAGAAATATATATTTTAGCAGAGATAAATCTGCAGGCATACATCAGCAGTAATATATATGCAATAATTGTTAGCAGCAGAGAATTATGTATTGCAGCCATTATATCATGCTATAACTCTATCAGCCTCTCATTCTATTAGTCCATCATTCTATTCTATCAATCTATCATTCTATTATTCCATCATTCTATTATTATATCATCCTTTTATTCTATCCTTCTATCATTCTATCATTCTATAAGTCTATTATTGAATCAATCAAATCAACAAATATCTGAGATATCAATTAGCAATCAAAGGAAGTTATCTTCATTGGAAGGAAGTCATATAAGAATCAAACAAAAGGAACTATATCAAGTATATATATATTGGCTATACAACAAGAGTTAACAGCAAAGAAGGTTATATTACAATCCTTGAACCGAACTTGAAATCCATCAAGAGGTACTTTTAACCCAATGAGCCATCACAATTGGAATAAATGTGAAATGCATGTTAGGGGACAAGCAGCAGCACTGGTCCCTTCATCAAGTAGGCCACCCCAAGTTGGATGGACGGGAGTTTGTGCCACTTGTGGGCCAAGGGGGTGAATTATCCGGGATAGACATAACCGCCCTTGGGCTTGGTTGAGGAGTACCAGGCTCCCGACGCCCTATATGCTTTCTCATGGAATTTCATTATGTGGTTGACCATTGGGAATAACCCTGAAATGATTATATGTCTGCTCTGTGAATTATGTGTATGCTTTGTGTATGGTGTGTATACTTTGTGCTTGTTTAATATATGTATTGAACTAATTACTGTTTAGGCTATGGTTGGTTTGAATATTAATTGTGCTATGAATATTATCGTAATTTACATGATCTCATTATTAATTATGCTATGATAGATGAATTTAATATGAATAATAGATGAATTTAACAAGAATGATGCTATGAATTGAATATTATCTTAATTTATTGATCTTTAATATTACTAATGTCCCTTTCTAGTGATTATTATTGTATGCAGGCAAAGAAATCAGGAATATCCTAAAAGGGGACATTACATCAAATCTTGTTTGAACTTAGATATTCCAAATTTTTGACTAATGTCATGAAGTGACCAATGAAAATTTCCTGCAATAGAACTAAGTTACTCATTGTGAGACTTGTTACTGAGAGAAACTGCTATGCTATTCAAAAAGTAAATTGTGTTAAACAAATGTCACTGTATAAGTTGAATGTAAACAAGAAGTCGATAGTGTACTTGGTTAAGAATGAAATCCAAAAATTAAGTTGGAATAAGCAAAATTATTGGTATGGTCATGTACCTGCCATTTTCCTTAAGATTATTTAGGTAGTTAGTTTATCCTAATTAAGTAATATTAGTTATTTTCCTATTTTCAATAGTTAGGAACTTAGAATGTGCAGCAGCGAGAAGTGCAAAGGAATAGTGCATTTTTTTGTGCTTTTTAAATTCAGATTCCCACTCAAATAATGTCAAACCCTAACAAGGTCAAGGAAGATGCTGTGGCAGGTATTCAGGCTTTGGGGACTGGGAATGCAGAGAATGTTGGTCTCCTTAAGCACAGTAAAGTCTGTTTTAGTGGGGACACATCTGTATTGGGGCCCTCATTGGTGGGATCGAAAGGGCCGGTTGCCCCAGAGATGCCCTCCAAGGAAGCTGCAATTGTATTGAAAGAGCTGGTAGGTGTACAGGATTTCAATCTGTCCCACAAGGCTGTTTCAGGGTTGGATACACAGGATAAAAGTGGTGTTCATGTGGGGAGTAAGCAGCATCAAGCAGTGGTCCAAATTGTCCCTTGTATTGAGCCTCCTCCTATCATGTCTCTAGGGGAAGGAGGTTCTTAATGAGGAGGAAAAACTTGGTAAGCGAGGTTTGATCTGCAAGTTTCACTCTTTTTGGCCTAGTTTAGCATTGTTGCATGATTGGATTTCCAAATCATGGAGCATGCATGTTCATAGTACAGTAGAGATTTCCCCGTATGCCCAAGGATTTTTTGTATTGTTATTTGAGTCAGATAGATCCTTCATTCTCACAAAGGGGCCTTGGCACTAGGATAAGCATGTTTTGCTATTAAAACCCTAGTTTCCTGATTTTAATCCCATGATGGAATCCTTCTCTGTACAGTTTGGGTGCATTTACCATATTTGCCTTTGCAATATTGAGTAGATGCTTGTTTCCATGGCTTAGGCAATAAATTAGGCAGATTTGTGCCTTTAAATCCTGAAAATGATGGCCTTGCGCACTCCACTTCTGCCAAAATCCAAGTGGAGATGGATATTGCTGAAGGGTTGCCAGCAAAGGTATGGTTGCAGGTCGGTGAGCGGATTTGGAAGCGAAATTTGGATTATGAGAATATCCCCTTTCATTGCAGAATATGCTTCCACGTTGAGCACCTAGGATCAGCATGCGAAGAGGACAAAAATCTGAAATCCAAACCAGTGACATGGTGGAAAGGTGCTACATATTCACATTTATCGGTCCAAGTTTGGTGGCACAGTCGAATGGTAATGCTGGGTCTACAGCTTCGCCCTCCACAAGGAGCTCAGGCCTCAGCGGTTCCTGTGAAGACAGCAAGTAATGATCTCCTGCCCCACTCTGTGTCTCCACGTTTTGTGGATGTAGTTCATGCTAACTTTCCTAAGGAGCATGAGGGTGCGCAGCAATCTGAAAAAGGTAGAGGGAATTCTGGTTTGGAGACATTAGGGAATAATAAGATTCAATCATTTTGTTAACTACAAAAAGAGCAATCTGGGGTTAAAAGTTTCTAGGCTGAGTAAAATCCCTGCCCATATAGAATTCAAAATGCAGCATGGAAAGATATATTGTCCCTGGGGAAGAATGGGGTGTAGGAGATTACATACCAGAATCAATTCTAGATTCTATAAATGAGTCCCTTTCTCCTTTGCTTGCTTCCTCAGTAGGGGAGGAGGAGAAGGAAGCAAAAGGTTGGCAAGAAGTCCAAAATCACAAGAAATATCTACAAGTGTCAAATTCTGGACAATCTGCACATATCGTTCATCATTCTCTTAAAACTCTTTACTGACAAAATTTAGTGGATGGTTCAGAGCCCCTAATGATGAATAGATAGAGGACCCAGTTTTGAATGAGATGGTGGCGAATGTGAGGTCCATAATTGATGACCAACATGAGACCTGACAAAAGAAGGGTTGAACCATCATGTCTAATGAGTGGATGAATAGGAGAAATAAGACGTTGAATTTCCTTATTTCTTCCTCAAGTGAAATTCTTTCCTAAAAGTTGTTGATGCTTAAAAAAAAATAAAAAATGTGAAATTCCTTTGCAAGATTTTAGAGGAAGTTGTAACTGAGGTGGGTAGGCAATGTTGTGCAAGTAACCACAGGCAATGCAACCAATTATGTTGTTGCAGGTAGACTTCTCACAGAGAGGCACCTATCTCTTTTTTGAACTCTTTGTTCCGCTTATTGCTTTGACCTTATATTAGAGGATTTTGGCAAACTTCTGTGGGTTAAACCTATTGTCGATCATGGTCGCAATAACTACAAAAATATATACAACCATGCTTGGGTTCTCATCTTATTGAGGAAACATACAGAGAAAAAAGAATTGGCCTGTCCTACTGAAACCCACTTTGCGATCAATTTTTATCACATTGCAATCTTTGCTTCAATCTAAGGCTGCTTTGAAATATATGTTTGTTATTAATGAGTGTTACCAATCTTCATTCAAAAGGACCAATACCGAAGTTGATATTTTGGATTGGGTCTTTGATAAACGACATTTTTGGCTTCCAACAAAAAAATTTGTGGATTAAGTTCTTGTTTCACTCTTATTTTGCCTACTTTACTAGTTTTATGTTCTTTTTATTTGTTATGTTATCTTCTTGAATCTTACTAGTAACTACTTAGTTATGTTACTTTTTAAAAGGTTACAAAACTTTTAGTTAGCCTCCTTCATATTGCTGATGGGTAGAAGCCTATAATGGACTATTATGAATGTTTATATATTTAAAAACCTTGTTCCTTTCAACTCAAATTCACTTTTGTATTCATTTGTTGATCTATACTTGTGTATGTGAGCGAGGTAGCATGTAATTGATTAGTTTTTAATGTTTTTAAAGTTGATTTAGAGAAGAGTGCCTAAAAAATCAAATGTTTTTCTTAAAACAAACTATATATATCATGTTTTTTTAAATTGTAGAGTCTGTGTCAGGTTTTTGTGCCAAATCCAAGTTTGATAACTATGGTTAATACATATGTGCATATATATATGAATAAATGTGTTCCTATTATTTTTATTTATTAAGTTACCCAATACTCCATGCACCAAGGCTGAATATGTCCAATCCATGTAACGGTACAGATTCAAGTATGATATGGCCTAGATACAGGTTGGAACTGGTCTATCTAGGAGCCATAACCAGGCATATTCGACATATCCATCACCCAAAGAAGAGAAAAACAAAAAGAAAAGGGAAAAAAAAGTCTTAACAATAACTCTTTCCAAAACTTTTAGTTAAAATTCTTTATTTTCACTATATGTAGTTATATTTATAAGTTTATGAATGGTATTGTTGTACCCATACGAAATTTTTCGTATGTGCCCAAACACACCTCCCAAGCACCATGTCGCCTTGTCAATTATTTGCTAACCCCGCAGGTACAAGATATATCAAAGGAAATCGATCCAAGGCCCGAATGGAAAAGGATTCAAAGGAGCCAAATTGGCTATGTTATGCCAAATCAATTTTTTTGCTTCGTCAAGGCATTTTTGTGAGAATCCAAAAGATTGGTCGTCAAGAGTCAAACTTTCTAAAAATAAACGTCAATTTTAGGTTTCTGGGTTTCTTGAGATACGGATGCTGGCAAAATTTTCTAAAAATAGAAACTTTGATTCAGGAGTCCTGCTTGATTTTGAGTGGCTGATATTTCAGAGGACGTGGAACTGTTGAATGATGCAAAGGAACGGCGAAGAAGCTCCAGAGGCAAAGGCAAACGACAGTGATCCAGGCAGCCTCCATCAAAATGGCCAAGGCAAAGTTCAAAGTTTTCCAAGGTCAAGAATCATAAAGAATGAGCCCTAAAATTGGCTAAGTCTGGTGTCCTAAAGCCTGATGTTCTGAGATCCTGAAAATTGTCTAAGTCTGAAATCTGGCGGATCCTCAAAAATCTAGAATCTGCATGTTAAATCCCATGGATCCGAGACCTATCTCAAACATCTTGGAAGTATATTTCAAAATATTTAAAGTATAGGAAAATGTATTTTGAAATATACTTCCACCTAGGACACTCAAAATCAAACTCCAAAATGGCGCTCAATTTGCCCAAAAGCCACGCCTTTTCATCCTTGTGAAAAAGCGCTCAAAACCTCTATTTCTCACGCCATTTTGAACCTCCTAAAAGGCGCCTATTTCACCCAATTTCCATGCCTTTTTGGCATACATAAAAGGCGCCTAAATCCTTCAAAACTCACGCCTTTTCAACGTTTCAAAAAAAGGCGCCTAAATCCTCTAAAATGCACACCTTTTTGGCATATGCAAAAAGCGCCTAAAATGTCGTAAACCCACGCCTTTTGATGCCTAGAAAAAGGCACTCAATTTGGTCAAAATCCACGCCTCTTTGGCCTTTGAGAAAAGGCGCTCAATATGATGAAAAAGCACTCCTTTTTGGCTGCTTCACTTTGGAGCTAAAAATAATTGTTCTCTATTTGTGGAAAAGAAAAAAAAAAGCACATTGAAACCCTAGAAGGTATAAAGGCAAGCTATTAAAGAAGAGTCTTCTACATTGTTTTTATCATTTTCCAAAGGCAAGAGAAGAGGTTAGAGGCTGCACTTCACATATGGCAGCTGTAGACAGCAAATTAGTTAAGTGAATAAATAACGTAATAAGATGTAATTAGTTGTCGGTACCAATCAACGGGTCGGGTAGTTTGGAGTCGGTACCAACGGTTGGCGTCACAACCAACCTTGGCCATGAGTATTTAATCGTCAATGCATTGTAGTCGGATATGTGGGTGATTTGACAATAGTTGATATGCAGACATTGGAGTCATAATGAAATATGTATGTTGCTGTTATGAACATTGTAATGTTTCCTGTGAATCAATGATGAATACAATGGTCCGTTCTGAGTAATTCTGTTATGTTCGTATGATGCACTATACTACTACTTAATTCTGTTTACTTCATATTCTGTGAAACACACCATATTGCAGCAAACATTTGGCGTCGTTGCCAATTCGAAAATGGGTCGAGGGTGAATGACAAGTTGAGTCGTCTGAGGCCATCGGGTGACAAGTCGAAGACAAGTTGAGTCGTCCGAGGCCATCGGATGACAAGTTGAGTTGTCGGAGACCATCGGATGACAAGTTGGCTGTCGATGACAAGTTGAGTCGTCCGAAGCCATCGGGTGACAAGTTGAGTCGTTCGAGGCCATTGGGTGACAAGTCGATGACAAGTTGAGTCATCCGAGGCCATCGGGTGACAAGTTGAGTCGTCGGAAACCATCAGACAAGTGGCATCGTCAGAAACAAGCAAACTGTCGGGTGTAACCAGGTTCAAAAAAAACACAATGAAGATGGCGTCGTGATGGGGCAGCCGACCGAAGAGCCAGTACAAGCAAATGAGGATCGTGAAGACGCTCTCAGACGAGAGATCCCTCAGTCAGTCATCTGGGATCAATTGCACGTCGACCAAGAGGTCGACCATCTCCCCACCCGAGTAGTAATTAATGCCCATACAACTCAATAAGGATAAGAACTGAGTACCAAGTGGGCATGAAACACCAGAGGAAAGAACACGAAGATCATTGAGATTAAAGGAACAAGAAGAACGAAGGAAAACACAGACAAATTGTCAATGAACATTATCATGCCAACGAAGGAATTTTCAAGACACCGCTGACAAATAAAGAAAAAGGGAATGAAAATGAATTGACAGAAGAAATTGAAAACAGCATACGCCGCATCGGAGAGTTATCCATATCGGACGACTAAGGGCCGAGAGTTGGAAGATTTGAGCATAAGACCCCAGGGCAGAGGGAGTATTAGAACGAACCCGAGGAGACTCAAGGTGTAGAGGACGCTGACAGAGGACGCGGGGAAGACTCGAACGTGGCCGAGAGTGCAAGTGACGCACCGGGACGTTGCGAGAGAACCAGTCCAGTCAGGTCCAACGCACAAGGAGGGCATCAGGGAAGGATGGTGACTCTGCCAGCCGAGAGGCAGAAGCTGCCAAAATTTACGGGGGATGGGTCAGAAGATCCAGTACGACACTGTAAGATGTGCGAGACGATTTGGATAGCCAATGGGCAAGATGATGTGGACTACTGGCTGAAAGCATTTCCAACGACACTGAGAGATAGTGCCATCGACTGGTACACAGAGTTGGCCCAAGCACACAGGGCACCATGGAGATTACTTAAGAAGGCATTCCAAGACGAATTCAAACTTCTGAGGGATGATAGTGAAATTGTAGCGGAGATCTACAGTACGAAGCAAGGGAAGCACGAGAAAGTGTGAACCTACAACCGGAGACTGAAAAAATTGTTGGGAAAACTAGAGACTCAGCCGGCCGACGGGCTGAAAAAGCGATGGTTCATCGAAGGGTTGCGTCCATCTCTGAGTAAGAAAATGAAAGTCGTGCCTCTGTCATCATACGATGAAGCGTACAATCGAGCGATAGATATAGAGAGTGAAAATAAAATATCCTTCCGAGGGAAAAGGAAGACGGACGACGAGGAGAGTACGGATGACAACAGCGACAGTGAGTCCAAGACAGTGCAAGCACTCAGGAAGGACATGATGAGAATGATGAAAGAACTGAAGGCCGACAAGGAGAGTACGAGGGAAGCCAGAGAACTGTGGTGTACAGATTGCAAGGGGGAAGGTCATACAAAGGCAAATTGTCCGAAAAAATTGTTTTGTGATATCTGCCAAGTGATGGGACATTCCATCAAGGAATGCCCATACAATTTGAAAGCAAGGGGTACGCAAGTACTCTTCACTCAAGGAGAACCATCAACACCGCCGAACACACCACCAAAGCCCCAGTACAATAGCCATGCATCCCCTGGAGGCTACCAAAGCAATAGAAGTCTGAGAAACAGATTGCAGTACGACAGCAAGGGGCGACCCATGATACAATGCCGACAATGCAACGAATGGGGACACTTTGCAAGGGAATGCCCAAACAATAACCAGAACAAAATAAATGCATTATGCAAGTGGTGTGGGCCTGGGGATCACGAAGAAAAAGATTGCCTGAAGCAGAAAGGGGTGAACCTCATCAGTTTCAAGGAAAACGATGAAGAGATCCTTGCGGTCACCCGAGCACAATGGAAAAAGGCGACGTATCCAGATCCCCGAACTAAGAAGGAGAGACTTCGAGAGGCCAGGAAAGAAGTAGAGATGGCAATGGAAACGGAAGGAAAGAACAGAAGAACAACTACCGTACGACCAGAGTCGGACAAAAGTGTCGTGAATCAAGTGTTGCAAACCACTGTATCGGTCAAGATAGCAGATCTTCTACAGAGCATGCCGCAACTGAGGGTGGCGATCTCAAAGGTGATGGAAGGGAACTCAAAAGGGCAAACAAAGGATGAAGATGTCATAGTGGAGCCACCGCTGGAAGGAGAACAAGTCGTCGATCCGAGACTGTTGACCATTAACAATGGCAAGAATCTAGCCGTCGTACACATGGAAATCCGTGGATGTCACCTGACGAACACAATAATCGACGGTGGATCGGGAGTGAATGTGCTGACAGAAGATACGTAGAAATGCTTGGGGAAACCTACACTATGGCCACAAAATTTCCAGTTATTGGGAGCAGACCAGCATGGAATTAAAGCGCTGGGAGTGCTAATGGCTCAGAAAGTAAGGATTGACACCCAACTCTTTCGATTAAACTTTGTAGTCATAACAGCACAAAATGCGTCTTACAATGCATTACTCGGCCGAGGGTGGCTGATAGCCGCCAAAGCCAACCATAACTGGAAAAAGAACACATTGTCAATAGGAAACAAAGGTAAGAAGATTGTCATAGATCTGAGAACACAGTATATAAGTGAGGAACTAGCATCGGATTTTGATTCAGACGGAGGGGAGTCAGTTGGCAGAGGGCCAATGGAACCTGATGAGGAAGGAGTATTAAAATTGCAAGAATGTTCTGAGGATGAAACTAATTCCTTTAGTGGGCTCTTCCACTGGCAGATGGAAGATTACGAGTTCTTTCAACCGGAATGTAATATGATTTCAATAAAAGAAGTCGGCGAGAGCTCTCCGATGAACAATGCAAGTCCTCGTAGTGCAAGTCTTGGCAATACAAATCATGGCAGTGCAATTCTTGGCAAAACTCGGTCGAAGAGTGAAACACTCGGCAACTATGAAACTCTCGGCAAATCTCGGCCGACGAATGAAAGTCTGGGCAACTCTAGGCCGACAAGTGAAAGTCTGGGCAACTCTAGGCCGACGAGTGAAACATTGTTCACGAATGAAGCACTTGATGGATTGACAAACACTCGACCATTTGGCAAGAGGGAACCAGTAATGAGTGACAAAGGGGAGGAAGGTAATAATCAGCCAGAAGTAACAGAGCAAATAGTGGACCAAGAACAAACAGGTCGACCAAGAGAGGCATAGAAAGAATATACAGAGGATGATGCCAAGATAGATGATGCACTTGCACATAAAGTTGAACCAGACAAGGTGATCAGGGATGAAGAGTCATTGGCAAGCAAGGTGAATCAGAGTGATGGAACAAACGATGGGAACCCAGTATTGGAAGCACCAGCCAGAAAGAGACCATACAGAAGGAATAAGGACTATAGAGTATTTCCGTCGACTTGCAATGTTTTGGCGATTGGTGACAATCAACAGAAAAAAAATAATGTTCAAAATTCAGATAGTTTATTTTTTTCGAAGACAACAATTCCAATCAGAGTTGCAGATCGAACGTGGACCCCTTCGGGAAAAAATAGACAAATTAGATTCAGTTTGACATGGAAAAGACGAAAAAAATAAAATGTTGGGAGTACAACAAAATAAAATAAAATAAAAATAAAAATTTGAAGGCAGGTCGTACGACATACGACCTGTGCAAAAAAAATTCAAAATTTTTTTTCAAAATTAAAAAAAAAAAATCAAAAATCAAAAATTTTAAAAAAAATCCGTACGACGTACGGCCAGGCCATACGACGTACGTACCCACCACTTCAACCGCATAAAAGGCCATCCCGGACCCCGAGCACTCAGTTACAATGTTGGACAGAATTTTTTTTATTTTTTCCTCTTGCAGTGCAAAGGGTAAGCATCCAATCAGGAAAACATGGACAAAGGAAAGAAGATTGCATCCTACAGGCCGAAGATTGCATCGGAGGAGAAAAGAACAGAACAAAAAAAAAAAAAAACCAAGTGCCGATACAGGAATGGAAGTCATGACCTGGGAAAGTCTGACGGGAAATGAGTGCAAGCAAGGGTGAAGGAAGCAAGAGAGCGAGAGCTAGTGGCCCAACACCAGCTGCGACAAAGGACCGGGGAAGCAAAGAAGTTACAAGCACAGTAGCGATCAGCCACCCCAACCTCCTCAGTACATCCAGGGACGTCCTTCCAACCTCCCCACTCTCAATAGGATGTTTTTGAGTTTGTCATAATTTTGTTGTTTTGATGTAAATGTCGTCTGGAAGACGACCAATTTTGAGGGGGGGGTAGATGTAGACAGCAAATTAGTTAAGTGAATAAATAACGTAATAAGATGTAATTAGTTGTCGGTACCAATCGACGGGTCGGGTAGTTTGGAGTCGGTACCAACGGTTGGCGTCACAACCAACCTTGGCCGTGAGTATTTAATCGTCAATGCATTGTAGTCGGATATGTGAATGATTTGACAATAGTTGATATGTAGACATTGGAGTCATAATGAAATATGTATGTTGCTGTTATGAACATTGTAATGTTTCCTGTGAATAAATGATGAATACAATGGTCCGTTCTGAGTAATTCTGTTATGTTCGTATGATGCACTATACTACTACTTCTTAATTCTGTTTACTTCATATTCTGTGAAACACACCATATTGCGGTAAACAGCGGCCATTAATGGAAGATTAAAAGCTTGCATAGGGCAGATTCAAAGGCTTTGAACGGTGGATCTTCGCATACAGGGCAAATCCTACACATTCCTACATTATTCTATACCTTCTTCTCACACTCCAAGGCATATTTGTTCACAAGAAGACCATTTCTTTGCCTTGGCGGCCATTGTTGAGGGTTTCCAAGCTTTTCTTTTTGCAGATTTGAAACTTTTTCGGGCCAGCAAAGCATAAAGGGGGCAGATCTTTCACTTCAAGGCCTCTTTTCTTCATTTTCTTCCGCCACAGGGTCCGTCTTCATGTTCCTGAAGCAACGTTCCAGACCAAAGAGCCATTTTTCAAGATTTTTCAAGCTTTTCCTTGGCTGGTTATGACTGTTCCAGTCCAAAATGTCCACCTACAGCCAAAAAAAATTGATTTCCGAGGCCTATATGTCCAAAATTTCTCATTTCTGGCACATACCCACCTCGACAAAAGGCATCTTCCATCATCTTGGATCAGTTTGAGCTCAGATCTGTCAAATCTTTGAGGGTGCAACTCCAAATTTTCATTTTCCAAGGGCAAAAATTTTAATTTTTTCACAAAAAATTAAAATTTGGACAGCAAAAAGAAAACTTGTTTCTCTTGGGCAGCAAACACACAAAGGTCCAGATTGGCAATTTTCAAGGCAAAAAGACATCAGAACAAGACCCCTCCAAGTCATCATGCAATATTCATCAGTCACCATTGAGGCTAAATCTTTGCTCAAACATGAATATTCCAAGGTCAAAGAAACAGACTTGTGACAAGTTTCACCTCGAAGAATATAGCCATGGAGTTGGCTATGTGGAAAGAAAAGCTTCTGGGCATTGAAAAATATGCCATTGATTTTGTCCAAAACATTCCTTGCAGGTATTTTAGCGATGAAGGCGTAAATTGTCTCGTTCATATTTTGCAAGAGGAGTTCATTCAGCTAATCCGCGGAAAGTTTTGTGGTGATCCTCACATAGACAAAATGTACCTCCTGATTGATATTGCATCAAAGTGTGCCAAGGCTGAAAAAGACTTTGAAGTTTTTGAGAAAATCACAGAGGATGCTGCCATTGACCTACAAATGAGGACGGTTCACCTTGATTCCATGATTATGCCAGATAAGGCTAGGATTGAGGAATTTGAGAAAATTCTCAATTCTCATACTTAGTCAATTTTTCACTATCTGCAGGAGGGATTTATTTTTGGCAGCAGGAGAGATTTCCAAAGCAGTTTCTATTTTGAGAACTGACTCTGTTATCTAGAGTTAAATTTATTTTTAGATTTTGCTTTTGGAAATCATGCAAATTATCTTTGAGTTGGAACTCACTGTGTAATAATATGCAAGTTCAGTTAACTGAATTGCATGACAAGATACTTTTAGTTTTAATTGCTAATAAGCTTGCATGCTTCCCATGCAGCAATTAGATCCAGAGTGAAGAGTGTTAGTTAAATTTTCCTTTTATTTCCTTGCATCTTTGCTTTTTAGGTATAAATAAGTGTATTCTACACACTTAAACTCTCTAATGGTAAATGCTGAGACTAATTTTTGCTTGCATTTTATTGTTCAAGCAATGTGATTTGTTCCTGTCTTTTGATTAATAAAAATATGCATCATGGTTTCTGAGATCTATCTTGTTGTCGAGAGTTGTGAAAATCGTTCATGACTTTGTGCATGAACGGTTGTTGTTGAATTATCTTTGTTCTTTTGTGTTGAAAATCTCCAAGTTGTCTCTTCGATTTCTTTATGCTCTGGATTTACTTAAAGAAATCGGAAGTGTTTTAAGATATGGTTATTTTCTTCTGTAATACTTTAGAAAATCTTATAGCCTCGCAGAAGAGCTTCCTTGCCTTGTGCTCGTGCCTTGAGAAACCAATAAAATAGGTTATTTTGTAAATGTCTTTTTATTTTCCTTGTTGAGGGAGCTTCCCCTCCTAATTTGAAGAACAGTCCTACTATACACGCCGAAAGGTGCGAAATTAAACGCTAACAAGTACGTTAATCTCTATGTTTTTTTAACATTAATGCACAAGCTGAATTTGACTATTAAATCAGTTTGTCCTTCCTTGCATAGGCCCCCTCCTCAGTGACACATGGATTGTCAAGGACAGCTTCAAACTTTTGTAGCATGCAATTTGGTTAACTGCTATTGGATTCTTGTAGAAGTTGAGGTGTACAGCCGCTTTTGGTGAGGAGCCTTACCCTCTTAGCTTAGGTGAGCTATGGCTACCCAAGCAGGAATTAGATTTGAATGTCAAAGCTAAATTCAAGTGGTTATGTAAAGATGCGATCATTACCTCTTGGGGCACAAGCTCATGTAAGTTTTTCTAGCTTTTTTAGTAAAACTATCCTTGTAACCATGTTGTTAGATTGATGTTAACTCCTGTGTTCTCTGAAGTTATATAAGATGCATTGCTTATACCATCTGAAAATTCCAGTTCAAATCAAATCAACAAACCACTACAAGTATTCCAACACTATTCACAGGACATGTAATAGATAAGATATAAAACGCACCTCTAAACATATTTTTTCTTGATCATCAGTTCCAAAAGCTTTAATTAATTCTTTAGATTTTGCAAGGACTCCTTTTGAGACATTTGAATATACTGTACGAGATTGTAGCACTTCATCTAAATCCTTCTCCCTGCACAACCAAAAGTGCATCACATAGGTTAACAGATCTAAGAACATGACTGCAAGCATTTGTAAGTTATCATACCAGTCTAAATACAATTAATTATTAAGTCTAACACCACACATGTTTAGAGTGTTGCCAAACACCACCGAGGAAGAAAATGCACTACAAAATGTAGCCTTACATTAGTCTTGAAATCCGACAGAAAACAGAGTTTTCAAGAACAGGCAAAAAAATATTTGTTTAAATAATTTGTTTTCCAAAAAAAATTTAGAAATCCTTTGTTTATAAATAATTGATTTTTCAAAACTAACACCCTAGATATCCAAAATGCCCTTAAGGCTCCAAGCAGTTAAGAGCGAAGTTACAGGAATTGCTAGGTACCTGGCAGACACCCAGCAGACTTGCTGACTCCCAAGGCAAGGCAGGCCATGTTTGGCATGCAAACCCGCTGGCAAGTCTTGTCAAGTTTCTGCCAAACTCACCGGGACTGACAGACTCTGGGACTAGCATGTCTCACTGGTCAGACTTAGCCAACCAATAGACCCTCAAAAAACCAAAAAAAAACAAAAACAATCGGAGCAAATTTGGATTTTACCTAAGTAACCAAACATTTGGATCGATAAGGACACACTCAATGGAACTCATTTTTAAGTGTATATCCATTTCATTTGCATTTAATTAGGGTCTGGTTACTACTCTATGGCCTCAAGTCCATGTTTTTTGAAGGGTTTGGAGCTTGGTTTAAAGTGACAAAATTTAGAAAAATGGCATGTATCATGGTGGTCTTTGTGGCCTCAAAGGTCTTAGTTTGGGCTTGGGGACAAGGGCTCCACTCCTTAACCCCGTCTTGTATCGTGTCAAGGAACATGCCAGGGATGCAAACCTTGTGAGGAGTCCTGCCCCTTGACCCTATTGGTGACTGCCACCCACAAACTCCTGCTATGATTTAAAAATGAAAAAAAATATATTTTGGCCTGCACCAGATGGGAAAGAAGCACTCTTTTCCTTTATTTAGCTTGAAATTAAAAAAAAACAGCATTTCTTCCAGTGTTCCAAGGGGACGATTCCCCGAGGGTTCAGATGACATCCCATACGTCTTGGGGACTTGGGGACGTGGAGGGGATGTCCCCCTTTTTCAGAACTCGACAGCCTGCTCCACTTGGCACATAAAAATTGAAAAAGGTAACTATTAAGGGAAAAAATGCTAAAAACCCCCTAAAAAGGTAAAAGGCAGAGGATTGTCATTGCAAATTCATCATATTGCATTACTTTTCAAAAAATTAACTGCTTCTTGTTTGTTTAAGTTATTTATATCCCCTTGCATCCCTAACATTCGGCAAATTTTTTGATGTCCGGGTGTCCCCGAAACCACATCCCCATGTCCTCACACTCCCTCATCCCAAAAACTTGGAGAAACACTGGTCTCTTCCCCATTTTTATGATATTTTCAGTGCTTTTTAATTTCTTTATTTTTTTGCAAAATTTTTCCCAGTTAAATCCCAAGTAATTGAATTACAATTATACTTTTGGTTTATCAAGTCAATCCTAATCCTACATAATGCTACTTTAGCTGCAGCAAAATTGAGGGCATATCCAAGACATGAATGTGCAGGACTTGCTCTAGAGCTAGTAATGCTGGGCCAAGTGATACAAAGCTCCTCTATACCATAGTTCATGACTCCCATGTTGTGATTTTTGTTTTTGATGCCATGGCTATCATAATCCATGAGTTTTGTATATCAAAAACAATTGACAATATTTAAATATATTTAACCATCTAGTTTCCTTCAGCTAAAATACACTTTTGTACTCATTTGTTCAAGGTACAATTGTGTTTGTGATCAAGGTAGCTTGTAATTGATTAGTTTTTTTAATTTTATGTTTTTAAAGTTGATTTAGAGAAGAACGCATTAAAAAACATGTAGTTCCTAAAAAAAACTCTATATATAATGTTTTTCAAATTGTCAAGTCTAGTTTGAGTCGGAGTCCAAAATCAGCCTCCTGAGTCTGTGTTGAATCTAAGTCTGGTAACTAAGGTTAAGAGAGAAAGAAAATTAATGAAGCAAGAGTTGATAAATTGGTACTCTATGACATCCAATTTGAGCCTCATTTATTTTTCCAATTAACCCAAAAAGCCAAAAATTTAGACCAGATGAATATGTAAGACCTTGGCCAGCTTCAAAATTGCCAAAAGAGTTAATGAAAGGCCTTCAGATGTTCCTCTAAGTCCGCCGGCTAGATTGATGCTCAATAAGTTGATGTCTTAAATTCAATCTCTGGCAAGCTCATCCCATAAGACCTGTTTAAGTAAGGCAGGATGGCCAAGGACAGAACTAGATCCTCTAAAGTCTCCAAGTACTGTTATTAAAAAAAAATAAAAATAAAAACTAATAACAAGCAACACAACTAACCAAGCATATGCATTATATGATGTCAAATGAGAATTTTTGACAAGGCATCTCAAGGTAACCCATTAATGATAGGTGGCAGAGGCATTCTATGAGACTTCAAAGTGACTCTCATTTATAGTTAATTTTTCTTCTTCCGAGGCTACAAATAACATAGCTAAGATCATAACCATGATCAGAGGACTTAAAGTGCTCTTGAGAAAGACTACTCTACTATTAAAGTCAAGGAGGATTCCATGTTGGTTATCAATGCAATGCAATTTCTGGCAAAAGTTGTGACTTGAAGTCAACAGTTTGAGACAAGAACGATACTTGACTGAGTTCATATCAATTAAGCTAAAGTGAATGGTCTGCTCCAAAATACAAATGCTACCCCTCCAAAACAGAGATGAAGGAGATGCTCAGAGCCATCCAAGGAATTTCTTTTCTCAATTTAACTCTGAAAAAGATGCATGAGTCTGTCTATTTGAAAGATGCTCCTCAGAATCAACTAAAAGCCTCAAGAATTTTCTTCAAAGATTCAGGAAGTAATGCCAACAAAATAAAATTGAATTGCCAATATTTGCCAATCTACAAAGTTAATAAATATTAAATAACATCAAACCAAGCTCAAAACTTTCTACAAAGCAGACAATCATATAAGAACCAAAATTTTGAAAGAAAAAACATAGTAGCAGAAATTGCAGATCACACCTGCCAGTGATCCAATCTCAATCAGATCACTGGTTTTTCCTCTGATTGTCAGCATGACTCCAAAGACCATTTTAATCGTGAATAAATCGTGGTTTTTTCAGTATTGAGCCAGTTTTTTCGATTTGCTGATAAAATACTTGTTTTTTTGAATTTTCAGTCAAAACCTCATTTTTACATTGTAAGATTTGGATTTTGCCAAAGTAACCAAAGCTTATAGATCAATTAGGGCACACTCGAGAACACTCAATCTTCAGTGAGTATCCATTCCATTCTATTCAGTTACGGCCTAATTACTGCTTTATGGTCTCAACACCTACATTTTTTGAAGGATTTGGAGCTTGTTTAAAGAGATAAAATTATGAAAAATGTTTTGCAACATGACAGTCCATGTCGCCTTGAAGGCCTTAATTTGGGCTTGGCAGCAGGGGGAACACACTAAGGGGGCTGCTCCTGGAACCTGCGAGGGCACTGCCCCTCAACCCCACTGGGGACTGCAGCTCCTAGACCCCTGCTATAGTTTTAAAAAGCAAAAAAAAAGTTTTGAGCTGCACCGGATGGAAAAAGCAGCATTTTTTTCCTTTATTTGCTATGTTACCGGGTTTGGCTATTTCACCCCCCTTATTCATTGGGTCCAGTCCAGGTCCAGATATGGGGCTGAGATGGCTCTCGGTTCAAACCCCCGCTGGGCCATTGAGCTTGCAGGCCTTGTGTCTCTACTGGGCTGTTGTACTCACGGGTTTGGACTGCTTGCATTAAAGTGGGGTACAATAATGCCTTGGGAAGAGGTCCCCCATATGTGACCTCTCTGGCTTAGGTCAGGCTAAAAAATCCCGAGTTTACCAACAAAAATAAAATGTTACATATATATATAGCCATACCTAGCTGTACCAAAACTGGAGGAAAAGATCCGCTGTATGGTGAACCCGAACCCCAAACCCATACCCAAAACCAAACCTAAACCAGCAACTTATGTTATTTAGCTTGAAATAACAAAAACAGCATGTTTTCCCTATTTTTACAAATTTTTCAGCAGTTTTTAATCTCCCAAGATTTTCCTAATTAAATCCTAAGTAATTGAATTACAATTATATTTTTGGTTTGCCAAGACAATCCCAATCCCAATTAATGCTACTATGGGAAAAAACAAAATATTAGTTTTGAAATGTACCAAGTTCGTTGGACCAGACTGGACCAGACTGACAGCTCAGTGCAGGGAGCTCACTGAGTTGAAGTTTTAAATTCAAACCCCGGCAAACTTGTCCCATAAGCCAGTTCAAAGTAAGGCAGGATGCCCTAGGACATTGCCTAGGATGGAACTGAAGCCTGTAACGTCTTCAAGTACTGTTAAAAAAAATGAAATTATTAAAATGGCTGACTGAACTATGCAAGTACAAGCATCATATGATGTCAAAAGAGAAACTAGGCATGAAAAAATTTAAAAGAATGTCATGTCCCCGTCTCCGGCTTGATCATCAAGTAAAGAATGGATTAGCCTATTGATCATTCCCAGAGGCTAATTCAAAATGACAAGGGAATGAACTGGGTTTTGACTAACTCCGTTTGATTGTTTTGCAGGTTCTAAAGTCAGAAAACCCAAAATTTGGTTAAGTCTGGGGACAAATAAGCTGGAAATTGTCTAGGCGCCCATTTCAAAACATACTTCCTGGATGAGCGCCTAGCAGAGAAACATCATATTTTGAAGCACCTTAAACATTTCAACTAGGGCGCCAATTCACCTCTCCACAGACATCCAGATGCGCCTAAGAATCTTGTTCCAGATAAGTGCGCCTAGATGAAATTGAAGACCCAAACAAGGTATAGATACTCTGAGCAAGGCGCTAGTTTAAAGGAGCATCAATACGGAATGATTACAAGTGTTTGAGAGTTTGAATAATGTGGAACATCTTCACAAAGGTGCTAGGCGCAGTTACCAACTGAAACTTCCTCAAATGTGCGCCTAGGGTGGGAGCAAGTCCTCAAGACCAATCTAGATATAAGGCGCTCCATCAGGAGGTGAGATGATGATCAAGTTATGATCAAGGCGCCAGAACCACTGTGAATCCTCCAAAGCTGGCGCCCAGTCAGAAGGACACCAATTCTGCGCCTAACCCTAGCAAGGCACAATATCATCTCAAGTTGGTCTTGAAAACCATGCAGTTTGTAATATCATTTTGGCGCCTAGGGTCTAGTTGAGCGCCTTAAGGAGATTGGATAAGCTAACATCATTTTGAGGATATTTCCAGGATAGGCGCAATCCCATGGCACTGAAGTTCAGTTTTGGCGCCTTCAAAGAATAGCCCATGAAGGAACTTGTGAGGTCAGGCGCTTGTGAAAGGGGAAGCCTTGGGACATCTTCCAGGGTTTGCAATAGTAAGAAACATCAAGTGAGTCTAGGCGCACTCCCTTGTGTGAACAGTTTAGCTCTGGCGCCTAGCCACAGAGTGAGCCAGAAGTAGTCTGGACATTAGAAGATAGGCGCTCATTCTACAATGAAGCATTCCACCTTCCTAATCAACAAAGACTTGAAAGAATTGACAAAGGAAGCCAAGGCGCACCTTCTACTTGTTTCCACCTCCAGAATGCGCCTAACCTTGAAAGGGGGTTCAAAGATGTTTGTTAGACCTTTTCACTCAAGGCGCTCACCTTAGGCGCACTTTCTAAGTCCTTGTCACCTCAAGGAAACGCCTAGTTGGGAAGGCGCTTGCCTTGTTCTCCACTCCTTTCAATTGGCGCCTAGATCACAGAATACATGAAAGGAGCGCCTAGACTCTAGAGGGCTCATTTGGGCGCCTAGCATTTAAAACACTTTCTTAATGATGATGTTTTGGCGCCTACTCTTGGAAACAATCCAGAGCATCCATAAACTCTAATTGGCGCCTAATGTTGACAAGGCACAACTTCAGGAGGAGGTCACCTCAACTTGGCGCCCAAATCAGAAAAACCTGTAAATCCTTCAAATATGCACCTAACTTGTGAGGTGATGAGTTGAACATTCCAAATCTTCAAATGTTTAAGTTTGGATCCAGAGGAGTTCACTTCCAAAGACAGTATCTTCCAAGGATAAGAGATTAGGTGCACTTCCTGGTGAGATCCTCCACAGCTGGCGCCACAGTTAGAAGAACCCTAAAACTGCGCCTAAAGTGTTTCAAGAAGTGGTTAAGGTTGTTACAACTGTCTGAATGCCCATTGGTCCACAGAATGTCTTCGGAATCCGTGTCGAGGTCTCTGGATAAGCTTGCCAACTCAAAATGAGTCATCAGGATGGGATATTCCCTTGGATATGCTTCTTGGGAAACGTGCCTTGGTTCCTCTTTGTGCATTGAAAAATGTGCCTTCATTGCCTTTGGAAGGCCTATAAAAAGAGGAGCTCTCTCATTCATTTGGCATCTGTTTATTTGACAAAATTCTCTCTGCAAAGCTATTGAGCTTGTAATCTTGAAGCTTGCGAGTTTCAAGTGTTGGGGTGATGCTCCCTCAACTGACAAGGTGATGCTCCCTTGTGATATTGTGAGGTGTTGGCATTCAGTTGACATCATTGAGTTTGATTGAGTTGATCGAGTGTAGAAGTCATTGTAGACATCAAGGCTTCAAGGCCTTTCTTTTGTATTTCCATTGAATAAGTTGGAACTTCATGCTATTGAAGCATTATCTATGTAATAAGACATTTGCCAGATGATTGAATCAAACAATAAGACAAGTACCCAACTCTAAGGTTGATTCTTTCAAGTAGTTATCTTTGATGTATATCTTTATGTTGTTGAAGTAGTTGATGAATTGATAGCAAGTAAAATTGTTTAAGTAAGGAAAAAGTTTTGTAGGACTAGTTGGGTATCTTACAAAGAAGCTCTCAGCCGATTGACCATGAATATTATAAACCTATAGTAGGCATGAGTTTTCCACATTCCATGATAGTATTGAAAGTGCTTCTGGATTAAACTGTGATAGTATTGAAACAAAAACATACACAGTTTAATCCAGAAGCACTTTCAATACTATTATAAACCTGTTATAAGAAGACCATAAAACAATTTGGAAAGCCCTACTTTGATAGATGAATAACATGAGACCCCTTCACTAAAAGGAAGTGCAATAGACAGAACTTAAGCCAAGCAGATTGGACACCCCCCAAATCCAGTGCAGTTAATATCAACTTTAACAGGGCATCTCAAATTAACCTATGAATGACAGCTGGCAGAGACATTCTATGAGACTACAACGTGACTCTCATATATAGTTATTTTTCTTGCTACAAGGCTACAAATAAATAGCTAAAATCAAATCCATGATCAGAGGACTTAAAAGTGCTCTTGAGAAAGGCTATTCTAATATTGAAGTCAAAGGAGATTTCATGGTGGCTATCAATGCAATTCTTGGTAAACCTCCCCTGGTGAAAAGTTTGATGGTGAGTGGAGAGGAATTGGCCTTTCAATTGTTTAAGTATATAAAGGGAAGAGATTTGTCCTTCTACGAGGAGCTTCACAGTCAAGCAAAAGAGCTGCATTCAATCACAGACAATTCATGAGACCACCAGCCATAAAGAAGCTCGTATAATTTCTAAGCACAGAAACCCCTTACATTAGACCACGCTATAAGCTTAGAGATTTTGGCCTTTTTATCAAATCGAGGCTGTTTATAGTGGTTAACAAGACACGCAGCTTATATTAATTTAACGTAAGAGCTAAAAACAAGGGATTGAATCAAATTAGTACTTACACTCCAGAACGCCAAGAAAGCACCTTGTTTTTATAGCAAGCTATTTCATAACGCATGCCATGTTTCTTGAGGCGAACTACTGCAACATTTGTCAGTCGCTTTTGCCCTACGGGCTGCACGATCAACCTAGACATTTCTCAGAGTATCCGATAAACTGCTTGTTTGGGGGTTTACGCAAAAATCCGATAAACTGCTTATTTGAAGGATGTGTATTCGAATCTCTGGATCAGGATGAATTGCATTTTAAAGGTTTTAGTGCGGAGGTCAGCGTTATCAGGGAACAAGTTTACATTTTTCCTAATTTGGGTTTAGAATAGGATAGATAGTTTTTAACGTCCAGAGGTCAAAAATAGTGAACGGATAGTGGTTGATTTTTTTTAATTTATTTTGATGATAAATTTTTTTTGGTTTTCCAAATCTCTTGTTTTTTTCCAATATTTTCTTTTTAGTTATTGTCAAGGGAGTGACGCAATTTCCTCCCATCAATATTGAGTATTAAATTTATTTCACAATTATTTAATAATTTGGTAAATGCTATTTATTTGTTTTCCTATTGATTAATTTTGTGCATAGTCATTCTGAAAAATAGAATTATTGTTTAAATTTTATTGCATTTTAAACATTCAATGCATAAGTACCAAGTTGGCACTAAATAAGTACTAAGTTGGCAAGGCATAGTGGGGTACTGTGACATGCATATAATACGTCAATCTACCTGTCTAAAGATGGACGGAACATTCTCGGAACAATCTACTGGCGTGAAGGGGCAGCTAGGCATCATAGGCGAATATATTGTAAGGCATTTGTCGCGATTAGGATTTAACGTTTCCGCCCAAGGATTCATTCCTTTATGAGGAGTTCTATATGTTTCATTTATAAAAGTCATTTCAAATTTGGTTGGATCTGGACGAATTTGGTGGAATGGATACCCCTCAATCCTTCACTCTTAGCCAAAGAAGTTCAGCCTAAGGCTCGTGCAAAAAATATATATATCATTTAAAATCAAGTTCAATTTTAATTACGGTCATGTTGAAATGGTACATGCTTAAAGAGACATCAAAGCATAAACCTTTAAGGAATCGTTAGACCTGAACAAACTGGTTTTCTTGGAGGTAGGGATATTCTCGATAATTTGATCCTTGCATGGGAAGCATGCAATTGGTCACAACAGTTAGGTCAAAATTCTTTGTTGGTTAAACTGGACTTTGATGAGGTTTTGATAGAACAAGGTGGCGCTTTATCGTCAAGATGCTTCAAAGGGTTGGCTTCGGGCCCAAAATATGTGCCCATATACATATGTTTTTCAAAAATGCAAATGCTCGGGTTGTAGTCAACAAAGCTTTATCAAATTCCTTTCTCTTACAGTGTTCTATTAGACAAGGTTGTCCGTTATCACCCTTCCTATATGTTCTTATTGTTGATGCTTTGGGTTATATGTTACATAAGGCTAACCAGCTTGGTCTTATTCAGGGCATCTCCATTCCTCAAAATGGAGTGGTTATTAACTCTCATTTTGTTGATGAAAGCTTTTTTTCTCTATAGAATTTTGAAATTGAACTGAATAATACAACCTTTATTGCTCTATTTCGGGATCTAAGATTGATCATCATAAAACAGAGTTTTAATGACTTATATTAGTCCTGTTCCACATTGGATTCCCAAGAATTGGAAAGGAAATCTAAATGCAAGGGTGGTCTTGGTCTCATAGATCCAAAAACTCAAGGTCCATGCCTGGTAGCTAAATGGAATATTAGAGCTGCTCAAGGTGATGAACCTTGGAAAATATTGTTAAGAAACATATTTGTAACAACGGATGTTAAAGGGAAATGGCATAAGGTTCACTGGGTTGACAAAATACTCTTTGCCCAATATTTTCATATCAAAGCTTCTTTTCCAATGCAGTCAATTTGGAAGGCTTGGCAGAGAGTGTGTCATATTCTCTCTTGGAGAGATTCTTTGCAGCATGGATTTAGCTTTTCTTCTTCCTCCATTTGGTGGAACAGACATGTACAATACCACAGGGAACCTTTAGCTATCACATTTCCTAAACCCACCATATATTTATTCAAAAATGGCATTAAACAATTCAGGGATTTATGGGATTTTTTGTCGATGTAGTGGCATTCATGGACTACTATATCAAAGATCGGTTTGGTCTAAGTGGCAAATATCAATAATTTCTAGTCTTTGTGCAATCCCTTGTGCCTCCTAATCTTGCCATCAAACTTTGTACACCCCTATCTTGCAACTTTTACAAAGGTTAGCGCTGGTTATCTACCCATCACTTTTCTTTTTCCCCCCTAAAGCAAGTGTACTGGCATCTCCTTCCTTATCTTAATCTTTCATCCCGCCTTAATACTAAATGGAACTGCATATTTACTAATAACTTTTGGACCAAACTCAGTGTTCAAATCTAGAAAACAAAAGTTGATGCTAATGATCAAATGCTTGCATGGAAATTATTACACTATAAGTTGCCTGTCAGAGAAAGAATTAGATTTTTATCCATACAGCCTATTAGATGCCCCACTTGTCAAGTTGTTAAGTCTATTAAACACATTTTCTGGGACTATACTATTACTAAAAAGATTTGGAATGTTGTGTTCACCTATGTTCCAGTTATTTTTTATCGCCGCTTGAATTGGAAAGAAGCTCTTCTTGGCTTTGTTATTGTGAATAAAATTGTTGCTGATTATGTGAGACATGTTATACTTTCACGCATATGGACAATAAGATACTCGACGGTTTTTTCTAAATTCAATACTCCCCTGGCAACTGAAATTGTGAAGCTTTACTCCAACATCTATTTGCAAATTATTGTCTTTTATTCTCAGTTGAAGAGTTCGTTCAATAACAATCCCATTGTTGCATTCCAATTGGATCAGATCAAAGCTCAACTTAGCAATCTCATAGTTCAAAGGAAGAAATTCCATTTCCAGATCAACAATTAATTCTATGTTTTGCCTAGAACAAAGCATTCTTATATGCTATTTCAGATGTTTTGGGGCTTTGCTATCAGAAATACTTTGCCTTTTGATTATGCCTTGATCATGGAGGCTTCTTATGTTATGTTGTTGAAGAATCGATACATTTCCTTATATCAGCTACCTTTGACAGTGGCAATTGTCTTAGTAGTTTGGTGTTGTGTATCATTCTATGGTTGAAAAATTTATACATTTCCTTATATCAGTTACTATTTTATCTACTTTGACTTTTTAAAGAGGTTGCTAGATTCAAATGTAAATACATTTGTAATTTATTTTTTTACAATAAAAACCATAAACCTTTTTTTTAAAATCACCATTTATCTAACATAATCTTCTAAATGTTTCCATTATATTTTGATTAAAATATTTTTTAAATATCATTCCCAGCTATGATTGAAAAAATATCAAAGCTTTGTCCTAAAAAATTGACACTATAAGAGATTCGATTGAGTGAAGTGTCGGTTGCATTTGGCACGTGTAGGTATAACAAGATTGAGTATAAGAGCCATAGGTACCTATTGTACGATATTTAATCCTCCACCTTGCATATAGTTGTAAGCCATCACTTAAATAAAAGATTAGCTTTTATTTCTAGTGGAGATGCCACTTCAACAATTGCACGTCTCCCAATCTGATAGAAGAGAGGCATACTGAATTTAATTATCATTTTAAAAATATGTATTATTTAAATTCTATTTATATGTTTTTAATCATCTTAATAAAATTTAAACATTAATTGTAAATGTATCTAATTATCAAAATTTAACAATACTGCTTTGTAATGTTGTAATTATAGTATGTGTTTTAGTTGTAATTATAGTTGTGTTTTAGTTTTAATTTTTTTAACTCATTAAGTAAACTTCAAATTTACTTTTTGTCAAACCAACAAAATCATTATTATTTATAGTTATAATATTAATAATAATATTAATTATATTATTAATATTTATTATAACACTTGATATATTATCTTTATTGATATTATAGTATTATAATATAGTATAATATTAACTGATATAATATTTGACTTAATTTTCTTCTTAAAATAAATATTTGTTGTATAGACAAATTGGATTCCAATAATGTTAAACAAATAAATTTTTTAAAAGCCAATATAAATATTATAACAAAATTGTAATATTTATAGTATAATTTATAAAAAAAATTAGTTTAAATATTAATGAAATAGTATAATTAATTATTTATTGATAATAAACAATGTTTATATTATAAATATGATAATAATATATTTATATTATTACATTATTCGAATATTATAATATTTTTATATAGTATTATATTATATTTTTCTTTTTTATTATATTGTTATATTATATTATATTTATGCTTATACTTATTATTATTATATTATTATACAATATTATTATAATATTATAATATCAATTAAGATAATTTGTGAAAAAGTGTTAATAATGGATATTAATAATATTATTAATATTATAATTATAAATAATAACGATTTTGTACCTTTGACAAAAAGTAATTTTGAAGTTTAGGTAATGAAGTAAAATATTAAATTCTAAAAAACTGATGATTTTTCACTCTCCATTTAGGTGTGACTTAACTCGTGGGAGGTAATATTAGTGTTTATAATTTGTTTACTTGCCACATCCTCCCCTCAAACAAAATCTCTCCACTTTTATAGGTGTTTGTTGCACTCTCCCAGAGAAGAGGTATTTTTTTTTAGCCAATCACAATAGAGATAAAATATTTTTCAATGATTTTTTGTTAAAATTTTATCATCAAGTTCAAATTTATATCAAATTTGCCTCATGTGTCTTGATTGGTTTATTGTTAATAGATTAATAACTAGATAAGCCTCAGGGTACTAATAAATGATTATTAGATAATTTTTGAATTTTATATGTGATCAAGAACACTCCCACCTAGTTTATAAATAAGTTATTTTTGCATTTACAATATGTTTTTTTAGGTATGCCTTCCATATTTTAAATTTATCATATAAAATGTGTTACACAGTTAATAAGTTTATTCTTAATTTAGGGTTTTTCTTTTTAGGTAAAAAATATTTTCTTGATAAAATATATTTATAGCTATCAAATATACATGTATGTCTACACCACTAAATTGAGTAGCATCACTACCCATGTAACATACAATTGCAACATATTTTTTAAATGACAAGAGGACTACATGTGTATTTATATATTTATAGCTATCAAATATACATATATGTCTATACCACTAAATTGAGTAGCATCACTACCCATGTAACATACAATTGCAACATATTTTTTAAATGACAAGATGACTACATGTGTATTTATGATCATAGATACATTCTATATAAAGAATAAGCCTCAACTTAACTTAGATTTTAAAACAATAAATGCTATTGTATTTGTAATTGGAAATTTAATTACATTCCAACTCAATACAATTGTACTCTTACAAAACAACTTTATCTAATCCACTAGATTTTACATATAATAGCTACTAAATTCATGATAAATTGTAACATTACTTATTACATGCATTTCTACTACCTATTCTAATAACCAAAAACTTGAATAAAATAAAGTGCACTTAAAACTACAAATATATTTAAAAAATATGAATCATTCAACATATATTTACATTAATTAATTACAAGAAAAATATGAATCATTAAATTCATTGTAATATTTACATTAATTAATTACAAGATTCATTTCATTCAACATATATTTACATTAATTAATTACAAGATTCATTTCATAGAATTTGTAGAAAAAATACTAGTAAAGTATTTGTATATTTGATTGGAATGTCATTATAAGTTTTGCATTCCAAAATAAAGTCTCGCTAAGCAAAAGACACATACTCTCTTCTCTCATTCTTCTTTTGGTTTGTTCCATTCATATGTTTCATATCGAAGATGATGTGAGCTTGTCCTTCATTAGGCTATTAGCATCTTTGTTTTCCATGTGATATTTGTCTTTTGATGATGATCAAATGGATTAAATTCATCATGATATTATTACTCTAACTACTATTCATATCTTATGTGTGATGGAATAGCTTTTAGCATGCTAGTTGTCCTTTGCATCTAAGTTCATATCATACCTTTTGTGCACTTGGACTTCAATGCTCTAAGTTTACTTCCTCATATGTCTAAACAAGGTTGTATTACGTTGGGTGCATACAACACATTGTCACCTTGGTCTTTATACCTTGGTGCATAATGTCTAGTGCTATATTAAAAGTTATATAGTTGCTCACCTCATGCAACATAACATATCATTCATCCACTTTATCCATCCTTTTTCTTGCATCCTCCATCTCTTTAGCCAATCCAAGTTTCATTTATTTTGAGAGCATACCCGTGTTCTTCCAATCCGCCTATCCTCTCGAGGGGGCATCTCATCCTTGCATCCATTCCTTCTTGTCACTCTTTCAAGTGGATGGGGCATCATTTTTCTATCATCCATACCTTATCTTCTTTGAAATGATGTTACTTCTCTTAGTCACAACATCATCTCAAAGAAGGGAAAAATGTAGACACCTAAAATTGACCGTGTCTTGTGACACCTTGCGACACATTTTGTCCTAGGAATCTTGCATGACCTCTTTCATCACCTAGTTAGTTAAATAAATTATATCTATTTAACTAATCCATTTTTATTCCATTTATCCTCTTTAGCCAATTAATTAAATAAATTGTATTTATTTAATTAATTCACTTTCCTCCATCATCCAATTTAAATAAATTAAATATTTATTTAAATTATCCCACACCACATAATTAAAATAATTTTACTATTTAAATTGTTTCATCCCTATCCTCACACATGTCTCTCATAATTTAAATAATTTTATTATTTAAATTATTTGTCACACTTATCCTCATCCTCAACGACTTCCCACTTTCAATAAATGAAGCATCCAAAATTAAATTACCTTTGCATCCTAGCCATCCATCACTAATCTAATCCTAGCCATTCATTCCTATCCTTCACCTCCTATAAATCATAACTCAACTAAGTCATTTGATCATGAGCTTTCAAAGTAACATCATGCTGTCAAAATCATTCTAGATCCTCATGTTGGTCTCTTATAATGATTTAACAACTGAGCTCTTAAAGTTGTAACTCAGAGATTGGACATCTAACCTGAATAGCTATCTTAATCACTATGGAGATGCATTTCACTTGTCAACCTAGGGACGTGAACTTGAAATGGGTCAGCACGGTACATGCACTAAGAACTTCCAAAGTAGCCACATTCATTCTATAGCTAAGAAAGACATAATGCTGAAGATAAAGTGCTAGGAAGGAAATAACAGGAATGCTGAACATCAACCAATAACTATTCTAAGATCAAGTACATGACAGAAAATAAAAGTCTGGGCAAACAAACAGGAAACTACTCTGTCTACTTTGGCTGTAGGAATAGACACAGAATAGAATTCTAGTGGCTGTAGGAACATTCAATGCCAGATTTAACTAAATGGTTAACAAAAAATATAACTAAACTAGAGGATGGAATTCTCACCAAGTGGGCCCCCTTGGATGAGTATTCCCTAAGACAAATGTAAACTCAGAAATGCGAACTTATAACTTCATTTTATTCATTGGGAAAGATGAGTACAACTGAACATCATAACTATATTACCGAAAATTGGATAATGCAAATACAATCTCTGATTAATCAACAACCCCTCAGAAGGAGCATCAGAGTCTTATTTATAGAAGGAAAACTACAAAACTAACTACCTAGCAAGGTGGTCAACTCCAATAGAATAGGAGGACACCTCTTTATGGAAAACATAGAAAGTGGAAAGGAGGTTACGCATGTGTGGAATCTGGTCAAGCGAGTTGCTTCAATGCAGATCTAGCATAATAGTAACTCCTAAATTTGCTTAACAAGTATTTAAGATTAGTTACAAGGTGGTTGTCTTCCCTCCATTTGACATTTGAATGATCACCATGTTTGACTTTTTATGGCAAGTAACCAACCAACAAAATCTTCCTCTACTTTATGGATGCTGATTATATCTACATAACAATATTAATCCACACAATAATTGCACATTCGTAACTACTTTGGAGTAACATTCATTAACCATATATAAAATTAACATAGATAGTTCATATAGCATGTCTTTGTCATAAAAGAATATAAGAAATGATCTATGCTCAACATCTTATAGTTTTGAGGCAATGACATAAAAAGATCAGGATCAAAGTACCAAAGTCCAAGATAACTACAACAAGTGGATAATAAAGTTTAACAAAATTGAGTCATAAACTAGACTCATCACTCTCCCCAACCTAAGACTTTGTTGGTCCTCCAGTAGAGGAAGGGTTGTTCTTTTGCTTGGTTAACACCCTGAAATTAGCAAGTGCCAGTTGTCCTATATCAGTTTCCCTGGTGCGTGAGTTAGGATCCCAATAGAACCCTTGCTGCCTATCTAATCTGTTCCATCTCTGCCTCTCTTCAACAATATCATACTGGTAAAATCTGTAATTTGGCACAGGCCACAATAGGATAGGTGGTTGAAAGATTAAGGGAAGCTAGAATTGCCCCTTTGTCCTCCCAATATGTATATATCTATCCACTCTTTTACATGCTGTAGTATAATTCTGCAGAGAGTGAGGCTCTGCGTGTTTTAGCTCATCAGACAAACTGTTCCATCTTTGTGTCAAATGTCTCTTCACAGATTCTCCAATAGTGTGTGCAATCTTCTCATATTCTCTGTAAGCTACTTCTCTCTCAGGCAGGATTTTGTTACCATAGCTTGGCCTATAAAGCATTCTATGCGAATCATTGAAAATGCTTCCTGGATTTCCAGATTCAGCTCTAATGGGCAATGGAGTGCTGAATTCTAATTGTTTATAAGCCCTGAACTGTTGTCCCCAACTAATCTCATTTTGCATCCAAGACATAAATGCCCTCAATTGAACATCCCCAACATACAACAAGGGGTTCCACTCATGGTCTTGGAACACAGCAAAATTATGTAAATAGAATTCACACAACAAATTCTTTATTTCCGGAGGAGCAATCCTATAAGCATTGAAAAATTCAAGAGGAGATTCAATGGAAGAGTTCAAACCAGAAATAATCCTTGCAAACTTAAAAGAGAGGTATCTTTCCTTTAAATGCAGAGCATAGACTCTCAGGAGAGTCTTGCATTCTAGTACCTGAGGCACCAAAGTTGCCATATTATCCACTCTCTCTTTTAAAGTTGCAATTCCTCTATTCTTGTCTTTAATCTCTTCATCCTTCTTTTGAATTTCATCCTTTAATCTGTGTGTCTCCTTCTTCCATTCTTCTTCTCTCCTCTGCATCTCATTCCACAGATTCATGGCTACCATATGCATTGAAAAATCAGGAGGTATGTGTATTCCTACCAAAGGCTTTCCTGGCACAGATGGTTGACCTTCATATAGCACAAGCTGCAGAGTTTCTGATTGCTCAGCCAATTCTGGCTGCAGGGTGTCTTGCTGCAGGAACTCCTGTTTATGTTCATGTTCCTATCTCTTAATATGTTCAGCATCGGCAGCAAGGTCTTCCAGAGTTACATCTGTTACTTCCTCAATTATGTCTTTTTCTACAACATTCACATGCCCCATTGGGGCCTCTGTATCCTCAGCTGTCATTTCTTCAACCCAAGGGCTTATCTATGTAGACGCACCGGAGGTAGGCTCAGGAGGTCTTGATTTACTAGAAGGACTCTCATGTTTCTCTTCAGCTATAGGAAGAACAGTGTCAGCCTTCCGTTTCCTAGAGTGCAGCACCTTCCTTCCTGTGGTTTTCTTTTTGGTTTTACCCTTCTTTATTTCTCCCCTTCTCCTCTGTGCCCTAGGTTGAATTAAATTGCTAAGAGGAATATCATCATCGTTAGAATCTGAAGAACTTTCTTTGCCTGCATGCTCTGCTTCAGAAGAACTAATCTCGATAGCTTGTTTTGCTGTAGGAGGGTTTGCATTGGAAGTTGAGGTTCCCAAAGTAGCTTCAATAGAACACACTCTTCTCCTAGTTCTATGATGTTGCGGCACAACCACAGGTCGCAAATGGCTTGGTCTTATTTGATCAATATTCAGAAATTCCTCCCAAGTCATATTAGACACATCATGCAGAGACTTTTCAACTAGCAATTTGATCAAACAATGATGAGACATAGAATTAGCCCTACCTTTTTGGGTCTCAGCGGCCATGATTGAAAGAAGGTGGTATAGCACATTTGGCACATTCATTCTTCTCCCATGCCTCATATGATTCAACAGTTTGAAATGCACAGAATGAAGATTCGACAAACGACCTTCAAAAGTAATGTACTTCACCACATGAACAGCTACCTGTTTCCATGGCTCAAGTAGAGAGGTTCTTTTGGTTCCCTGCTTGTCTATAGTCAATTGAGGATCACCAGGTTCTGTAAATTCAGCCCTAGCTGACCTGGTATCTCTGGCAATAGGGTAATTCTCTCCATCAATAGGCAAACCTGTAACTTCTGCAATTCTTTCTTCAGTAGCCAACACCTCCAACCTCCTTACCATGGCTTTACCATCACACAATGTTTGAGCAAATTTTAACGCAACATTTTCATCAAAACCATTCAACTTCAAGAAATAGTCCATCCATCCACAATTTCTAAACTCAGCCTGGCTAAGTGCATCCTGCAATAATACATCATGAACTGTGGGTTCATTCCGAATTAATCCACCTCCCATTGACTTAGCTGCCTGAAAACAATTGCACTACAAAGTTTTTTCTGCAAAAAGTTTGAAAACTAATTTCACCTTCCTACAACCCTGTTAAATTTTCAATAACTCATGTCGTCTGTATTTTCCTTTTTGGTTTTTTTCTTTTTTGGGAACACAAGACAAGGGTGGTACAGGCAGTGATGAATGATCGATGAAGACTATCATCTCACACTTGCGAGCCGTCACCTCACTCAGAATTCAAATCATTCAATTTTAAAACTTTGCTGACATGCTAGCATAAAGCATATGGACTGACACGTGGACATCATATTAACACTCGCTCCCCAACCTAAATTTGAGCATGTGTCCACACATGCATAATGGTGATGAGAGACAGGACAAGGAAGGGAATAATGACGTGCTATGGGAAATATCGATATTAATGTACAATAATTAAATGAATGTACCAAAAGATAATTAAGAGAGAATTATTAAAGTGTGTGTACCTTGATTTGTGAAAGATCGGTTGCAAAAATCATGGAGAAAGTATCAGTTAATGCTTAAGAATTTATTGAGCAATGAATGAAAGTGGAGTGGGATGAAGCGAGGTGGGATGAAGTGTAATCAATACACGTGATGGAAGAGAGAATAATGGATATGGGTGGGTGGATGGGTGAAGAAGTGAAAAAGTGGACTCCCACAAATATGGAAGTCTTTATTATGACAAGTGTCGTACCTTGGTTAGCCAGAAGGAGGGACACTAGGTCCACTACCTTTGGTTGCAGTAAGTTCAGGAGTTGCATGCTGAATGAATTATTGCAGGAATTCTTCTTTTGAGGTTGGCTTGTGATATAACCTAAGGCGATGACCATTGACTAACAGCTTAAATCTGACAGGGTCAATAGTAGTAAGTTGAACAACACCATTGGAAAAAACTTCAGCAACCTCATATGGTCCTAGCCACCTTGTCTAAAACTTCCTTGCATTATCCTGATACCTTGAGTCATAAAGCAAAGCCCAGTCACCAGGCTGGAATTTCTTGTCTTTGATGTATTTGTCATGCCACTTTATTCTCTGATTCTGCACCACTTCTGTATGATGTAAAGCTGCTTTTCTCATCTCATCCAAAGCATTGAGCTGCATGATTCTTTCTTTTTGTGTCTTAGAGAGATCCATCCCCAAGTCAAGTGCAGTCCGAAGAGTTTTATGTTCAAATTCAATAGGCATCATGTCTGTTTTGACATACAGTAACTCAAAAGGGGTGAAGCCGGTAGTTGTTTTCCAGGTTGTCATATAGGCCCAGACAACTTCTGGCAGCCTGTTCGCCCAATCCTTCCTATGGACAGCCACAGTTTTGGTCAAAATGGCTTCTATTTATCTGTTAGTCACCTCAACTTGGCCATTAGCCTAAGGGTGATAAGGAGTAGATTTCTTGTGCCTTATGTTGTACTCCTGTACTAGTGTTGCAACTAGGGTTGAGGTGAATTGAGCTCCTTGATCAGTCACTAATTCTCTGGGAACTCCATATCGGGTAAATATTTCCTCATAGAGAAATTATGCAACCTTATTGTCTCATGCATGCTTCATGGCCTTAACTTCTACCCATTTAGTTACATAATCAGTGCATACTAAGATATAGGATTTACCATTAGATGGAGGATCAATGGGTCCTACAAAATCTAATCCCCACTTGTCAAATGGAGTAATCACAAGCTGAGGATAAAGGGGCATCTCATCAGATTTTGTTGGTCATCCCATCCTCTGACATCTGTCACATTTCTTGGTATATCTTGCTACATCCTTGTAGATTGTAGGCCAGTATTAACCTGCATTCAAAATCTTCATTGATGTTCGCTTTGCTACAAAATGTCCTCCACAAGGTTCATTGTGACATGCATGCAATATGTCATATGTTTCATCTTCTCTCACACATCTCCTCATGACATTGTTTGGTCTAGTGTAGAACAAACATCTAGCAATCCATGAAAAAGGAAAACATTTTTCAATGAGTACCCTTCTCTCCTTAGGAGAGAAGTGAGGAGGGACTCTTCCTGTTACCAGATAATTGGTTGTGTCAGCATACCAGGGTGTTTGCACAGTGAGCGAAAACAAATGTTCATCAGGAAAAGAGTCATCAATGACTTGGTTATCCTCTGATGTAGTCATTCTTGAAAGAAAGTCTGCAAACACATTGGCCTTCCCTGGCTTATCCGCAATAGTGATGTCAAATTCCTGCATTAACAACACCCATCTTGCTAATCGACCATATATTAGAGGTTTGTTCATGAGATAACTAATGGCTGCATGATCTGTGTGCACAAAGATTTGATAGCCGGTTATGTAGTGCCTAAATTTATTAAGTGCATAGATGACTGCTAGCATTTCCTTCTCTGTTACTGTATAGTTGAACTCAACACCCTGTAAATTTTTGCTAATAAAATAAATGGCATGCTCAATGACTCCTTCTTTCTGGCCTAAAACTGCTCCTATGGCATAATTTGATGCATCAGTATGAATGTGGAAAGGAAGTTCCCAATTGGGCCCTTTAAGTACAGGAGCATGGGTTAATGCTACCTTTAAATCCAAAAATGCTTTGTCACAGTCTTCATTCCACTAAAATTCAGCATCCTTTGTGAGAAGAGTATATAATGGGGATGCCATTTTGCTGAAATCTTTGATGAAATGTCTATAATACCCTGCATGACCCAAGAAGCTTCTGACATCTTTTTGCTTTGTAGGAATGGGCAGATTGATGATGACTTCAATCTTTGTTGGGTCTACCTATATTTCTTTTGGAGAAATGTAGTGGTCAAGTACTACTCCTTCCTGCATCATCATGAAGCACTTTGCACTGTTTAAGGATAGGCTATGGTCTTCACATCTTTCCAACACCTTCCCTAAGTTTGCTAATGCCTCTTCAAAAGTAGCACCATAAGTAGTGAAATCATCCATATAGATTTCCATACAATCATGTGAGATATCTGAAAATATGCTAATGACTGCCCTTTGGAAAGTCGCAGGTGCATTGCATAAGCCAAATGGAAGTACTGAGTGGGCATATGTCCCCCAAGGACAGGTAAATGTTGTTTTCTCTTGATCTTCAGGTGCAATCTGAATCTGATTGTAACCGCTGAATCCATCCAAAAAGGAAAAGTACTACTTTCCTGCAAGTGAGTCCAATACTTGGTCTATGAAAGAAAGGGGAAAATGATCCTTTTTGGTGGCAGAGTTTAATTCTCTGTAATCAATACTGACTCTCCATTTTCCTCCCTTCTTGGGCACAAGAACTAGAGGAGACACCCACTGGCTATCTGAGATTGGGTAGATAAATCCTACATCATATAGCTTCTGCAATTCCTCTTTGACAATTTCTCTTAGTGCAGGGTTGATTCTCCTTTGTGGTAGTCTAACTGGTGTACAATCTTCCTTTATGTAAATCCTATGGGTGCGTAATGTAGGATCTAATCTTTTCGTGTCATGATAATCCCATACAAAGGCATTTTTATGTTTCTTTAACAAATTTTTCAAGGACAACTGTTGTGCTTGAGTCAAGTTACTATTAATATTGAGATATCTTTCTTCTAAATTTTCCACTTGAGTTGTTAAGTCAACCATAGTTACTTCATTAATGCTTGGTACCTTAATTTCTTATGGAAGCAATGTATGTAACATACCTGATGCTATAGGAAAAATTGGAATAAGTATCCTCGCTGGATCAGCAGAATGAGAGGATGATGCTTCCTCTACTTCACAATGATTTTGAATTATATTAGACAAACACCTCCTCCTCTCCTTGAAGCTGCAGGAAAGAACTTCTTCCTAACATCATAAGCTGCTCCACAGAATTAGCTTCCTCTGCCTCTTCACCAACATGAGGCCAAACATGATTATCCATATCATAAGATGGCTGTGTAGGTGGGTAAAGAACAAGTGTTTTAGTGCTTCTCCCATCAGAGATGGTCATGTCAACTGACCGACACCCAATATAAGCATCTGTTGTGGCTAACCACGGCCTTCCCAAAATGATGGGGTATCCTCCCAAGGTAGCTTTAGGAGAAAGTATCATGAAATCATCTTGATATTCCCATGAGTCCAGGGATACCACAAGGTCCTCGACTATCCCATTAGGTTTAACAATAGAGCTATCAATAAGCTGCAGGACAATAGGAGTTGGTCACATGGTTGCAACATTCAGTTGCTACAGGATATCCTTTGTCATTACATTTATGGTTGTTCCAAGATCAATTAGAACATTTCTGATTTGGATCCCATTTATAACAACTCCTACCACAGGACTTCCTGGATCATTATATTTGGGAATAGTCACTTTTCCAAGCATGATGTCCGCCAACTGTCCCACCACATGAACCATAGTGGGGTCTTTCCTTTTTCTGCCTGGCTTCTTAAGGCATGCTTCTTTAATTGCTTTGCCATATATAGGAGCATCTTTTATGGCTTGAAATAGAGGGATCTAGACACATACATGTTTCAACTGCTCTAGAATGTCAAAGGTGGGTTCCTCTTCTTCTACCTTTTGTTTCATAGTTTCTAACCTTTGTCGAAATGGTGGTTCTTGGGTAGTTTGTTTGACTGTCATTGGTTCAAGATTTCCAGGTACATTTGATTGAATGGAGGTTTTGATAGGTTCTTCTTCTTCCTCAGAAAGCTCAGTAATAACGGGTCTTGAAGGAGCTGCCAAGATAGTTCCTGAATGCAGATGTATATCACTTACATTCACAGCATATGTAGAGAATTGGTTTGGATCAGTAGAATATATTGGCTATTGTTGTGGTCTATTATTTGGGTTAGGTGAGGGTTGAGCTGGTAGCTGAGTAGGTTTAGACGTATTTGAATTGGAGCTAGCAGGTAGAGGCATTATAACAGGCTGTTGGGGCTGAGGAGGTGACTGCATGTAATTAGTGGTCTGATTTGGCCATTGCTATCCTCCTCTCCATTGAGATGTTTGCTACCAATTTCCTGGAGGTGACTGCCAATTCCCCTGAGGCTGGTGCCACTGAGGTGTAGGGTTTTGGTAATTTTGTCAAGTATTTTGAGGGTTGTTCCAAGGCTGAGGTGGATATCCTCCATAACTAGATGGGAATGGTTGTTGCCATTGGTTACCAGATGCATAAGTATTAAAATGTGGTCCAACATATGATAATGGATCTGGTGACATACCTTGTCTTAGAGCCCATGGCCTCCTTTGTGCAACATAGAAGACTTGATCCTCTTCAACTTGTATTGGCTTGAACTCAGGTGGAATTTGCTTACTGTCAATGTTAGCTACCATCTTGCATCTGTAGTCCCTCTTCTTTTGTCTGCAATGAGGACAATATTTTGCCAACATTACCTCAGCCTCTTCATGCTTCTTCTTTGCCTGGAGTGTGTCCAACTGGGTGGCCATATTATTTATAATATCTTACTTAAAATCAGATAGCAAGTGGCTTATCTCCATCCTTGAAACTCCATTGGTAGAGGTTTTGCCCATAAGGGAATGGTAACCTCTTCCTTTCTTCATCGCTGCTCTGGAATAATTTTGACACAACTTCTTAATATCATCCCAAGACACTTGGGTAATATCTCCTCCTCCCATTAAATCCAAGGCATCTGTGCAATGCTCACTTATTCCCCTGAGGAAGAGCAGTTTCTGAGACTCCTCATTGAGTGAATGATGGGGAGACTTTTGTAAACAAAACAGAAACCTTGAGATGTAATCCTCCAAACTTTCATCTTCTTTCTGCTGCATTCTGAAAATATCATTTCCTCTCATATCCCCACTCCTACAGTAGTCTTTATATTTCTTAAGAAATTTATCTTTCATTTCTTCCTAGGTATTGACAATATCACTACCTAGACTCATAAACCACCTTAATGCAACCTCTTTCATGGTAGTAGGAAACGACTTAAGTTTATGAGCATCAGTAGTGTAGTCATAGCTTCTGCAGAGGATATCAAATTCAAACAAGGTGTCTGGGTCCTCTATTGCAAGTCCATAGAACTTGGGAAGAGCTGAAGCAGGGATGTTCTTGAGATTATCCACTTCATTTTGATGAGCAATCAAAAATGGAAAGGTTGGTTGATTAGGCACGTTTGGGGCAGCCATAACTGCTTGACCTATTATCAAGGCAAATGGATTTTCAACTAGGTTTGGGGTAACTTGTTCTTCAGAGGATGTTTCAGAACTATTCAAATCAGGGAATGCATTAAGGAAAGCATTTACTTCTTCTTTTGCTAGGTAAGTTGAATCATTAGGAAGGAATCTCCCTAAATAATCTCTTCTCCTACCTCTATGCATGCAATATACTCAGTATCAACCACCTCTCACACAAAAAATGTTGTAGATGGTTACTTCTTGACTAAAAACACATTTTAATAAAAAACTACAAGGAATAATACTAAAGATGACTCCAAAGATCTTCTTAGTTTGACACCATCCCCAGCAACGATGCCAAAAATGTTGGTCTCTTACAATGATTTAACAACTGAGCTCTTAAAGCTGCAACTCAGAGATTGGACATCTAAACTGTATAGCTGTCTTAATCACTATGTAGATGCATTTCACTTGTCAACCCAGGGACGTGAACTTGAAATGGGTCAGCACGATATGTGCACTAAGAACTTCCAAAGTAGCCACATTCATTCTATAGCTAAGAAAGACATAATGTTGAAGATAAACTGCTAGGAAGGAAATAACAGGAATGCTGAACATCAACCAACAACTATTATAAGATCAAGTACATGACAGAAAATAAAAGTCTAGGCAAACAAACAGGAAACTACTTTGTTTGCTTTGGCTGCAGGAATAGACACAGAATATAATTCTAGTGGCTGCAGGAACATTCAATGCCAGATCTAACTAAATGCTTAACAAAAAATATAACTAAACTAGTGGATGGAATTCTCACCAAGTGGGCCCCCTTGGATGAATATTCCCTAAGACAAATGTAAACTCAAAAATGCGAACTTATAACTTCATTTTATTCATTAGAAAAGATGAGTACAACTGAACATCATAACTATATTACCGAAAATTGGATAATGCAAATACAATCTCTGATTAATCAACAACCCCTCAGAAGGAGCATCGAAGTCTTATTTATAGAAGGAAAACTACAAAACTAACTACCTAGCAAGGCAGTCAACTCCAACAGAATAGGAGGATGCCTCTTTATGGAAAACGTAGAAAGTGGAAAGGAGGTTATGCATGTGTGGAATCTGGTCAAGCGAGTTGCTTCAACGCAGATCTAGGATAACAATAACTCCTAAATTTGCTCAACAAGTATTTAAGATTAGTTACAAGGTGGTTGTCTTCCCTCCATTTGACATTTGAATGATCACCATGTTTGACTTTTTATGGTAGGTAACCAACCAAGAGAATCTTCCTCTACTTTATGGATGCTGATTATATCTGCATAACAATATTAGTACGCACAATAATTGCATATCCGTAACTACCTTGGAATAACATTCATTAACCATATGTAAAATTAACATAGATAGTTCATATAGCATGTCTTTTTCATAAAAGAATATAAGAAATGACCTATGCTCAACATCTTATAGTTTTGAGGCAATGACATAAAAAATCAAGATCAAAGTACCAAAGTCCAAGATAACTACAACAACTGGATAATAAAGTTTAACAAAATTGTGTCATAAACTAGACTCATCACCTCATATATATCATTTTCATAGTAGTGTTATGCTCTTGAAATTGTGAGCAACCAACACATCATATTATTCTATCAATCTTTCATATCATAGAGAACATAGGTAGTAGGGTTTTGGATGCACTAGATACTCTATTCTATCTAAGTGTGAGGACTTGATTAAAGGTGAAGGTTTTGAGTACATTTTTATTATCTTCTATTATTTTCCTTTGATCATTTTTCTGTCATACAGGTCCATAATGGATTCACGTCCATGTCTAGGTGTAGGATCCTGGGTGCTTTTGTTGAAAAACTTCATAATAAGTAACCATTCCAACACATATATCTAAATACAAGAGATATCCAACCTCACCCAGGTCTTGGGTGTGTGCAAGAAGTTGAGTCCACTTTTTGGCCAAAAAGTGGAAGTGTTTTCCCTGATTTTCAGAATTTGTCACATTTGACCTAAAAATTTGAAGCACTTAAAGGTGGAATCTTGAAAAAAGTTAGTAAATATGAAATGTAGTACTCGGAGTCTAGTTTCCAAACATGTAATTTTTTTAATACCCAGATGATACAAATTAATTTTTAATATGCATTTCTAAAAACCACTGTTTAAAAGTCACTTTTTTTACTATACCATGCACGTGTACGTCATCCATATTTTGACCTAAATAATCATATTTTTCTAAATCCTTTTGAGAAAATATTTTTAACTCACTGAAGCACGTTTTCCATTTTTTTTTTGTGATTTTTTATTGAATAAATTTTTTTGTTAATTTTTTATTGGCCATTTTTGGTGTTTTAAAAAATTGTTGTGTACATCACACATAAGATGACCTAAACTTATCATTTTTAATTTTTTTTTCAAATTGAAAAGAATTGTCTGAAGTATGTTTTCGTACAATTTTTTTTACAAAAAAATATTTTAATAAAAAGTTATTAAAATATTAAAAAACCCTGATAATTCAAGTTTATAGACCTATTTCATCAGAAATTAATTGAAAAATAGAAAAAATAGTCCAATTGTAAAAAAAATTACATATTTGGAATCTACACTATCTCATCTATAATGGGTTTTAATTTTGTCAAAAAATTATGCAAAAAAGGCCTTCAGACATATGCCCAAAGTCACTATTTTGTTGTGACATTGACAGGACCTTCAACTTACAGGTCAAACTAGGTCCAAAGCTAAGGGTCGGGTTCCCAAGCCTTTTTTCCAACCCAAAACCCATAGCAAAAATTGGGTTGGAAATTCAAATTTTATGAAACGGGATCCCATTTTGAAACACAATCCCGTTTTAAAATGAGAGCCCTTTTTAAATGGGATCCTGTTTCTAGAAAATGAGATCCCGCTTTTGGCTCGAGATCTCAAAGCAAAACGGGATCCTGTTTCATAAAAAGTGGGATCCCAATTTGGTTTACTCGATTCGGGGTTTTTTCTAACTCTGAAACTTCCACCTTAAGTGGACTCATCTTTGTGCATCTACCCTCTTTCTAATATCCATGAGCATCCACCAATCAATCCATGCCAACTTCAAATGTAACCTGCAAAATCATGAATCTCCAAGCAAATGATTAATACTCAAAACCAAAGAGAACTAACTAGACCCCTATCAAAGCTCCAATTATAGAATCAAGTGCATATCATGATCTAAGATCTCCTTAAAAGAAGATCAAATGCTCCAACAAGCATATCTTGCTCCTATGAGAACTTATATCATGCCAAAACTCTAATCTAGAGTCAAAAGTCCACCATGGCAGAAAATCAAACATCCTCTCAACCAAGGATTGCCTGTCAAAACTAACAATTCATAAACATGACACCTCACCAAAGAGTCCAAGAGTCCTCCATGGCAAACCAAGATATCAACATCTCCAAACCACATGAAGATAACCATCTCCTATCAATGAAACTAAAAATGCCAAAGAACCCTCACTACAACCAAGAAGCAAAATCCAAGAGCTCCTCCATGACACCAATAAACACTGCAAAAGATCATCCATCTAAACCAATAGAACCACATCACTACCAAAGCTCCTACAAAAAGGGATATTGAGTTATACATGGTATTGTGATAACAATATATATGTAATTGCACAAAGCTCCCACTAAAAATGATACTGAGCTATACATGGCATCATGACGAACATCATTGTCAAAAGTCTACTAAAGGTGAATAGAGCTTCTCATGCACCATAGACTACTAGCATAGATTCTAAAGAACAACTATATTAGGTACTCCAAAACCTTTTCTTTTCTCACTACAATTTAAACATACCAATGTAATCAAGGTCACTAAGAAGAGGCCTACCAAACAAAATCCACATCAGAGAATTTAGAAGATTTGCACATATGCAACATATTAAAAGAGAAAAACATGATCAGTGCTCCAATATCAAATAATTGAATAAATAGACTCAACACCACATCAATAACATGCATAGCAAAGGTAACCAGGTATAACATGTAGATTTCCAAGACTAAAACACCAGGATCAACTCTAGACTTGATTACATAGGAGTAACCATAGATCAATAAGAGCCCAACAAGTAGCCCTGCAAATTTGCAACTGTTTCCATCCAGAATACTCTAAGAGTCTAAACACAATCTTTTCACAAATCTACAAACCACAGATTTTGGTTGACATATAAAACCTATAAAACAATCTCTCTGTAATTATAAAACCACTTTAAACATCCATACATTCACACCAATGATCAACATCAAATATGTCATCTAAAACAATGGAATATCATAGATCTACAAACCCACAACCTTTTTAAATAGGAAAACTTTAAAACCTACATATTTAAAATAACATGAATATGAAAAGGAGGAACTAGGTTGTTTAGAAGTGTCTAGATCACACAAATACCAACTCTACAACCCACATACAACCAATGGAAAATCATCCAGTGCTTTCATGTAGCTAGTAACTAAACCCATGAACCCAAAATAAGTACTTGATATAGTAGTCCAAATAGTAGGTTCTCCAATGTGACTAGAGGGCGAAAAGCACCCATCCAACATGAACACCCTTTCACTATACATGACCTTAAGGTAAAAAAACATAACCACCATGAAAGAGGAGAGTCACATATTGCCAAATAGGAACTCTAGGTCACCACCATGCAAGGAGCAAATACATGACCAACTCCATGAAAAACAAGATCCTCAACTATGATCTTCCAATACCCACTATAGATGCCATTGAAAATATCCATCTGAGAGTTAGATGCTATGGCTTCCAATCTCACAAATTTGCAAAACAATGTTAACACACAAAACATCCGCTGTAGTCCACAAGCCTCCAACACCTCCTTCTTACAAGACCAAAAGACTCTTACACAAATTTGGCTATGATACCAAATATTAGATAAAATACAAATCTCTAATCCAATTGTTAATCATCAAATATCAAAGATATGATACCAATTGGTGAGATACAAGGCTTAGACTACTATATTATGAAAATCTAAAAATTATATGCAAATATGAAATTAAGTAACTGCCTTAATATGGAATTACCATGTAGAGTTTCAACTTCTCTGTGATACTAAAATCAACCACTTTAACATGCTTAATACAACCACCTTAGATGAACTTAGAACAAAAATAAAAAGGAAGATAACATCACCATAAGATAGAAACAACAAAGAGGCACAAATCAACAACATAAGAGTGCAAGAAACTCTAGAAGTTCATCTCACAACACAAGATTTATGTGGATCGAGAAAAAAAATCTACCAATAATAGAGGCCAAACATGTATTATCTTCAAATGCAAGGTTACAATATATCCACTTCCAAATCTCCTCTCTAGTCTTCAATTCGACAGAACTTGTGTACAAAGGTTTCACTCTAACTCATCATGTTACACTTCTACCACCATAACCCTTGTTTATATATCATTTAACCCTCTAAATGGGGCGTCCAAGTTGGTTATCATATCCCAATTCCTTCCTTTGGAAAATCCAAGAATTTATTACATAAAATAATGTAGGTTGTAACCCCATTTATATTCACCTATTACACATGGACAACTAATTTGTTCTTATGGACATCTAATTTGTCCTATCTTACAAGGTGGTTTTTGTCTTCATGTGGAGGTGTTATAACCATCCAAAACATCATTACAAGTGTCCAAAACAACCTCATGGGAAGTTGGGCACCCAAAACCATCATAAACTCCAATATGCCTATCTGGTAAATAGTAACTTCCTGCCAGTAAATAAATAATTACTGCCCCTAATAAAAAATTAATTATCGTACCAATAAAACCCTATGGTAAAAATAATTACCACTCTCAATGAAAACTTCATCCCTTATGGATGATTTACAAACAATATTAGGAGTAATTAAATACATAGGATTTATAAGGTTTATGGAACGACAAACACCCTTTCAACTATTTTGCCACCCCTCCTATATTTAAGGAGATTCTCACTCATTGAGAAGGTATTCAATTTGGAGATTTGGTAAGATAGTGGACTTTATCACAACTTATCATTGGAAATGTGGAATTGAGGAGACGTAATATCCACGAGCTTTGTCTATAATTTTATAGATAATTTTGTAAGTGTTTTATAATAGAATAATGCTTTATGAGGTTTTTTACCTAGAAGGGTTTTCTCCAAGTATATATTGTGTAATGTGTTAAGTTTGTGCATCCTATCATTGTCATTTTATTTATTTTATATTTTATTTATAATAATTAGTAGCTTAAGATCATAATTTCTAACATGGTATTAGAGTAAGTTAGGCTATACTAATCATTTTTGTAAGTTATACTAGAATACATGTAGAACTTGATGAGTATGATTGCAAAGTAAAAATTAAACATCACCATGTTTATGAATTTCTTATGAATATTATCCAAGTTTGCCTTTTTTGAAGTTCATTTAAGCATTACTTATGTTTAATTTTAAGAATGTGTTTCAAGCTTGGATTGTGGAGTACATTTGAGCATTCCCCATTTTAAAAATTTTAAAATAGTGATCCAAGATTATGTTATAGGGTACTTTCAAGAATCCCCTATGTTTTTAGTGGCCTTTTATGTAACTACCAATCTATTGCTTTATCTTCTTCCTTAAATTGATACCCACTGCCATCTCAGAATGTAACCACAAATGACACTTTTTCACCCAATTTCTCATTTCTTTGTGAGATTTATTCTACACACTTGATGCAAATTTGATTCCATTTGGTGTTGATTGCATGTGCTCAAGTTTTAAATTTCATTGTGGCTTAATATGGGTGCACCATCTCTTAGAACCTTCATGCTTTTATGCACAAGTAGATCTCTTTATTTATATGGTAGGTGCCATTTTCACTTGTTGCATTGACTTTCACCTATTGCATCCTCTGGAAATGGTTAAATTCACTCATTTGGAATGGTTTTTGTGTTGAGTTGCCTTAAAGATCAACATTGGCATCTTGCAAATCCTATGCCAAGATATTATACTTGTGATGAATTTTGAATGGATTTTATATATGTGTGGGCTTTAATCACTATATTTCACTTGACAAACTCCACATAACTTCCACACAAGCTTTGTAAACTCCTACTTACCATTTTATCCATGCAGGCATTCTAACTTCTAGCCATTGAGCATTTTGCTATGTCATACTCATTACTACACTAGATTTTAAACTTATGCAACACTAGAGCTTACATTATGCCATGTTGATGTTTATATCACCCACACCATGTTTCATATGTTGAGCTTTATTTATTTTAGGTCATAGTGTCAGATAATATGAACAATTTAAAAAGTTTATGATGTGTCATCCTAGCACCTCCAAACTATATACTGCCTTTGTTATCCTCAATTTCATCCAAGATTTAAAAGATGGATACAAATGTGATGCTAGAAATAAGTGATGCTATCGAAGTCAGCAAAACGTAATTCCACATGGACATTATCTTCTCTAATAGGTCACCCTATATTGTTGCTAGGCACATGTTGACTCCTCATCTAGGCAGGCATTATGATATTCAAAATACAATGCATACTTAATCCTCTAGAAATGGTGATTTTCCATAATGGGTCGCGACCTCTTTTGTACTCTTGTTGATTTTGCAAGTCAAATCCTATAACGATGTTTTTAATTTTGAGCCTTCCTTATGCTTTGGTATAAGGAGTAAGTTTAAATGGTATTAGGAGGGTCCACATGACCATTTTTATTTAGTATGAGTCAACAAGATCCTCAAAGCCCATGCTTCCCACATAGCATTCCCCTGTTGGTCCCATGTCACCTTAGGAATAATGTTGTCAACATAAGATTCACAAGACTTTTCCATGTTACACAACTATTCATCAAATTTTCAGTGGTGTTGAGTGCTTATACAGTGAAAGCCTCGCCCTTAATTATGTTGTTTCTATTTAAATATAATGTAATATTGATTGGAAAGAAAGCAATAATCATGAACTAGAGTCATTGAAATCAAAGATCTCTCTCTCTCTTTCTCATATTCCGATGAGTCAGTGTAAATGATTGAGATAAAACCCATAGAAAATAAATTCATACCTGTCCATAAAGTGTTGAACCCCATGGTATGATCATATGTGCTTCACGAAGGTAAATGTAATTACTGGGAGAATGAATAACAACAATACATTATGGAATGTCATATTCAATCTACTTCAAAAGGAATTAACAAGCTCAAATGTGGGAGTTCTTAAAGGAAGTTGTAATGTAGCTTGTGTTATACTTGCCTACAAATTAAAATAAGCACTATGGATAAAATCATTAGAGTTTAAACATTAGATGCCATTGGAAAATAGTTTTAGCAAAATAAATGACCTTATTTTTTCCAAACAATTTGTTATTATAATCTTTTACAAACTGATCCTCCAAACTATATGAATCAATTACAAGTTTCCTTTTGCTAGGTGTAAAAGGATCATTGTTTGTAGAGTTTGTATTTAGCATTAATGATAAAAAGGCAATGTTTATTGGGTTATGATATTACTACCAAACCTCTAGCTTGAAGTTTTATTGAATTGTTGAAACTATAAAAAAATGAATTGGGAGAGGAGGAAATTATGAGCTAGGAGACACTATTGTAGCACTCATTTACAGTAAGATGTTCATGTACCCTTGTTGTGCCAACCAACATGAAAGTGGACTACTATAGCCAAGATATGTGAGCCAAATAGAAATATTTTCTCATTGAATGCTATGGTTAGAGGATATGTGGTGTAGAAGCACCTCAAAACATAACGAATCTAAAAGATTCCCTTACATATTCTATTTTGTCCAAATGTCATTAGCCATGTAATCTTAAGTTTATATGTGTCAAGAAAGATTAAAAAGAATGTAACCAAACTATTTGGTATTGTAATCAGTGGTTGTTGGTGTTTCACCTTCCACCATGTGTGTAACTGTCCAGATAGGTGTCTTTAAAATAGCTAAAGTCTGTATTTATTAGAAGTAGTAGAGAATCGGATTTAAAAAAGGGAGGAAGAGAAGAAAGAATCGATCTATTTGTATAATTCTGGGAAAGAGGAATAAATAGATTGGGTGTTTTGGTGTAATCACAGGGATGTAGTTTGGGGTCATTCCACTGGTGGATTTCCGTGAAATTAGTGGAATGACCTCCGTGTTATTTATTTTTGTTTTCTATTAAATTTTAGGTGTTTCTATGTGATTGTTCGGTTTTAGGGTGTGGAGAAAGTTAATGGCGTGAAATTTGGGTTGTGTTCATGTGGTTTGCTGAACATACAAGCACTATGTATATCACTAATGTATGAGAAGAAGCAATTCATGTATATATCGCATTTGTATGCGAGAACCATTTTGTGAGTATCTTGCAAATGCATATAGACGTTATATGTTGTAAATGCATCTCCCAAATGTATATTTTTTGAAAGCATGTATTGAATGTACATTTTAAAAGATGCAAGATGTGACCAGTAGAATCGGGAGAGGGACCGGCGATTGAAGTTCATATAATGTATATACTAGCTGTAGACATCGGTATGAGATATGCATCGGCGGAAGAAGTTTAGAGGTTGCCGACGGTATAGTGTCTTACTGATATGGGAGAAATGTGTGTGTTCGGTATTGTATGGCCTAATGAAGGGGTTTTTAAAACTATTTGAGTATTAATCAGTTTTGTATTATGGAATTGGAGTCATCTTGTGCAGTATGGTATCATTTGCTTGATTTCTGCTGCCCGCTCTGTATCAAATTGGTATCAGAGCTAGCGAAAGAGCTAGGCAGAGGTGTTTTGTATTTTGATTTCTGAAGGCAGATGAAGAGTTAAATGTTTGTTGGTGACCATTTTTAAAGACAGAGATTGAAGAAGGTATTTTGAAGGTTGACAAAGTTGTTAGACTGTTGCCGGTGCTTGTTCCATCTAGCTGCAGAAGGAGGTTTCTGAGGTTGTGTGTGTGGGCAGACAAGATGAGGTCTGTCGTGACCATTCTCCAATAGAGATTAGGCTGGATAAGAGTGCAGAGAGAAGCCACTGAGGAGAGAGTGGTAGGTGCATCACCAGAATCTATTGTTGGGTAAGATGGATGGTTTGGTGAGTTGGTGTTGTGAAGCAGTAGAAAGATGGATACCTGACTGAAGAAACACTTGAAGTTGCAGCCTGAAGAGTACTCCACTGATGGGAGTAGAAGGAGCTGAAGATGGTAGTTTGATTTTGTTGGTTGGTTGGTCACTGATGTGCAGGTTTGAAGTCTGAAGCTGAAGAGACAGAAGCTGAAGCCAAAAAGAGATGCAGAAAAAGAAGTTTTATATTGTAGGTACATTTCCAAGGGACTTAGAAATTTTGTTGGTTGGTTGTATGGTGCAAGAGCACCTCAAAACATAATGAATCTAAAAGATTCCCTTACATATTCTATTTTGTCCAAATGTCATTAGCCGAGTAATCTTAAGTTTATATGTGTCAAGAAAGATTAAAAAGAATGTAACCGAACTATTTGGTATTGTAATCGGTGGTTGTTGGTGGTTCACCTTCCACCACGTGTGTAACTGTCCAGATAGGTGTCTTTAAAATAGCTAAAGTCTGTATTTATTAGAAGTAGTAGACAGTCGGATTTAAAAAAGGGAGGAAGAGAAGAAAGAATCGATCTATTTGTATAATTCTGGGAAAGAGGAATAAATAGATTGGGTGTTTTGATGTAATCGCAGGGATGTAGTTTGGGGTCATTCCACTGGTGGATTTTCGTGAAATCAGTGGAATGACCTCCGTGTTATTTATTTTTGTTTTCTGTTAAATTTTAGGTGTTTCTGTGTGATTGTTCGGTTTTAGGGTGTGGAGAAAGTTAATGGCGTGAATTTTGGGTTGTGTTCATGTGGTTCGCTAAACATACAAGCACTGTGTATATCACTAATGTATGAGAAGAAGCAATTCGTGTATATATCACATTTGTATGCGAGAACCATTTTGTGAGTATCTTGTAAATGCATATCGGCGTTATATGTTGTAAATGCATCTCCCGAATGTATATTTTTTGAATGCATGTATTGAATGTACATTTTAAAAGATGCAAGATGTGACCGGTAGAATCGGGAGAGGGACCAATGATTTAAGGTCAGATAATGTATATACTAGCTGTAGACATCGGTATGAGATATGCATCGGCGAAAGAAGTTTGGAGGTTGCCGACGGTATAGTGTCTTACCGATATGGGAGAAATGTGTGTGTTTGGTATTGTATGGCCTAACGAAGGGGTTTTAAAAACTATTTGAGTATTAATCAATTTTGTATTATGGAATTGGAGTCATCTTGTGCAGTATGGTATCATTTGCTTGATTTCCGCTGCCCGCTCTGCATCAATATGCCTCCCTTGGATTGTGTGATTCGGCTTCCTCACCTTTAATACCAATTAAGATAAAATGTGTCTTAAAATTAGTTGATCATGTTGCTAGTCTATGGATGGTAAGTGAAAATTTCTATCATATAAATATAAGGAATGGGTCATGTTTAATTGATAAAATATAAGTTCAAACTATACAACTGGAAATATTGTTTGAATAAATTAATGCGTCCAAAGAAATATGCTATCAAGTGAGCTATTGCATGATTCAAATTATAATTGGATCAATATGGGATATTATTTTCTTACACTGGTCTAGTTGGTGCACATGTAAGAATAAAAAGGTTTCTTGAATATCCAATAATTTCAAATATATCAATAGAGTGACTAACTATGAAACAAACAAAATTAATAGGGATTGCATTATTGATCTAAAAATCTTATTAGTCAAAGATTCTATTGGTATAGTGTGATCTTTCTTAAATATAAATATTTGGGCTAAATATCTTGTAATAGCTTTAAATGTGAACATAATCCTGGAAGCATTGTAATATAACTTTTGTTGATAAGTCAAAATGGGAAATAACTCTTTTTTTGTTGAAGTTTGATTTCTCTATCATGGCTTATTTTATTAGAAGCTAACTACCAAACAAAATGCATTTTAATGGTTAAATTCAATGGTCAAATTTACCTAACAAATAATTTTTTTACGATGTTGTCCTTCAAATTGTAATGTAAACCATAGTTTTTGTTGTATTGAACAAAGCCAAGATTAAGTATTCATAAAGAAATTTAATTGTCATGGCTTACAGACCTAAACATGGCCAATATATCCATAACCAAGATGAAGCTTGGATGAAGTTAAGTAAAGGTTCAATTTGACTAATTTGGAAAGTGAGATTAAGAATACACACAAATTGTGTTATTTGTGAGTCATGGACATCGTATCAAGATAGGAGATAACTAGTTTGTTGATATTGGGTATTGGATCAACATTGAAGCCTTCATGTTTTATTGTGGTAAAGTGACTTAGTATTGTATTAGTAAGCCAACTCTCTTATTTTTGGATCTATCATAGTTATGGCTAGTCATAATGGATGGTCTAGACTACTAGTTAGATAGTTGGTGTAGTGGAATTATAGTATTTAATTCATTCAAAGAGGGTCTTGTTGCCAAGATAAGGGAACATTAGTACTTAAATGGCATCACAATTTTCAACAGACCAACCAATGCAACCCATTTTATAATGGGTGGTTGTCACCCTAAGAAACTATCTGGGGAGCAAACTTGGAAAGGATAGCTCACTTGTTACTAAATGTTTAGTAGGATAATTATCTACTTCTTGAAGTAGCATGCAGATTTATAACCACTTATGAAAATTTCTATATTTTAATGATCTTCTATTAAAACAAACTTCAATTCTTTAAAGAAGTTGACTTTGGCCTTCTTCATCATTTTTTTTGAATGTATATAATTTAGGATCATCACTCTTATATAGTGTCTCAATCTAGATACACTCATAATTTGCTTAAAACTTGGTATGTCATATTATAAACCTATTGAGCTATACTTATTTAAACATGAATCAATTAGATCCTACACCATCATATGAAAATACCAATTCTACTTTGTATAATTAGTAATAACTTTTTACTATTTCTATGTATGTTCTTACTTATGAAGTAGGTATTATGTCTAGAAATTTCTTCAGATCCATTTATGGACCATTATAAAGAAGAGGGAAAAAGAACATTAAAGTATTTCAAAGGTTCAATTACTTATGGTCTTTATCATTCCTACACCAAGAACAAAATTTATTGGTTATTATGTTCTGACTATGCTAGTGATTCTATTGATAGGGAATGCAACTCTGGCTATGTCCTCAAAATAATGGTACATGTGCTATCACATGGATCGAGTAATACTTAAAACAACCTTTTATGACTCTTTAATCTATAGAGGTTGAGACAATAGTAGCTACAAAAGAATCAATGTGGCTTAGGAGATTATTCAAAGAGTTTTGATTTAGGTACTAGTAAAAGCCCCACTTTATTATATGATAACCAAAGCTATTTACTCTTGCCAAAGACTCCTGTTGAAGCATCCAAAAATAAAGCACATTTAATTTTATGGGCACTTTATTCAAGGGAAAATTTTCCATCATAAAATTACTCTCTAAGTTCTGTTAGACTGATTATTAGGTGACATATATACTGTGATCAAGAAGAACTGCGCTAGAATTCCATAAATCACATATCAAACCTCTATGTAGTACCAAATTCTCCAAATTCATATAAATGCTTGGCCTTAGGGAGTTGGTATTGAGGGGTAGTGTGCATGACAATGACACCTCCTAGTGGCCAACACGGCATGTAAGGCCTAAAGGCACTTGTAAGACCTACGAGCATTATATAAGACCTAAGGGCACCTATAAGACCTATGATCATTGTATGTAAGACCTACATGCATTTTATATGCTTTATTGTATAAGTCCTTTAGCATGTTGTAATTATTTTCTCTGTAATTCTTCCACTTGTAATGAATTGTATTATATAAGACCTATAAGCACTATGTAATGAACCTAGGCAAGGTTAGTTTGAAAGGACCTGAACTCTAATAAAAAAACTTCATAAGACCTCATTAAAAACATCATTATTTAAAACACTAGGATTATCAATTATGACAAGATTACTTTCATGTAGTCCAGGATGCATCATCTTCATTTTGGCATATATTTGTGTCCCTATTTATCTCTATCAAAGAAGACCTACTTTACCAAAGTACTTCATTTTTTTCTCTTATAGAAATTGATAGATTATGGCCTCTATTAACATTAAGAGGGGAGTATTAGAACATAATGTGATTAGGGATCAATACCCTTATAACATGTTTATATTGTTCTAACATAAGGTTATAAAACCTTATGTTTATTATATGCTTTATAAAAGCATATACCATTTAATAATTAATAATCTAATAAACTATTAGATTATTAATTATTTACAAATTATGGTGGTTTTGAATAGGTGTGGAAAATACCCTTTCAGGTATTTTGCCACCCCTCCTCCTATATTTAAGGAGCTTCTCACTCATTGAGAAGATATTCAATTTAGAGATTTGATAAGATAGTGAACTTTATCACTTTGCATGGAAGATTTATTGTTGGCCATGTGGAAGTGAGGAGAAGTGATATCCCCAAGTTTTGTTTATAATTTTATAGACAATTTTGTAAGTGTTTTATGATAGAATGATGCTTTATAGGGTTTTTCAACCCAAAAGGGTTTTCCCCATGTATATATGTTGTGTAATGTGTTAATTTTGTGCATCATGTAATTCTCATTTCATTTATTTTATATTTTATTTGTAGTGATTAGTAACCCAAGATCATAATTTCTAATAGGTAAGAACTACAACTTGTATATCTCATTGTGAAAGATATTTGCAAACCACACAAAATGTTTATATTGTTGTAGCAATGAGATCCTACAATGTGAGATCAACAACATTACAATTGTTGTTAAGGATTTATATTTTATTATTTTTGAATGTGGTGGCATGACAACAAGTTGAACACATAAAAGATGGCTGCCTTTATCTTGTATGGAAAATAGAGTTTGGATTCCAAAACCAAAGAACATCACAAGAGAAAACCAATAGATGACATCCTAAAGAAGGTGACAATATAAGGACTATGCTTCACAACCTTACACATAAGCTAGACTCTATACATTCAAACTACAAGCAAATGATAGTGCAGGATAACCAATTGAACATATCTTAATAATCCACAAACAAACTTAGAAAATTCTTATATTGCCTTAATAATATGCCTTACAAAATCCTTTGCAAGGAATTTTATAGTCTTTGAGCTAAAAACTAGTCAAGGAAAATATTTAGATCAACAAGTGGGACCAAGAGGACCAAGAGATCATCAAAAGACTACAAAATGTTCATGGAGGCATTAAAATAGTTACAAACTACACATTGGATTCATTCCTTCAAGAGGTACATTGACAATGAAACACATAGTCAATAAAAACTAGACATGTACATTTGATATCAAATTCTCCACCTATTACAAGATCTTAAGGTAAACACCTACAATTTTCTCTTCTCTCTATTCTACAACCATGCCAACCAACAACCATTTGCCTTTTCCAAATTGCATACATATAGCCCTCAACCATCAAATATTTTAGAGGGTGATTAAAATTCATGTCAAATTATCATTAAGTCATCAATCGAGGCCCATATATTACCTTGTCAAAAGATCAACACCCTTAAGGAAGGAAATCCACCTTTGATCACAAAATCTAATCATGAGACCAAACAAATTGCACCCTCATAACTATGAAGGAGCAAGGACATCTAATGACATGTAGAAACCATAAAACAATGAGTAAAATTGCTAGGGGCACATCCACCTATCAAATCTATCATTAAACTCATCACTAGATTAAGGAAGAATGGTTTGAAATAAGAAAACCCTGTCATGATTGCACACAAGGATCAAGACAAATATTTGAACCTGTAGATCTACATAATAGCCTTTGAGGAAATACGGGTGAATCATTAAATGATTAAGAGACCACCAATCAATCATATAATTAATTTCACACCTTCAAAAGAAAATTGAGAACTATGGTACAAGGTCAAGTAGGTGACATGGTTTGGTAGGTAGATAAATATTTTGAAATTTATTTGAATATGCACCATCCATGTGGAAGTAGGGTAGATCAGATGGTGAATTGCACATGGAAAAGGGCTCACACACACATAAGGATCAAGTGATGCAAGGGCCCTAGACAAACAAAGCTTAAGGCATCATGACTTGGTTGTCACACACACCATTAGTAGGAATAAACCACATAGAGATAATGAAACCACCACAAAAGCACACATGGCCAATACATCACCTACAACCACCACATAAGAAACCAAGTATAACACCAACCACCAATCCTTCATGAGAACACATCAAGTTGAGAGCTGATCACTATGGGCAAGAAATATACCACAAAGGTAAATAAACATTGATATAGGCACAACACTTCCACCACAAGAAGGCTAAGCCTCCACAAAGTGAACAAGAACAACCAACACAACTATAAAGGATGACAACCACCACGCTAGGGAAAACACACCACAACCTCCGAAGATAGACCACCTTCCACCACATAAGTATATTATATGATATGCACATAAAGATGTAGCATATTTGAATTCTTAAAATATATCCACTGCAGCATCATCGAAGAACTAGGCCAACTCAACACCTTCATTGCCACAAAAGATTAGAAAGAGAAGAGGGAAGTTGTCACAACACAAAACCACCTATAACAACATATGGGACCACCACAAGCTGGGAGAAACCACTGCACACAAAATAGGTCACCATAAGGAAGATAGTAGGGATAAGTAGCTAAAGTAAATTGCCTTTGTAGTTAGAACAAAAATCTTAGGAGTGCATACAATATCAACAACAAGTGAGAACAATGAGAAGTCACCACAAGATAGCAAGAGCTACCATAACACAAAATAAGACATTGTAACACCATGGAAGCAAGAAAAAATAATATAATAGTTCATCTGACAACATCACAAATGAAGGGGTGAACACATTTTGACATGTTGTGGTGAACAAACACACAAAACATGACCTAAAAAAGATGTCTGGGCTAATATAATGACAACATAGTAGACATAAACTCAAAACTCAGTCATAAAATTGGGTGCATGCCAAAAACAACTAGTTGAGTTAAGCTCACCATGTGTGTGCACTAACTCTTCAAAATCACTACAATCACAATGTATTTCAATGGAACTAATAATCCCATTGAATATTGTGTAGGTGCATGGAGTAGGTCTTCCCAAATAAACTTGCTTGCCTAACCACTATCTCTCTCACACTTCAAGATGCTCCAACTAGGTGGTGTGTGGTGCACCAATCTTTCATATCAAACTAGGTCACTTTTCAAGTGCTATGTTCCTTTATTGGTTCATCATGCTTGGTGAACACCAACCACTATGGTACACTAAAGACATGTCTTCCAACTCACACATTGCTACCTACAAAGGACTTTGGAGACCTCTCATCTCTAATATCCCTAACACCTATGGATCCATAAGTTTGTCAGCACTCTCAGAAATCTCACACAACTTTGGTAAGAGCATAAGGAACTATGCCATGAAATCACCTCTTTAAATCAACTCAAGATAGATTTACTCCATACATTCAAATTATCCAACCCCACTCTAGGTGTTGATTAGAAGATCCAACACATCTAGTCCTTGATTGACCACTTGGGAAATGCTCCTTACAAAGATAAATAAATACCTCAAAATTAATATCTCTTAACATTAAATACATATATTTAATATACAAATAATATTTATAACTCTTACTCGTTTATACCTATTCTTGTTTAGACTTGAAGATATACATATAGGTGTATTCATTCTTGTGTGTTGTGTTTGTTAATTGTTATGCTTCGACACCTTTATTTAAGTTGCATGTTTATCCCCGTTTTATTTTTATGGTTTGTTTCCTTCGTTTTCTTACATACCCATTTGGGTAGGTGTAGTTTTATTGTCGTGTTCTTGTCTTTACTCCATTCTAGTTTTAGGTTTTTGGGCCTTTCCTTTTTTCCCCCTTCCGAAGTTTATATGATCTCTTTGTTCCTTCATTCGTATATATATATATATATATATATATATATATATATATATATATATATATATATATACATACATACATACATACATATATATAGTCGAGTGGGTGTGGTCTAGTGGTTAAGACCACTTGGTCCTTACTGTGGAGACCAAGGTTCAAATCCCCCCAAAGACATCTTGGCTTCTAAATGGTTGTGGCTCTATGTAGGTGACTCTTAACACTCCGAGGTCCTTAAGTGGAGTGTGTCCGAATTTTGGTGTACTCTGGTCTCCGTAGCTCGACAGGTCGTGGTAGCAATGGTGTACAATTACGAATCCACCAGTGGTGATCTGCGCTGCAATGGTGGTGGCAGTTCTATGGGGAGGAGGTCCCCCTTGTGACCTCTGCTGGAGTGGGCCAGCCTAAAAATCCTTCACTTACCAATCAAAAAAATAAAATAAAAGACACACACACACATATACATATACATATATGTACCTAAACATATATAGGTGTAGATATATATTTACATGAAAAGAAGTAAAAGGGTAAGAGTGAATATATATATATATTCACTCTTACCCTTTTACTTCTTTTCATATATATATATATATATATATATATACACTCTTACCCTTTTACTTCTTTTCATATATATATATATATATATATTCATTCTTACCCTTTTACTTCTTTTCATATATATATATATATATATGGTGATACATATACATATATATTTTTTATACTAATATTTTGTAAGTATTTTTTCTTTTTTTTCTTTTTTCCTTATTGTATCCCTTTCTAATTTTAATTTTACTTAAATTTTTTTCTCTTTCATACCCTTTTATTCAGTCTATTTATAGGCTTGAGGGTATACACATAGGTGTATACTTTCTTATTTGTTGTGTATTTGAATTTTTATATTTGAGTGCCTTTATTTAAGTTGCATGTTTAACCCCTTTTCATTTGTATGGTTTGTAAACTTATTAGTGTTTATGTCTTCTAGATATATATACTACTTTTATAGATATTTGTATACTCTTATCTTGTTCTCTTTATTGTTTTTTATGTCTATTTGTTTTTCATTTATTTTTTTATGTCTCATACTTATTTTTAAGTTTAATGTTTTATGCCTTTATATAGGTTCTAGTACTCATTTCTTTTGGCCATTTGTATGCCTATTTGTTTTTAGCTTATTTTCACACACACACACACACACACACACACACACACACACACACACACACACACACACACACACACACACATATATATTATTCAGGTGTTTGTTTTCTTTATTGTTGTCATGTCTCATCCTTGGCTTTCTTGGTGTAGGTGTTTTTGATTTATTTAATGGTTTCATTTTTTCCTTATTTGGTGGTCTTAGAGTTAGTTTCTCCTCCCCTGAGAGTTCCCTAGGTCCCCGTACCACCTCACTACCTTCCTACCTTTTTCAATAGCTTGGTCTGCAATTCATCATTTGTGTTCTCTTCTCTTGCTCTCTATCTCCTGATGATGGTTCACTAAGTGTGATCTGAAACGTTGAGGAAATAATATCTAACACAGTTAAATCCAGAAGCATGCAATTCCAACATTATGGATTGTGGAAAACTAATGACTTCCATAATATTTATAACATTCATTTAAAAAACTTTTGATGTTGATCTTATCAAACTTTAATAAATTTACGTATATATGTTATTACTATTTTAAAAAATGGATAGGTAAATATCATTTTGAGCTACTTAGTATTCTTATGTTATGAGGTCATATTATGATGGACTTTGGTGGTAGTTTGGTTATTTCAATAATATTGATTATATATGTGGGAGAGGTTATTTAGCTAAATGTAAAGATATTTTATAAGTTATGGATTTTTTATTTTTTATATTTAAATAAAACTTTAATAAATTAATAAAATAATTAATTTAGTAAAAAGTCAAGTTTCAAAATATTTATTTGGATTAGATCTAAAAATATAAATAAAATAACTAAATAAAAATGTGTATTTTAATGTTAGAGAGAAGGATACTGAATTGTTTATGATAAAGGATGGATACCTAAAATTTGAGATTAGATTTGAGATGATCAGACTATTACAATTGTGCTATGTGAAATTTGGAATTGTGCATGGACTTGGATGAAACTTTCACTTGCACTTTTGAGGGCCTGCATCTATGGTCTTGACCCTCAACCTTTTGTGTAGCCTTGAACCTTGAAGCTTTGGAACTTTGATACCGATAATAATGTTTTCTTGTACCCGCACTTGCAAGTGGAAACCTTTGTGGTGATAGTAAAACATCATTAGAGCTTTATATGCTAAGGATGGGAACTTGACTAGCTTCCCACCTTACACCTTAGTTAAGCCCTATGGATTGATTCAATGATTTTGTAAAGAGTTGGAAGACACACCAATCAATTTGCATGTAATGAATGAGTAAATGGTTGTCAGTTATGCATTACAATGATTCTAAGTGCTTGAAATTTGAACAAAGTGTAAAGAATTATACAGTGACATAGTGCAAGAACTAGGTTTTTGAAAATTTCTTATCTAATTAGAATGATTGATGCAAAACAAAGCTATGAAATAGGTGTGAGTGATTTGGAATAATCCATTTGAAGTGACTATGGATGATGTTAGATGATGATTTATGAGTGTAATGACCTAGGGTTTATGTCCTTTTATACAAGTTCTAGCCACATAAATTAATTTTTTGGCACGAGAGTTAGTAAATGATGATTAATTGGAATTGAGTTGGCTTGGGGACATAATTAATTCTAAAATTAGACAAAGCAGTCCTAGGCTCCACTTGGAGCCTTGAAATGAATCAAAGTTGCACACTTGTGGCATTGAGTTTAGTAAAGAAAGTAATGATTTTAGAGTTAGGAATGTTTTGAGAGAAGTAAGATAAAATTTCGTAGTGTAAATTTGAGTCTGGGTGAGTGAGAGTGCCAAATTCATCAAAATTATATGCTAGGACAATATACTTAAAACACCCACAAAAAGTGGTGTAAAATGAAAGAAAAAGTACATAGAACTTATTTATCTAAAATGTGAATAAATTTTAATAAACTCTATACATTTTTTTTTTTTAATTTAATTAGGGGAGATGGGTAATTTTTATGTTAATTTCACTTTATATTTATATTCAACTTTGTGTCAAGATAGGATTAAAAAAAATAACAAAATGATAAGCTTTATTGATTTCAAAATGAAGATTACATTCATATTTATAGACAAAAGAATAATTTAACTACCAAAACTATCTAAATTGAAAAAATTAATTACATAAATTACAAATGTGTTAACCTCAATGATTAACATGTTAACATCCCCTTAACCTAAAGGAGTTAAACCAAGCATTCCTCAGAATTTCTTTAACTTATCTCATCCAAGTGTTTTGGTAAGAATATATGTGGGTTGATCGATATTGGGACAATATTTGAGTTGTAGACTGCCATCTTTCACATGGTGTGAAATCAAATGGAACTTTGTGTTGATGTGTTTGGTTTGATCGTGAAAGACTAGATTTTTAGCTAATTTGATGGTAGATTGATTGTCAATGAGGAGTGGTGTGGATGAAACCTAGTTTTCCTACAAAACTTCAAGAATCTGTCAGAGCCATAATATTTCCCTAGTTGCCTCAAAAGCTACCATATATTCAGCTTATGTAGAGGATAGAGCTAGCACTAGTTGTTTTTTAGATTTCCAAGAAATTACTACAGACCTTAGATGCATTAAGAAACCTAAAGTAGATTTTCCATCTTCCAAGTCACCTGCATAATAAGAATCCGAATAACCAATCAAAGAGAAATGTGTTGCTTTGGAGTATTTGAGTCCATAGTTTTGAGTGCCTTTTAGATACCAAAGAACTCTTTTGGAAGCTAACCAATAATTTTCTCTAGGTTGTTGCATGAATCTAGAGAGAACTCCAACAACAAAAGAAATACACGGGCAAGTAGTTGTTGCATAAACCAAACTACCAACAATTTGTCTGTATTTAGTTGCATCAACCAATGCTGTAGAGTCATTTGATGTGAGTTTCAAATTTTGCTCCATAGGGGTACTAAGTGGTTTGCAATCAAACATGCCAAATTTGCTTAGAAGTTCACCAATATATTTTTTGTTGGGTGATGAAGATATACTTGGGTTTTTGAATCACCTCAATACCCAAATATTAATGAAGATGTCCCAAGTTAGTCATTTCAAATCCTTGCTTCAATTTGTCTTTCACAGTTTGAATATAGTCCTCATTATTACCAGTTAGAAATAAATCATCCACATAAACAACTAGATATAAACAATGATATCAACCTTTTTGATAAAAAGAGTTACATCATCAAATTCAAAGTGCTTGAAATTCAACATCAAGAGGTGCTCGGTGAGTTTTTCATACCAGGCTCATGGGGCTTTCTTTAAACCATACAATGATTTTATTAGCTTGTATACCTAGTGTTCTTAACCATTAATTGCATATCCTTTTGGTTGAGTCATATATACTATTTATTTGAGATCACCATTCAAGAATGCAATTTTGATGTCCATTTGCTGAACTTTCCATCTATTTTGTTTCAAAAGAACCCACAAAGCATGAATGGTAGTCCATTTCATTGTAGGTGCAAATGTTTCATCATAATCTATGCCCTCTTTTTGAGCTATGTAACCTTTTGCAACAAGTTGGGCTTTATGTTTGTCAAGTGAACCATTTGCTTTATATTTGTTTTGAAAGATCCACTTGCAACCAATAGGTTTACAACTGAGTGGAGGATCAACCAATTCCCAAGTGCCATTTTTTAAAAGAGCATCATACTCATTTTGCATAGCCTACCTCCATACTGCAATATTTTTAGCTTCTTTATAGAAAGTTGGTTCCGAGTCCATTGTGATATTGAGTTCATCAATAGACTCCAAGATACCTTAATTACTAGATTGAGCTTGGTGCCTTTCTTGTAAGAACTTCTTGTGCCCGTCTTACCATTTTCGTCATGTCTCAAATCTTTAAGAGTTTGCTAGACTTGTTTTGCCCATTTATGTGAAGATTTTGGTTGGACCAAATGTGTTTCCATTTCTTGACCAAAAGCTACATAAATGTCTATTTTTTGAAATCCCAAGCTCATCTAAAGGTTGAAAGTCATTATCAGAGGGGGTTTCTTCTTGGAGATCCATATTTTGGGCATCTTGAGGTTGGACATCTTGTGTTAGAGATTCTATATGTGGATCCAACAAAGGTGGTTTCAAATGACTTATCCCCCCATAATGAGGAATCTCACATGAATGTTCTTTCCAAGGACTAAACTATTGGATTAATAGCTAAGGATTCTCTGCAACACTTGATATTCACTCTCACAATATGGAAATAAACAAATAGAGATAAGAAATCAATGATATTGATGAACCTAAATGAGAATAAACTTATATTGATCTCACTTACACATTTACTTGAGAATGCCTTATTATATAGGCATGGAAGAGGCAATCCACCTTGCACATGGATTGACAAGGGCCCCGTGATGTGGCACAAACAAGTAGCCAAGTGTCCTATAAGGAGTCAACCTTTGGATCACTTGGAATGTGCAAACAAACAACCTTGCGTGACAAGTGTTGGATGACTACAAAGTGCTTTTTGAGGTGAGATGGAAAGTCTTCCAACCTCAAAAGGTATGCACATGAGGTTTACCAAACAACTAGGTAACCTCTAACCTCTAAAAGGTTGAACATTTAGTTAGACAAGATGTTGTCTAATCTCATCAACCTAAGTACACTTAAGCTATAGTGAATAGATAAATTATTCACTCTAATACCCCCCCTTAAGTGATACTTGGGGAGATCACAAAAGTGCAAGAGATACATAAATATGGGTCCCAGCTACTAGGCCATGTTAGGTACCCATGTACAAAGTTTCTCATAAAGCGGAGTAAAGGAGAAAACCCTAAGGGAACAAAACTCCTTTCCAAAAGGAGAAACAAAATGCATGAAAAGGAAACATGTGAAGAAGAAGGAGGAATTATATCATGATCTCCTAGGACAACTTCTATCACATGTGTATAATAAATTTCCCCAAAATAGGAGATATAAAGAGAGACTTGGAAGCCCCCCATAAGATATGATGTAGTGCACGTAGGTGCTCGATGAAGTATGCTGAAGCTGCTCTGTGAATGTTGAACAATGTTTCTCCCCTTAGGAAGAAAGAGAACTACAAATATGTGCAATGAATCTTCCCATAGAAGAAGAAGATGAGAAGTGTTTGGATGTTGCAAAAAATCCAAAGATAAGTATGAAGCCTTCACAAAGTGATGATGGACCCCTATGATAGTATTGAAATCCTCTGAAACCTACTCCATAAGAATTGATGCCAAGGATGAAGATGGATGCATAATAGCATCAAGATGGCTACCATCAAAAGTGTCTACCAAATATGCATAGTGAGAATCATCAAAAAAACATGCAATGTTTGTCAAGTACTCATCCCAAAAAACTAGTGTTGGAAAACTAATAGAAGTAGCTTGCTGATGGAAGTCTGTGGGAACCAAAGATGTAGGTTCACAAGGAGATGTGATCTCAAGAAGAACTGATGTGGAGGAAACAACTCCAAGGTTCAAATATCCATATTGAATCTCCTTATCGAAGTGTAATGCATGAAGATCATCATGCAAGTCTTTAATATGTGAAGAACCAAAGCAATAGAAAGAATATAAGCAAGACCCATGATCTACTTGTCCCATTGCAACAATATCTCTACTCTGCAAATCCCTTATGATCATTGAATTAGGCATGAATTCAACTATTTTCCCTATCCCACTATGAGTGATTTGATAAATGGAAAGGGGATTATTGGATAAAGAAGGGACATACAAAACATCATTGATTACAAGTGCCTTCACCAATTTCTATAGTACCTTTTCCAAATGATGTCATGTAGGCATTATTTCCCACGAGAATAGGTGGATATGAACTTGGTTCATAGGTGGAAAATGTATCTTTTGAATTTTCCATGTGATGTGAAGCCCTTGTGATGCAGAGTCAAACACCCTAACCTGCATTCCCCTTTGTATATCCACGTTTTACTTGCCTATTGGCAAAACATTCCCTATCGGCTTACTCAGGAATTCTCCCGCCGATCTGCATCTCTCTCTGATGTACCGATCACCATGATACAACCAACGGATACATACATGATGTGACCTGCGGATACCAGTTTTCTCCACCATCGCTACCGGTCGACACTTGTATCAAAGATAATGTACATTCACAAATGTACATTCGCAACATGCATTCTAAAGATGCATTCACCCTAAACTTCTGTGACATACACACTCAACAAGCCTTTGCGATATACACACGAACATTCAATTGTGAGATACACATGAAATGGACCCCGACATACATTAGCGATATACAAACAGAATGTATACCCGACAAAACAATACGATCTTCACCGATCTGAACCTCTGCAAACCCTGGTGCTTCACAAATCCATTTCTCCAACAACCACACAGATCTTAGACTTCGCCAACCTAGCACATGATGGTGCTAGGATCTATCTGCACCCTGCACGTGATCCTGCAAGCATGAAATTAGACAAAACAAAAAACAAAATGAAAACACTGTACAACCATTCCACCGATTTTGAAGAAATCTAACCGGTGGAATGGGCTAAGAAATCCATCTGGCCTCAGAATAGGAAAATCGATTGCATAGAGAAAACTAAAGGAATTGAAAGACAGAAAGATGCACAATACAAAATTTTATTATGCCTTTCAGAATGTGTATATAGATGCTCTGTTTCTCAAATACAAATCACACTGTTCTGATCTCTCTTACAACTTACTACAACTGATTACATTTGATGATCTAGGGTATTTATCTACTCACCCTTAGTAGTACTGAATTGACTCCAAGTGGCTGGGAGATCTAACAACCTCCAACTACCTAACAACTTCCTAACTGTCTAACAACCCTTGTGATTACAGATCAACAAGTGTCCTTGGGACTTACAACATAACCCTAAATACAAACTAAAATAACTTGCATTGGTCAAACAGACCTTATTACATTGAATGGTCAGCTTAGGACCTTATTGGAAACATCAAAATGAACTGTAAATAGTTAATGCCTCATGGAGGCCACTGTGGATTGGATGCACCTGCACCATACACCCCACTGCAAAAAGAACTCATGCCACATGAGTTAATGCTTGGGTTTATTCCACCTTTACTCTTTGCTGTCTCATGTTTGCCCCATGATCTCTGGACTGCAACTTGTTGCCATGGGATCAAAGACTCATACCTAGCATTGTAGGCTCTTCTCACACCATTCTTTCTTACTGTCAGCTCTACCTGAACACCTACATTATAAACCTTGGGTAATGCTTCTTGTACTGCTGCTATGGCAGAATATGTTTGCCTTTCAACTCTTTGTGGTTCTAGAGGATAAAAAATAGTCCCTACTATGATAGCATCCTTATCTTTCCAATCAACTTGTAACTACTTGTAAACCTATTCTTTGACCTTCTGCTGATCCATCTGATCTCCATTATCAAAAACTAAAATTGCCTTCAAACTTTGACCCTTAGCAATCCCATTCCTTGAGGTATCCTCAACTACCTTTATGCTTCTGTTGTAGGCATCTCCACAAACTCTTTCTTTCCCACTAAGATGACCTTGGCTGCCTTCTGTGCTGCAGCATCCTCCTGCAATGGTGTCCTCACAAAAATCCTCCCATCCTTCTTGATGGTGTAGGTGTTAGCATATCCATCATACAATGCTCTCCTCTCAAATTGCCATGACCTACCTAAAAGTAGGTGACAACATTCCATGGGAAATATGTCACACAAAACCCTATCCTGATATTCTCCAATCTGAAAATTAACATATGCTTGTTCATATACCAAAAGTGATTGACTATCACTTACCCAAGATGGTTTGTAAGGAGTTTGATGTGGAATCCTTTCTAGTTTCAACTTATCCACCATTTCCTGAGATACCATATTATCTCTAGAACCATAATCTATTACTACCTTGCATAGTTTACCTTGAGTTTTGCATTTTGTCCTGAAAAGAGTTCTCCTTTGTATCATGTCCTTGGATGTCTTCAAGAGTGTTCTCTTTAGCATCAATGCTTCTCCATCTTGAGCTGGGGCTGCACTCCCCATTGAAGAGTTAATACTTGCATCTACCTCCTCTTCTTGCACATATTGAACTCTCTTTTCATTCCTCCTATCACCTCCTAATGATGAACCTTGCCTTGCTGGACATTTGAATGCTGTGTGACCAATTTCATTACAATGATAACATCTCCAAGTGAAAACATTAGAACCTCTACCACTTCCAAATCTGCCTCTTGTGCCTTTCCATCCACCCTTGAAATCAGATTGCTCTTGTCCTTTACCAGTCTCTTCTTGGTTGGACTCACCACTAGGCCTCTGGTTAGGACTTCTTCCTCCAAAACTACCTCTAAAATTTCTATCACCTCTTCCTCTACTCTGCTGCTCACCTTTCCTCTTCAACTTCTCTTAAGCTCTTAATGCTAATTGGAAACACTTGTTCACTGTTTCTGGTGCTAAGATGCTGATCTCATCTTGGATGTTCATCCTTAGGCCATTCAAGTCCCTGGCCACCTTCTCTGACTCTTCCTCTTGTCTCTTTGATCTAAGACTGAGTTTATGAAACTCTTGTGTGTATGCATTCACATCAAGGTCTCTCTGTTTGAGGTTCTACAATTTCTTATACATCTGCACATCATAGTCCAAGGGTAAGAACTGTGCCTTGAGTTTGGTCTTCATCCTTTCCCAGGAGGTTATCATATTCTTCCCCTCCTTTACTCTCTCTCCTTATTCATAATTCCACCATGCAAGAGCAGATCCCTTCAATCTTGCTTTTGCCAACTTAACCCTCTTATCATCAGGGATTTCTTTATATTTAAAATGATTGTTCAATGCCTCAATCCAATCAATCACCTCTTCAGTTTCCATACTTCCATTATACATAGGTAACCCATCTATGGTGTCCCTATTGACTGACTTTAATGCATTTAAAAATGCCCTCTAATTTGCTGGTATCTCCTCTGCCTTTTTACTGGTTTCCCCAGTTCCTGTATCTCCTTCATCGCTGTCCCTCTCCTCTTCCTTGTCCTTGCTTTTGGACTGCTTGAACTCTCCCAACTTGGATTCAAGCATCTCCTTGATTAGCTTCTTAACGGCGTCTTACGATGTACTTTTGGGAGGCGTCCTCTCTGCCTTTGTATCACTTTCTTTACCTAACATAAACATACACAGACAACACCTAAACACCAATACTCCTGCAGACCCTCAATTCGACCTACCACCCAAATCTTTTGCTGATCTCTGATACCACTATGATGCAGAGCCAAACACCCTGACCTGCATTCCCCTTTGTATATCCATGTTTTACTTGCCTATCAGCAAAACATTCCCTATCGGCTTACTCAGGAATTCTCCCGCCGATCTGCATCTCTCTCTGATATACTGATCACCCTGATACAACCAACAGATACATACATGATGTGACCTGTGGATACCGGTTTCCTCCACTGTTGCTACCGGTCGACACTTGTATCAAAGACAATGTACATTCACAATGTACATTCGTAACATGCATTCTAAAGATGCATTCACCCTAAACTTCTGCAACATACACACTCAACAAGCCTTTGCGATATACACACGAACATTCAATTACGAGATACACATGAAATGGACCCCGACATACATTAGCGATACACACACAGAATGTATACCTGACAAAACAACACGATCTTCGCCGATCTGAACCTCTGCAAACCCTGGCGCTTCATAGATCTATTTCTCCAACAACCACACAGATCTTAGACTTCGCCAACCTAGCACATGATGGCACTAGGATCTATCTGTACCCTGCACGCAATCCTGCAAGCATGAAATTGAACAAAATAGAAAACAAAATGAAAACACTGTACAACCATTCCACCAATTTCGAAGAAATCTAACTGGTGGAATGGGCTAAGAAATCCATCCGGCCTCAGAATAGGAAAATCGATTGCACAGAGAAAACTAAAGGAATCGAAAGACAGAAAGATGCACAATACAGAATTTTATTATGCCTTTCAGAATGTGTATACAGATGCTCTGTTTCTCAAATACAAATCACACTATTCTGATCTCTCTTACAACTTACTATAACTGAGTACATTCAATGATCTAGGGTATTTATCTACTCACCCTTAGTAGTACTGAATTGACTCCAAGTGGCTGGGAGACAAATCCAAGCGGCTAGGAGATCTAACAACCTCCAACTGCCTAACAACTTCCTAACTGTCTAACAACCCTTGTGATTACAGATCAACAAGTGTCCTTGGGACTTACAACATAAACCTAAATACAAACTAAAATAACATGCATTGGTCAAACAGACCTTATTACATTGAATGGTCAGCTTAGGACCTTATTGGAAACATCAAAATGAACTGTAAACAGTTAATGCCTCATGGAGGCCACTGTGGATTGGGTGCACCTGCACCACCCTGAATCTAGAAACCACTTAGATGATGCATTATTAGTAGAGGCAACCAATGCCATTCGTTTGCTCTTATTCACATTTGAAGATGATGGAGAGGAAGAGCCACCTGAGGAGTTGATTTGATTCTTCTTAGTAAGAAGTTCTAACTTAGCTATTCAGAGGTTGAGGTTATCTCTTTCCTTTTCAAAACAACAGTGCTCTTCATGCCCAAGTTTGTTACAATAACTACAAGTGGGCCTCTCCTTAGACTTTTTCCCTTTGGATGGGGTAGTTTCTTCAATTTGAGGTTTTGATTTTGATCCCTTAGACAGGTCCTTGTTTGCTTTCTTCACCTTAGGAGTTGAATTATTTTCACCACTAGAAACTAGAGCATGATTTGATGAAGACTTTAGTGTGCCTATTTGAATTAATTTATCTTCCTCTTGTGTTAGAGAAAGACAAACTCAACTAGAGAAGCCATAGTGAAATGACTTCCTAATGAGCATTGTGTGGCATAAAAAGTTGAAACAAACATTGAATAATCTTGGCCTAACTTTGATAAGACACTTAGGATCAATTAATGATCATCTTTGTCAATCTTACATACTTTCAATTGTGACCTTAATGAGTTTAACTTGGTGAAGAAATCTTGAATTGTTGCAAAATCTCTAGGATTGGGACATTAATTTATTCTCCAAATGATGACCCCTCATTATATCTTGCTTGCCAAACAATGTTTCTAATGTTGTTAAGACATCATTAGGTGTTTTAGCATCATTAACATGAAATAATAGGTCTGGAGAAATGGCCATACAAATAGTGCCATAGGCTTCATCAAGTCTATTAAACCACTTCCTCTTTTCAGAAGCCGCAGTCAGTTCAGGTTCTAATCCTGTAGGTGCTCTATGTAAACCCTTTGGCTTAAGTTTTAAATCCATTGCATGTTTCCATGAATGGTAATTAAAAGGAGTTAATAGGTTAGCCATTGCAAGAAAGAAGACAAAGAAGACCCCCTTGAAACTATGAAATTTGTCCCCTAAACCCCCCAAATTTTGGCACTTTATAACTTAGTGCAATTTACAATAAAAATAGGTCCAACGTGTAGGAAATGTGAAAACATTAACTTTTGCAAAAAATGGTGCTCAATTTCGAGCTACTGATCAAAAGTTATGACAAAAACAATTTCTCATAAAACAAGCCTATTTTAATACACTTGCACTAGAAATAAAAAAATGCCTATGGAGAGATAAACCTTGCCTTCCAACTACTCATTGGAATCGACATGGAGTGAAGATTACAATGATTTTATTTGTGAGGGGGAATTGGCATCCTACCAACCTGGGCCTCACCCTTCATCTTTGTTAGGCAAAGATACACTTATGTTTTAAAACCATTAATTCTTGAAATGAAAAAAAATGTCCTTAAAATTTGCCTCCTAATTTACAATAAACCCTCAAAATTATGCATTTATAGTATCTTATTAAACATAATTTAAATGCTTATTAAAAAAATGTAATTGCTATTTTGATGAGCAAAAAATAAGGCAAAACAATGGGTGGATTACGATAAAAATGTGCGGATTACGGCAAAAAAAGCCTAAAAAATTACAGGGACAGCCAAATTTTAGATCCACAGGCCAAATTTCTTCCTCCCAGGTCAATTTTAGGCAGCTACAGGTCGATTGGAGGCAGCTATAGGTCAAAAACATCTTGCACATTAAAAAAACATCTTGCCCAAGTCAAAAAACACCTTTCACAAGTATGAAATGCTACCACAAGAGTAAAACAAAGGATGCCTTCCAAAATTTTCCCTTCTTTTCTGTTTCAACACCTCCACATAATATTAAATGTTTCCACAATAATAAAAATGCCCAAATGCCTTCTAATGCGGATACCTCTGCCAAGGAATTCAAACAAAGAAACAAAAAACAACAGAGAGCACAAAAAAACTTTCAATGTTGTTTATACAAATGAGATACATTCACTACAAGCCCTTTGCAGATAGGACCTGGCTCTCTAGGATGCATCGATTTTTGCCTCACCTCTTGATCCCCTAAAAAATAGAGAGCGTGTCTGTAGCATGGCTCTGATACCATGTTGGAATAGCCAAGGATTCTCTACAACACTTGATATTCACTCTCACAATATGGAAATCAACAAATAGAGATAAGAAATCAATGATATTGATGAACCTAAATGAGCATAAATTTATATTGATCTCACATACAAATTTACATTAGAATGCCCCATTATATAGACATGGAAGAGGCAATCCACCTTGCACATGGATTGACAAGTGCCCCATGATGCACGACACAAACAAGTAGACAAGTGTCCTATAAGGTGTCAACATTTCGATCACTTGGAATGTGCAAACAAACAACCTTGTGTGATAAGTGTTGGATGACTACAAATTGCCTTTTGAGGTGAGATGGAAAGTCTTCCAACCTCAAAAGGTATGCACATGAGGTTTACCAAACAACCAGGTAACCTCTAACCTCTAAAAGGTTGCACATTCAGTTAGACAAGATGTTGTCTAACCTAATCAACCTAAGTACACTTAAGCTATAGTGAATAGATAAATTATTCTTTAACATAAACTTGGTAAATTTTTCAAGTTGTTTTAATTGGTAGTCAATATTGGCAATATTTTTGGAGGATTCACAAAATATAATATCTTGTGCAATAAGAAATTTCTTGTTAGCCTCATCATACAACCTATATGCTCTTGAAGATTCAGAATTGTAGGTGGAGCCAAAAATTTGAAGATGTCAAATAGACAGAGGGTAACTAAACCAAATTTCATATGGAGTCACTTGGTGAAGAACAGATGACGAAGATCTATTGCAAAGATAAACTGTTGTTCTTGCTACTTTTTCCCAAAAAATGCAATTGGATTCCTTTGAAATATAACATTGTTTGAACCATATTCATGACAGTTCTATTCATTCTTTCAACAACACCATTTTTTTGAGGAGTACCTACAATAGTGAGATGATGTTGAACCCATTTTGACGGAGATAATCCCCAAAAAGTATGGAAGTAAACTCTCAAGCGTTATCTATTCGAAGAGTACCAATTTGAGATTGTGATTGATTTTCAATCATAATGCTAAACTTCTTAAAAGTTTCAAAAGCTTTAGATTTTGCTTCAAGAAATAAATCCAAGTCATGCAGCTATGATCATCAATTAACAACATAAAATACTTACATCCCCAATATAAGTTACTAGTAAAGGCCCATATAAATCAAAATGAATGAGTTGCAATTTTCTATGTGCTCGCCAAGTGGAACAAGGAAAAGTTTCTATGTTGTTTTGCAAGAATACAAGCTTCACCATTTTCAATTGTCTTAGGCAAAGTGGATAAACTTGCAACACCATTCTTTTGCATGCTACAAATGCTGTCATAATTAACATGCCCAAATCTTGCATGCCATAAAAGACTAGGAGAAAGATTACCTTCTTTGGTAAGATATGCAAAACTCCTAGAAATGGCTGATTTTCCATGGAGTTTTAGTAACTTGCCATCTTCACAGCCAATAAATACAACTTGATTATTTGAATTCCTCTTGACAACCACTTGTCCATCTTACAACAAAATGGAGTGGCCTTGTTGTCGAATCAAGATTAGTGACAACAAGTTACGTTGTAATTGAGGAAAATACAAGACATCATGAAGTACAAAATCTAGAAGGCCAAGCAACTTGAGTTGAATGGTTCCTTTTCCAATAGGCTTGAGGCTTGTTTTATCTATCAGATAGATTGGACCACAAACATCTTCATGAAACTCTTCAAAATAATCACATCAAAATGTCATATGTTGTGTGGCTCTAGTATCTAACACCCAAGCATCATGCCATGAAGCATTAATTGAATTACAATAGGTAGAATTTGATATAGAAAGCACATATTCATCATTATCACTATCACATGCAAATTGGGATGCTCTTGATGCTTTATCATCATAGTGTGTTTTATCTTTTTTTGAAATAATTTTCTCTCTTATCCCATGAGAGTTTGCATTCATGGGGTTCATGACTACCTTTTTGACCACATTGTTTACAATACAAGTTGTGTCTATCATTTGGGTTGTCATGTTGGGAGTGTCCTTTTCCATTTACACCTCCTCTACCTCTATTCTTCCATTGACCTCTACCTTTTCCTTGATCATTATGACCACCTCTAGAAGATAAGTTCTTATTAGGAGGCTTGTCTTTTTGTTGAGCAAGACAAACATTTTCACCAATACTATCAATTTTTCTCCCAAAAGCCTTCTCACATTCTACCAACTTTTCAACCAGTTGATCAAAAGTGATGGTCTTCAATTGATTACTTGCTTGAAGAGACTCCAAATAAGTTAAATGTGTTGGAAGAAGTGCCTTTATGAAGGTTGTGAGATAGATGTCAACTTTTCCACCAGTAGAATCAACATCTGGTTTTATGGCTCGAATTTTAGAAGACAAACTCATGACATCATCATTCTTCAATTCAAGATTAAATAACTTCAACTATAACCGAATGAACTCTAATTCAGAATGAGAATCATATAGTTTTCACAATTTTTGAAGGGCTTCCCAAGCAAATTTACACTCTTGTATATGTCGAAACACATCTCCATTGACATACGCCCTTATCAAGGCTAAGGCTTTTGAATTTTTATATTGCCATAATTATTTTTCGTTAATAGTAGTTGGTGTTGTAGGTTGGGCGTCTCCATCACAAATATTACACCATAAATCATTGAAAATAAGAGTGTTTTCTATTTTTCTATACCATTCTATCCATGTGTCTTTTCCAATTAAAGTTTAACCAATCATTGACACAATAAATTGCATTGTGAATTGTAAAAATGACACAATTTTTTAGATTCAAATTTACTTCTTTTATTTTTCTTGCTTTAATTTTTATTGAACAAGCAAGAGAGGTAAACAAATAAAAAATATCTCTGTGACTGTTCTATGTAGTAGAAGATAAATAAATCAAACTCACGACAAAGCTTGAAGTAGCCGATGATAAGAAAAAATCCCCAAGTCTACCCAACAAAATGCTTAGCAGGCCTTCCGAAGTGGAGCAGAATAGTGGTCACAACTTTTAAGCCGTTGCCTTTTTGAATTTCTGTGCTTTTTTTTGCCGCTTCAACGCCTTCTTTGCAATTTTTTTTAAAGCTTTCTCTATAATCTTTAGATAATCTACCTCCATTTCCCCAACACAGGAGGAAATGGCTTACACCTCTAATAAATGCCACCACAACAAAGTTTTGTACAACAACAATTAAAGGAGACATTATTTTACGTCCCAACAATCCCTTGGTAATTTATATGCAACTTTTTGTGGTTAAAAAGTAAAATAGAATGGTAAGCTTTATTGATTTCAAAATGAAGATTACATTCTTATTTATAGGCAGAAGAAGAAGAATAGTTTAATTGCCAAAACAATCTAAACCGAAAAAATAAATTACATAAATTACAATTTTTTTAATGCTGATGATTAACACTTTGTTTATTAAGTACCTCACATTTAATAAGTTTGTCATCATAATTTTTAACACTATAATTTATTTTTGCATATTTAAAAATAAAACATCTTCATAAATTTTTCATAATTTTTTGATGAATAAAAAGAGAGAAATACTACAATATTCACAAAAAAGAGTAGGGTGGTAGAAAGGCACACCCACAAATTTTCATATTTTGACTATTTATACAATTAAAAAAAGTTTATGCGAAATATTTTTTAATTAAAAAGGTAGTTTTCTTTTAATTAAATGTATTCAATTAATATTTGCAACTAATTTTATTAATAAAGAAACCATAAGTACAAAGTCAGGAGGCCAAGAAACAACAAAAGACAGAATAAAGCACCATCACCACAACCATCCAAACCAGAACTAGTAGAACATCCCAAACCCCAAGGCCCCAAGCAGGGACCTCAGCTATCCATCCATATCCTTTGAAATCAATCTTTCCAAATTTTGAACTCCATCCCTAACATTCCAATCCCTCACCTGCTCCGAAGCCCACTTAACCAAGCAATCAGCCACAGGGTTCTATTCCCGAGAGACATGAACAAAAGAAACAGTGTGATACTCTTATTTTTTATAATAGTGTATCATTTCTTCTGGATACCCATTTGAAGATGAACCCCATCTTACGTTTTGAGCAATTACAAGATTGAAAAAGTTTCATATAATAAGAAATGGTTACTCTTCATAATTACTAGCACAAAAAAAAAACGATCTTGGAAAGAAAACAGTAAAGCCTCTAAACAGACGACAGCACACTGCAGACAGTGAATCCTAAAATAGAATAGGACGGTTTAACAGTCCCTCATTTCGAACTGTTGATATTTTATGCTGTTAGTCGTTGAATGTCTTTATTAAGTGAGCTGATTGCTTGGTTTGGAATTCAGAGATACCCATCCAAGAAATCTTGGACAGTAGTATACTTAATCTCTGGATAAAGCTCGCAAACTTCCAAGTGGTTGGGTGCTTCAATTTCAAATCTGTACTGACATCCATTGATAAAAATGTCACGAGTCAGGGAAGTCACTATGCTCTCTGGAATATGTTTGGCTGCAGTTGCACCAACAACAAAGGAATACATCCTTAGTAATAGTTTAGCAGCCCATGAAGTCATGCACACGAAGATAACTAATAGCAGAGGTAGAATATAACATCTACTTATAGTATATATACCTTCAGCTATGGCCAAGAGATCTTGTTCTGAGATGTAAACCCTGGACAGAGTTTTTCCAATCTTCTTCTCCCAAATTGCTGCGAACTCGTTTAGTGTGAGGAAGTTGTTGGGTGGTCTGAAGTGCACGCATTTATTAACAGTGCGGATATCTTCCAGTCTTTATAGTGTATTTGTCAATGTCTTCCCCGGTCACAAAGTATGCTGCCATTAACAACATATAGAGATAGTGGTAAGCATATAAGATTTCAATCATCCATTTTAATGGTGGAACAGTCAATAGTAATTTTACACTTCATCTATAACAAAAAGTGGTAAATATTTGTTTTGTTTTTATTGACCAATATTGACCTTTGACTGTTGAAGTGGATGATGTTTAAGAATAACCGTGGAACAGAAGCAGTCAAATTACAAATTTCTTTTATAATTAATTTGATTTTAAATTTTAATATTAACTTTGATTGTTTAGTCTTTTGTAGAGTATATATTTTTGCTATTGTTTTAGTAAGAGTGATACACAATACTTGAAACAAAAGGTAAAGTAAGTTTTCAAAGGCCCTGAAACTGTAATACAGAAAAAAAAAAATATCCAACCTACAACGAGACTGCAGCAAAGCTATCACAAAAGACACAAACAAGCAACAGAAAAATTCCAGCTTAGATGAAATTGACTTTAGTTGTTTAGTGTTTTGTACCGTATATATTTTTGTTTTTATTTTATTGATTGTGACAAATAAGTTTTGATAGAAGCATTCACATTACAAATTCTAAGTTTTGATAGAAGCATTCACATTACAAATTCCTTTCACATGAGTTTGATTTTCTCTTTGATTGTTTAGCCTTTCATATGGTGAATATTGTTGTTTTTGTTTTATTCAGAGAATATATAGTACTTTCATAAATAAGTTCTGATAAAAACATTTCTATTACAAATTTATTTCATTTTATGTATATATAGATTTGATTTTAGATTTTGAATTTTGGTAAATTCATTTTAGTTGTTTAGTTTTTATACAATAATTTATTTTTATTTAGAAATGTAATAAATATTTTTAGTAATTTTATACTAAACTTTATCTTCAATCTCATTATCTTTTATAAAAATTTGTTAGAGATAATAATAATAATTTCAATTTCAATTACCGTTGATATTACCATTGCCATAGATTTCAAACTGTTCTTTAGGAGGAGGAAGCTCAGAGGGATGGGTGTGATAAAAGTAAGGCCACCCAGCAATGGAATTGCTGCAGATGTAAGTGTATGGGATGTTGGCAGCCTCCACTGCCCTCCTGACTAGCCTCTTTTCTTTGTAAAAGCTTAGCCCTGGCTCCATTGGATTAGCTCTGTCTATATCATGCCCAAATTCGGAAGGAAGAAACTTTTGTATCAACTTATCATTAATTCTTGAATCAATTAAAACTAACATAACAAGCAATATACACTCTACTTAAATATCATCCATAATAACGAGCAATATATGATTATGGGCAAGTTCTAGTCTTGACCTTAACGGTGCCAATTTCCTTAATGGCATCTAATATCTTGAGCTGATCTGTTAGAGCAGCACCACCTACAACGGAAATAACAACATCAATGCCTTGCATGGCCTTTACCATGGAGTTGCGGTCACTTAAATCTCCCTGCAGGCCACCCATTAGAAAAAATTAGTAAAAATATAAGTTTAACTCTTCATTCAAATCAATATGTCAATGTTCATTGGGAAACTGGTTAATGAACAGTTAAAGGGATCAAACAATCGACTACAATATAACTACTATAGGTATGAATTATCACCAGTTGCCAGTCCCTAACTACTTAGATAAAAAGGCTGCAAGTATCAGAAACCAGAGGCTTTAGTCTTTATCTTCTTACATTTATTTTGTGCTGGTCCTCTAAATTTATTCCAGATTTCATAACAGCAGTCTCTAATATGTATAGATAATTGACTTGCTGTTACATATTTTTCCTAGACAGTTGACTCGCTGTTAAGATTTTAGTTATTTGACTTTGGGTATGCTTGATTGCTTGGAAATAAATTGATTTAAAAGCCTAAATTGATTTCAGTGGAAAATATACAATGAGAGGTGCAATAGTAAGAAAATCTTATTCATCAAAACTTGAACAATTTATTTTAAATCTAGAGTTATTAATAATTTTTTTGTGGTGATGTTAGAATGAAAGTGGTTTTATATAATGGTTAATTGATTGTAGATGAATATATTTGCTTGTGATATATATAAATTTTAAAGAAAATAAAATTCTCTTTATATAAATTTCAAAACAATAAAATAAAACATTTCACCTATGAAAAAAAAACCCTCATAAATAATTGAATGCACTGTATCAAGCCAAACCTAGAATATAAACCCATCTTATATCTTTAAAGAAGATTTGGATGCATACACAGACAATGTGAACACCAGCATCTTTCAATTCTTGGAGGCGGTGTGCTTTGACAGGATCAGATTCTGTTGTGGATCGAATAAGAGCATAAGTAGGATGGCCTGCAGCAACAGCTGCAAGAGCAACAAAACGGCCAATATAACCAGTGGCTCCAATCACCAATATTTTACTGCTAAAGTTTTCTTCTTCCTCCAAAATATTGTCATCCTGAGGAGTCTCAGGAATGGTGGCGACCACTGGAACTGATATTTCCTTCAATATTCGTGTATGTTGGTGGCCTGGGCGATTGAGAGAGAGAGGCATTTTTTATTGCTAGCAACTCTTTTTGTTAAGATACAAGTTTAAGAGAAGAGTGGAACCTGCAGCATTATATAGTAGATTGGCTGAATTATGTTAAGAAACGTGGCACATTTCTGGGTATTATTGCAAGACTTAGAATGGTACCTATAGGTAGGCATGTGACTTGCTCTCTCAACGACTCATAGCTCATGGGTACTTTGGTTTGTGTGCTTTAAAACTAATCCTTCAAATTATGGCAACAAAACAAGTTATACAATAAAACAAAAGGGTGGATCTGGAATCCCAGTCAATAGGAATGAAGTTCAGCATATAGTGTATTCTTGAGACTTCTTTGATGTAATTGGTTTGTGTTAATTGTTTCGGGATTTTACCTTTTGACAGCTCTTTTTCTTAGGGCTGTTTATTCTTTCGTAAATCTGCTTTCTTCAATATAGAAAAAGATTAGTCCAGAGTTGAGATTTAATATAATTTGGAGTAAAAGGTTTCTTCTTAGAGGATAGGATAGAATAGAATCGCCTCCAGTAAAGTGCCGGCGCATTTGCCAGTTATTTATTTACATGTGGGAGGCGCTTCCACCATAAAGAACTGGTACATTGACCACAACACACCGATAGTTTAAGCTCTTCTGAATAGAATAGAGGGCTTTTAATGTCTACAAAGTCAAAGATAGTTGATGGGACAATTTTTAAATTATTCATTTTATACTATTGATTTTAATAATGAAATCTTCCATTTTCAACCTTCTCTTCTTTGAACAAATCTTGTAAAGAAATTGCTGCTAACATATATGTATACTCTAGAATAAAATGTTTCTCTAACTCAATTGTTCTAACTATGCAAAAAATGCATGTACCATCTCCCTTCATTCTTCTTTTGGCATCTTCTAGATCCTTGATTCACACCAAAGATGATGTGACTTATGTTGGGAAACGAGGTGTCTCAACCTTGCTGCACATTTCCCGTTATAGTTATTTTTATTTAATATTTTTCTACCGCTGTTATGCATTGTCGGTGCTTTGAAAATTGGTTTTTTAGGTGTCAAAAGATGCCCACATGATATTATATTATGGAAGGCCTATTTTTAGGCATATTATGACAGATTCTTTGACATCTGTAAGGGTCAAAAATAGAGAATTTCATTTTGGACGTGAGAGCTTATTTTGGGACTGGAATCTTGGCTGAGAAGCCTCGAACATGGTTTTGTAAAACCACAGGTGGTTTTTTGTATATCCAGAAGTCTATAAATTGGAGGCTTGAGGAGTTGTTTGCATAGTGTGAGTTTGTAGGTATTGTTATGCTGTCGAAATGCTACCGGAATTCTTCCAGAGTTGTTTACTGGTGATACTCCTGTAATAAACTTGCTCTGCAAGAGTATGTAATCTTGTTATTGGATTTGGAATACATTGAGCAGGCTTTTGGAGTGTGGAGTTTTTCACCCGAAAGGGTTTTCCCCATGTATATTTGGTGTTTTGTGTCTTATTGTTTATTTCATGTTTTGAATGTGTTGCTAGAATTTCTGTAGCTGTTAGATCAGATTTAAAGTTTTGCATATTGTCTCTCCTCAAGATTGGTGCAGGAAGTTGTTTCTGCTACTTTAACTTCCTTGCAAGTGGTATCAGAGCTTGATCACCTTTCGTTTCAGTTGTGGGTTGTTGGGTTTTTTGTGCTAATCAAGGTTTGAGTGGGAGCTTGTGCAGAGGATACTTTGTGATCTTGTTGCAGGCTTTTTCAGATGGCGAGCACATCTGGGAGGATTGAGGTAGAGAAGTTTTCTGGCACAAACTTTGAAATGTGGAAGCTAAAGATGGAAGATCTATTGATTGACCGAGATCTATGGGATGCAGTGGATGAAAATGTCCATAGGCATGTGGATCCAGATTTGGCTGCAAAGTATGATGTAATGGATAGAAAAGCTAAAGGTCTCATAAGATTGTGCCTTGTAGATTCGATTCTGATAAATGTCCACGAAGAACTCACTTCGAAGAAGCTTTGGTAGAAGTTGGGTGAGATATATCAAACTAAATCTCTAGTGAATAAGATTTTCTTGAGGAAGAAGTTGTATTCCTTGAGAATGGAAGAAGGTGGACGAATATCTGAGCATCTGGAAACATTCAATATGTTGGTGACTCAGTTGACTTCGGTTGGGGTTGAAATGGATGGGGAAGAAAGGTGCCAAATTTTGCTATGTTCGCTGCCAGACTCATGGGACAGCCTAGTTATGGCTATTGGGAGCACTGTAGTTGTCTTAACGATGGAGGATGTTGTTGGTTCTCTACTTTCTGAAGAGATGAGAAGGAAGGTCTCTTTGAATGCCAAAGAGGCTTTGAGTGTTCGAGGAAGACAAAAAAAATGAGGCAAAGATGAGAAACAACATGGCTGTTCCAAGTCCAAGAATAAGGGGAGATCAAAATCTCCTGGTAAGTCTAAGGCAATATACTAGAACTGTGGCAAATCCGGTCACTTCTGAAAGGAATGTAAAGAAGAGAAGAAAAAGAAGAAGAAGAAGCAAGATTTTGACTCTGAGTCCGAAAAGGAAGATGGAGATGCCTTTATTGTAGCCTTGGCCACTCGTGCAGGTGATAATGTATGGTTGATAGACTCAGGTGCATCTTCCCACATGACTCCTAATAGAAACTGGTTTAGTAAGTATGAAAACTATAATGGTGGTAAGGTGTATTTGGGTGATAATTCTTTCCTTGACATTGTTGGCCGTGGTAGTATTCATGTGAAATTTTCTGATGGTAGAGTTAGAAAATTTGATGGTGTCTTGCATATCCCAAGACTAGCAAGAAATTTATTATCTGTTAGCAAGCTAATAGATGCGGGTGTGCATGTACAGTTTTTTGAAGCAGGTGTCAAAATGGTGAGAGGTGCTATGGTGATAGCAAGAGGAAGCAGATTGGGTACATTGTACCAGCTTGATGCATGCACGGTTGAGTGCAATAACACTTTTGATAAAATTAAGCCAGAAACTACTTCGTTGAAAAAAGAAATGGTTTCCTCTTCTGCGGATGGTCATGGATTTTGGGTACCCAAGGGTGCTCTATCTACCGAATCAAAGTTGCTTGCAGAAAAAACCATGTTATGGCACCAGAGACTTGGCCACATTGGAGAGAAGGGTTTGAAAGCCCTAAAAAATAAGAACCTTGTTGAAGGTTTGAATGATTGCAATCTAGAGTTTGATTTCTGTGAACACTATATTTAAGGCAAACAGAACCGCATTCAGTTTTACTCATCTTCTCATAAGTCTTCATGTATTTTGGATCTAATCCATTCGGATGTATTTGGTCCTGTTAATGTTGCTTCTATTGGTAAATTAGTTTATTATGTTACTTTCATTGATGATTTCAGTAGGAGAACATGGGTATATTTTTTAAAGAATAAATCTGAAGTTTTCAGTTGTTTTAAGGAGTTCAAGGCTATGGTAGAAACTCAGACTGGAAAGAAAATTAAATGTTTGAGGATTGACAATGGCAGTGATTACTGTTCTGCAGATTTTGACAGATTCTGTACTGATTGCGGGATTAAAAGACAAAAGACAACTCCGTATTCTCCTCAACAGAATGGAGTTGCTGAAAGGATGAACATAACGTTGATAAAGAAGGCTAGGAGCATGTTGAGTGGAGCTGGTCTAGAATAAAAGCTTTGGGCTGAAGCTGTTGCCACTGCTTGTTATTTGATAAATAGATCTCCTACATCAATGCTTGTTGATAAAATGTCAATGGAGGCATGGTCGGGGAAAAAGCCTTCACTTAGACATCTGAGAGTTTTTGGTTGTGAGACATGCACATGTGCCTAAGGAGAAGAGAACAAAGTTGGATTCTAAGGCTGTCAAATGTATCTTCATCGGCTACAGCTATGGTGTGAAAGGATACAAGCTTTGGGACCTTGTTGCACATAAGGTAATTCATTCCAAAAGTGTTATTTTTAGAGAAACTAAATCTTCTCTTGTTATTTTTTAGCCAGAACAGCATAAAGAAATTGAACAGAAAAAAGATGTGATTCAACTTCCTTCAATGCCTGAGGAAGATGAATCGAAGCCCTAAGATAGACAAGAAGTTGAGGAGAGCTCATCAAGCTCTAAATCTTCAGAAAAGGGTGAAGAGGAGGAAGAATTGGAAGAACCTCCACCTCAGCTTGTTCGAAGGTCTACAAGGCATAGACAACCACCTGAACGGTATGGGTATTCACCTGATGATTGGAAGTGTATATTTGCTTTGAATACTAACATTGATGAACTGAGATCTGTGCAAGAGACTTTGGGTATGAATGATGCAGAGTCCTGGAAAGTTGCCATGGATGAGGAGATGATAGCCCTTGAAAGAAATGATACATGGGACCTTGTACCTTTGCCTGAAAGACGTAAACCTGTTGGATGTAAATGGGTTTTTAAGAAAACGATTGGTTTAGATGGAAATGTTGAAAAGTATAAGGCGCGGTTGGTTGCGAAGGGATACTCTCAGGTTGAGGGTATTGATTACGGTGAGATTTTTTCTTCTGTTGCTAAAATGACATCCATTCATTTTTTATTATCTATTGCAGCAACTTATGACCTAGAGGTCGAACAAATGGATGTGAAAACTGCTTTCCTTCATGGTGATTTGGAGGAAGAAATCTATTTGACACAGCCAGAGCACTACGTGGCAAAAGGTAAAAGCAAGTTGGTTTGTAAGTTAAAGAAATCTCTGTATGGCCTTAAATAAAGTCCTAGGATGTGGTATCAGAAATTTGATACTTATGTGTTGAGTTTGGGATTTGTGCGGTCTAAATCTGATCACTATGTATATTTTAAATCTGATGGTGATCGTTTCCTGGTAATTGCTTTATATGTTGATGACATGTTATTTATTGGGAAAGGCAAAGGTTTGATTGCAGAATTGAAATCTCAGCTCTCTGGGAAATTTGAAATGAAAGATCTTGGTGCAGCAAAACACATACTTGGGATGGAGATCAGAAGAGATCATGAGAATAGAAAGCTATGGCTTGGCCAGAGTAAGTATGTTTGTTCAATTTTGCAAAGGTTTAACATGCAGAATTGTAAACCACTTTGTGTTCCTGTTACATTGGGAACGAAGCTCTCTATTTCACAATGTCCTACATCCCCATCAGAGATGGAAGACATGAGCAGAGTGCCTTACCAGAGTGCAGTTGTAAGCTTAATGTATGCTATGGTCTATACAAGACCAGACATTGCCCAAGCAGTGGGAGTTCTTTCTCGTTATATGTTTAATCCTGGAAGAATGCATTGGGATGCAGTTAAGAGGGTCTTCAGATATTTGCAGGGTACAACAGAGTACTCTATTTGTTTTTATGGTACAGGAGATCAACATTCCCTGAGTCTTCGTGGTTTTGTGGATTTAGATTGGGCTAGTGATGTCGATAGCAGAAGATCCACCAGTGCATATGTGTTTACTCTTAATGGTGGTGCAATTAGTTGGATGAGCAAGTGACAGGCTGTGGTCGCTTTGTCCACTACTGAGGCGGAGTACATGGCAGCTACTCATGCCTATAAAGAAGCCATTTGGTTGAAGCGTTTGTGTTCAGATATTGGATTGAAACAGGGTGCAGTTATAGTTTATTGTGACAGTTAGAGTGCAATCTGCCTTCCAAAGAACCCGACTTTTCATGCCAGGACCAAACACATTGATGTTTAGTATCACTTCGTGAGAGATATGATCAAGGATGGTAGGGTGAAGTTGGAAAAGGTAGAGACTATGGCGAATGTTGCGGATGCATTAACTAAGCCCGTGAGCACAACAAAATTTAGGTGGTGTTCTGAGTCTATGTGCCTTTTGGCCCCTAGTAGTTGATCCATGATTATGTTATTCCCCTGGCCCTTGCAAGGTATTCAACAAGTGGGAGAATGTTGGGAAACGAAGTGTCTCAACCTTGCTGCACATTTCTAGTTATAGTTATTTTTATTTAATATTTTCCTACAACTGTTACGCATTGTCGGTGCTTTGAAAATTGGTTTTTTAGGTGTCAAAAGATGCCTATATGATAGTATATTATGGAAGGCCTATTTTTAGGCATATTATGACAGATTCTATGACATCTGTAAGGGTCAAAAATAGAGGATTTCATTTTGGATGTGAGAGCTTATTTTGGGACTGGAATCTTGGCTGAGAAGCCTTGCACATGGTTTTGTAAAACCACAGGTGGTTTCTTGTATAGCCAGAAGTCTATAAATTGGAGGCTTGAGGAGTTGTTTGCATAGTGTGAGTTTGCAAGTATTGTTATGCTATCGGAATGCTACCAAAATTCTTCCAGAGTTGTTTACTGGTGATACTCTTGTAATAAACTTGCTCTGCAATTTTATGTAATCTTGTTATTGGATTTGGAATACATTGAGCAGGCTTTTGGAGTGTGGAGTTTTTCACCCGAAAGGGTTTTCCCCACGTATATCTGGTGTTTTGTGTCTTATTGTTTATTTCATGTTTTGAATGTGTTGCTAGAATTTCTGTAGTTGTTAGATCAGATTTAAAGTTTTGCATATTGTCTCTCCTCAAGATTGGCGTAGGAAGTTGTTTCCGCTACTTTAACTTCCTTACAACTTAGTCCTTAGTTGGGTTATGACATCTTTACTCTCTAAGGGATATTTGTCCCTATGTAGGCCTTTGTTGATGTTTCATATGTGAGGTTAAATTCATCAAGATAATATTTCCTCTTTCTCCTTGATGCCCTTCCCCACATATACTTACGAAATTTATTCATAGCAAATGTCTTTAATTTTTTTGTTATTATTTGGACATTCATTCAAGTGGATACATTCCATTCGTTCATCCACTTTTATTTCATAGGACTTATTTCTCTCATTCAAGACTTCTTTGGTGCCAACCTTAGGCCATCTATTTGCCTCCATTTGTTCAATTTTTTTTTCTAGATATCCTAAAAGACAAACCATAGTGACTTCAATAGGGAAGATACTTGTTTCAATTAGAAGAAACTCATAGGGAATCAAAGCTCTTATTTTTTATTTGCTCATGATTAGGCATTTTTTAATCCTCTCTACTTGTCTCGATTTTATCTTTGAAGTGTTTCTAGCCCATAATTCACACCCATAAAGAACCATTGGAATTACTAATAGCCCAAATAAAATTTGGACAATTTTTGTTATGTACCTAGGCATATGATATTATAATGTATATAAGTGGATGGTGCTGCCAACAAGTGGCACACATCCCTTAAGTTAGTTATATTGATTCATTAATTATGTTAGGAAATTAGGCTCGGTCTACATGGGTTAAGTGGTTTACCCCTCCATTATGTTATTAGGAGGAGATCTACATAAAGAAGGTGAAAATCATTGTAAAGATATGTGAGGAGTATGATATTGTGTTTGGGATCTCTTAGAGATATAGCATGGAGTGGCTTCTTCCATAAGGAGTATTGTACAGTGTCACCCTATCTCAAGGGTTTATTCTATTTTTGCATATAATAAATATTAGGACATCTTGACCCATGAACATCGTTTGTGGTATGTGTGATCTATATTCTACATTGTATTATTTCTATTATTATATGTGTGGCTCTTACCAAGCAAAAAATCATAGCCATTTGGAAGATATAAGTGAATCTTTAAAAATTAACGTTTTGTATTCACCTTTACCCAAATCGTAGCTTTGATACCACTTGGTAAGATCCACACATATAATAATAGAAATAATAGAAGGTAGAATATAGATCACACATACCACGAGATGTTCATGGGCCAAGATGTCCTAATATCCAATATATGTAGAAATAACATAAACCCTTGAGGTAGAATAACATCGTACACTACTCCTTATGGGAGAAGTCACTCCATGTTATATTACCAAGATATCCCAAACACAATATCATAGTGATCACATATCTTTACAATGATATTCACCTTCTTTATATAGGCCTTCTAATAACACAATGGAAGGGTAAATCATTAAACCCGTGTAGGCCTCCTAATTACCTAATATAATTCATAACTCAATATAACTGATATAAGGGTTGTGTGCGACATGTCAGTTTCACCATCCACTTATAAACATTATAATATCATATCATATCTCTAGGTACATAACAAAAATTGTCCAAATTTTATTCAAGCTAAATTAAAATTCCAATGGTGCTTTATGAGTGTGAATTATGGGCTAGAAACACTTTAGAGATAAAATGGAGACAAATAGAGAGAATTCAAAAATGCCTAATCATGATCGAATTAAAAAAAAGGAAGCTCTAGTTCCTTATGAGATTCTTCTGTTGAAATAGGTATCACCCCTAATGAAGTCATTTCTATGGTTTGTCTCTTAGGATATTTGCAAAAAACAAATGGAGGCAAATAGATGGCCTAAGGTTGGCATCAAAGAAGTATTGAATGAGAGAAATAAGTTTATGAGATAAAACATCAAGTGGATGAACAAATGAAATGAATCCACTTGAATGAAAGCCCAAATAATGACAAAATAATAAAGGCATTTGTTATGAATGCATTTCACAAGTATATTTAGGGAAGGACATTAGGGATAAAGAGAAAATATTATCTTTATGAGTTTAACTCCACATATGATCATCAATAAAGGCCTATATAGGGAAAATCATCCCTTAGAGAGTAAAGATGTTCATAACCCAACTAAGGACTAACCTTCATCATCTTCAGTGTGAAACAAGTAGACAGAAGAGGCCAAAAGAAGAACAGGAGGAGAGGGTATGCATAGCGAGGACAATTAAATCAGAGAAACACTTTATTCTTGAGTATGTAGATTATAGTGACATTACAACCAATTACGTAGATACTTTAGTAATGATTTCTTTACAAGATTTGTTCAAATAAGAGAAGGCTGAAAAAATGGAAGAGTTCATCAACAAAATAAATAGATTTTGGCACTCTCACTAGTCGGGAGCCTATTGATGATGCTATCCTTGGAGATGCGTGGGAAAAACTTGATGATCAAGATCTACTATCTACTGATGTTGCTTTAGCTGCTTAGTGTTTTTTGGTCTTGGTCCCTCTTTTTTGTCGTTTTTGTTTTGGACTATGTCCAATTAAACTCTGTGGATGTGTTGTTATACCACCCTACTTTTTTTTAATATTGTATTATTATTTCTTTAATATAAAATTAATGGGAAATATTCATCAAAAAATTATCATATTAAAAACATCTTGAAAGATATACAGCCTGAGTTGGCCCGTTAGTGAAAAACTTGCCCTCTTGAAAGAGAGGTCAGAAGTTCAAATCCTGTAGGGGGTAGGGTATGTATGCCTCATATATGAGGTAGTCTCATATGTTATAAGCCACCTATAGAACAAAAATAGGCCGCCTGACATCAGCATTTCATTATATATATAAACAACAAATAGGATTTGACTTACATGCTAACTATAAGATTCAATTTGATTTGTCTGGGAATGCCACTTAAGCGGATGTCCTTGGACATGGGCTAATGTCTTTCTTACGAAAACATCTTCCTTATATCAACTTCCAACTTCCCACTCATATTAAATGAAGGGGCAACAAAATTAATGAGGGAAACAAAATTATTGGGATAAGCTAGGAATGTAGGGGCAACGCAACTTTGCATGGATAAACACATTTATTGGTTGATGAACAAAAATATTAGAACAAGAGAGTATGATCAGTTATAACTAGTAAAAGCACCAAACGTGCTATCAAATGGTCGATAGACACAAATATTTATAGGCCTATCATGAAATAGTATATATTTATATAATTTTGATATTTACACTTAATTGTTCTTTGTATGTTTTAGCCATTTTGATATGCATAGTGTAACTATTCTTTGTAATGTATCATCATGATTTGATTAGTTGATGATTTTAATTCTAAAGAATAATTTTAAAAGGATGGAAGAAAATACTTGCAATTCAACTCTTATTAAAATAATACCTTTTGAAGTATGCCTTAGAAACATGTGTGTTTGATGAATGTTGTAAATTATTTTACATGAACTCTATAATGTAAATTTATGATACCATTCTTGCATCCTACATAATTTGAGATATCCTTATTCTAACCCTAACCATAATTCTAGCCTTAATTCTTACCTTAACTTTAACCCTAAACTAACCCTACTTCTAACCCTAATCTTGATTCTAATCCTAACCTTAACAATAATCTTAATGTATGTGTGAATGAATGTTGGCATTCACTCTATGTACATGTGTGTGTGTGTGTGTGTGTGTGTGTGAAAAGTTAATTTTGGCACACTTTGTCTAAATAGATGTGTTTGTATGTGTGTGTGAAGTTAATTTTGGAATTCACTTGGTTTGAAAAGTGTGTGTGTGTTTGAACTAACTTTGATGTTCATTGTGTGTGTGTGGTTGTGAAAGTTAACTTTGGCATCCACTGTGTATATGAATGAATGTTGGCATTCACTCCATGTGCATGCACGTGTGTGTGTGTGTGTGTGTGTGTGTGTGTGTGTGTGTGTGTGTGTGTGTGTGTGTGTGTGTGTGTGTGTGTGAAAAGTTAATTTTCACACACTTTGTCTAAAGTGGATATGTGTGTGTGAAAAATTATTTTTGGCATTCACTTTGTTTGAAGTGCATGTGTATGTGTGTGCTTGAACCCTAACCCTAAGAAAAATACTTGATGTTCACTTTATGTGAAGGATATGAATAAAAATTTTGTCAAACTTCAATGATGTTGAGTTTGTGTGTTTGAACTAACTTTGGCTTTCATTAAATGTGTGTGTGGTTTTCAAAGTTAACTTTGGCATTCAATGTGTGTGTGAATGAATGTTGACATTCAATCTATGTGCATGCACGTGTGTGTGAGTGAGTGAAAAGTTAATTTTGGCATTCACTTTGTTTGAAGTGCATGTGTGTTTGTGTGTGAAAAGTAAATTTTGGCATTCACTTTGTTTGAAGTGCGTGTGTCTATCTATGTGAAAAGTAAATTTTGGCATTCACTTCATTTGAAGTGTGTGTGTGTGTGTGTGTGTGTGTGTGTGTGAAAGGTACATTTTAGCATTCAATTTATTTGAAGTGCATCTGTGTGTGTGTGTTTGAACTTTGTCTTTAGTGTGTGGGCATGGTTTTGAATGTTAACTTTGGCATTCATTGTGTTTTTGAATGAAAATTGGCATTCACTCTACTTGCATGCTCGTGTGTGTGTGTGAAAAGTTAATTTTGGCATTCACTTTGTCTAAAGTGGGTGTGTAGGCGTGTGTTTGAAACTTAACTAGGTAATAAAAATACTTTGATGTTCACTTTGAATGAATATATGTATAAAAATACTTTCAAACTTCAAGAATGTTCACTTTGTATGTTTAAATGAACTGTGACTTTCATTGTGTGTAAATGGCTTCGAAAGTTAACTTTGGCATTCACTATGCATGTGAATGAATTTTGGCATTCATTCTATGTGCATGCACGTGTGTGTGTATGTGTGTGTGTGTGATGCACAAGCTTTGAGTGGCAATGACTTCCCTACACAATATGATCAAATCTATGTGACAATTGGATTGCTTACGCATTAAGTAAATTTGGCTTCATATTTAGTTTTTATGAAACTCGATAAATTAGCATTCCTACAACTAAGGTATGCCATGAAATCAGACAAAGAAATATATATGCCACATAATTATCAATCATAAATAAATTCACTACCATCTGTTATAAAGAGTAATGAAGAACTCAAATTCAATTACCTTAAGGGAATTCAATATAATATTATCCATACTCTCCTAATCGATTTCTCTACTGGTAGGGATATACACAATTGATAGTCTGGTAGGGATATGCTCAATTGATTAACAAAATCAATTGTCTTTGAAAAAATATTAGTAATTTTATAAAATGTGGCTCAAAGAGTGTACAATTATAATTCATTGAAAGATAATTTTGCATAGCTAGTTGTGGGTATTCAACCCTATTGTGCCAAGATGAAAAGGGCTTAATGACTAATATCAATTTTCAAGTAACAATGGGAGCTCCTATTTTGCAAATAGTGTAGTTTATTCTTCTATGAACAAGGATGCACTAATATCCAAGTTTTAATTGAGATAACCAACTTCAAAATTCTGATACAGATTGTGATTGATATGGCCAGCTGAAGAGGCTATTCTTAAATATCATCCACTTCGAGAGTCAAATGTTAATTGTGGCAGTTAAAATAAGATAAATATTTACCACTTTATTGTGAATGAGGTGTAAAATTGATATTGAGTATTTGAGCATGGAAGTGGATGATATTTAAGTAGAATGAGATGAAGACACCCACAAAACCTTGATATATAGAGAGTAATCTTTCTAAGACCACCGTTGAAATGAAGTACTCAGATAGAACATTAGAAATTATTTTACAAACTTTAAGTATAGATCCATGGAAAGATAGTGAGATGTGGATTTCAATCTCATGTTATTGTCATGAATACCCTGATAGACATCTATGCAAAATGTGGAAGAATGCAGAAGGCACGTGAATTTTTTGACAAAATGCATACTGAAGACGCGGTTTCATGGAATGCGATGATTAAAGGCTATGCACAATTTAAGTTTCATGAATTGTGGGAGCGTAGAGAAGGCGCATGAATTGTTTAACAATATGACTGAATGAAATGTTGTCTCATGGAATGCAATGATTGCAGGGTATGTAGAGAATGGGATTGTTAATGAAGCCTTCAATTTTTAAATCAAATGCAATTGGTTGGTATAAAGGCAAACTTAGCAACCTAACATGCATAGACAGTATTGCAGCCTCAAACACTTCTATCAAGGCATCTACAATACACAGGTTGGTAAAACTCTTCCTCATATATAACCTCATAGTGTTTAAAACTAAATAAAGATTCTTTGAGGTTATATATATATATATATATATATATATATATATATATATATATAACCAAATAAAGACACCATGAACAGAATAGACAATGCTATACAAGTTTGACTCCTTATCATTCAACCATAAAAATTTGAATATGAAAAAAAGGGAAAACTTCTATTAATATAAAACTCGATTTACTACTCCACAAATAAGTTTTGCTAAGGATTGACAAAGCCTTTCATCATTTCTTTCTTTTTTTCATAGCTATGATAGGGCTTAATGAACAAACAAACCACATACAGAAATATTGAATCTTTGTTTTCTCCATTTCAGATGCAAAACTCGATTTCCTTGTCCATACCATCTTCTCTTTATGGCACGACCGAGTTAAACTTTATACGCCTCCATGGTATCTCCCTCATGATGGTGATATGAAAAAATAGAAGAGTTATAAGTTTTAACAACTACTCCAATGGTACTCCAATGATAAGTATCTCACAGAATGAGAGCACCCATTTTTATTTGGCAGAATAACTCAATATAGTATAAAATCATGGAATGCTATCACTACAGATTTCCTATCGAATTCCCAGTACTAAAAATTTAAAACCTCTACGTAAAGATTCCTATCCTCAGAATACCAAGCTACATCCCCCTCCCCACTGAAAAACATGAATAGGGTGTAATGTATGAAAGAGGGTGCATGTGATTTTTACTTCTGTGACCCCTATGTGTCTGTAATCCGTGCCTACATCTTTCCACACCTTTTAAAGTACTGATTGCCATCTGTTGTCAAAAATTGAAGATATGAAAGAGCATTCCATATGTCACTATTCATGATCAAGCTCCTCCTTTTTTGCATGATGTGAGGCGTGCTCTTTAAAGACTTCACCTTACACTTCGATCACTCTAAGACACTTGCTATTTTTAAACTCCACAACAACCATGCGCCAACTTAAGTAATATCTTTATCTAGTTTTAACCTCAACTATGAGTGAGGTATTTGTTGGAATAAATGCCCTCAACTCCATTCTTTTCTCACCAAAAAACAAATAAAAAAGGCACAAAAACTAACAGGAAGTTTTCAAAACTTCCTTCAAAACAAAAACTGCTAAGAGCTACGTGAGCCTGATCCTTCTTAGGGTCTAAAAACGAGTTTCTTTCCAAACTAATCAGATTTTAAACAAACAACTTAACACCAAAACAGAGACATTCATCAATCTTAGGGCACATCTCTTCAATCCCAATAAACATTGTTGGAAAATTAATCTTCCGTCAGACTATTAAATGTAGGCAGCCTCCTGTCAGTTTTGGGATCCTCCATTTGACGCCCCTACTCAGTAGTTATTGTTGGCAGAAAATTTATTATGGTAGTTGTTTTTGAATTTGGCTAAGCACCATTTTTTGTTGGGCATGTTTGAGTGAGACAAAAGAGAGGGAAAACAGTTGACTGTATGGAATGAAGAGAGATAGCCTACAACATCAGAAGAAAAGTTAGAGAAAAAAAGACAGAGAGAAGAAAAGCCTGCAGTAGTAGATGTAAGGGGAATGTTCCAACAGAGAACAAGAAGATTGCAGTAGAAGGAAACAATAGAACAACAGAGAATAGAAGAAGAATATATCAGACGGGAGAAGGATTTGTGTAGTAGCATGATCAGGCACAACAGCTCCAGGTTTGGGGCAGAATATTGTTTGAGTGTGAAAAAAATAGAGCATCAGCTCTGGATTGAAGATTGTAAGAAGTTTTTGAATGTATTTTGAAAGGGCATACATAAATATAAGTTCCTGTTTTGCATCTATTCTCTGGTCTCTCTTTTGTGTGTGTGCATCTTGATGTCTATTGTGCTGTAGCATTTGTTTAGACAGCCTTGAATCCTCCCCTACCTTCCAACAAGTGGTATCAAAGCCTTATTTTTCTGGGCAGTTAGAAACTTTTTGTGGGTGTTTTATATAAGCCCTAGTTTGTTTAAGCATTATCAACCTTCTCAAATTTGAGAAGCATGGAAAGTGGGGACAGCAAAGGATGGCAACAACCACCTACATTTGATGGACAAAATTATGATATCTGGGCTAAAAAGATGAAGACAATACTGGTTTCTAATGACCTATGGGAGTTGGTCATCAATAGGTTCACAGACACCACAGACCCAACAGCTTATGTAGCCCTTTCTAATGCTCAAAGAAACCAGTTGAAGGAAACAAGAATGAAGGATGCAAAAGCCCTCAGTCTAATTGAGGCAGCCTTGATAGAGGCTATTTTCCCCCGCATTGTAGCAACAAACTACTCAAAACAGGCATGGGAAATATTACAGAACAACTATAAGGGAACTGACAAGGTGAGATCAGTCAAACTCTAGTTGTTTAGGAGAGATTTTGAGACCCTACAGATGAAGGAGAGTGAGTCTATTTCAGACTTCCACACTAGGGTTTCTACCATGTTAAATCAGCTAAGGATAAATGGAGAAACCATGGATGATCAAAGGATTGTTGAGAAAATCCTAAGGAGTCTACCTTCTAGATTTGACCTTATTGTCATAACTAGTGAAGAGACTAAGGACCTGTCCAAGATGACAGCGGATGAGTTGATGGGTTCTACAAATCCATGAGCAGCGGTTGAATAGATTCACTCCTTCCCTTGAGCAAGCCTTCAAGGCTCAAACCAATGCAAGAGGTAGGCAAAGAAGAAGAAATAGCAGAGGTAGAGGTCAAAGAGGTAGAGGAAGAAGCAACTCTGGAAGAGGAGTTTCAAACAACCAAGAAGAGGCAAGCATCTCACAGCCAAGCTATCAAGAAAAGAAGAACAGTTCTAATCAGAGGTATGACAAAAGCAATGTTCAATGTTATTACTGTCATAAGTTTGGTCATTACGCTAGTGAGTGTAGAAAGAAACAACGTGATCATGGAGGCCAAAATGCTAATGTAGCAAATGAGAACAAGGTTGAAAATGAAAAACAGCCAAATGTATTTATTGTTTGCAACCTTGCTAAGAGGAGTAGTGATGAAGTATGGTATCTAGACAGCGGTTGTAGCAACCACATGAGTGGTAACAAAAACTTCTTTGCCTCCATAGATAGCAGCATTAAAACTGAAATAAAAATGGGAAACAATGAGCAAGTTCCCGTCATGGGAAAAGGTACAGTCAATATTCAGTCCAAGAATGGTGAAAGGAGGGTGATCCAGGATGTTTATTATGCCCCTGGCATAAAACATAACCTATTGAGCATTGGACAAATGGTCCAAAATGGTTATAAAATCCTGATGGAAATTGGAGAGTGCATAATATTTGACAAAGGAGGCAGTAAGAAAGTGATTGCAACAGTGCAGATGACAAGAAACATAATGTTTCCTCTTAGGATACACATAGAGTCTTCGATGCCGTCTCTGGCGCTATCTCTAGTGCAATTCCCAACACTAACTCCGGCGCTCATAGTAGTGGGACAACAATCAGCCTTTAGGACAGTCATCAAAGACCCATCCAAATTGTGGCATTTGAGGTATGGGCACTTAAGTTTTTCTGGTTTGAGTTTATTATCCAAGAAAGACATGGTTAGAGGGCTACCAAACATTGTAGAGCACGATGGAAAATGTGAACCCTGCATTTTAGGAAAGTAGCATAGACAACCCTTTCAATCAAGGTATTCTAGGAGAGCAAAAGCACCATTAGAGTTGGTGCACTCATATTTGTGTGGTTCCATGAAAACCCACACCTTGGTTGGAAATACTTATTTTATGACATTCATAGATGATTATAGTAGAAAAATCTGGGTTTATTTTTTGAAGAACAAATCAGAAGCCTTCAAGAAATTCAAGTGGTTTAAGGCATAAGTTGAAAAGCAAAGCAACCACTATATCAAAGCCCTAAGAATAGATAGAGGGGGAGAGTATATTTCTAAGGAATTTTTGAATTTCTACAGGAATGAAGGCATTGAAAAGCAATTTACAACTAGGTATACTCCACAGCAAAATGGAGTGGCTGAAAAGAAAAATAGAACCATTCAAGAGATGGCAGCAAGCATGCTAAAAGCAAAAGGATTATCACATGATTTTTGGGGTGAGAGTGTAGCAACAACGGTTTACCTATTGAATAGGTATCCTACAAAGGCTGTTCATGATATGATTCCATAAGAGGCGTGGACAAACAACAAATGGAGTATTGAACACCTAAGAATCTTCAGGTGTGTGGCATATGCATTCGTGCCTAAAGAGAAGAGGCATAAATTTGATGATAGAGGTGAGAAATGTATCTTCATAGGCTATAGTGAAGAGTCAAAAGCCTACAAACTGTATAATCCCATCACCAAAAAGGTTGTGATCAGTAGGGATGTTGAGTTCATTGAGAATGAAGCATGGGATGGAACGATGGACAACACCACAGGTATTTCAGTTACAATACCCCTTGAAGATGAAGAAGCTCCGGAGGACAACAACTCTGGAGGAACTACGGAGAGCAGCAGCTCAGGGAGAAACTACTGCAAAGCATTGGAGAACATTAGTTCTAGAGGTGTTCAATAGAGCAGCTCCAGAGGTGTTCAACAAAGCAGCTCCAGAGGTGGACAACAACACAGCAGCTCTGGAGGTCTATAACTTTAGAGATCTGCAGCTCTAGAGTTCAGCAGAGCAGCAACTCCAGAGGTCAGCAGTATAGTAGCTCCAGAGGTCAGAACAACAACAGTTCCAAAGGTAATTCAGACCCTACACTCGCATCATTGATGCCATGGAGGACAAGGACTGTGAAGGAGATTTATGATAGCACAAGGTATGCTGATATGGATGAGAAATTGGATTTTGCATTATTTTCTTGTAGTGATACAATACACTTTGAAGAAGCTATGAAAGAAAAGAAATGGTGTAAGGCCATGGATGATGAGTTGGATGCCATAGAGAGGAATGACACATGGCAGCTAACCTATTTACCCCAAGGTAAACAAGTGATTGGAGTTAAGTGGGTCTATAAGAACAAGTCTACTGCTGAAGGAAAGATTGAAAGACATAAGGCAAGACTAGTTGTCAAAGGGTACAAACAACAACCTGGAAGAGATTATGATGAGACATATGCACTAGTTGCAAGGTTGGAAACAGTTCGGGCAGTCATAGCAATAGTAGCCCAACACAAGTGGAAGGTGTTTCAAATGGATGTAAAGTCAGCCTTCTTAAACAAAGTGCTAAAAGAGGGCGTGTATGTGGAGCAGCCACCTGGCTATGAAGTCCTAGGGCAAAAGGACAAAGTATATAGGCTCTGGAAAGCCCTCTATGGGATGAAACAAGCACTTAGGGCATGGTACAACAGAATAGACTCATATCTAGTGAGTAATGGTTTTAGAAAAAGCAGCAATGAGCCCACTCTTTACATCAAAGGAGCTGAAGGTAATATTTTGATTGTTGTTTTGTATGTAGATGGTTTGATTTTTACTGGCAATAGTGATCTTTTCATTGTTGATTTCAAAGAGGCAATGAAGAATGAGTTTGAGATGATAAACTTAGGTTTGCTAAAGTACTTTCTTGGCATTGTGGTCAAACAAATAGAGCATGGCATAATTATTTCGCAAACTAACTATGCCAAATAGATTGTGAAGAGATTTAAAATGGAGAATAGTAAACCTGCTCCTACACCAACAACTACAAGTCTGAAATTGAGTAAAGAGGACAACAACAAGGAAGTAAACCCAACCCTCTACAAGAGCATGGTTAGAAGCCTCATGTACTTGACAACCACTAGGCCTGATTTGATGTATGCAGTAAGCCTAATTTCTAGGTTCATGGAGAAGCCTAAGGACACACATTGGCAAGTAGGAAAGAGGATCCTAAGGTATGTGAATGGCACAACAAGTTTTGGCATCTTGTATGGCATTTCTAATGAGTTTAAGTTGGCTAGTTTCACGGATAGTGATTGGGCAGGAAATGTAGATGACCGGAAGAGCACATCCAGCTATGTATTTCACATGGGTTCAGGCGTGACATCATGGGCATCCAAGAAGCAGCCCATTGTCTCTCTCTCTCTCTCTCTCTACAGCAAAAGCTGAGCATATTGCAGCAAATGCAGTAGCATGTCAGGCTATTTGGTTGAGAAGGATCCTTGCAGACTTGAATGAGCAGCAAGAAGATGGTACAACCATTCATTGTGACAATGTTTCATCAATAGCCCTGACAAAGAATCCAGTCTTCCATGGATGAAGCAAGCACATTGAGATCCATTATCATTACATAAGGGAGTTCGTAGAATGAGGAGAGATTGTGTTATAATATTGTAGATCCGAGCAGCAGCTCACTGACATTTTTACAAAGGCCTTGCCAAAAGATTCTTTTGAATGCCTAAGAGATAGGCTTGGCATTGTTGATAGCTCCAGAGGTGTGCAACCCCAGAAAGAAGACAGCTCTGGAGGTTTAGCTCCAGAAAGACAACAATAGAGCTCCAGAGGTTCAACCCTAGAAAGCCTGTACAGCTCCAGAGATGCTCCAGAGATGCAAAAACAGAGCTCCAGAGATGTAGACAAAGTGCTCTAGAGATGCAGAAAAGAGCTCCGGAGGTGAACCATAATGATAGAAATAGCTCTGGAGATCTGCTCTGAAAAGGCAAATGCAAAGGTATAACTTCGGAGATCAGTTTCAGAAAGAAAATTGTAAAATGACATCTGACTTCAGATTAAGGGGGAGTGTTGGAAAATTAATCTTCCGTCAGACTATTAAATGCAGCCAGCCTCCCATCAGTTTTAGGATCCTCCATCTGACGCCCCTGCTCAGTAGTTATTGCTGGCAGAAAATTTATTATGATAGTTGTTTTTGAATTTGGCTAAGCACCAATTTTTGTTGGGCATGTTTGAGTGAGACAAAAGAGAAGGAAAATAGTTGACCATATGGAATGAAGAGAGATAGCTTGTAGCAGCAAAAGAAAAGTTAGAGAGAAAAAGATAGAGAGAAGAAAAGCCAACATCAGCAGATGTAAGTGGAATGTTCCAGCAGAGAACAAGAAGATTTCAGCAGAAGGAAACAACAGAACAATAGAGAATAGAAGAAGAATATATCAGAAAAGAGAAGAATTTGTGCAATAGCACGATCAGGCACAGCAGCTCCAGGTTTGGGGCAGAATATTGTTTGAGTGTGAAAAAAATAGAGCAGCAGCTCTGGATTGAAGATTGTAAGAAGTTTTTGAATGTATTTTGAAAGGGCATACATAAATATAAATTCTCTCTTTTGTGTGTGTGCATCTTGTTGTCTATTGTGTTGTACCATTTGTTTAGACAACCTTGAATCCTCCCCTACCTTCCAACAAACATATACTTGCTTCACTGCATAAAAATACATGGCCTAATAATAAATAACCAAAATCAATTTTCAAGACCTGAGCCATAGCCATCAAATTCATTTCAACTGAGTTAGTTTAGCATGTGAAAAGAGGTATAGAGCTCCATGATAACACATGGTTGATAAAACTATGAATAACAGTGAACAAAAGCAATTACACCATAACCGTAATCAAAGACAATGATATTATAAAGTGCAAGGAACCTAAATCAATCACATTCTGCCACATAAAACGAAACCCCCAATGTTGCGATTTCAGTAATTAGTGCTAAAATTTCACATCACCCCACAAAATAAAAGGGGCTTATAGGCGTACTAAAAACACAAACTAGAAAGGAAATGCTTGAGAAAACTAGGTAATGCAAGCAATAACAAAGTATTCAACGAGCAACATCTTCTGCATCCATGGCGTCCAACTCTTTGTCAAGCTCTATGCGAGCCTTTACAAGAGCATCCTAGAACTCGTTGGCATCAGGATCCCATGGCTTTACTCCATGCATTAACAGATCATGAAACTTGCTCACAGGTCTTTCTCTGGGAGGTTCTTTCCTCAGGGCCCTTCCCTTGCCCTTGCTTTTATCGGGTTCTATTATTTGAAGAAGAAATGATTACTGACTTAACACCTACTGTATTCTGCATGCAAATAACATAGTAAGGAGACATATAATAACCTAAAAAAATCTTCATACACAGATGAAAAGCCAAGAAAATTTACCAAAACCCAAGAAACAAAGCCAAAGCTGAAAGATGTGATGTTGAAGCCGGAACAAGGGGTTATATATAATTTTGAAAAAGCAAATAGAAAATGTAACGACAAAGGAAATAAATGAAACACCATGAATTCTAAAGTAACCGCCAAGAGAAATATTTTTTTTAGGTGGGTATTTGCAAAATCAGTCATGGTAATTAAAACCACAAAGATTCTGGCCTATTTTTAGGGAAGGACTACCAAAAAAATTATTTTTTATTAGAGAAGGACTACCAAAAAAAATATTTTTTATTAGGACTACCGATTTTTTTTGGCAATTACAAAATGTGTGCACATATAGAATGGCCTATTGGCCAAATTAGAAATAGTTGTATTGGCGTAGAGACTTTCTTTCTTAGATCCACATTATTTTGAAGAAATTGCTACAAAGCATGGAGAGGTCTTCCATCTAAAACATGATGTTAGAGTGAGTATTAGAATGATAACTTCTAGAGGATAAATTAGACTATAAAAGGTAGATAAATATCTTAGGTTCTATAAATGTTTAAGTACGGTTTATTAATGCATTTCAATAATTATATTGTTGGAAACATTGACATCAGGAATGGCAACTTTCTAAGTGGTCAATTAAAGGTGGCAGGGAGATGCTTAAAGATAGAGTGTCAAGAGTGTTTAGCAAAGGGACATAACCAAAATGTGTGCTTAGTGTGTTTCATCTTCTTTTAAAAGGGGCATAGGATGGTGTGACGTTTAAAGAAGCATTATCGTTCACCTATGGGGAGTTTGGAATAGAGGAATTTCTAAGTGAGAATTTGGGCTTGAGAATCAACTTTGATTTCCAAATGGTTGAGTTGAGTTTGATCCATCTAGGGTTGGGGAAGGAGCATTTCCATTTAGCATTTAGTTGATCATCATACTAATTAGCATTTCCACTTAGCATTAGAAATTTGTAGATAAATTTGTAGATATATTGTAGATAAATTAGTTTATTTCTAGTATGCCAACACCGATCTTTGAGAAAATTGCAAGCACAAAAGGTGGACAACTTGAGTTTCAAGGAGGGAGGCACAAGGGATTGAATAAGGGAGATTACACATTTATCAATAGATGAGTGGTGAATTCCACTTGAAGTTGCCTAGAATGTTTCCTAATGAGCATAGGGAGGTCCCACAAATCTTTGAATAGTTGAGTTTCTTTTTTGAAAAGCATTTTGCCCCAACATCTTCGATGAGATCATGGGGCTAATTGTCAATTTAGATCAATCAATTCCACCAGATGGAAGAGGTTAAGAATCAATAAGTAAAGGAAACCTTGCAGAATATGTTGTTAGGAAGAGGTTGAAGTAGCTACATAAAAAGTTGTAAAAATAAAATATCTTTGTTCAACAACTAAGAAGCTTGTTTTTAGAAGACTTGAGAGAAGTTGTTGATGAAAATAGAAAATCATTTGTCTATTTGATTTTGTCTATTGGAAGAGATAAGGATGGGGTTTGGCACCCACATAGTCTATTTGAATGTTGAGAAAGCCATTGCAAACATAGTGATGTTACTATAACTGTGAGGACGTCTTATTAGAGATAAGGATAGAAAAATATTGAAATTTAATTTGAAATAGAGAGGATAGAACTTAGCAATCAATGAAGGGAATAGGTTGAACAAACATACTAAATGAGTCCTAAAACTTGCTATGAACGTGGTCACTAGTTAAGATGAGTGCAATACAAAGTAGAAATTGTAAAGTAGGCAATTTCTAACTTGACATTTGGCCCCGACTTTAGTAGGCTCATGTCATTAGGTGATATAACTATGCTCAAGTACAAAAAGTAAATTGTAGAAATTAAAATAGCTAAATATCAAGGATACATAAAAGGATACACAACAACACTGTATTCTCCATGGTCTATATGCCAGTGAATACTCATCAAACACCTACATACAAGAGGCTAGTTAATGTCCAATATAGAGTATTCAAAAATTGTAACTAAAAACTAGATAATATAAGAATTAGATAGAGAAAATATTGTAACCATTACTAAAGTTATGTAACAAGAAAATAGATACAATTAGAACTATTACTACACAAACAAGGGGATTAGGCCAAGCCAAGTAAAATGAACAAATATTCCTAGTATACTCTATGCTATGAATCATGAAAAGTTGGTGCAAGGATCAAAGTACCAAACATGGCTCAAGGACCAATAACGATAAAAATGGGTCAAGGACCATATATGGTTTGGGGACCAAGTAATTGAAATGATAGGAAGCTTGTCCAAGTAGAACAACTTATACTAGTATTAGATAGGGTACTAAATTAGAGATAAATATTGTATGGCCCCTTAAAATTGTATGGAAAGAAGAGATGAACAATATTAGGAGTGAGAAAGAGATAGAAAGGAAAATTAGGATAAAGAAAGAAAAGATTGGAGAAAAAATGACTTTTCCCCTAGAAAGGAAACTAAGTAGATGCCCCTAAGATGGAAAAGAGGTGTATAGTAAGAGAAAGGAGAAAAATTGAATTGTAATATTAAAAATGTGAGGAAAGAAGAAAGAAGGAAAGATTAATATTGAGAGATAGGTGGTAGGGGAAATGAACATGCATGAGAGATAGATTCAAAAGAAGCCAACTATTGAAATAGTTTATAAGGAAGAATAATTGGGGAAAAAGGAGCTACGGTGTGAAAGATGTACTATGATTTTCATGAAAGGGTCAGAAGAGCAAATATAAAATTTCATAGAAATTTAAAAATCCAATTTAGAAAACCTATATATAGGAGTTTACTTTTGAAATTTACAATTTCATTTTCATCATAGTAATTTCAAAAACTAGACTAAGAAAGTGATGTTTGAATGAAAATGCCTTTTGTGGGCTTTAGACTAGACTAACTATGGGAGCATATAGCATTGAGGCATCTTATTTAAGAGGTAGGTACCACAAACTCATTGCAGCCATTTTTAAGTGTTTTTAGATTATTTTAAAGGATCAATCATTATCACATCCAATGGATTGCAATCATGTTTAGATGTATGTGGTCATGTCTAGGGTTTTGTGGCCACATCCTAGAAATTGTGGTCACGTCCCAAGGATCATAGTCACATCTAAGAAAAAAAGGATGGAGAATTTTGCATGTATAAGATTGATGGGTAGATTATACATGTATGTTTTCATATTATACGTCTGAGGAAGAAATTGATAGAAATTATATTTCTTGTGATGAAGATGGCTGTTGAGTTGACAAAGAGGCCACATAATGTGGTCTTAAGGACTCTTCAAGGATTTGATTTGAGAGTTGTAGAGAGGGATTTATTGAGAGGAGTAGGGTTGTACTACATATGGAGATTGTTGTACATGTTATACAATGTCTACATGTTTATGGTCTTGGTGGAGAGATGAGATCTAGTCACCTTAGTTTTTAGATTGCTTATAAAGGATATGATTATCAAACTAGACGACATGTGGAAAATCATATATATGTGAGTGAGGGGAGTACAAGTAGAGGCATGAGAGAAATGTAGTGCCTGGGATAAATAACACAACTAGTGCTACCACTTGGGCTATCAACTGTAGAGCTAGTTTGGCCACATTCCTCCAAGGTAGATATTAGATGCACCAATCATCATACCTCAAATACATTGCATTGCATCTTAGTAGTAATAGTGGTAGTAGTTGTGATGATAGATGGATAGGGAAGCACCTTTCATGGAGAACTAATTTATTGTATAGAAAAAAAATGAGGGTTAGAGGACAATGTACATGTCAATGCATCTCTACCATGAATTGCAAATATTTGTTTGGGGTGAGGGCCACAAATTGATGACTTATATACTCTTATAGGTGTGGAAATTTGAGAATATCAAGGTCACTCAACCAGTAGATCTCTTCTCAAGGATAGAGGAAGAGATGCCATGAGCACATTCATGGGGCATAGGCCAAGGATTATGGTAGACAACTCTAGATGCCCTTGGTCTTCCAATGAGATTAACTCTACACATCATATATTCCTCTCTCAAATATCAATAATTATGGGTCTTTCTCACACTTGCAACAAATTCACTAAAGCCTCACAAGTCACAAACTAGTAAGTAAAGCCTTGCTTTGATACCAATTGATGCAGTCTAGGTAGGAGGGTCAAATGAACAACCACCTAAACTTAGTAGCGTTACAAACTTACAATAATACTCATATACTAGATGGAAACAACACGAATGTTACTTGCAAAATTATTAAAATATACCTTCAAAGGCTTAACAACATGCTAAAAAGAGCCTAATCTATTACATCGTATAAAGATTTGGCATATGAATATTCTACACCTAACATGGATTATATCTTTTCAATCTAGTTCTTCTCTACTTTTTCCCTATTTTCCCTATCTTCCTTTCCTCTAAATAGTCTACCTTCTCCCGTCTCCCTTCTCACACCCACCCTACAATTTTTGTTCTTTCTTTCTTGGCTAAACATTCTAATCCCCATAGTTTAGGGCACAATTTTTGTCCAAGAATAGCCTACTCACATTTCTACACACATCTTGTGCTTTTGTAGAGGTTTTTTGGTTGACCTTATTGGCCCTAAATGCCACATGGTTGATTGGAAGAATATTCCAATCATGAAACTCTATTTAGTTTATTTCCAAATGATTTTAACTTCTTGGTGGGCCATTTTTAATCAAGACTTGTTTGTGTTTGTAACTCCTAATAGTTTGTTTCAAATAAATCTTGTTGGAGCTTTATACTTACCAAGTGTTTGATGAAATGCCTCCAAGAAGAAAGTAACCCAAAAAAACATATGACCCATAATGACAAGATGGAAGCATAAACTTAAACCAATCTAGACAAAAGATAGAGCCTGGTGTCCTTTGTGTCAACATCATCATGTTTTGTCTTTGTTGACTATCATTTTTCATTTTTTCTATTGAAGTCATCCCAGTTGCTACTGAAATCAAAATGCTATTAAAGTGAAACAAGTTGTTTCCAAATTGAGACATTCTACTTCCAATGTGAACATGTTACTACCAAAGTAAACATACTATTTTTGAAGTGAAACAAGCTATTTATGAAGGTGAAACTATGTTTAATAATACTATTGAAGTCAATTGCAATGATCCTTTGATCTCTTTGACTCATCCATTCATGTAATTTCTTCAAAAACTATGTAACGAATGCCCTCAAATAAGCTATAAATACAATTAATACTTAGAAATGAGAAGAACTTGTTTGATAGAATCTAACAGTTTCCATCACAAAGGCTTAAATCATTTTAAAAAAAGTACCTATCCATTATGTTTCACAATCAAAGAGAAAAGAATGTTAATCCTTCAAACCAAGAAATTCTTAACATAGATAGGAAAGGCTATACATTTATTAACTCTCATAGAACAACATTATACATATTTGAAATTGATACAGAGTATACAAACAATGATTAGGACTATTGTCCTATAAATCAATATACCAAAGATAATCAAATACACAAAGTTCTAACTTTCAATTCATTACAAAATAGTAGACTAACAATCTTAATCATCTCATTTGAGTGCAAGAAATATGGTTTCAATCAAGTTGTATGGAGGGAGAGCATCATCTGAGTGTTATACCTCCAACCATAGACTAGACAGTCCCCTGCTCATCTTCCTATTGGAGGTGGCCCAACCCTTCAACGAGGGTGGAAAATAATGACATCTACAAACAAACCATAACCAAATCCGAGAACCAAGTGTAAATATGTACACACCCATCACATGTAGTCCTTAGATACCCTCTAGCTAACATGACTTTTGACTAACATGCACTCTATGAGTACAGTGAACTGATAATGCATATAACTATAAAATCACTTTGGCTAAAGTGTTTATTCAAAATCACATAGAGATGTGAGTCATATATTCACAACACCACTATCTCTTGCTTTACTCACCAAAATGACTATGAAATAATAGTGGAATCACAAAGTATAAATCAACACACAAGGTTTCTAGATTATCATAACATTACCACACCCTTGACATACCTTGCCCCTGAGTTGGTCTCATCTATTTCAATAAATAAAAAAAACTGTCTATCTGTTGTGTAGATAGATAAATTCATACAATATGTCTATATAATGCACATACAGTCTTATATAAGACTATCTTCATTGTTCGGACTACACACTAAATTTAGGGAACAATCAAATACCAGGTTGTTTCATATTTATTGTCTAGATATATATAGTATATAACAATCATATGAAAGGTTGATATTGTCTAGTTTCATAAGAAATCAAGACATATAGTCATAATAAAGCTATTTATAAACTATCCACACAAGATTATGTAAAGATAATATTGTCATTCCAAGTACAATTTATCAAGTACCCTCCATATATAGCCATAAGTATGAATGATGTGGTTAATTTTTAACCTATTATACTCATCTTTAAATTCAGTAGTCAATAATAGATCCATATCACTATGCACAATCAAGATTAAACTAATATTGAGCTATAGACTTTGTCCTAGCCATATAAATAGTTTACCATAGCGGCTTTAAAGTTATATACTTAGCCTTGAGTAGATATGGTTGTAATGTGAAAGCCTTAATAGTAGAACCATAGATATATAAATAACTTTGTATTATATATGTAAAATACATTAGACACATATGAACATGACTGATTCAAGAATCGAAGCCACCAGAACAACTCTTAATGCACATGGCCTATACAACATTTTAGTGAGCATTTTAATATAGACTTTTAAGATTGTGATGTTAGAAATGAAGGTAAACAACTATCAATGAAAATTTGATTACAATAACGGAACAAAAGATCAAACACATACAGTTTACGTGGAGAAATCCTTTCAGAAAAAAACTCACAAGAAGAGATGCACTAGTCTATATTAACTTCAATAGAGTTTACAATACAACACTATCAATCTCCTCTTCAGTCTTCAATCCAATATCGCCTATTTTTCCAGTCTCAAGTTTCTACTCTACTCATTTATAACCCTAATACAATATACTCATAAAGGGGTTGCCTTCTAGGGTAAGAAAAGATAACATAATCTCTACCATTAGATCTATGACCTAATGATGAACGGTCTAGATTTACAATGAAAAAAGTATATATAAAATGTGGCTTTCGGGGGTGATGTCGCCAAACCACCGCTGAGGCACATAGCCCTTGAACCCCCCACCGGGGGGATGGTCCCTTGGACCCCACAGGGGGTACCCTCCCAACACCCCTCGGAATGGAATGTGCTCCATAACCAACATCTGTCAAGTACTGGGATCAAACATGCGACTGAAACAAGATCACTACTTGGTGAAACCTATCACCCCTTATGGGTGATTTACAAACAATAATAGGAATAATAAATTACATTGGATTTACAAAGTTGATGGCACCTTAATCCTAACATGTGAAACCCTAGCAATTTTGTATTTTTACATACATATATATAACTTACTATAAGAGTCACACAATAGACTCAAGGATGCACAGGATCACCTGCAACCAAAACAACCTTTCACAACAAGAGAGAAGCAACATAAATGCTATATTGCTAAAGAATGATAATGATTCATACATAAGATTCACAAGATCTATAATGTATCACACACATAATGTACAATGAGAGCCCTTGCTTATATAGGCAAGGTTGAGACCTAGGACAACATGTGATCATGACAAGTTTTTTAATCCTATGACATGATACACAAATATTAAATGCCCTAAGTAAACTTAACTAGACAAGTGTGAATAGGACCTAATGTGGAACCAATTAGGTAAAACACCCCGTTCACACTAACACCCCCCTTAAGTGCAACTTAGGAGGAAGTAAACAAATGAAAAGACGGGTCTTGGCTACAATTGGCTACAAGGCCATGTTAGGTACCCATGTACAAAAGATCTCTCACAAATGAAGTAAAGGAAAGACATGTAGGAAAAAACCCCTCTCCAAAAGAGAGAAAACATGCAAACAAACATGTACAAGTGATGGAAGAAGGACTCAACAAGACCCCCCAAGGACTACATCCATTATGAATATACAACCAATAACCCTCATAAAAGGGAAATAATGAGGCTATGTATCCACCCCACAAAGAAGTAGCCCATGTGCCAATGGTGGATACTCCAAGATAAAAAATTATCCACTGCATGCAAATAATTTCTCCCCTTGGGAAGAAACAAATCCATTAGTGTATGTAGAAGAAACTCCAACTCCAAGACAAGAGATGAGGGAAGAAGCCCCATGAAAGATGATGTCACTAATAACTACTCAAGTGTCCACATGTCACAATCAATAGATGCCACAAAATTAGGAGCACAAATCCTAATCAAAGAGTGTGACAATCCAAGACAAGGTGAAAACTTATGATCCAAAGATGAAGATGGTGAGATAACAATTATGCCATAACTATCATCAAAGAGGAAATGGATATCCTCAAGTGTGTCCTCCAAAATCACAAAACAAATCTACAATACTTATCAAAAGATCATCCCACAAAGCTGAAATTGAAAGACAAGATGGTTCTTGTTGAAAATTGAATCAATGGAAGATGAGACAACATAGAACTCTAAAGAAGAAGGAACAAGGGAAGTCTCAAGCAATGAATCCACCCTAGGAATTAATGAAGGTGAAGGATCAACAAGTGTCTCTGTAGTAGGAGAAGGAGAAGATGTCTCATTATCCTCATCATCTAAATGTGCAAAGTTTTCCAAAGAAGCAAAATCTTTATTTGTATCATAGTTATATGGTATATTGTCTGAATCAAGAGGTACAAGGAAATCTAAAACAAGATCATCTAGGAATGGCTAAATATCAGGATCTCCATATATCTCCCAAATTTTAGTCCACATGACACGAGGACACTCAATGTGTGTGATTGAACACATAATGTCAAAATCAACATTGCAACCAATCACTCCTAGAACATGATTGTTTTTGGAATTCCAAACAATCTTCTTCCAAAATGTACCTAGTTGAGGAACATGCCAATATAGAAGTGGCAAAGATGAAGCCAACGCAAATGCTTCAAAATGGTATCTCTCGATTGCTTATAGTTCCCCTTTTTCAAGATAATTAGAGAAGGATGAAATGAAAAACCCATAATGAAGTAAGATAGATCTCCAAATTACAAAGACATGAAACTCTTAACTAAAATTATGAATCTCCCCAATATATGAATATTGAAACTAAAGCCCCTAAGAAAAAATAACCACCAATTTGAATAACCTTCAGTTTGGCAAGGAACTCTCATTTTAGCTCTTGGAGTAGCAAGCTGGCCTGAAAACATCTGTCATTAAAATATTTCAATCCAGAGCTCATATTTGAAATCTTTTTGGCAAAAGGTTTGAATATGCATAAACTCCTAGTTCTGATTTTGTGGTGATCGAACAAGATTTGAGCCCAAATTTAATATTTCAACACTTGGCAGCGGGTGTGTTGAACATGGTCAAAATGGTGTGATTATTCAATTATGAAGAATTGATGAGTCTTGATAATTCATCAGGAGTCTCCAGTTCTAGTTTTAAGTCCGTTAGGCAAGTTTTGTGGCCGTGGCAAAAATTCTTTTAAACTACCTATGGGCTGGTCCTGTTGCAAAAAGATTCCCAAATTTTTTACGATTAATTAGTTCTGATGAATGCACAATGTTCTCCAACATTTATTATCGCTCCTCACAAATTTTTATGGCCTCTGGACATCATCCCAGCTTATGGCACAATTTCTGTCTTTACGCAACAATCATTTAATTGCCAACATTTAAAGTAAAGGTTAAAAATTAAAGCTAAGTCACTATTGTTTTAATATGGACTTAATATTTTAATTCCTTATTTTAAAGCAATATATTTCAATGCAGAAAATATTGTGGAGGAGGTTTGAAATGATTTTTTCTTGTGCATTGTGAAAGCCACAATGATGGACTGCCAGTGAATAATTTTTGAAGAGTGAGAAGTTAAAAAGGCAAGTGTTAATAAAACTTCCTTCACTCTTTCCTAGTGCATTAGCGCAAGCTCTAAAAGTCATCCAAATTACAAAGTTGCACTGTAGTATTTGTGTGCGATGGACCATTGGCCCAAAGTTAAAAATAAAAAATAAAACTCCAAGGTTCCCATCGCTCTAGCGTAGGTTTTAAAAAGTTGCTCATGTCCAAAGCTGCACGGGGGAAGTTGGAGGGCGCTACAATAGTTTCCTGCCACATGGAGAGGGTTCCTGGGGATGTTTTAATAGTGATTGGTATTGAAAAATATCTATTTCATGCCCAAAACCGCCCCTGCATTGTTAAAAATGCTCAACCATGGCTCTAAAATGCCCTTGCAACAATTAAAATGCCTCCAACATGTTTTAAACGACACAACATTGTTTAAAAACTCATGGCAATGATTTTTTCAATCCATGAATGATTTTAAATGGTTAAAAAATGCTCAGACAAACTCAAAAACACCCTACAAAATTGTAAATTGCACCGACAATGCTTAGAGTTCCCTACACAAAGGAAAATGATTGGCAGATGTAAAAAACACCTAGCAAAGGAGGACACCGTGCCAAGGTTGAACACCAAGTCTAAGAATCAAATGGTGATGAAATTGTTGTATAAAGTAGGGACGATGTTGATGAAAGACTAGAACCCATTCAATAGTGAAACATATGTATGCTTCAGTGATTAGAGTGCAGTGCGTGGAGCCTAAATGACTACCGTACGGAGCTTTCAACCTCTAGATGCGTATATTTTTTAAATATATTTGAATAGAAATGGAACAAATGCAAATATGGGTAAAGTGTGAAGAGAATTAGAGGTCTGCAAAATGTTTGATAAAATGCTTCTGATTAAATTATTTACAATGCATTCTTTATGCTAGGCCTATGATAAACCTATGATTTATTTATGTTTGAAGTATTTGGTAAAAATGTTATGCATCTTTATATTGCAATTGGATTTAAATCCTTGGTAAGGTTACAAGCAAAGCATGGTGAATGACTACTGACAAAGTGTTTGACAAAATGTTTAATCATTTGCAGAGGAAAATAGAGTTTTGAGCGATAAAATTACTTGATAAATTTGAGTTTTTACTTCCCAGTGATAGGATAGAGGCTTGGGGGTTGATTTTTTCACTTACCAAGTGAAAATGCAGATGGGAAAACATTTTTACCACAGGGGTAAAAAAGTTGAGCGTGAATATGAAATTCGGGGACAATACTTTTTAGTTGCCAGAAAGAGACAAGCAAAAGGGAAGAAGTTTAAAGATCCTATGGCATATTCCTTTATGCCCATGCAGTTGTAAATCAGAGGTCTAGCTTGTGAGATGTGTCACCTTCTATCTTCCATCTTCCTTCTTCTTATTCTTCTTCTTCTCATAGATTATATTTTCAGGGTCATTGTAAGGGTTGATTCCTGAACATATTTTTAGGCAATATCTAGGATATTGGAATCAATCTGGGTTTTCTTTCAAGTTGTAATGTATTGAATGTCTGGTTTATGTATGCACAATTCTAATTGTGACAATATTCTGTAATGACTGCAAATCTTTCAATAAATCAATATAAGACCATACTTCTATTGTCATTTTTATATTATGTCTCCATGACTAATTGAATGTTTCAGAGAATTCAAGGAGTCCCTGGGTTTACATTTGCTATTCTCTATGTCAGGGCTTTTTTAGTTTGTATTCAAAAAATACATTAATAGTGTTATGCTTAGGAAATTGACTATGCACACTTTCATGGCTAATCATTTGGGATATTCAAGCTTGGTTGTGGATAACTAAGAATGGGTATAATTTTGTGAGTAAGAGGGCAATTGAGGGTTTGATGTTTCTGTAAGGTAGAAACCTGATAAATCATGCCCAATTGAATATTATGGTTTCTTTGTCATTGTTGGTTTTATTGAAATATGACTCTATAGGATTAGGCACCAGTCTTACGGTTGAAGATAGCCTTGCACATTTTAAATTAAAAATAATCTTAGTTGTGTCCATAAATTATTTGTAATTTATTTCTACCCTACCCTTATGCACAAAGTCCAATATCATAAATCTTGTCAAATCCACATGTGAAATCATTGTTGATATAAATCTTTCATAGGACTTGCGTGCATTTGTCTTTATCCAGATTTAATTGTGTTATGAGAAGCAATAAATGAATAAATCTATAGGGATTATTAACTAGTTTTACCATATAAGCAAAACACCATTTGGTCTAATTGCCTTAATTAGATATCTTCCCGGTTGTCTATTTATTTTCTTCAAATTTCAAAGATCTTTGGGAACACCTTCCCAAGCTTGGCAAGGCTCAAAGTGCAGAGGAGGTTTATTCGCCCTCCTAGTCGTTGGCTTTTCTCACCCTTGATTTAACCATAGGTTTCTTCCCTCTATCTAGATTAATTTGGTACATTTGTCTAGATATTATGTAAAATACCTTAGAATTGAGGGAGTGCAAGAAAAAGAACCAACATCCCCAATACATCAATACTAAAACTGAAGCCCCCAAGCAAAAATAACCACCAATTTGAATATTTTTCTAAGAAATGGGCTAAAGTATGTAAACTGACCTCAAACCAAAATTTTGATAGCTAAAGTAGAATCTAGAAAAATGACATGGATGGTTATGTAGTGCTTATAAATACCTTTTCAATGCCTATAAGAAATCCAAAATTAGATATCATGGGTGTAAGATATGGCTTGACAAAGAAAATATGTCAATACGAGCTTCAAATAGTAAAATCAGGCACCTGCAATAAATCAATCAAAAAGACCTATGTCACTACGAAGTGTTCAAAACTATCTTTCCAACGCTTATTCATTTGTAAAAATTTGATATCATGGAGAAAAGTTATGGCTCCTGGAAAAATTACCCTATTAGGGCATAAAAAAGCACTAGGGGCCCTGCTTGGGTAGCCTGCTGACGGTGCCACTAGTGCTGGTGGAGTGGCGGTGGTACTGTGTTGGTGGCGAGTGACGGTATGAGAGGCGCTCGAGTGGTGAAAACTGATGGAGGAGGCTTGGGTGGTGGCATGGGTTAAGCACCCCCTATTGGGTGTGCCTACGAGCCAAGGCTGATATGACCACCTACCTAGTTTGAAAAACTACCGCTATGCAAATATAAACCATCGGTCAAAACCTTTAACTATAGGAAAATAAAACTATGACTGGTCAAAAAAATAAACCGCTAGACAATAAAACTTTGCAACAATGATGACATCACCATGTCTAACATAGGATTGTAACCTCATTCTAGCTGATGTAGGTGATGTACCTTCATGGTGTAGACTGTACCCTACAAATAATAAAAATCACTAACCATACAAAGATTACATAGGTGTGACGTAGGATAATATTCTTGGAATCTATGAAATTCTACGGACTGTACTCGCTATTTTATGATGAATATAATGGACGTACAGTATGAAACTGTATGACTGTATGAATTCTCTATAGATTGTACAAATTCGTCGACGGTGAAAATTTTGTAAACCCCTAAAAATGACAATTTTTTTTGGCTCTGATATATGAAGTGTTCTATATCTAAATTCATCTCTTGGGCCTTCTGGACTCAATGGGGAGGTTCATTTTACACTAGGATGCACCATATGAAAATTCTTGGTGAAAACTCTCCAAACAAGGGAAGGTAGTTACAAATCTGAAGATCTAATACCATGTAAGAGTCACACAACAGACTCAAAGATGCTCAAGATCACTTGCAACCAAAACAACCATCCACAACAAGAGAGAAGCAACATAAATGCTATATTTCCTAAGAATAATAATGATGCATACAAGAGACAAGATACACAAGATTCAAAAGATCTACACTATATCACACATAATGTACAATGAGAGCCCTTGCTTATATAGGTAAGGTCGAGACCTAGGATAACATGTGATCATGACAAGTGTCTTAATCCTATGACATGATACACATGTTGCAAGCATGTGCAGTCGGTGTTGTCATTGATACCAACAAGCTTGTGTTGTCATTGGTGTCAACTATAAAAGAAAAGATGTTACAAAGCAGTGGTGAGCAGGTACAAGTATGCGAATGAGAGAGAGAAATGTGTAGCCCTTTTCCATTGATGTCAAAGGGGGAGAGAGAGCAATGTGAAAAAGGAAAAAGTCAGTTGTCAAAGAAGAGAGCAGTAAGCTGAGGGGGAGAAAGAGAAAGGAAAAGAGTTGGTAAAAAGCATAGTATTGAGGATGATGTTCTGATGATGGTTTTTCACATTATGTGTTGCCATCAATGACAAAGGGGGAGATTGTTGCAAGTATATGTAGACGGTGTTGTCATTGATGTCAACAAGCTTGTGTTGTCATTAGTGTCAAATGTATGAGTAAGAGATGTTACAAGAGTATGAGCAGTTGGTATCGAGTGGATGCTATCTCTGATGATGAGGAAGTGCTGAAGATGGTGATAATATGTTTCTGGTGCTTGGTTTCCAAGTGCTTTTGAGAAAATTTGAATAAAATAACTAAACAGTGTGTGGCAGTGGTATTTTGTATTGCAGAGTAGTGTTCTGGTTTTTCTCTGCATTTCTTTTATATTGAAGATCTGTTTGTGTGGTTTGGATATGTTGTTTAGAGGTGTTTAGAGATGCTACATTAAATTTGGCATGCTAGATCAATGTGTAGAGGAAGATGTGTTCACCAGTGTATGAACTGTGTTGTGCAGAGGTGTTTGGGAGAAATGTCTTTGCTCCGCATTTCTCCACAAAATGGTTTCAGGTCTTGCAGTTTTGGAAGCATGCTTATAAGGTTAATATCTATCTTTAGTTGAAGATGTTCATGGTTTGGTGCTCTGGAAGCTAATTTCTTGAGTTACATTGCTTAACAGAGGTATTTGAGCTATTAGGTAAATAGGATAAGTTTGTTCGGCAGGTGAAAGCTGTTGTGGAGGAACTTGTTGGATTTCAAGATATTTGTGGGATATTCTAGTTTGTGCTCAAGAATGGTGTGTGGTCCGCAAGTCATCTTTGGGTTTGAGGAAGCGTGTACATAATTGTTTAGGGTGTTAACACTGGTTTGGCCAACCTTGGGTGTTTACACTAATTTCGGAGTTGCTTTGATGATTGTGGAAGCGTGGTGTAACATGTATGAGTGGATTTAGGTCCAAGCTAAGGTGTTTTGTGGTCCGCCTTCATTCCTTTCCACCGTGGGGATGTTTTGGTGTCAACCTAATTTGAATTTTCATGATTAAGGTGCCTTGCCAACATTGGAGAATGTTCTTAAGATTGAAGATGGTATAAATAAGTGTCAAGTTGTTGAAGGATGATAATATAGATGAGTATGATAGATGTGATGCGAATTACAAAGTTATAGAGTGCAAATTTGTGGAGCGTAGTGCAAACTTTCATGTGTTATATTACTGGATGTAGTGAGTAGAAGGTGTATACAATTCCTTAGTGAGACTGCGGAGGTGATGATGGCATGGTGGTGGACTTCTCTATTGCATTGAGATAGTTTTCTCCTTGTAACAATCTTCTCTATCTTCTTCTCTATTATGGCAATGAGCCTTTCTTTCTTTTGGGTAGTGAGCCATCCAGCAGTGAGCCTATTGATTTTCAGTGTTGATATTACTTTATATTGTGAGCTAATCCTCACAGTGGTTTTTCCCTTCTTGGGTTTTCCACGTAAATCTAGTGTTATCTTGTGTTTGATGTTGATTTGATTCAGTTTATGTTATTTGCTTTCATGCTTAATCATCATAATAGTTTAAGGGCTAATTGAATTGATGTGGATCTAAATGTGTTTGAGGGTTTTGGAATTATAAGTTACAACTGATTCACCCCCCCTCTCAGTTGTCTTGTGCATTCAACAACACAACTATTAAATGCCCTAAGTAAACTTAACTAGACAAGTGTGAATAGGAACTAATGTGGAACCAATTATGTAAAACACCTTGTTCACACCAACACTTACTTCAAACTCTACACACAGGGTACTTAAACATTTCAACAAACATTTTGCATACAAACCCTATTCTTTATACATTCCAACTTCCTCCCTTTTCCCTTATATTCATGTTAATGCTCGTGTCTCTAAAATAATTTAGCTCCAAAGACTAATACAAAAGTCTCTATGTATAGAATACACACCCAACATAAAAAGAAATGTAATCAAACAATCCATATCGTGTTACAATACATACCCCAAATGCCACAACTGAATATATATGCAATTATATTTCTATATATATGTATGCATGTATACACATATATATATCTCCCTCTCTCTCTCTCTCTACACACACACACACACACACACACACACACACACACACACACACATATATATATATATATATATATATATATATATATATATATATCATAAAAACAACATTATCCTTTTGTATATGGTATAAATAAAGTCTTAGACATACATAATATATGCACAACTAAAAGATGTTGTTTATGCACATTCCACGCGTGCCATATATCAAAACAAATCACAAAATCATACGATAATAATGACAATAGATATACCAACAATAAATATTCAACATCACATCACGTACCCGATAATGATAGCTCCAAAAATCTTTGCAACAGTTGCCAAGGTATCACCCACATTCCAACCACAACCTATCATAGTAGTCTCCAATCAAATGCTTCCAAACACTCTTTTCCAAAATAATGATGCCTCTCTACCATCCAAATACCACACCAAAAATACGTAATGCCCTCCAAAATTTCCCCTCATTTCATTATCAACATAAAATCGTCATTTTGGCACATTCCATGGCCTCATGGGCTCGTTGGAAGAGAAAAATCCTATAGAATCTCCAATTGAACTTAAAAACTAGAACATGTCAAAATTCCTAAAAAAATAGTCCATGGGTTGGCCTCAACAACTCCATGACCCCCTTGAATTTCTCAGACCCCCATTGAAGTTTTCTAAAGTTTAGTTAACGTAAAAACCCTAGGTTTTTAGGAATAAAGTCATATAAAATCCAATAAGAAAATATTTATACCACACCACATTTTCAAATTAAAACTAAACTTTTAATCTTCTTAAACCTTACAAAATTTTAAAAATGCAAAATGTTGAAACAACTCAATGCATCTCACAAAAACAACTTAAGAGACATCAACTTTCCACAGTCCATAATAGTAAATCTAATTTCTTCTGGATTAACTGTGTGATAATTTTTACATCAACATTTCGGATCATACTCCATGATCCATCCTCTCTTGAGCCAACTAAATAGAGGATGTGGGATATGGTGTACGGAAGTCGAGGGACAGGAAAAAAGATAAAGTAAAAAACAAAAGAAATAACAAAGCAAGGAAAAAAAAGAAGAAAACAACTAGAAATTAATACAGAAAGCCAAAATTAAGAAGGAAATCAAACAATTGAAAATAAGACAAAATGAAATAAAGGGCGGGGGAGAGTCAAAAGACTCAGATGACACAAAATAGAAGGCCAAAACAAGAAAAAAGGAGAGAAAAACATAAGTACTCCCCTCAAATGAATAAATAAGTCAAACCAAGGAATATCAAAAATGATAAAAAATCCCTAAGTATGATGAGTGCCTACATGCACAAATATGCCCATCTGTGCCTACAGGCACACAACCGAAACTACCTACCTAAAAAAGTCAAAACCCAAAAGCAAAGGAAGGAACAAATTCAGGATAAGGGAGCTAAATACATCCCTAAGGACAAAACCAACATAGGGGAGAAAGAGAGAAATACAAATCTACAAGGTAAACAAGACACATAGAGAAGATTAGACTGAGGATCATAATTTGACTTGGAAACACATGACACATAAAGTACATTCAACTAACCAAATGAAAACTCACATGAACAAGGTATCATGCAACCAAAATGAAAATAATTGAAGACGTCATGCATAATTTGTGATGACACACATGCAGACACAACTATGCTTAGAATGCATCTATAAGCAATCAAATTGCAAACTTGTGCACATGTTTGGGTTCTTGGAGAGCATGGTTCGACTACCTCATTGTTGCAATCTGCCTCCCTCTCTTGGATGATACTCTTCCTCTGCAAGTGAGGGGGAAGACTAACCTGTATCCACCTCATGACAATAGATAGTAGTTAATCCGAGTAAAGAACAAAAGATCATGATCACATGTAGTAATTACAATTAAATATATATCAACTGCATATGATACTAGGAATAACCATTTTCATCAATTTATTTATCAATCACTCATAATGATGAACATGTGCAAACATCCTATACAACCAATTATCAGTTCAAAGCAAGGATATCCATACATCTCTATCTAAGATAATATTTTCTTAAACTCCATGGAGTCTAAAGATCTCCTAAATGAAATTTCTTACATGAACTAGCACACCATCAATCAAGTTTCTTGGTATGAAGTGAGCAAATTTAGTAAGCTTGTCTTCAAACACTAGGATCAACATGTGCAAACTTAGTAAGCTTATTTGTCAATCACTCATAACAATGAACATGTGCAAACATCCTATACAACCAATTATCAGTTCAAAGCAAGGACATCCATGCATCTCTATTTGAGATAATCTTTTCTTAAACTCCATGGAGTCTAAAGATCTCTTGAATGAAGTTTCTTACAAGAACTAGCACACCATCAGTCAAGTTTCTTGGTACAAAGTAAGCAAATTTAGTAAGCTTGTCTACAACCACTAGGATCATATTGTGGCAGTTTCTAGACATCATAAGACCTTGAACAAAATCCATGTTGATCACTTGCCATTTCCACTTTGGTACATCATGAGGATAGAGTTATTCTGTAGGGTGTATGTGTTCAACCTTAACCTACTAACACTCTAAACATCTAGCCACAAAATTTGGTTGCATCCTGCTTGATTCCTTTCCAAAAGTATAGTGATTTTAGATCAACCATCAACTTGGTTACACCTAGGTGTCTAGAATAAGGTGCACAACGAGCTTATCTGAGCACTACTGTTCTCAAAACTCCCTAGTCCGCAACATATATTCTACCTTGGTATCTTAATATGCCACTAGGCTTGAATTAATATCCATCATATCTGTAATCTTATGTATTTTTTAAGAGAGCTTTCTTGACTTTCTCATAGAATTCATCTCCCAAAGAATACTTTAAAATCTATTCCTGGAAGGTTGATTGAATTGTAGCCATCGCAACAATATGAAATCTACTGCTAAGAGCATCAACCACTCTATTTTATTTGCCTTTAATATAGCTGATGTCAAAATCATAGTCTGATAGGAATTCCAATGATCACCTTTGGCATGCATTTAGGTTTGACTACGAGAAAATGTACTTGAGTCCCAAGTTATTCATTTTTAACTCAAATGGCTTGCCCAAAAAGTAATGCCTACACATTTACAAAGCTGTGAACTATTGTTGCAAGTTCTAAATCATGTGGAGCATAATTTAATTCATATACATGAAGCTTTTTGGGCTCATAGGCCACAACTTGACCATCTTGCATAACTACCCCTCCCAAACCTTCACCTAATGCATCCGCGACGATGACAAAATGACCTTGTAGGTTAGGGACTCTAAGAATTGGGGTAGAAGTTAATCTTTCCTTCAAAGATTCCTCACACTTATATAACCACACAAACAGATGACCCTTCCTCTGAAGTGAAGTGATGGGATTGGCTATTTTAGAAAAAATTAGCACAAAATTCTTGTAATAGCTTGTCAATCTTATAAAACTACACACCTCATGAACATCAGATTTGGTGCTAGCCACTCTAGAATTGCTTTTATTTTTGTCAAGTCAACAAAAATTTCCTCAATAGAGATAAAATGACCTAAATATCGCACTTCCTTGTACAAGCATGCACACTTGGAAAGTTTTCTGTAAAGCTTATGCTCTCTCAAATGCTACATCACTAACCTCAAATGATATAAATGCTCCTTATTTCTAGAATATATCAAAATATCATTCAAGAAGATTAGCACAAACTTATCTAGATAATCCATAAAGACATTGTTCATCAAGTTCATGAATGTACCTGGTACATTTATTGACCCAAATGACAACACTATGAACTCATAATGACCATATCTTGTCAGAATGCTATTTTAGGAATGTCTTCATCTTTGATTCTCAGTTGGTGATATTCTACTCTGAGGTCAATTTTAGATAAAATAGTTGCACCACACATTTGATCAAAGAGATCATTAATGTGAGGTACATAATATTTATTCTTAACTATTGCTTTGTTGATCATTCTATAATTTATGCACAAGTGCAAAGTTCCATCCTTTTTAACAAAAACTACTAGTGCTCCCCATGAAGACACACTTGGTCAGATCAATCCCTTTGGAAGCAGTTCTTGCAACTAAGCCTTTAGCTCCATAAGATCTATTGTCATCATTCTATATGAAGCTTTGAAATGAGGTTTTTATCCTAGGGTTATATCAATTGAGAAATCAAATTCCCTCTAAGGAGATAATCCATGCAATTCTTTAGGAAAAACATCCTAAAATTATGGAGAAAAGGCTACTCTTGCTATGTGGGTTCCTTAGAATCTTCTATTTGATCCACACTAATGGCATACATTTCACATCCCTTCCTTCTTTCTCTCTTGAGCTATTGAGCTAAAATTTTCCTTAGCTTAACTTCTCATTTAACCCCCTAAATTTGAATTCAGTATCTCAAGTTGTCTAGGCATTCAACAATTTTTGCAAAGCAATCTATCCCAAGGAAAACATCATAAGAACCTAAAGGTGCTACATATAGGTTCACATCATTGGAGAAAGTACGTAGTGTTAACTCAACTTCAAATAGGCATTAATCTACCTTATCTTATTATTGATTTGCATATTATATAGACCATGAATTAGCCATAAAACCTACCCTTCTAAGAATCCTACTAAGAACTCTTGGTGCCACAAAAAATTTTGTAGCTCTAGTATCTATTAATATAGAGATAGGGTAATCAAATTATGTCCCTAAGGTTTTAATTGGAACAATCTAACTTAGTCTACTTGGTGATTATCAACCATTGCATGGATTCTCTATTGGAAAACTATTTCTTGAGAGGGCAGATGAGGATTCCTAAAATTGTTTGCCTAGTTTTGATTTGAATAGTTATTCACATAATGATCACCTCCATGTGTGAAACAACCTCTTGCTGGTCCTCTCCTTTCTGTCATCCTCTCATCTCTTTTCCCATTTCTTCCTTTGGACACATTATCCCTTCTTTTGAATCCTAAACTATTGTTATTATTTGCACAGGTCTTTATCACTAAACTTTTGCTTATAATTTTGGTTTTGGTTCAAAGTCTTCTTTTTGAAGGAAGAAGATGTCTTCAATTTCCCAAACTTCTTATGGAACTTGTCTCTTTAGATGGCAATATACTTGACCTTTTGCTCTTGCTTTATAGAATTCTCAAATACCTAATCCATGGATGAAGGTCCATGCACATCCACCTCTCCTCCAATATGGGGATTTAATCCCATGATGAATTTTTGAATGCAGAAATGTTCTTCACACTGATACTAAGGAACATTTTTGAGAAGTGTAGTAAACTTCTCCCAATATTCTATTATTGACATGTTTGTGCTTGCCTCAAATTCTAAAAATTGGTCAAATTTTGGTCAAAATATAATTGAGGTAATTGTATTTGCCTAAACAAGATCACAAACAAATTCCATGTCAAGTTAGTGGAATCAATTCCCATTTCTGATTTCTTATTGGCCCACTAGGTAGAGGCTTCCCCTGAGAGCTGGTATGCTCCTCAAACTACTTTAGTTATCTCAAAATAATTTCAAATCTCAAAATATTTTTCCATCTCACTAAACCATGCTTTAGCTCCATCTCCAAGAACTGTGCCATCAAACTTAGGTGGGTTCACCTTCTTCATATCTCAAGCAAGTTTATTTTCCAAATGGTTTCTTCTATCTACTTGTCTTTCAACTTCTTCCTAATTAAGATGGCTAGGTAGTGTCTCATCTCACCTCTCATTCACACTAAGGTCCTAATCTTATTCAACTTCTTCTCCCTATTCTTGAGGTCCTCAAACCTCTTTCTCTAAGTCCACTATCCTTTCTTTGGTTTCATTTAATGTGGCAAGAGTTTGATCAAGTTTAGTGGTTGGATCATTTGCGGCCTGGCCTAAAACACTAGGACCACTTCCCATATTCATCCTTGTGCAAACTATAGTATCTTGGTACATCCAATTTTATGGTGTGTTAATGCAAGAACCCATTCCAAAAACCTATTAGGTTTGATATTAATTAGAAATTCAAACATCACACAAGTTTTCAAGAATAGAGAAAATAACATAGTTTTTATTCTGTAAAATATTGGAGTTACATATCATTATTTATAGTAAAGGGTTCTTTAATACAACTTTCAAAATACTACTCAACTTTGACTTCCTCAGGTTCTTCATCCTTAAAGTGTACTTTCACACTACTAGAGGCAAGGAGTACATGTAGGTACTTCTTAGTACCTTCCTTCTCATGGTTGGGGCATCGTGTCCACAACCAAAAGGCATGTCCCACACTATAGATGGTTTCTTAGATTTTACTTTACTTTCAATCTTGGGATTTTCTTGTTTTCCTTTGTTCAACATCATATGACCCATAGTTGACGCTAGGGTCTCAGTGTTAGATAGTTGGATCTCCTCCTCCTCATGAGGTGTTTGGGTGGACTTTCCTTCTAACTTGGTATGTTTCCTACTCTTATTCTTTCTTCTGGATCTTTTCCCTGACCTAGATCCTCCCATCTTTGAATTTAAAAGAAGAAGAGCACTATTAGTTAGCCTAACTTTACACATACAAATAAATCAATAGTCTTGTGTTAGACACAATAGGCTCATAGATCCTAGTGTTTGAACCTACACTCTGATACCACATGTAACGAGTAACCTCAAATAAGATATAAATACAATTGATATTTTGAAATGAGAAGAACTTGTTTGATCTAACAATTTCCATTACAAAGGCTTAAATATATATTTTAAAAATAGTACCTATCCATTATATTTCGCAATTAAAGAGAAAATAATGTTAATCCTTCAATCTATGAGACTTCTCAACATAGATAGGAAATGACATACATTTATTAACTCTCATAGCACAACATTATACATATCTAAAATTGCTACAGAGTATACAAAAAATGATAGGACTGTTATCCTACAAATCAATATATCAAAGATAATAAAATACACAAAGTCTCAACATTCAATTCATTACAAAATAGTAGACCAACGGTCTTAATCATCTCATCCAAATACAATAAATATGGTTTTAATCATTTTGTATGGAGGGAGAGAATCATCTGAGGCTTTACCTCCAACCATAGACCAATCGGTCCCCTTGCTCATCTTTTTACTAGAAGTGGCCTGACCCTTCAATGAGGGTGGCAGATAATGACATCTACAAATAAACCATAACTAAATCTGAGAACCAAGTGTAAATATGTACACACCCATCACATGCAGTTAGTCATGTAGACCCTAGATACCCTCTAACTAACATGACTTTTGACTAACATGCAATCTATGAGTACATTGAATTAACAATGCATACAACTATAACATTGCTTTGGCCAAAGTGTTTAATCAAAATCGCATAGAGATGTGGGTCATTTGTTCACAACACTAGTATCTCTTGCTTGACTTACCATAATGACCATGAAATAATAGTGGAATCATAAAGTATAAATCAACACACAAGTTGTCCAAATTATCATAACATTACCAAACCCCTGGCATGCCTTGCCCCTGAGTTGGTCTCAAAATATTTTAGTAATTAAAAACTCCCTATTTGTTGCACTAAATAGATAAATTTATACATGTCTATATAATGCATATATATTCTTAAATAAGACTATTCCTATTGTTCCCACACACTAAATTGAGGGACTAGTCAAATATCAGGTTGTTTCAAATTTATTACCCAGATATATATAGTATATAACAGTCATATGAAAGACTTCTCTTGTCTAGTTTCATAAGAAATCAAGACACATAGTCACAATAAAGTTGTTTGTAAATTATCTACACAAGATTATGTAAATATAATACTGTAGTTCCACGTACATTTTATCAAGTACCCTCCGTATACAATCATAAGTATGAATAATGCGACTATTTTTCAACCTATTACACTCATCTTTAAATTTAGTAATTAGTAATAGATCCATATCACTATGCACAATCAATATTAAACCAACATTGAGCTCTAGACTTTGTCCTAGCCATACAAATAGTTTACCATAGTGGCTTTAAAGCTATATAATTAGCCTTAAGTAGATATGGTTGTAATGTGAAAGCCTTAATAACAAAACCATAAATATATAAACAACTTTGTATTATTTATATATATATAATACATTTAGATACATGTGAAAATGACTGGTTCAATAATCAAAGCCACCAAAATTACTTTTCTTTATGCACATGGCCTATACAACATTTCAGTGAACATTTAAATACAAACTTTCAAGATTGTGAAACTTAACAATTCTATATTTTTACATACATATATGTATATAAGCATTCCTATATACATACATATATGTATATAAATACAAATAAGGGGGATTCATGATTGAAGACAAACAACTTTAATTTGAACTCCATACATAGAGTATTTAAACATTTCAACAAACATTTTGCATACAACCCCTATTCTCTATACATTCCAACTTACCCCCTTTGCCCTTATATTCATGTTAATAGTTGTGTCTCTAAAAGAATTCAGCTCCAAAGACTAACACAAAAGTCTCATTTTATAGAATACACACCCAACATAAAAATAAATGTAATCAAATAGTCCATATCGTGACACATTACATGCCCCAAATGCCATGGTTGGATATATATATGCAATTATATTTTTGTTTATATATATCATAAAAACACCATTATCCTTCTATATATGGTCAATATATTTCTTATAAAGAAAGTCTTAGACATAAATAATAAATGCACAACTAAAAGATGTTTATGCACCTTCCATGCATGAAACATATATCAAAATAAAACACATAATCATACAATAATAATGACAGTACATATATACCAGCAAAAACATTCATCATTGCATCACGTACTTGATAATGATAACTCGAAAAAGCTCTACAACAGTTGCCAAGGTATCACCCATGTTCCAACCACAATATATCATAGTAGTCCCCAACCAAATGCTTCCAAATTCTCTTTTCCAAAACAACAATGCTTCTCTACCATCCAAATACCACACCAAAAATGTGTAATGCCCTCCAAAAATTTTCCCCCATTTCATTAGCAACATAAAAGCCCAATTTTTGGCACATTCCACAACCTCCTGGGTTCATTGGAAGAGAAAAATCCTCAAGAATCTCCAACTGAACTTTGGAAAACGCCAGAATGTGTCAAAATGCCCAAAAATGAATCCTTGGGTTGACCTTAATAGCCCAACAACCCCCCAAATTTCTCATGCCCCCATGGAAGTTTTCTCAAAGCTTAGTTAAGGTAAAAACACTAGATTTTTAGGAATAAAGTTATAAAAAACCAATAAGAAAATATTTCAACCATACTGCATGTTGCACACACATGGATGATGCTCCCTTCTCTTTGTAGTGGTCTAGGTGCATGACTCCAAGAGTACCAAGGCGTGCAAGTTAATAGCTTCAATGAACATGCCTTACTAAGATTCATACTTCCACGTTGGCATATCACTCGAGGATTAACCTTGAGTGCTCACCCAAGGTGTGAGCATAGACCACTATAAAGAGAAGGGAGTGTTGTCTGTGCACGTGTAACGTTTTGGTTCCATTGCCGAGACCACATTGCACTCTATTGCCACGATGGTGAAAGAAGATGTTCCATTTTGCATTGGAAAATATTGAACAGTGGCTAGAATGAGTTGAGGATGAGTTTGCATGCCAATACACAAGTGAACCAACCACAACCCAAGGAAATGAGTGAGACCCCATTTGTATGATGATTTGTATGAGACTTTATTCAATGAGCTACCTAGACATTTACATGCATGGTTGGAAGCCTACACTTTGGATTGAGGTATAAACTTGGGTGAAAGATACCACTGGACAAAGGAGTGCCTTGAATAACCTATGACACTAGATACTAGACCTAGACCCATGCAATCGATGGCTAGTGGAGTGGGATAACATTGAATGGAAATTTTCAACGGGATCTCAAATTTTAGAATCTTTAATTGTCTTTTGTAAGCAAAAGAATAAGGCATCTACCATTGTACTTAGGATAGTTTAGTTCAATTGTAGTTTGGATAATAACTGTTGAGATCAGAATTCCATTAAACTGTTTGTGCTATCCCATAATTCCATTCGGGTGACTCGAGCAAAAGGGGTATTATTTCCCACTTTACACCATTTTAAGTCTTGGGGTTGATAGCACTGGTCTACTACATGGTTTTGACTTGGCCTTCTAGGTAGGACGTTCAATTTATTTCTCAATGTCCTTCGCACTCACATGTGCTTTTGTAATGGTTCTCTCATATCTGTTTGTTACAATCAAAAGTATCTATACTACTCATACATCGGATTTATCTGCAGGAATTTCTTTGTTTTGTTTATTTCAACATTTCCATGTGTTGGAGGACCAATGCCAGTTTTAGTATGAGGTAGGGGTAGTCTAGAATTGAAAGCAAAATTTAAAATTTGATATTACAAGGCACACTAAGGATGAGTGCAAAAAGAACGTGACATACACTAAAGGCTTAGCGCAAAAAAAACATATGTCATATGGAGAATCTACGAGGCAAACAAGCACATGAGGAGAGAAATGGAAGAGACTGCGCTAGGGGAAGTGCATGGCCCAGGAATGTAGAGAGACCATCAAAAAGCCATCAAAAACCGCCGCACCTTCTGACAATGTCTTTGCAAAGATGTAATACCAAGAAACAGTCCTACGCGAGTGGACTTCCTCTATTAATACATGTAAAATTTCTAAGTTTAATCACCATAGACCAGGCCATGAGTTAGGCCTAGTGAAAGACTACTTGAAACAAACGAACAAGAAGATGCCTAATGAAGGAGTCATCTTTGATGACAGTGTCAAGTGGAATCTTGAGGCCATGGGAGTTCTACAATTTTTTAAACTTCCTTATTTTGGGAGGCCGCAAGAGTTGATTCAACTCCTCCTCTCATGCATCCAGGGGTATTTCTACTTTGCAGGGTGCAGGATCAAGTTAATCACAACACTCATTAGCTATGTCACAGGGTTGTTGTGTACCAGTGAAGACATAGCACTGGCGCTTAGGATGAAGAGGCCATCAACAAAATCATTGCTGCACTTAAATACAAAAAAGAGGTGTGCATGTTCCTGATTGCTAATATTGAGGACCCTGCGACCAAAGTGGCCACATAATTGGTGAGCTACAAATTGGCAGGCTCTAAGCAATGGGGGAAATAAATAGAATACTTTTATATATTGTGGCGTAAATGTCAGTTCACCATTTCTTAATATATTGTAGAAAGTTTTGTGGAGGATGCATGAATTATGCACAAAATAGGGGGTAAGTTTATATGGGGTGCAGTCTTGCTCCTTATAGTTTTTTGTGATATTGTGGTGCCCGAGGGAGAGGGAATGGTGAAATGATGTTTCCCCTTGGAGGACAAGTCTCCAACAAAGAGGTTCCAATAATTTACATGTCCAAGAACCATTACAAAAAAGTACCAAGGCACGACTTATAATCGGTTCAAGCATTTCAAGGTAGCATTTTAGAATGAATGGTACATCTCCAGAGTCCTCCCTAATATAATCTCAGAAAAAGAGGAGTTTGTTGTTATGTAGCATTTCTCCTTGGAAAAAAATCATTTGAAGGATGGGAACATGTCACCTTGGTTGAAGCTCCTTTATGGGTTCATAGTTAGTTACTTCCTAGATTCTGTGAATCATATTTCAAATGCTAAAAAGGTGAAGATTGATGCTAAACACATAGATGTAGATACCCACTTGCTTCACACCACATACATCTACCCTAGAAAGAGTGCATATGTGGAGCAATTTGACTCAGATGTGACCCAAATAGAGCCACAGGAAATATGGGAGCAACATGTGCGAGGATGTAGAGGAGGTTATATGCACCCCAGTAAAAGCAAAACCCAAGCAAAAAGTATCAAGGAAGAGATAGAGAGAAGAGAATGTGGAATCACTTAGTGAGTCAAAGGAAGAAGGCTTGGAAAAGGAGGGAGGACTGGAGGAAAATAGAAAGAAGGTGTAATGAAAAATCAAGATCTTGGAGAAGGTGCTAGATGAAGAAGGTAGTTCCACATGCCAAGAGGAGAAAGAAACCCATTTGCTCTCACATGCCACCATGAGTCCACAAGGGCCAAGCACTGGTGTGATCATGGAGTAGGATATTGAGGATGTGCAAGACTTTGGTGGGAAGGGTCTGGAAGAGGAGAAGGAGCATGAAATGATATAACTGACTCTTGGCCATGAAGAAGACTAGGAGCCTACAAAGGAGCCGCCAAAGGTAGAAATAGAAGAGGCTCTAGGTGATGAAAGGTGATGAACAAGAAGAAGAGGGTAGAGTCAAAAGGGGAGATGAAATCCCTAGGAAGTAAGAAGAACCTAAGTCTACCAAGGAAGGTGAGCTTGGTTTGAGTAAGGATGGGGTGAAGGAAGAGAGCAGGAAGAAAAATCATGGCCCAAGGAAATTAGAAGGAAACGGCGATTGTGTTTTGCATGCATGGTACCAACATGGTGTCCCTACATAAGATTTGTATTTATGGGACCTAATAGACTAAGGGGGCACCTTACCAAGGACCTACTAAGAATTATCTTTTGCCCTAGAAACCTATGCTAACGAGCCACACTATGAGATTCCAATGGATTTGGTGCTTCAACCATGCAAGGGGTTGGACTTTCAAAAGGGAATTGTACTACCCAATCCTTCGTGCTTAAACACTACTCGAGTCAATAATGGGCTAATGAAAATGGTTGTGAAGTATCCAAACATAATCTTGCCAACAATTTTGATGCATGAAATTTTTTAGAGCAAATAAAAGAGTTGGAGTGAAGGGTCAAACAACTTGAGCTTGAGAATAAACAACTCAAGGAAGAGAAATAATGTCTCCAGAATGAGAAAAAAGAAATTGAGAAGGGAATTGACTTAGAGTGCCAAAAGATTGTGATGGATTTGATAGCTTTAAACCTATATCATTGCTTCTTACAAGAGGATCTAGAGGCCTCAGATGGGATAGCACTTGACCAAATAGGGGGTATAGAGAAGCTTGAAGCCTTGGTTGGTTCTTTGCTAAAATTGAGGAAGGATGGCAGGAACAAGTAGGAGACGCATGCAAAAGAAGAGCGAGAAAAGGAGGAAGCTAAAGTGCAACTCAAAAAGGGGCTCAATGAATGCACAAACATTATTCAGTTTATTGATGAAAAGGTCACCAAGGTAGAAGATGCATTTTTATATTTTTCTCAATAGGAGGTTTTCGTTGTTGTGTGCCGTCAAGATGATATATAGAAGAAACAAGCCCTAAAGAAGGCAATAAGTATTATCAAGGACAAGGCGAGTCATGTAAAAGTTTTGGAGGATGTGGAAGAAATGGGCGAGGTCATCACTACAAAGAAAGATAAAATTGAAGAGCAATTTGGAGAACTCCAAAATCACATCCTAGATGAGGAAGGCCATCTTGAGGAGGCAAGTACAAATGCAAAAATGGTACTTGAAGAACTAAGGGAACTTCTCTCCAAGTCACCAAAATATTTGGAGAAGCTGGAGGAGTTAAGCGTGAGAACAAGTGAGATCACAAGCATCATTCAACCAACCATTTTAATTTGGGAGGCCTTGTCAAGCACTATGTACGCCAAGATCCCTAAACTTTTTACAAAGGTTTGAACAAAAATTGACCAAGGGTAGTCAACTAGATTAGTATGGGGTAAAATGTTGATCCCAATTTTGGTTAAGTAAATGTTGGTTTCAATCCAAACATTGTAAGAAGGAATGTGACGTGGCACCAATTTTGGAGTAGAAAAAGGCACGGAAGGGACTAATGAAGGTCTAATGGGTGGTGTGAAAGAAAAGAGAACCTTTCTTCCACATGGTGCAAAAGACCTAGACAATGATTTGTAGAAGACCCAAACATAATGGACAAGAGCAAACAAAGGCGGTGCAAATCTAGTAGAGTATCTAGGAGATCATTGCCAATGTTTGGAAGAGGTTACCATAGATATAGGGGGAGGAGAATGTAGCATGGAGCATGAATATAGGGAATCGTGAGCGGCTATATAAGCACCCACAATAGCTACAAAGTCGGGGAAGTTGAGGGAAGTTATGAGTTGTAATTAGTAGAGGGAAATGCCCCACTAGTATATATGTTGTGCTAGCATGGATGACACTCTTTTCTCTTTATAGTGGTCTAGGCGCACGACTCCAAGCATACCAAAGTGCACAAGTATATAGCTTCAACGATTGCACCTTACTAAGCTTCATACTTCCACGTCAGCATATCAGTCAAGGGTTGGCCTTGAGTGCTCATTTGAGGTACGAGAGTAGAGTGTTTCACATTGGGTTTTGTCGCGTCACAATGGTGTCCAAGGAAAACTTGACTAAAATCACATATAATCCATCGCAATGGCAAGAAATTACATAAAGCTTAATAACACTAACACAAATGAGACATCAATTGTTCATTGTATTCATTCATGGTGGTCATGACAATAGTTCCGTGTTCTTATAACAAATTATTTTTAATAACAACCATTATAACATATTTTACATTAAAATTCCTCTATGAATAACACCCAGAGTGACAAACTTTTAACACTTACCACAATAGATTTACAACCAAACAACAATACAACTTTTGATAACCCATTTTACAAAGAGTAGAGGGGTATATATACTAGTGGGGCATTGCCCTTTACTAATTACAACTCATAATTGTCGTCAACTTCCCCAAGTTTGTCATTATTGTGGGCGTCTAGATAGCTGATCATGATTCCCTACATTTACGCTCCATTCTACATTCTCCTCATGCCCCTATATCTGCGGTAACCTCTTCTAGACGTTGGCAACGATCTCCTAGATACTTTGCTATATTTGTGTTGCCTTCATTCACTCTTGTCCATTATGCACAGGTCTTCTACCAATCATTGTCTGGGTCTTCCACACCATGTGGGAGAAAGGTTCTCTTTTCATTTGCGCCACTCGTTAGCCCTTCATCGGTCCCTTTCATGCCTTTTTCTACTCCAAAACTAGTGCCATATCACTGCCTTCTTACCAATATTTGTATTGAAACCAATATTTTATTAACCAAAATTGGGATCAACACTATTTTTTAAATTAAAACTAAATTTTTAATCTCCTTTAAACCTTACAAAGTTTCAAAAATGCAAAATGTGGAAACAACTCAAGGCATCTCACAAAAACAACTTAGCCACATAGAAAAATAGACTAAGGATTGTAATTTGAATTGGAAATGTACACAACACATAAAGTACATTTGACTAACAAAATGACAACTCACATGAACTAGGTATCATGCAACCAAAATGAAAATAATTGAAGACGTCATGCACAATTTGTGATGACACACATGTAGACACAACTACCCTTACAATGCATCTACAAACAATTAAATTGCAAACTCGTGCACATGTGTGGGTTCTTGGAGAGCATGGTTTGACCGCCTCGTTGTTGTGATCTACTTCCCTCTCTTGGATGATACTCTCTCTTTGCAGGCAAGGAGGAAGGCTAACCTACATCCACCTCATGATAAAAGATCATGATCACAAGCAATGATAACAATTAAATATATATTAGCCGCATATGATACTAGGAAGAACCATTTTCATCAATTTATTTATCAATCACTCATAACAATAAACATGTGCAAACATATTGCACAACCAATTATCAATTCAAATCATCAACTAAGTACACATAAAATTACTTGTTTGAAACATTTAAAAATTTGTCCATAAAAAGCTAGTAAAAATGGGATGTGACAACCTACTCACAAAAACTAAAATCTTCTCATCCATTCTTATTTTATTTTTTGGTGATGAAATATTGCTTGTGAGTCTAGATGCTCCAACATCACATATGCATGCAATATTTCCCACACACCAAACATGGGCTACTAAAGAGTCAACACAATCATGGATAGATCTCTCACATATAAATATCCATAACCAAACAAAACAATATGCGACTTGAAATACTACTACAAGGTGCATTCCTAGCTCCTATTATATCACTAGAACCTATAAAAGCTTCTTAGAACTAAAGTTCTCATACACTTATTGACAAAAAGCACAAGTACTTCTATTGATCAATATAATATGGATCCAATCTTTGTCTATCCAAAAGCATTACACTTATATGGTATATATAGGCAACTATCCCTTAGTACCACCTTAGCTATTCATGCATATTACAATATTATCGTGTGCATATTAACAGTTAACTTTAAGTTCAAATATATGCACATACATCATGCACCCCAAAATACATCACAAGATCAGGCATTATGTATATCCCTATCTAAGAACACTATGCTAATCTTGCATTGCCTATTCTATAACCTCTAAGAGTACTTAAATTATTCTAACCATTTGCATGCATTGTCAAAATCTAGAACTAGAAGAACAACATCTAGAGAGTTTTTAGAGCCTATATCTCCTCAAACACTTTTCAAAAAAAAAATTGTGAGGCTTCTTCATAGGTGTGCCATTAGTTACTCCAACTACAACCGTACATCAACATTAACAATCAAAAGGTTAGGTCTGGGTACTATTATAAAACAATGTAAATGCCCAAAGGGTGAGAAACCCTAAGAGCTTCTACAATAAATTCAAGCAAGATATAAATATCCCACTACACTTAAGGAAGCTGGTATAATTGAACAATACATAGCAAGATAAATAAGCATCAAACTACACCAAACTCTCTTGCTCTTGCTCTCTCTATGATTCACCTACTATAATCTTATCTAGAAATTTTTATTGAAAATAAAAATAATAAGAAAAATATTGAAAAATATTTTATTTTTACAATCACTAATAAGTTTGCCAATTTCTATAGTAAAAAGAAACAATATAATCATTCTAAAAATAATCTATTATAACTTTTAAAATTAAAAAATGTATAAGCAATATTTTTACTATTAAACAAATCAACAACTTATTCATAATTTAAATTATGAAATATGTGACTACGAAAAAATTCATACCATCATCATATATATGGTTTATTAATATTTTTTTATAATATAATGTCTAAATTCAGAAAAATAACACAAATAAAAAGGGTTCCATTATAAAGGAACAGTTTTATTCACATTTTTCTGAAAATGCTTCAGTCACAAATATTACAATTGAACCATTCACTGAAATTGCTCCTCTAAATTAGTATCCCTGAATTGCTGGTGAGTGAGGCAAGAGGTCAAAATAAAACCTGTAGTTAAGCAGGCAACTTTTGTTGTTCCTTGTGAATAATGGCAGTCAGCATTAATACCACTGCACCCTTTACACTGAACCATTCCAGTGCATTCAAATCATATCTCAGAGCTCACAAAAGATGATCCATTAATGATGTGTTCCTTTTTGTAGAAAGGAACATTTTGGCAGAACAGTCTTTTCATAATCTTTTGGATTATTTTGTTACAGTAGATGGAGGTTCATGAATCCATGATATATTTTAGTGGGCACTAGTTGGCTTGAAACTGTAACCGATGCTTCTTGGGAATTTAAGGCATAGTTCGCACATCTCATGGGGATGTTAGCTGAGAGATATTCTTATCTAGCTGGTGTAGATTTTGCCAGGTTTTGGATCCGTGTGACACCTTTTTTTCTTTTAAAAGTAGGCAGCCTTTATTGAGCCCCTCGTCTCATAACACAAGGTCAAGTATTTAATTTTAGCCCTTGTATCCGCATGCAGGGAAAAATTATATGAATAGTATCTTTGCAAAATATGTATGGAAATAGAAATAGAAATAGAATCTTTTTATAGTTTAAGATGTCATGCGACTTGTTTTTGGGTTTATAGGTGGCTTATAACATATGAGACTACCTCATACTCCCAATATGCAAAGTAGAATAAAATTTAAATTTAAAATTTATTAAAAAATATAAATTTACATAAAAGAAATATTTCATCTGGGTTACAACCTTGTTCAACAACTATAGTGAATTAGTCACTACAAGTGGTAGAATCATTTTGCCTTAGTTGTGATCAAAGAATAATTCTTCACAACAATGGTGGATCACTCATCTTTTTTCAATTTTGCATTTTTATTACATTTTGTCTAGCAAAAGTTCTAAATATTGACGCACGTGCCCTATCGGATGTGTTGAGGAAGATGAGATCTAACGGGTTGTGGGACTTTCTACTATCTAAATGGAGATTTGGTCATAAAGCCTTGCCATTGGTCCACATTAGTTATCAAGTCCCTATTCATTGGCATAATAGTATAATACATGCTGGTGGGCCTCATTTGTCTTTTATTTGGACTCGTTAGTTATGTTATAACTAATGTCACATGGCACACTCCCAAGCATTACTGAAAAACAAAGTTACAATCTCACTTTGGGATAGCACAAGTCATCTGATCTGTCAATACCAACTTCATCCAACAGCCTGTGAGATGCACGACCATTCTATTGTAGACCTCCTTAGCAATAATCCATGGCAACACAATTTTCACATTCACGGCTCCTTTGCAACATCCACAAGCTATGCTTCAACTCCAAAACAATTTGGGCAGGGATCTATCACATTTTAAATTCAAAATTTCCTCACAAATATTGATCCAACATTGATGACCAACAAACTTTTGTCTTGTGCGGTGCACAACAAGAGAATTCACCTACCTAGTGCTATACAGTGCAGTATTGTGTGTGAAACTTCAATAAACATGTACCCTCGGCCGCCACAATAAATTCCAACCACCAACAAGGAACTTCAAGGTGCCGAATTCACATAATTGTCCTCTTATTCACCAATTTGAAATTTGAAATTCTTGTTTTGGAGGGGAAAACATCATTATGGGTTGGAAATTTTGATTATAAATATTAGCTTGTGTGTTTCATAAGGGATATTTTGTTTGATATAATTGAGAATTTGAGCCTGATGTATGGACTTAGTCTCACTTTTCTCATAGTTATATAGGGGAACCTCTATACTTGTTTCTAGAGTTGACTAGATACGTATTGTATCTAGTGGTTAATCTATCTCATAATCATTAATAAACAAACTTGTTATTCTAGAAATTCTAATTCTTGTCAATGCTTATGAGTTAACTATTATGTGCATTATATATTCTCATTTTGTTGTTTATTGCATTGTGAGTTGCAAAGCTCTATTCTAATTGTGAGAACATATCTATTTGGCACCAACCTTTATTTGTGTTATTTTATTTTAACAATCTCTTTCCCTTTTCAACCTTACACAACTTTAGGCTTAGCTTAGAATAGATAGGAAGCCAACCTTCAATCTCAGAGACTAACTTGTAGGATTATCCCACACTTGCAAGGCTTTCCATGTTGTTGGTCCTACATGATGCATTTTCCCCTAACAAGACATTTAGAGACTAATCAACAACAACCAATGTGATTATCCACTTCTGAAGCATAACATAATTTTTTATACACTTGCAATAGAATAAGTAGAAATTTTAAAATTATGTTTTAAAAATATTATTATTAACTTTTAATTTTAGTTTATAAATAATTTAAAATATAAAAGTTTAAGAATATAATTTACAATTAAATGGTAGATAATATATTAGAAATAGTTATTTATAATTAGTGACAATTTTTAGATTGTATATATATGTAAAAGAAAATAACATTTTCCTTATATATTAAGTGGGTTATTTAGATTAATTAATTAATGTAAGTCGTGAAAGTATGGACTAATTTAGATAAATAGAGTTGTGAATAATAACTATTAGAAATTGGAATATAAAATGTTAAAGGTATGGAAAAATTGTAATACTTAGATCTAGGTTTGAAGGAGAATAATAATTGTTAAAGCATTGAATTCTAGATGCCTTGAGATTAGAAATGGAAGATGATAGTTTGTAAGTTACCTTGGAATTTGAATAGTCGATTTAAACTATGAAGCGTCAAATCCACATATCTACTTTAGATCTATGCCTACAGAAATGTCCTATAGGTTATAAGATGATCTAGCAACTTCTACTTCTTGATTACTTGATTTCTCCTTTGTTTCTTTGCTATTTCGACTTGTAGTATTTAGAAATACCTTTGTCCAAGGATATCAGTATGTCTCTAGGGGACATGTTCTCCTCGGTCAACCCTAAAAAAACTTGTGTGGAAGATCAAAGATATAAAACTTTAGCCATGTAGATGCTCTAGGTTGAATGTGCAGATCTAGATTTGTTTTAGTGCACCAATAGAAGTGTTCCTAGCATGCTCCTTTAATGCGAATGATCATAATAAGATAGGATGAGAAATTTGAAATGAATGCAATTCAATGCCTTCAAATGTAAGGGCATAGCAATAAATCGTGCAAACTTGTGTTTACTTAGTGCTTGGTGGGAAAGAAATGGGTGGGAATTGGATAAAGTTGAATTTGAATTTTGAATTTTCAAGTGACAAATTCATGGGTGCAGGGGCAATTATGTGCATGCAGGACTAAACCTTCAAATTCTAAGAGAGATCTAGTTCATATTTCACTGTTATACTTCCAATGAATATAAGAAGTTGTAATTTTGATTATAGTTCAAAAGTTATGATTGAAATAGTGGGCACCCATCTTTTGGCTATTGAGACAAAAGGGCACTGGTAGAATCAAGGTAGAAATGAAATGTTTTCCTATAAGTACATGGATAGGTGTATTAAATGAAGAATATATGAGAATATGAGAGAATAGGGATAAGAATAGATAAGATATGTGGGAATGTGTGCAAATGGGTGAGGAAGGGCATAAAGGAAGGAAATTGGCATTTACACAAGATTTTACATCATTTGTCAATATGTAAATGTATTAAGCCATTCCCTCAAAATGGAAATAAAAATAAATGGGAAATGGCATGGTATGGAAAGTTCACCATTACAACATAATTAGTAAACAATATTCATTGGTTTACATTATTTGTTAGGTTATTGTAAAGGAAAGTAAACTTTCCCTAAGCTTAATCTAGGCTAATCAAATAAGAAACATACACATGTATAAGCTCAAAAATTAACCTAGATTAATAAATGATAGTTATGGGAGAGATAATTGAATAATTAATGTTATTTTAGGAAAGTAATATAAAGGGATAAGGCACTTATGCAATGCCCTTAATCCTATAGTGTGCATAGGGTTATGAGTAGTCGGCTTGTGGCTACCTTAACTTTTAATTGAGTTGTATGATCATCATTATATTAGATTATTTAGATAATTAGGTCATCCTAGGTGTTATATTTTGGTATCTAAGTCGGCCTGGGTGACATCTAAGGCATAAGTAGGGTATATATATGAGATAGTGGTTAGTTTCTAATAATCATATTGTGAATTGTGTTCTTCTTGGAGGCTTTTGGAGTTTCCCCCCCTCAAAGTGGCCTAATATTATCAAGTATTTGAACCATATTTTCTATTATAGTCTTCTATTGTACAAGTTATTTAAATTTACAACTAGTATCAAAGCATGATCTTGGCACTGTGCAGGCAAGAAATAAGGCAATTTTTTTTCGATTTTGGAGGTCATTTTGGGAAGCACATATCTCTCTCATTTTTACAAAAACTTTTATTAAGTTTTAGAGGGTTAGTCAAGGGTATATTGAAGCTACTTTAGTCCTAATTTGAGGTTAATTGGAGTAGAATTAAAGGAGTTATTTTAGAATTAGGGTTTCCACCAATTTCACTCCCAAGGTTGAAATTCAATGCATTTTTTCTTAATTTCTAGAGGGTTGAACAAGAGCACATTGAGACACCTATAATCCTAATTTGGAGGAAGTTAGAGTCATTTCAGTAAATTATTACAAATTTAGGTTTTTTCATAAATTCTTTATATAGTCTACAATTTGTGGAATTTTTCATATTTTTTTATATTTTTGGAAAGTTTGCGAAAAATAATTAGGTTTTTTCTCTTTAAAATTTTAATTTTGGGGTGAAAAAAATCTAAAATCATCCAATCAAGGTTGGGTCATAAAAAAAATCATTGGTTAAGTCCCATCATCGCAGGACCACAAACTAGATGTAGGGGCAAGAATTCCTACACACCAAGAAAGAGCCCTAACAAAGAGGATATAGACTTGGAGTTTGGATCATGTGGGGCCTCAGTTGTAACCACCTCTTCCTTGGATGATAAGGTGAGTGCATAGGAAGAAGGTATGCACAATATATAAGGAGATATATCTAGCATCCATAGCAAATATAAATGTTTATATCTAGAATCAAGCAAGCTCACAACTATATGTTTCAAGAAATCAAGGTAGATCATCCAGATCAACTAATCTAAATCCAAATGCTAACACTCATATGGGATCTCAGAACCTGCTACCAAAGGTGGACATGTGCAAATTTGATGGCAAAGATCCACTAACTTAGATAAATCAAATCAAGATTTTTTTAATGTGCATCAAATTCCAAGTGGGCAAAATGTGACAATGGCTTCCTTATATATAGAACCAGAGAAATTCATTTGGTATCGATGGCTATGTGCACAATGGAAGAAAAAGGCTCTCATAGTCACATGGTCAATTTTTACAGAGGAGTTAGTCAGAGTATGGCGATAATGTGGCAAACAACTACTTCAGCTAGTTATCTAAATTACATGAATTAGGATTATATTCAATAATTCTACAACCTCTCCTTGAGAATATATACAATTTCAAAAGAGAACTTGAATGACTTATTTTAAGGATCACATCCAACATGAGGTACACACGTTTAACACTAATTATATATCTAAGTCTTTTGTCCTAGCACATAAGGTAGAAGAGAAGTTTTCAATTCCTACAAAGCAAGGGTTCAATGTCATAAGAGAAGAGATTTTTAGCACAACCATTCCCTCAACCCACTAGGTTGACTCTCCAACAAATTGAAGATAAAAGGAAAATGAGATATGTTTTAACTGTGATAACAAGTATAGTAGAGGACATTAATGTGCAAAAAAGAAATTGTTCTATATTGAAGGGCCAAGTGAGGAAGGAGATAAATAAGAAGAAATATTAGAGTTGGGAAATGAGCTAGAGGATGAGTTGGGAGATCCCCAACCAACCATTTCTTGTCATGCATTTTTTGGAATTAGCACACCATAGGTCTCTTAAGGTAGTGGGGTTCTTAAATAAAGATAGAGTAACAGTGTTGATAGACTCAAGAAGTTAGCTACTCATATGAATTGTTTTATATATCCAACTCTAGAATTTTGGGTCCAAATTGCAAATGGGGTTATTGTCAATTGTTTGGGAAAATGCTATAAAATTTAATTGACCATGGGAGAATATTGAATTGATTGTTTGATGTTTTTCATTCCCATGGGTGTAATAGATATCATGTTGGGAGTACAGTGGCTGACTACATTGGGGACAATTGATGTAACATCCCAACTAGAATATTAGATAAAACTTAAACATAATTAAGCAAATATGCACACTTTTCTTTTTCTTTTTTTAAATTAAGAGAAATATTCATAATCAATATAACATTTGTAATATCTAAGTACAATATACATGTTTCAAAAGAAGGTCGCTACACATGCAACTAACAAATTGCACATAACAATTGGTCATTTTTCTTATGACTTACAATTTTATCAATATCATTTACAAAATAAGCAATGTATTCTTGTTCACAAGTCTTCAACAATCAACTGCAGGAAAGAGCATCACCCTAGTGCTTTTCCTCCAACCACAAACTGACGATCCCCTGCTCACATTCCTTTCTAGAAGTGGCCCTTCCCTTCACGAGGGTAATAGATAATGAGAATCAACTGATTCCATATGCCATTTGAGAACTAGTGATGTGTCCTAGCTAATACAATTAGGCTTACAACTCTAGTTTAGCTCTAGCTATGTATGACCCAGTCTGATTGTTCAACTATCTGGTACACCATGAACTGACAATGCAAGCAGTGACTTTTGCATTACTTTGGCCAAAGTTTCATATAAATATAAAGTCGTATGTTCACTCACTCTTTTCTCGACTTGGAGACAACACTCTTATTTCTCAATTTTTATCATATAAATAAAATAATTCTTTTCAACTTGATTACACCATATTGGTCTTAAAGTCATATCGATATCCTTATCTACTAGTCATTTTGACAAGTTTAAGGTGAGAACTTAGGTGACTATAAAACATATATTGAGTCCCTCTTTGCATCCTTGCAATCACGGGTCTATGACATCCTGTCATCTACTGAATGACCTGTCTACCTAATCTCATGCTAATTGTATTATTCTACATATGCAAGATTCTAACACCTAAGTCAAAGGATTTTATGATTAAAGACTCTATCTGTCTTAATCTAAGAACATAATCATTCGACTAATAATATGTCAAAGTTTAACTATAATTTCATAGACCAATGAATTGAATGCACCTTCTCATATATATCGAAAGATAACATAATATCAAATAATATATAGTATAACTTTCTATTGTCATAATGAATATATCTCTTGACAATCATGTGGCTATCCTTAGCCTAAAATGGGACTGAAGATCACTTCTCTATAAAACTAAATTATATATATTTAAATAACTCTAGAATAACTTCTAAAACAACCCATTCTTCATTATATACTTTCACAAGTACGACCTTCTCTTGGGTCTCTCTCACTTAAGTTGCATTGGCTCAATAATAAAGTTTCTTGGCACAATCGTACCTCACTTAAGCACAGTTGGCCTCTTGAAAAGGCTCAGTCAACCTCTCTTATAACTCATTCAACTTCTACTTGAGACACAATCGACCTATGAACATTACACTTGGCCAATTAATATCACATTCAGCCTATGATTACACATATGGCTTAATAATAACATATTCGACCTATTGTCAACACATACAACCTATCATTAACATATTTAGCTTATGTCAACACATATGGCCTATCATCAATATATTCGGCCTTCCATACTTAAAATTGTCGGCCAATACTTAAACATAGTTAGCCTATATGGGCACACAGTCAGCTTGTATGAGCACACAGTTAGCTTCTATGAGCTCATAGTCAGCTTCTATGAGCACATAGTTGGCTTGTATGAGCACACAGTCAACTTTTATGCTTTAAAACACTCAAAGTCTCATAGTCACATGCGGTTTATCATTTAAACAATGTATATCTACGTATACATCACCGTTAATCTATAAAAGTATACCACAATTGATCTATAAATCAAGATCGATCTGTATAAACTTATGTACATATAACACAGTTGATAAGAATAATAAATAGTCAATCTAGAACTACATCATGAAGTAACCTTGTTTAGTTTCAAAGGGCTTTAGGGCGAATATATCTATTTCTCTACGTATCTTAACAAGCTTCTTTAACAATGCAGAGGAATAGGCATCTAAAATGTAGCAGTAAGGCTCACTTGCACAGAGGTAACAATATATTTAACATCTCTAAGCATATACGATCTATATATGTTTATTTGAGCATAGAGTACGACCTCTTGCCATACATAAGATAAACATTATTATCTTTACCTCTAATGCTTACTATTCTATATGAACATAAAGTTATCTTTCAGTCTTTATTATAGTCTTCAAAGAATGATAGACTTACCTGAATGACATTCAAACTATGCCTTTTTCGAACCTCTTGTTGTCTCATCCACTCCTAACAACTACTGAGCTCCCTTCTATTCTCCTCTATCATCCTTTTACTCTCGATCTTCCCTTCCTACTAACCCCTCTCCACACTTAATAGTTCACAATAGATAATAATGACATCACCCATAATTCCCTCTTCCACTCTCACGAGCTTATCAAGCAGGGATAAGTGGAGAATATGGAGAAAGTGGAGCGACTGCTCCTTTCCTCCCCACTCTCCAAGAATATAAGGGATACGATATGGAGGAATAAAAAGAGACTTAATACCTCCATGACATGATCTTAGCTAACAATAATATTAATTATAATAATATTATTATTAATAATAGAAATAATAATAAACATAACACACTTATCTAATAGATACATTCGTTACTACGAACTCTCCAACACTTACCATGCTTAATCATAAACATAATTATCGACAGAGAATTCTCGCACATCTATTATGATCTTGACGACAAAATTAAACAGGTTTAGTTGATTTATAAATGTCGACTTGACATCCAAAGTCATACACAAATGTCTACCTGACAACGAAAAAGGATTTAACCTTCATCTTAACGATGACCTCAATAGACAAGAATAACATGATCTCTCTACTAAATGTGTGTGTGTGTGTGTGTGTTTCAAATGGCATGAGGATCATTACATTCATGTGATCTAGCATCCTCTCCATGGTGATACTCTCTCTCCTCTTATCAGAGGGGAAAAAACACTATTCCTGCATCCACCTCAGCTACATAATGGTAGTTAGTCTATTTCATCATTTTAACCACATGTTCAATAATGATGTCATAAAAAATTATTTCTTACATATAAACTAATATAAAGAAAAAATGTATTTCCCATCATTACTATAATCATAATATTTTCTCTGACTAATTATCTATCTCCTTGAAAATAATGAAAATAAATACATTAGTTTAAAAACAGGGTGTGACAATTGAGATGAACTTCCAACAACTATTTAGGAGCTTTCACTTAGAGGGAAGGATAGTTGAACTAAGAGGGTTGCGTGCAAAGTGCCCACAAATGGTAATATCTCATCAAATGCAAAAGATGATAAATAAAGGCGCTGATGGATTTGTGGCCCGATGTTTCCATTAGCAACATATCAACTAAATGTTCCTATTCAACTAGATCTGCAAGCAATTATAGATCACCACTTAGTGGTTTTTGGAGATATTCCTAAAGGATTGCCTCCTGAAAGGGATCTGGATCATGGCATTCAACTAGTACTAGGGATCCAACCACCTAACATCAAGCCTTATAGGTACTCATATATACAAAAAAGTGAGATTGAGAAGGTGGTTCAAGAGATTCCAGAGGTATGTATTATCGGACATAGACATAGTGCCTACTCCTCTCCCTTAGTGATGGTGTGTAAGAAGGATTACACATGGCACATGTTCTAGACTATAGTGAGCTCAACAAGTACACCATCAAAGATAAGTTTCCTATTTCAATCATTGATAATTTACTAGATGAATTGAATGGAGCTATGTTTGTTATAAAACTTGATCTTAGATCAAGTTATCACCAAATTTGAATTAAGGAAGAAGATATTCTCAAGATAAAATTTAGGACTCATGAGGGTTATTACGAGTTTCTAGTGATGTCATTTGGTCTTATTAATGCTCCATCACATTTCAAAATTTGATGAATTCCATTTTTAGGTCATTTATAAGGAAGTTTCTATTAGTGTTTTTTGATGATATATTGATTTATAGAAAAACATGGGAAGACCATTTGCACCATGTAGATCAAGAATTACAAGTTTTCAAACAACACTGACTTTATGCTAAACCTTCCAAACTTGTGCTTTTGGTCTCAAAGAGGTGGAATACTTTGGCAACATAGTGTCTCATGAAGGAGTAAAGGTTGATCCTAACAAAATCAAGGTTGTGATGGAGTGGTCTATTCCTAAAACCATTAAGAACTTGAGGGCTTTCCTAGGACTCACTAGATACTATAGAATATTTGTGAAGAACTGTGGATGCATAGTATCACCCCTCACAACTCTATTGAAGAAGGATGGTTTTCAATGGAATGAGTTAGCTAATACAACATTTGAGAGATTAAAGGAGGCTATGTATACCACTCTAGTTCCACTCCAAACTTCACTAAGGATTTTATTGTGGAGTGTGATGGTTCAATAAATGGTATAGGAGTAGTTCTCATGTAGGAAGGTAGGCCCATTACTTTTAAAAGTCATCAATTGAAGGGTAGGAATCAACTCAAACCCATTTATGAGAAGGAAATGCTAGTTATTCTTCATGTAGTGAAATAGTGGAGACCATATCTGGTGGGTAAACACTTCAAAGTTAAAACAGATCATGATAGCCTAAAATATTTTCTAGAACAAAGGTTATCCTCTGAAGAGCAACAAAAATGGGTCACTAAGATGTTGGATTATGACTTTGAGATTATCTATAAAAAAGGGAAGGAGAATATATATTGGTTGATGCACTATCCAAGAAGGATGAGGCATTATTATGTGCCATTTTAATATTACAAGTAGATTGGGTTGAAGAATCTAAATCAAAGTGACAAAATGATGTTTCTACACATAATCTCATTCAACAATTTCTAAATGATCCAAATAGTTTAGATAAGTTTTGTTGGAAGGGAGACTCTTTGTGGTATAAACATAGACTATACCTATGCAAGAATTCCACTCTCAAACACAAGATTCTCAAAGAGATCCATGGTTCTCCAGTTAGGGGTCATTCAATATTTTTGAAGACATATCATCGAATTAATTAGTATTTATTTTGGGAAGGGCTTAAAGGTGATGTTCAAAAATTTGTGGCAGAATGTTTGGTACATCAAAGAAATAAAAGGAAGACAATTAAGACACCAAGTCTTTTACAACCCTTAGTTATCCCTATCTAGTGGTGGGAAGAGGTCTCCATGGATTTCATCACAAACCTTCCAAGATCTAAAGGTAAGAGTGTCATCATGGAAGTGGTGGATTGCCTCACCAAATATGCCCATTTTATTGCATTATCCCATCCTTTTATAGCAAGTATAGTGGCAAAAGAATTTATGGAGAATATACAAAAGTTACATGGTACCCCAAGGGTAATCATCAGTGATTGTGATTCTATATAAATACTAGTAAATTTTGGATAGACTTATTCTCTTGTTTGGGAACTCAACTGGCTCATAGATCTTCATACCATCCTCAATTAGATGGTCAAACTAAGGTCATCAATAAGTTCTTGGAAGGGTACTGTAATGTAGGAAAAGAGGGATGATGATAATGTTTGATAGTGTGATTAAATCCTCCTTTCACATATAACATTCAAGGACATTAAACCAAGTCAAGTCACAACTTTTGAAAGAGGACTCAGCTACAGGTTTGGTGTCACTTGGAATGATAAGGAAATTTAGAATTTGTTGATTAATTTGTTAAACCCTAATCTGCTTGCCTTAAACCCTAATTATATGAAATCGTAAACAAACAGATGAAACATGACAAATGCTCACACAGGAAGGCACTAAATACAGATTAGAAACATACCAGGATTCAAATTCTAGAAAGTGGAAACTTCAGGGACATAGGGGCGGGCACCCTAGTCCAATAGGTAGATTTTTTTGAGGGCTTAGAACCAAGATCTGCTTTAGACTATAACTTGCTCCAAGATTCTTGATGATGCAAAACTGGAGGACACTGGGGCGGGCACCTGTGTCTAATCAGGGATATTTTATGCTCTTTCTTTCAGATCCTGAATCTTTATCCTCTGCACCGATCTCTTGCAACTCCTCTCCACAAGATTCTACACCTATAACCTGCAATCACAAGAGAGGGGTTGGGGATTGTGATGTTTAGGAGCTTTCCTCGGTCAAGCCCTAGAATGACATTTAATCCTTCCAACACTGTTGTTAGATGGAGTGTGTGTCCTTGGTGGATAGAGGCAAAAGCAAATGATAAGATAAATTGATTGAAACACAAAGTAGATATCAACTTAGTAGGTGTAAACCCTCACGGAGATGAAATGCCTTCACATCATGAGGAAATGAGTTGATGGAGCTAAATCTGCAACAAACACAACACAGTTCTACTTTGCAACACAATGAATGCCTTGAATTCTCTTTGCTTGATGATCATAAGTTTGCCTTAATCAACTAGGAGTAAAATGAAGTCCTAAACATGTTTATATATGCATTCCCAGTAAACATTCGTAATTCAAATTGAATAGGCTAACAAAGGGAAACATTTTAATGGTCACTTTGCTGACAATTAAAATATGGTCCTGACAAAATAGGTCTGGACTAGGGAGCAAGCGCCCAAGTATAGGGGCCTATTTTGGGACTTGATTAAGCTTAAGATGCACCCCTAGGCCCCATTTGAAATGGGTTTTAGGGGATTTTGCTTTGGGATTCATTTTTAGCATGCATGATTAAATCTAAGGGACTTAGGAGGTAAAAGTCCTAGGGGACATTTTATGACATAACAAGTACTATGTTTTTCACTTTAGATAAGCAGTCTCAATTGGGTGGATTGGCTACCACTAACAGAATGGTTGTATAACACTTCCTTCCATGTTTCTTCAAAAATGTCCCCTTTTATGGAATTATATGGATACAATCCCCCATCTATAACATCATCATTCCTCTAGCCTTTACCTATCCCCATTTAAACAATGCCATGCTACGTGGTAAGCTCCATTTGGATATAGTGATGAGTCTTTGTGTAGCATCCATCAATACCTTAAATCTCGGTCTAGTGACAATATATGCCACCTACAACTGGTTGCATCCATATGATGCAAAGAATTGGAAGAGAGGAAAAAATGGTACATGAAATGTAAATGTAATGTAAAGATAAGAATGTAAGCATATGAATCATCCAAAGTAAATATGAAATATTATAATAAGCATTTAAAACATCTATTATGATAAATTGTGGCCATAATGTGGCCTAGAGATGAATCTCAAGGTATAAGGTTTCCCCTAGCATAGGCACTATGAAAAAACGGTGATGTGGTCCTCAATAACTAAAAACACTTTTGTAGGCACATAAGGCACTCAAATGGGCATATTGGAATGTAGGATCATAGAAACTAATAAATGGGAATAGGATAAAGAATAAGATTCATAGGCAAGTGGTTTAGGTATGGTAAATGTCATAGGCATGATAAAAAAAAATATGGACAAATGTGAGGATCATAAGTAAAACATCATGGTATGCAAAGAAATGTAATTAAGAAATAACAAGGCTAGATGAGCAACCAAAGTAGTACAATAAATATCATCAAAAGACAAACCAAGCATAATGACACACAATGTGAAATAGGAAAAAGAGAAACTAAAGTGAAAATCTAGGCAAAGGCACATGGGTAAACTTATCATATAAAATAAGGGAGATGTGAACAAGAAAAGGTGCAAAGATATCAAGCAATGAAAATAGAAAGAAGCAAATGCCACCCAAGTGAGGGAAATAAAGCATGTAAACAAATATAGAAGGTGAAATGAGCATTACATGCAACAAACAAGGCATAATAAAAAGGCCAAAATGTGAAAACAATAAGGAAGTAAGAATATGAAACAATAAACCTAAGCTATAAGCATATACATATACATGCTAAGGTGATTCTTATGAATCATTGAACAAACTTTGGAGGCTCAACCTTTCCCTCCAAAGGTTCATCATGTAACAAATCATCATCATCCCAATAGAAATCAAATTTATCTTCATGAATTCATTCTTGTTCTTCCTTTTTACTTGTTTTTTCTATTACATGTGTCTCTTCAAGTTATATTCCTTCGTGCTAGGCACAAACGCATGATCCACTAGTGTTACATTAGGTACAAGTTATTTTATTACCCATATTTCTTGTTTCATAAATTGTGGTTGTGGTGGAATGATAGGAATTTGATGCACCACAAATTATTTATTTGGTTTTCAAGTGGCCTTTTATACACAAATTATGGTATTTGTGGCATTTTTTTTTCTTTTCTTTTCTTTTTTATTTGTATCATTGTTTTTTCTATTTTGGCACATGATTTTCAATGACACTTTTCTATTTTTGGAGGATAAGTTTGTCATTTCAATCTCTTTTGAATTCTTTCTATTTCATCCAAGTGTATCTTTTAAAAATCATGTATAATATCATCCTTCTCATAAGGTACACCATATTATGTTTTTACAATGTGACTAATGTGAAGTGGCTAGCATCAAATTTTGGCTTATAATGAGCTCTCTCGATTTTGACCACTTTTCCTTTGTGAATAAATTTGACACATTGATGTAGAATGGAAGGTATTTTTTTAAATTGTTCAATCCAAGGCCACCCAAGTAAGATACTAAATCTATCAAATGATGGTATAACATAATATAAAACCTATAGTTCTTTAGGTCCAACTCTCAACTATAAAATGATGCATCCCAATGTATTGATCAACATTCCATTTGTCATCTACAATTAAATCCTAGAATGTGCATATTATTAATGTTTAACATGACAATTGAATAACATTTCTTTAGTATAGATATATTATATTGGAATTTTAGATCAATAAGAAATTTATTATGTGATACAAATCTCAAGTACTTGGTATGTATAATGGACCATAATAATTGTTTTGTGGGATCTCCGCATCAAAAATAGAATCAATGGAGAAAGAGGAGAGGAAATTGTAGCAAAGTTTCAATGGATCCCAAAAAAACATGGTCATGTGACATAACCTCATGTTCAACATCATCCTTATGGGTATCATCATGTACCTCAACATTACTTATGTGATTTGGAAAAGGATTCATGTATATATCCAATCAACTATTTGTAGGTTCCATGAAAGGATTTCCATTATCATTGATACCTTCAAATTTGATCATGTTCTTATTAATAAGATATTATACCTTATTTTAAGACCCATGCATGATTGAGTATAATCACCCTTAACTATGGTTGTTGCAATATGCTAGGTCATCATATGTCTTGGGAAGTGGTTTGTTGGGATCCAATTGAAAAACCGGAGGGAGTGTAATAAAGTTAGCACTCAAAAAGCTTTCAAGAGCATCATCTATGGTTTCTTGAAACTTATTGAACTTCTTAGGCACATTTGGTCTATATGAAGGAACAAATACAACAACTTGATGAAAATTTTCTTTCATGTCATTACCCTTTGAAAATTTGTTTGAATTTTGATACTTTAGTACGCATGATGATCCATTTTGATGTGATGTAATGCAATCATGGTCAAAGTGTCCAATGAGGGATTATCCAACCATGAAGCTAAATAAACAACACATAATAATATTAATGAAAAATAGATTAATTATATGTTATTTATTCATTCACAACCACAACAACATTACAATTTATCACAATGGGCTTCCAACATGCTAGGCCTCAACCATTTTCTTACAAGTAAACAAAATCACAACATATGAAAGATGTTATAATATATCTTCTTTCTAAGCTACCTTCTACTTTATTCACTAACTTCTAATGTTATTTTAGGATGTTTATATATTATTTACTAGCCTTAAGAGTGATCTTAGTTAGCCACAAGGTCAATGCCAAGATCGATGCCAAATGTAGCATGTAGTCAGCCAACCATGTAGGTAGATTTCTCAAAGAATGTTGTGAAGATGGGATGAGTGATCTCGATGCAGTGCACACTATAAGTAATCTAGGGCCTAATGTGTATTCATTGGTTGTCACAAACATCAAAAAGTAGTTGCAAGCCAAGAATAGTGAAAGTGAGTGTAAGCCTATCAATCTTGGTAAGGTTCAGGAACCAAGTTACACACATACGATGCTTAATTTTTTTTGAAAAGTGAATATGACATTGAAGGATCATAGTAGAACATATATACCCTATCACAAGACAAGATAAGCAATTGTGGTGAAATGCGGTAGGAACTTTAGCAATTGATCATTGATTAAAAACCTGCAAACAAACAAAGTAAAAGAAAATATTTTTGGTTGATGCAAGATTGCTCTTACAATTTTGGATGCTCCTGTATTAGATACCTGAGGTAGATCAAAAGTGAGTCCCTCACTTTCTAGAGGCTAAAGGAAAACCAAGATGGTCTATCTCAACTTTTGGAATTCAACTTGAATATTACTCAATCCTTTCTCTCCATTTCACCAAATACTTATATTTTCTATTTGTGGTCCTTTTTCCAACCTACTGTCTAAAATCTTCTCAATCTCCTCCTTTTGGTGGTGGTTTCTAACTTTGCCATTGTTCTTTTGTATTGCTATCCCCGAGCTCCCCTTCATGATACTAATATAGATCTACAAAATTGAACACTAGTGATATGTCCAATCCCTCCAATAACTCTACTTCATGTGCATTTCTTGAATCAAATGTTTTGACAATTTTACAAGGACCAAATTTCTTCATCTTCAGCTTATTGTATGTTCTAACTAGAAATATTTCCTTCTTGAGATATACTGTCATTGCTTCTCCAAATACAAACTCCCTATCTCTTCTTTTCTCATCAACCTTTTGTTTATACTAACCATTCATCTTCTCCAAGTGATTCTTTACTTCTGCATGCACACACTTCATATATTTTGTAAATTCTTCTTCTTCTACTCTCCTTTTCTTTTCATTACTAATATCTCTTAACTCTAATAAATTTATTAGATTGTTGCTAGACACAACTTCAAATGGTATTTTTCTTGTACTTTGGTTTACTAAATTATTGTATGCAAACTCTACCTATGGTAGAATCATGTCCCATATTATAGTATTTTCTCCAACTAGACATCTCAACAAGTTACCTACACTTCTATTTACAACCTCTATTTATCCATCAGTTTATGGGTGGTAATGCTAAGTTAAATTTCAAGTCTATCTTCATCTTCTTCCACAATGTCTTCCAAAAGTATCCAACAAACTTTGTGTCCCTATTTGAAACCATACTCTATGGCAAACCCTGTAACCTCACAACTTCCTTAAAAAATAAATCACATATATGTACAACATCATTACTCTTCTTACATGGAATGAAAATATGCTATCTTAGAAAATCTATCTACAACTACAAATATTGAGTCATACCCTCTCTGCGTTCTTGGTAATCCGAATACAAAATCCATAATTATGTCTTCTAAAGGTCTCTCTGGTACCGGTAATGGTTGGTATAGACCAACATTTTAACTTCTCCATTTTGTAACTTGACAAGTCCTACAATCTTGAACACATTTTCTAACATCCTTGTACATTTGTGGCCAAAAAGAATTGCCACTCACTAATGCAGTTGTCTCAAGTCTATTCCAAAATGTCCTGCTAAACTGTTGCAATGTTTCTCCTTAATTATATTTTCTCCCATTGAACTCCTTGGAATACACAATTGACTACTCCTAAGCAACATCCCATTTTGAATCAAGTGTCAAGGGGAAAGGAAAGTAGAAATGCTTCCCCAAAACCTCAATAGGTGGAGCTTTCCCCATCATCTAGGACCCATGCCTTGATCCCCCAAGAAGCCAATCCAGTCTCTTCGCAGCCCTAAATCTTTAGAGGATGTGGTAGAGGTGGTGAACCAAATCATACACGAGTTGGTTAGTCTTCATGATGCCTCTGAGGCATAAGATAATTTGACCAAATAGTTTTTCATTGAAATAAATAGGTTGAATATTAATCTCCTAAATTTAAATATACGTTAATTAGTGCTTGTTTGTATATATTTAATTTAATTGGCCTAGATTTATGTAAAGATATTTTATTCCCTTATAGTTTTGGTGAACTCATCTAATCTAACACCACCTATGGTTTGACCTTAGGGTTATAACTTCATCCCTTTTAGGGGTTTATATCTATATATTTTTATTTCTCACTTTTCAAATCTTATCACAGTTTGTGTTCCTATTTATTGCTACTCCATTTTTATATCTTTCCTTCTATGTTTTATTGTGTGATATTTCCTTTGTCCACCCTACTTTCCCTTTGATTCCTCTTTAGGGTTTCATTTTTAGATCTAATATACCACTAGTTTTTCTTATTTTTAAAATATAAGAGTGATTTATATATCCTTATCGTTCTATCTCTCATAGCCATATTGCATTGTTTATACCATGAGCTACTCAATCTACCCTAATATTCCTTTTAGAAGTAGTGCTTGATTTAACCCCACAAAATTTTCTCATGATTATGATCATGATGCCCACGTGGATCAACAAGGATCTACACAAGAACTTGCTAGTTTATCTACTATTGAAAATCCTACACAAGTAGTGGATATGGTTCATAACATGTTTATCAATAAGCCACATAGATTAGAGGTATTGCAATTCATCTATGCTAAGATTACTTCATCTACCTTCTTTTTAGTGCATTTTCCTGCCCTCCCTCTTTGACTATACCTACTTCTACCATTGTTCCATCTCAAAGAATTTCCCTACTTACAATATTTTACCATTAGTTAGTGTTCATTCTGTTGGATCTAGGGCAAACAACTGAGAGGGGGGGGTGAATCAGTTGTTTAAAACTTCTTCTTCTTTCAAACACTTAATTCTCTGTTGTTAGTTAGCAGCATATCAAATAATCATCCATGGAAGCATAATACATAAACATAAGAGCAGATAAGCATCAACACATTGAACACCAAGATTTTGACGTGGAAAACCCGGTTAAGGGAAAAACCACGGGGTGATTAACCCAAGAATTATTCTCTGTTAGAAGAATAAAGAAAAATGAATGGCACATGCCAATAAGGGCTCACTGCCCGAGCACACTGCTCACAAAGAGGCCCACTGCCTACAAGGAGACACACTGTCTACAAAGTGATAAAAATCACAGTCTTGAACTGGAGAATGACATCTCTATCATGTCCGGATCAGTTCCAATTAAGCCCAACAATCTCTGCTCTGCCTTTCACACGTTTCTTCGCTATACCACACTCATCCACACTCCACACCTTGAAATGAACTCACAAACCGTTATTTATACAAGACATCGACTTAGGAACAAACATCTAAGTCGGCAAACAACCATAGGAGTATCCGCAAGATGAATAACACATCCGGTCGGCCATCACAAGAACATTCACAGGATGAACAACTCATCCGGTCGGCTAAACAGAGCAAGAACTTCATCCGGAAGAATAACTTTAATTCCGGGCTCTACCATCAATGCGGACCAACAACACAACCTAAACATGATCCAAGAACCTCCACAAGCCTGTCTGAATGTCCGGATACATCCGCACTTCCTCTACTTACTGGGATCTCTTGTCTTCCTCATCCGGAACTTCAAAAACACAGTCTGTCGCCACTGTCATAATGCAAGAGGTACTTCCGGACCTCCAAATCATACACAAATCAGGATGACACATCACAAGGACATCCCAAACACTCAGTCCAATTCGCAGATTAGGATGATACAATTCCGGACCTCACCGGACCTTTTTGTGATCCTCTGTCACCTCTGGATACTTGCCGGACCCGGTTCTATACCGGCAGCCACAACTCCTTCAGATCTTCATGCAGACCTCTGAAATCTTAACTGTAGCATCTCAAGACTCATATCTACTAACCCTTTAATCCGCATCCTCCGGTTCTCATCCTATACAGTACATTTACCTTCTTCTCATCACTGTTCTTCACTGTTCCTGACTGAGGCTAATTTTCTCAATATCCTCAGCACACAGCTCATCAAATCCTTCTTGTCAATGCAATATGAGTATGTTGACATCAATGACAACACTGGATAACCTCATATTTGCAACACATTCTTTCTCAACATTTTCTCCTCTCTATGGATGACATCCTAATTATACCCCTAAAATAATACCCACCTACCACATGATGTTTTCCACCACCCCTATTTTATACACTACTACATAAACCTACTATATCCATCACACCTCTCACTTGTGTCATCCCTACTTCTACAAATTCATTATCCATTATGACCATTCTTCAGTCCATTTCTTGATCCATGCCCATGCATACACCTCATTATGTTTCTTCCCCCATTCCCATGTCCTAATCCATTTCCTCTTCCATTCCTCATACCATATTACCAATCATACTCATATGTATTCCATATCTCTTACCTATGCTCATCCTAGTGGCCCCCATCAGTCCCTTGTCACTATTCCTCTCTCTACCCTAGATGCACTAACACAAAAGATAGATATAGTGGAGGATAAATGGGCAAAAGGCCTAATGACAAGACAATGATGAATTTAAGGGTGCTAGGCATACATCATTAGAATTTGAGATTGTTACACATCCTTTACTTATAGTTTTTCTGGCACTTTCTTTAAGATGTATAAAGGAAAAGCTGACCCAAATACACACTTAAGATCCTTCACTGTAACATGTGTTGATTTCTTATATAAGGATAGCTTGTCAACTATTATTTTAAAGGACTTTAAAAGTTTATTGTATTGAATGGGTCTTAGATTGATTGTCGTGTGGATCTATACATACATTTGATGACTTGACTAAGGTATTCCTAAAATTATTCAAAGTCAATATGAGCCTTAGAGTTACAATTTTTTATTTATTTGAGTGTGTCCAAGGACCAAATGAACATTTCATTGATTATGTCATAAGATTTCAGTCCTTGTATTCTAAATTCCTTATTGCCTTGCATGATCTTCAGTTGCAAAATATCTATGTTAAGAGATCACTGCTTAAGCCAATTACTAATAGTGTGTATCTCAATAATTTTGCATATTTTATGGATCTTTATGCACATGTTAAAATGTTTGAATCTAAGTTACCAATACAAAATGTATTCAATTATGGTTCATTGTCTCAATCTTCTTACTCTTCCAAATTTCAAAACTTAACTAATTTTTCAAAGGGTAATTAATCAAAGGAAAATGTTATTAATCAAGTTGCTACTACTTCTACTTTTCCTTCTTTAATAAAAATGCTCCTAGAAATTTGACAAAATTGCAAGAATCATTGAATGATATTCTTAAAAGTCTATTGAGTTCTAATTTGATTACTCTTTTCCTATCCATCCATTTGATCCCAATAATTCACTCCTTAAGAGCTGTAATGAGTAAGCATTTTGTAACTTTCACTAAGTTAAAGGACATAACACGATCATGCATTAGATAAAAAATTAAAGTGCAAGATCCCATTGATAACAAAATGATCCATGTTGAAAGTGTCAATGATGATGGGAATCCTTTGATGTAACCTACAAATAGGAATTTGGGAATTTATACCAATCAATTTCCCTCTTATTCCAACAATATTGAGACACAAGATAATTTTTATAAATTATATGCACAAGGATAGTGATAATATGGATTATAATATTGTTTTACCAAAGCTACATCTTCTTCTTCTCCTCACACAATCTAGTGACTATATTTTCTAATGAGGAGATCCCAAAAGAGAACTATTATGGTCATCTATACATATGTGGTGATTTCAAATGCTCATAACCTACTCAATTTGTTATTGATCATGCATGCCAATATCATATATGCATTGAAGAGGAATCATTTAATAATCATATTATACATTGAGAGTATGCACATTTTGGGGTTTCATTAAAGATGACTAATGGAATGTTTATCAATACATTGGGATGAATTATTCTACATTTGAGAGTAGGTCCTAAGGAATTACCAAATTTATGTTATGTGATACCATCATCGAATAAATTTGGTGTGTTTCTTGGTTGAGCATGGATAAAACATGTAAAGTTATTTCTTATGTTTTGCATCAGTGTGCCAAATTTGTACATGAAGGAAAGGTTATCAAACTTGAAAAAGCTCAATATAAGCTAATATCAAATTATAGTAGTTTTACATTGTACACATTATAAAAGACAAAAACAAGTTCCCTACAAGAGGAACAATAGAGTACATGATTTATACAAGATACATTTTCTTGAGTTGCAAAGAATTCAAAAGAGGTTAGATAAATATTTTCCAAATCCTAGGGAGTCTCTAGTTGCACAACCTATGGTTAATACACATGAATTCCATGATATATGTGTTGGTAAATAAGGTGTCTCAACCTTTGCAATTTCCTAGCATTGGTAATTTAAATGTATATTTAAGTATTGCCTAATATTGTATTTACTTGCACATTCAGTTTGGTCACATAGTTGAGGTGGCATGGTGACATGTCAGCTTACTTGGAATGTGACTTGGATGGTCAAGTCAAACCTACATGGATTTGGGTGTCCCATATTGAGGTAGCATTAATTTTCCATGTGTCAGCATCTTGTGGTATGTGGAAGAGGATATTCCATATGACAGAATCTATGACTCGTAAGAGCCAAGTTTGCAGATTTCTATGACAAGTGTTAGTTGGCATCTTTGCATGAGGGAAAGGCATCTTTAGGTGCCCAAGTTGGGCTATGACATGTTGTAAATGGTATTTACTATATTTAGTCGTGTATGACAGATTCTCTTAAAACATTTAAGGTTGTTATGTTGGGAAAATCTATGACAACTGTAAGATGCGTAAGAGCTTCTGTCATAATCTATTTTTAGTATGAAGCGCTACAACTTTGGAAAAGTCAAATCTGCCATGTATGATAGATGTAAGAGGTGTTATTGCAGCAAGGACAAGTGTCCCTTGATGCTGAATATGGCCATGTGGCCAAGGTGGACGCCTATCCCAAGATGCTTCCAAGATATGCTTTGAAATCCCTATATATTGCATAGTTTGGAGTTGTAGTTTGATAGTATTTTCACAGGTATTGTTATGCTGTCGGATTAACTCCAGAACTGACATTTGTAGACTCTTGGAAGACTTGCATTGCAAGTGTATTGTAAACTATTGTTGTTTTGATAATACATTATGCAGGTTTAGAGTGTGGGGTTTTTTACCTGAAAAGGTTTTCCCCATGGTATATCTTGGTCACCTTCTTTCTGTGTTGTGTTGTTGCTGTAATCTTTATGTTATTAGTTTAATGTTGCTGCAATTGTAAGGATTAACATAAATTTGCACTCCTTTCCCCTCATTAGATTGGTGTAGGAAGTGTCTTTCGTGTACCTTGCTTCCTTTTAGTTGGTATTAGAGCTTGATCACCTGTGATCCTAGTTGTTGGGTAGGGGTTTTTTGAGCTAATCTTTGATTGAGTGGGAGTCTGTGTAGAGTATTATGTGATCTTCTTGCAGCGAGAAGATGGCAAGCACATCCGAGAGAATAGAGGTGGAGAAGTTTAATGGCAACAATTTTGAGTTGTGGAAACTCAAGATGGAAGACATGCTTGTTGATCGAGACCTATGGGAAACCATTAATGGCACAAAACCAACTGCAATGGCACAAGTTGATTGGGATCTCAAAGATCAAAAGGCTAAGGGTCTCATAAGACTTATTATTGCTGATTCTATCCTATTGAATGTCCATGAGGAGAAGACTACAAACGATCTTTGGAAGAAGTTGGGAAATGTTTATCAAGCCAAATCCCTGGTGAACAAACTTTTTCTGTGAAAGAAGTTGTATTCTCTGAGGATGGAGGATGGAAGATCTATTGCAAATCACCTGAATGCTTTCAACATGTTGGTTGCACAGTTAACATCCATTGGTGTGAAGATGGAGGAGGAGGATTGGTGTATGACCTAGCTTTGTTCTCTGTCAGATTCGTGGGATCATCTTGTTATGGTTGTTGGGAGCACCACATCCACTTTCAAAATGGATGAAGTGGTATCTTCACTGTTGTCTGAAGATGTGGAGAAAATCCTCTGAAGCAGCCAAAGAAGCTCTTGCAGTTTGTGGAAGGCCCAAGGAGAAAGGGAAGAAGGACAAGAAAGATGAGAAGGGTAGATCCAAATCCCGTGGGAGATCCAAATCTCCTAGAAAGTCCAAGGCTCTCTATTGGAACTGTGGTAAATCTGGGCATTTCTGAAAGGAATGCAAAAAGGAAAAGAAAAAGAAAAAGAAGCATGCCCTAGATTTAGATTCTGACAAGTCACAGGATGATGGTGATGCCTTCATCACAGCTCTAGCCACCCATGCATCTGATGATGTGTGGTTGATAGATTCTAGTGCATCATTCCACATGACCTCTCATTGAAGCTGGTTCACAAAGTATGAAGAGTTTGATAGTGGAAGAGTGTACTTGGGTGATGATTCTCATCTAAAGATTGTTGGTCATGGAAGAGTCTCAATCTGATTCCCTAATGGATGAGTGAAAAGGATCACTGGGATTATGCACATCCCAAGCTTGGCTTGAAACCTACTTTCTGTAAGTATGTTGAATGATGCAGGTGTGCAAGTTGTCTTTTGGAAGGATGGATGCAAGATGACTAGAGGATCTATGGTGCTTGCGAAGCATACTTGGAGAGGTACTCTGTTTCAGCTAGAGGCATGCACTTCACAGTGCAATAGTTCTTCTGACTCGAAGAAAAGAGCTGTAGTCACTTCATCCCCACCATCTAAACGAGTAGTGAAGAAATCTGTTGTAACATATTCTGATGGTAATGCACATGCTTTGGAAGTTAAGCTTCCTATTGAAAAGACTATGTTATGGCATATGAGATTTGGCCACATTGGTGAGAAGGGTCTTAGAACCCTGAAAAATAAAAACCTCATTGAGGGGTTAAATGATTGTAATCTCGAGTTTGACTTTTGCGAACATTGCATATATGGAAAGCAAAACCCTGTTCAGTTTTACTCTAGTTCTCACAAGTCTTCTGGTGTATCAGACCTTGTTCATTCTGATGTGTTTGGTCCTGTTAGTGTTCCTTCTATTTCTAAATCTATATATTTTATATCTTTCATAGACGATTACAGTAGAAGGACATGGATTTATTTTCTCAGTAGAAAATTTGAAGTCTTTAGTCGGTTTAAAGAGTTTAAAGCTTTTGCTGAAAATCAGACTAGTAAAAAGATTAAGTGTTTGAGAACTGATAACGGTGGTGAGTTTTGTTTGGCAAAGTTTGATAAGTTCTTAAAAGAGCAAGGGATTGAAAGACATAAGACAACTCCATACACCCCATAGCAAAATGGAGTTGCAGAGAGGATGAATAGGACATTGATGGCGATGGCTAGGAGTATGCTTAGTGGAGCAAGCCTCGAACAAAAGTTTTGGGCTGAAGTTGTAGCCACTGCTTTCTACCTAGTAAACAGGTCTCCTACATCAGCTCTTGTTGGTAAAACACCTATGGAGGTGTGGTCTGGTAAGAAGCCTTTAGTTAGACATCTTCGTGTTTTTGGTTGTGAGGCATATGCACATGTGCCTAGGGAAAAAGGTCTAAATTGGAGAACAAGGTTGTTAAGTGTATTTTCATTGGCTATGGTGTCGGTGTGAAAGGATACAAGCTTTGGGATCCTGTGGCTAAAAAAGTGTTGTATAGCAGAAGTGTTATCTTCAGAGAGCTAACACCTTCTCCTATTGTTCTACAGCCAGAAGAAATAGAAAAGAAAGAGGATGTGGTTCAGTTTCCTTCTACCCTTTAGAAGACTGGACCGACAGACCCTGTGAGACATGATGATGAGGAGAGCTCTAGCATCTCTGAAAGTTCAAAAGAAGAAGCAGAACCTCAACCTCAGCCTTTTAGGAGGTCTACATGAACAAGGAAGCAACTTGATAGGTTTGGTTATTCATTGCTTAATTCCAGTTGTGCTTTTGCTTTGCTTACTAACACTGATGAGCCTAGAACTGTGTTAGAGGCTATGGACATGAAAGATGCAGGTTCCTGGAAGGAGGCCATGGAGGATGAGATGGCTTCTTTGGAAAAGAACAAAACTTGGGACTTGGTACCTTTGCCTGATGGACAGAAACCTGTTGGATGCAAATGGGTGTTCAAGAAGAAATTTGGTGCAGATGGCAGTGTTGAGAAGTATAAGGCCAGACTGGTTGCAAAGGGGTACTCACAAGTGGAGGGAATTGATTATGGTGAAATTTTCTCTCCCATTACAAAGCTAACATCTATTCGATTCCTCTTATCTCTTGTAGAATCTTATGACTTAGAGGTGGAACAAATGGATGTGAAGACAACTTTCCTTCATGGTGACTTGGAGGAAGAGAATTACATGTCACAGCCAGAGCATTACATAGAGAAAGGTAAAGAAATTTTGGTTTGCAAGTTGAAAAAGTCTTTGTATGGTTTGAAGCAGTCTCCTAGGATGTGGTACTTGAAGTTTGATGCATTTGTGTTGTCGATTGGATATCTGATATCAAAATTAGATCATTGTGTGTATTACAAGTTTGACAATGATCACATTCTCATTATTGCATTGTATGTTGATGATATGATGTTAAGTAGGAATGGTAAGAATATAATTTATGATTTGAAGTCTTAGTTGTCAGCACAGTTTGAGATGAAAAATCTAGGGACAACCAGGTACATTCTGGGAATGGAAATTAAAAGAGACAAAGCTAACATAAAACTTTAGTTAAGCCAGAGTAAGTATGTGAAGACCGTGTTGGACAAGTTTAGCATGGCAGATTGTAGACCATTGTGTGTTCCTATTTCTTTGGGGATAAAGTTGTCTGTTAATGATTGTCCAAAATCTCCTAGTGAGGTGGAGGATATGAGCAAAGTACCTTATGCTAGTGCTGTTGGCAGTTTGATGTATGCTATGATCTATACAAGACCAGACATTGCCCAAGCAGTGGGAGTCCTTAGTTGATTTATGGCTAATCCTAGACGGGTACATTGGAATGCAGTGAAGAGAGTGTTCAGATATTTGAGGGGTACTTCTGAGTATTCCTTATGTTATCATGGTTATCCTACTGGACCTCAACATTCTGTGAGTATTCGTGGATTTGTGGATTCTAATTGGTCAGGTGACATTGATAGTAGGAGATCCACTAGTTCTTATGTGTTTAACATGTTTGGTGGTGTTAGTAGTTGGATGAGTAAATGATAACCTATGGTTGCTTTGTCCACGACAGAAGCAGAGTATATGGAAGCAACTCATGCTTGTAAGGAAGCCATTTGGCTTAAAAGGTTGTGTTCAGATGTTGGTTTTGATGCAGGACATATTACTATCCATTGTGACAGTCAGAGTATGATTTATTTAGCAAAGAATCCTACCTTCCATGCCAGAACAAAGCACATTGATGTTCAGTTTCATTTTGTTCAAGATATGGTAGAAGATGGGAAGGTGTTGTTGGAAAAAGTGGACACTTTGAAGAATGTTGCAGATGCATTGACTAAACCTATGGGCACAGATAAGTTCAGATGGTGTTTAGAGTCTATGGGCCTCTCGGCTCCTAGCACGTAAAATCTTGTCATTTCTTTTGGCTCTTGTAAGGTGTTCGACAAGTGGGAGAATGTTGGTAATTAAGGTGTCTCAACCTTTGCAATTTCCTAGCATTGGTAATTTAATTGTATATTAAATTACTACCTAATATTGTATTTACTTGCACATTCAATTTGGTCACATAGTTGAGGTGGCATGGTGACATGTCAGCTTACTTGGAATGTGACTTGGATGGTCAAGTCAAACCTACATGGATTTGGGCATCCCATATTGAGGTGGCATTAATTTGCCATGTGTCGGCCTCTTGTGGTATGTGGAAGAGGATATTCCATATGACAGAATCTATGATGCATAAGAGCCAAGTTTGGAGATTCCTATGACAAGTTATGACAAGTGCCTGTTGGCATCTTTGCATGAGGAAAAGGCATCTTTAGGTGCCCAAGTTGCGCTAGGACATGTTGTAAGAGGTATTTACTAGATTTAGTCATGTATGATGGATTCTCTTACAACATTTAAGGTTGTTATGTTGGGAAAATCTATGACAACTGTAAGATGCGTAAGAGCATCTGCCATAGTCTATTTTTAGCATGGAGCACTCCAACTTTGGAAAAGTCAAATCTGCCATGTATGACAGATGTAAGAGGTGTTATTGCAGCAAGGACAAGTGTCCTTTGATGCTGAATATGGCCATGTGGCCAAGGTGGACACCTATCCCAAGATGCTTCCAAGATATGCTTTGAAATCCCTATATATTGCATAGTTTGGAGTTGTAGTTTGATAATGTTTTTAATACAGGTATTGTTATGTTGCCGGATTAACTCTAGAATCGACATTTGTAGACTCTTGGAAGACTTGCATTGCAAATGTATTGTAAACTATTGATGTTTTGATAATACATTGTGTAGGTTTAGAGTGTGGGGTTTTTACCTGAAAAGGTTTTCCCCACAGTATATCTTGTGTCACCTTCTTTCTGTGTTGTTTTGCTGTTGTAATCTTTATGTTATTAGTTTAATGTTGCTGCAATTGTAAGCATTAAAATGAATTTGCACTCCTTTCCCCTCATTAGATTGGTGTAGGAAGTGTGTTCCATGTACCTTGCTTCCTTTCAATATGCACTCATAATGATCCTCATGAAGAATTGATTACTTATGTGCTAAGGAAGGGTACAAATGAAAATAAAAAGGTAATAAAAAAACCTAAGTTTCATACAAAGAAAAATTCATGAGTTCAAAGGCAAAGCTTGTGTATTATCATTATATTCTTGAGTTGATGAATATTACATTGTAGAATGGCTTATTATATAAGCCAAAGAATGAAACAATCAATCCTATTATTTAAACAAACTCCCAACAACCTAAAACCTACATAAAACAAATTTAAAAAATGTGCTAATGATAGCACAATAATAACAAATATAAAACTAATCCCATAATGCTAAGATATATTCTACAATGTTAACATTAATCTATATTACTCTAATACCCACCATTAATGACTAAACCAGATACAATTCATTATTTATCTCTAAACTCAACAAATTTATCTTTACCAAGTGGTTTAGTCATTATGTCTACAATCTAATCCTTTGTAGGCCAATAATAAAGACAAATGTCTTCATTTCCAACCAAATTGCAAATGTAATGATGATGAACTTCAATATGTTTACTCCTAGCATGATAGATTAGGTTCTTTACCATCTTGAGAACACTTTGGTTGTCATAGATAAGTGAGGTTGGTGTAGTTTGATCCAATTGAATGTCAACCAAATAGCCTTCTTAATCACATTGCCTCACAACCTATACTGATTGTTGCATTATATTCTAGTTCAATGGAAGATAAGGCAACTGTGTTTTGGATCTTGCTCTGCCAAGAAATTACTCCTAACCCAAGTGTGAATATATAACCTATTGTAGACTTTTTTGTATCAACTAATCCAACCCAATCAAAATTAGTATATTTGGTTAACATAAAGTCAATAGATTACTCATATAGAATGTCAAAGTCAAGGTACCCTTTCACATATTATAAGCCTCATTTTGACACCACAAATTTTAAATTTACGTCAAATCAACAGTCATCGCCATGTGTCAAACATCTATGTTGATTTATTCTTAGTTGCAAACACCCTAATCATCATCAAGAATTAAGTCGCTCTTAGTCACAAATCAATACTATCATATTTTTTCACATCAATCATTGTAGTTTCTCATCTTTGAAATTGTTGGTGTGATCAAGGTTATTAACTATCCGGTTTACCCCTTGTAGTGTGAACTAGGCACATTATCTAACTAGTCATTAGTTAGTCCTATTCACACATGTTCACATGTTAAGTTTACTTAGGATAAGTCTAGATAATTCTAGGTTGTCATGTGATCTTATCCTACACATGTGATCTTATCAACTAGTTGGCATCCTATCCTCTAGTTATCTCATGTCATAGGATTAAGACACTTGTCATATCAGTACTTCATCCTACATCTCATCCTTGTCTTTATAAGCAAGGCATATCATGTACATAATAACAATTTTTTGTATTCATTGATAGAATCAAATTATTCTCTCATTTGATATTTCTTGTGCTTTCATGAAGTCCTAGATCTTGGGTGGCTACCTTCATAGCCAACTCTTACATGGTATCAGAGCAAATCAATCAACTCTTACATGGTATCAGATCTAGGAGGAATTACTTTGTGTTAGTCAATGTTTTGAGAGATCTTGAATGCAAATCATGGTGGATCTTGATAGTTGAATATGCTCTTCTTTTGCATCGAATGATGATCTAGAGAATCAGATAAACTTGATGGAAAACCAGATTTGCGAAGGTTTCCTCTTTGTGGTCTTGTTTTGCAAGTCCATTTTGGAGGATGATAATGCAAATATGAACACACCATTGTGTTCAGGGGGTTCGAGATAGTCAATTTAGCCTTTTGATTTGTCTAAATCAGACATTAGAGGCCAGATCTACAAGGTTTTCAATTTGGGAGTGGTTGCCTAATCAGGGAGGTAGCTACTATTAGGAATTTGTAGGTCCAATAAAACCAATTCAACATAACCCATAGGATAAAATGATGCATAAATAACCATAATGCAAAGATCAAATGACAAACAAGAAACAACACAAGATATACCCTGGGAAAACCCTCAAGAGGGAAAAACCTAGCCTCCAAAAGTATCCACACTCATATATATTATTCAACAAAAGATATTACAATACATGCCATGAGTCTCCATGAATACCTCTAAACCTTCAAGCACCTCCAATGCATCCTCCATGTGTCCAAGCATGAATCCACACATCCCATGCCATGATTCACAAAATGCACTTGCAGGAGAGAGCTCAATACAATGACAACCTCTCACAAACCTCCATCCGCAAATAATAAATTAGCCAACCTCAGATAATAACATTGTGCTTGTTTTTATAATTCAGGCTCACACAAATACAATGAGAAAACCATGTGCCCCAAAACCATGGGTAACACAAAACCATTGACCCTCTTATTTAATCATTGGTACTACGTTTTATTCCCAACAATTAAATAATACAAATAAATAATTAACTACTCTATGTGTCCCACACACATACAATAATTAACCCAATGTTACATACAACTTATACAAGTGCACTAGTAAAAAACAGAAATAAATGACTAAATAAACTACCAAAAATTGGTCATGTGATTAGTAGTTTGGTCACGTGACCATTGGTAGTTTATTGCCTGTCATTTATCTCGTGACCAAATTTATGACCAAACAAATTTTAGTCATTAATTTGGTTGTATATTTAGTCATCAATTTGGTAGTATATTTGGTAATTTGGTAGTATATTTAGTCATGTGACCATTGGTAGTTTATTGCCGGTCATTTATCTCGCGACCAAATTTATGACTAAACATATTTTAGTCATTAATTTGGTAGTATATTTAGTCATCAATTTGGTAGTATATTTGGTCATCAATTTGGTAGTATATTTGGTAATTTGGTAGTATATTTAGTCATCAATTTGGTAGTATATTTAATCATCAATTGGTAGTATATTTAGTCTGATATTTGAGGATTTAAACATAAAACATAGAAATACACATCAATTGCACACAATAAGACAGCCATTGAGAAGACAAAATCGCTGAATTTTATTAAAAGAAAGGTGTTCTTACAACTTGCACAAGTCTGAAATATCTATCTTTCTTGAAAAATGATTAGAGATAGAGTATTACAATGTTTATTTTCAATCACAAGACTAAAAATCTGAGTTACAATGCACATAATGACAAGAAAGAAACTTCTCCAAGTTTACAATACTTTGCCAAAAAGTGAAAATAACTAACTCAAAATGAAAGGAGGTGTGCCCTTTGGCCTACAAGCCTTTCGAAATCCTTAGCAATCTGTTACAATAGATAAGTGACATGTGTCACAGTTTGAAAAGTCAAAAAGCCATTGGATGCCTAACTGTTGCTTCATCTTATTTTTCTGTTGAAAAGAACTCCTAAGTGGCGTGGGGAAGGATGAATGTTGATCTTTCTTTAACCTCCCTGCTTTCTTGCATCATAAAACCTTCACTTTCTTAGAGAACCAGCCAAGCCAAAAAACATCCCATGAGTTGAATCCATTCAATCCAGTCTACTTGATAGATCTCATTTTGTACTTAAATGTGTAAATAGTTAGTAATAACAAATTAAAAAATTGAATTGAAATAAGTCAAAAAGCTACTATCACAGTTAATAGAAAAGCACGATAGGCAAACAATTTTTTTTGAAACAAGATCGTATATAGAAACTATAAAAGTATATCATACATGGAAAGGATACCATTCCATACCTCATCAGATGGACCAATATAGGAACACTTAATGTTTTCAGGATTCACAAATTTATAATCAATTCCAGTATTATTTGCAGGGGGAGTTCTAGTTCCTTTCAGCAAACTTGTTGAAGCCATCAACCATTAAAACATTTCAGAAAACATACATTGTTTGGTTCATTACTTCTTTCCAGACATTAAGGGAGATCCTATTAGAATTTAGAAATTGAGAAAGAACAGTTTTCTTATTAAGAAACCAACACCCCATGACAGAGAATGACTAAGAAATTTATTGAATGAAAATTTCATTTTTGATAGACTATGAAATAGTTTACCTGCATTTCGAGCTGGAAAATGATTCCCTGTGCTACTATTACCAAAGAGATCAACTCCATGCGGAAATGGCTGCAAAAAGTTAGAAGAAAGGCTTATTACTAAGAAAGAGGCTATGACATCAAAAAATGCCTAAAAGTTAAACAATAGAATAGAAAAGACACAAGGCAGATATTAAAACTTTTAAAATACTGATTGGCAACACAACTTATAGAAAGTGTAGGAATAGGAAAAAAAGATACCCCTTGTGGAATTGCTCGAACAAAAGAATTATTTGTATGAGTTTGAGATCCACCGAGGGGTACACGTGTGATCACAAACAAAGTTTTGATATTAGGATTACAAGTTTGGTCTTTACAATGTTGATGCTGCCAATTTACACTGGAAAAAAAAGCACATACAAATTTATGAGCTAGTTGTAAGAAAAAAAAAATCAGACTCAATCTCTACTTAAAGCACAATATCTGACTCTTCAAGGGTTTTCTAATTCAAAATTTGTACCCTCCAAACTGGTAGACTCATTTTCAAACATTTTGCAAATTACCAATGAAAATGTGGACAACAAACATGAGATTTGCTCTATTAATATGAAAGATCATTCATCTCTAGAATAAGGTTATAGGAGTTAGATTAATTCAAATTTATTATTAACTAGGTCTTTAGGTAGCTCGATCAGACAACTCTAATTTAAAGACAATTTTTAGTGAACACATTATATATGGGAAGTTTTCTGTGAATCTAAGATGAGACTTGTAACTATTGAAAAGTAATATTTTTTCGAAACCAGTTCCTTAGAAGTTGTGGCAAAGTAAGGAGAACAGTGGGACCTTTCATTTATGAGAGTCTTAACCTAGAAGCTTGAAGATGTGGAAATTCCAACTTATTGCGAATTTGAGGGTTATTTTCTATAAGCTTTCTCAGCTTCAAAAACAACGATTTCTGTGTGGATGTTGTATCCCCATGTTGAGAAAGCTTCTCATTTTCCCTACATAGAGCCAACTCATGTTTAAAAGTTAGAATCAATATGAAAAAGAGAAACAATGGGATAATGTGAAAAAGCAATAAAAACAAACATAAAACAAAGCTCTACCAGAATTTTTCAAAAGGTATTAACTGTGTGAGCTCTTTGTAAACACCATCATAGACATGTTCAAATACTTTGAGATCCTTTCTAAGTATTTCCACAGCTTTCACATAGTCTTTCCTAGACAAGTAGAAAACTACTCTGAAAATATGACCTAAAACTCAGTGCTGCATTATTTATATACAACTGAGTAATGTATAACCTTAAACTCATAATTATTAAAATGGTCATCTACAACATTCACAAAATATGAAAAGACTCAAAAATAAACTAACACAATCCATCAACATTCTCGAATCTGAACCATGAAGAGTTTGAGCAAGAAGCAAGCAATATCTCAATAGCAAAAACATAAGTATTGAACAGAATCACCAATTAACTGTACATTGAAATTGCAAAACCAAAATCAACTTTTACAAACAACAAAATGAAATATAAGAGGAGGAAACGATTGGTTGAGCTACTGAAGCTAATTGAAGCACGAGTTACGTTAAGAGACAGTCAAATGGTCCAACACAAAGGAGTCAAACTGATAATATTAGCAATACCTTTCTGAATCAAGGGCTATCTTCATGCGCAAATACCATGTAAGTGCAGATCCATGTAATGTCCCTGATAGTCAATCTAATGTAACATTTGTGAAAGCTTATTTCCTGACAGGCTATCAATCTATCCAATATGAGTGAGAAACAAAGGTCAAGGCTTCAATGGGAAAGCAATGTTTACACAATGGTTAGAGAAACCTAACGTGCAATTGATCTTCCAAGGAACCATTTTGCATCATCTCATATACTACCAGCCTTGTTTTTCCCTAAGTGCAAAACCCTAGTAAGAAACAAGATTCAGATGCCTGATTTTGCTCATCAGCTCTACTTCATTCTACAACAATACAAGGGATAAATTCAATAGGTCTTCTTTTGAAATTTTAAGGAGAATCAGAACATCTACACCCTTCAAACATAAAAAACAAATGCAATAGAAAACTTGAAGCTACAAAAGAAAAGGTGTTGAAAAAAGACAAGGTTAGAAGCAATCCTTGCAGCTGAGATCACATCTTCACTTATGGGTTCTCAAGCTGATAGTCTAGTGCCTATTCATACCTAAGATTCATGTTTTGCCTGCTTGTCGCCCTCGTCTAGCTTTTTTACAGTAGCAAAGGAATCATCATCAAACCTAGCTTTATATACACACCCAAAACCTCCCTCTCCAATAATGTTATCACTGCTAAAATTATTAGTAGCTACTTGTAGAGTAGAATATTAAATTGATGTTGCAAATACCTTCCTCTTAGAAACTCTTATTGAGTTCAAACGATTCATCAAAGGCCCAAGTGACATACCCTTGTAGACATTTGTAAAAACGAAATAACTCAATTCATTACCCTTGTTCTTCTCTATTATAATTCCCATTGATCCACTGTGGTCATTAATATAATTTCTTTCTATCAAAAGAGAAATAATAGCAATGTGTTTAATCCAACTATTAATATAACCAAATTAGCTAACCAACACCTCCTGAATTTGGTTAGAGTCTTAATGCCTTCTTAATTTTTGTCATAGCCCTGATGCCTCCTCTAACTTGTTAAGTCCAAATTTCATTGCCTTTGTTGGAAATGTGACTCAAATTACTGGTTGAATAATCCCCTCTCGAGTTAGAGTTTACTCCTTGATCGGTGTGAGGTGGCTACTTCGGCAAGACTTCGAAGTCTGTCTCCCCGATGGATTGATGAATCTCATCGGTGGAACTCATGGACTTTGGCAGGACCCTCAACCTTGTCTCATCGATGAGCCAATAGACATGAAGCTACAAAGTGTACATCGAAGGGACTTGGCTATATCGAAGGGAGATGATATGATGTCTCCCTGATGTGGCGATGAGGTTGACTTAGTAACTCTTGAAGAATGTCATGGTGGGACCTGACCGGTGCTAATTAAGTTGGAGAGCAATTGGATGATGTCGACGGAGGATCTTTGACCTAAGGTGATTTGGCAATATCAGTCTAACCTTGTGCCATCGGTGGGACTCTGTTTTGAGTCTCCTTGATAGCCCGATGCAAGGCTGGGAACTATTGTTGGAAGGAGTGGAGGACATCACCAGAACACAGGAACTATTGAGAGAGAGAGATGTGGAAGCATAGACAAGGCACGTGAACTCTTTGACAAAATCCTTGAAAGAAGTGTGGTCTCATGGACTGCAATGGTCACAGGATATGCACAAAATGGATTTGTTGTCTTTAGAAATTTTTAAGCAAATGCAATTGGCAGTTATAAATGTTGGCAAGAGACACTATGGATTCATGAGTGTTGTCATTGATGGCAACAAAGTCCATCCCACACATCCGCAGGTCATGGTATGTCTATACCGGAAGTCAGATTGAAGAGTATCTTGGTCCAGTGAGCAAGAACAGAGCATGCAACAAGGTCTGACAATCAGGTCTGGATCTCTCAGAGGAAGTATCTCAGTAAAGTGTGGACTTGGGGAAGTCAAGAGGAGTACCATGACTGATACATTCCAGGGATTGAGCCTCCGGTGATGAAAGAGTGAAGAGATATGAGCACCTAAGTATTGGGTTCCTGTTTGGCAGAGTAGACTGAGGAAGAATTGACCGGCAGAGCATCAGACCTTAATCGAGATGAGATATTGATGGTAATCAAGTTTCTTAAGGGATCATTCATGATTGATGACTTCTATAAGCATCTCTTTGATACACATCACCTGGTAAGCAAGGATTCAGCTGACAGACCAGAGTTTGGAAAAATATTGAGTATTCCGGATGCCGACTAGAAAGATGTTGAAATCCTTTATGCAGATATCTACAACAGATGGATTTTGATGAGAAGGTGTGTGTGGTGTGTTGTGTAGTGCAAAGAAAAGTAGAGAGCAGTGTGGAAGTAGTAATACAGGTCCAGTATGTGACAGGACAACAGCACCAAAGAAGAGGAAGAATGAAGTGCAATAGATCAATGTATTGAGCCTAACCAGAACTAAACCTCAGCATATGTGTATGCTTCTCATCAGTTCAAGTATCTTGTTACTTTCTTTGTACCTTGTAGACAGTGAGTCCCTTGTAGGTAGTGAGCCTCTTGTGAGCAGTGTGCTCGGGCAGTGAGCCCTAATTGGCAAGTGCCATTTTGTACTTCTATTCTTTTAACAGAGAATACAATCTTGGGTTAGTCACCCCGTGGTTTTTCCCTTAACAGGGTTTTCCACATCAAAATCATTGTGTTATGTGTATTGATTTTATTTCTACTTTCATGGTTATGGATGCTTATTTGTTTTGATGTTGCACTAGTTATTAAAGAAGAATAGAAGGTTAAATTAATTAAGATAATTGATTCACCCCCCTCTCAATTATCAACAACTGGTATCAGAACTAAGTTCCTCCAAACAGAGCCTAACAGCTTGATGAAGATCTGGGAATTCCAATGGATATGTATGGTATGAGGGAACAACTTCAATCTGCCCTTGATGATCTTGAGCAATCTCACTCTGAAGTCAATAACTTGAGGGAAAGACTCAAACAAGCTAATGATTTCATAAATGAACTAAAAGAGAAACTAAGTATCTCTATAAAAAAGAGAAAGGAACTTCTTCAGCAATTAGCAAGTCAAAGTGAAGCTAATGATACTAATGAAGATCTGAATGAGAAGAACAAATTATGTGAGAAGCTATCAAAAGAGGTCATTATGGTAAGACATGAAATGGAATCAGGGGTTATGAAATTCACCCAAGAAATTGAAGAGAAAAGAAAGACTAAAGATAATCTAAAACAATCTCTTAAGGAGAAGTCAGAAGACTGCCACAAAATGGAAAGAATAATCAGGCATTTGGAATCTGATCTTGAAGAAGCTAGAGATAATGAAGAACAACTTGAGAATCAGATTGACACTCTAAAAAGGGATCTTCAAACAACAAACGAAAACAAAGAGAAATTCAAGATAACCTCTGCTCAGCTTGAAGTTCTTCTTGAAAGCCAAAAGAGGGTAGATGACAAGCAAGGCTTGGGGTATGAGAAAGGTGAAAGCTCTGGATCCGGTCAGAAGAACTCTGGATCAGGAAATCCAAGGATCGGGCCTAGAAGACCTCCGGTAAGGCAACCCAATGATCAAAGATATCCATCCTTCAATGGATACTGCCACAACTGCAATAACTTTGGTCATAAAGCAAATCAGTGTAGAAGAAGAATGAATCAAACTAATTCATCTTTCTCTGAACAGTGTTTCAACTATAAAAGGTATGGTCACAAATATCAAGAATGTAGAAATATGCAAATGAACAATTCATTCAATGGTAGATGCTTTGCATGCAATAGAATGGGACATATGGCTAATCAATGTAGATCAAGAGGTTATCAGTCAAATATGCAAAGAAATGTTGTTTTCTACAATTGCAATAGATCCAGTCATATTGCCAAATTTTGTAGAAGTAAGAATCAGAACAAAAGGGGTCCAGTGCATCATAATCAAAATCAAGACAAAGGAAAAGGAAAATTGAATGCGGATGAAATTTAAAGGGAGATGAACAAGATTTGGGTAAAGAGAAGTATAGAAAATGTTGGGGATGGATCCGCACCACCAGAATCTGGTGCTGATATTCCTTCCAGAAACTAAATAAGATGAGCTCTGGCTTAGGGGGAGTCAAAAAAGAAAACAAGTTCCCCTAGCCAGTTAATTGGTGCCTGAAATTGGCACATGGAAAGTTTTGGATTAAAGGGTTCTTAGAGAAACATCTAAATAAACCTTGGTAAAGATATGGAAGATCTGCAAGAAGTTTAGAAGAGTTTAATCTTCCAAGATTGATCTGGTTTAACAGTCATCCGGCAAGAAGCGGGATTTTCACAGATAGATCCGGTATGATTCAAAATTGAGGAATCTTGATCTGCGAATAGATGAAATGAATGGAGAAAGGAAGATAGATTGTCAATAATCACCGAGATTAACTCTAAGTGCATCTCAATGATCCAGAAAAGATCTTTCTCAAAACAAGGAGAACAAGGCAACCGGAATGACTTAAGTTGCACATTTATTGCAATGTGGAATTAGGGTTTGCATAGAAATATAAGGGTTCTCTTATTGAACATTTGCACATTTACATTCGAGAAGAAGAGAGAAGGAGCTCTGCAAAAAAATAATCTCAAACCTCTTAAAGATCAACCGCATAAATTGATTCATCCAACAATTCGATCTGGCTCATATCGTGAACCCTAGAAGTGAAAAAGGTATTTTCCACTCTTGAATATCTCTCTTTGAATCTTTGCAAGATGGTGTAGACACCTAAAATTGGCTTGCTTCACAAAACAATTTCCCATGTCTTGACACCAATTTATCCCTCCTATTAATTAAATAAATTCATTTTATTTAATTAAGTTATCCCTAACCATCTGTCTATCCCTTGTGATCAATTAACTCACTTAATTTATCACTAGACCTTACAACACTATCCCTCATTAATCAAATAAATATTCCCAATATTTATTTAGTTCAATTCTCCTTTTCCCTAATCCTCATTAATTAGATAAATCATGCTTATCTAATTAATCTAGCCTACTAATTGACCTACCCTAACCTACCCTAGCCTACCTCATCCTAGCCCTAGGATCAATTAAACAAAACCTATGTTAATTAATCCTAACCTCTCATTTGGGTGGTCAAACCTAGTTTAACACCCTTCCCCACATCCTCCAAATAAAAAATTAAAACAAATCACACATCACATTTACTTCTCTTCCAAACCCCTTACCTCACCCATCCTCATTCATTACCTCTTATCCCCAAGTGAATTCTTAATTCATTTCTCATTCCCCAAATGAATTTTTAATTCATTTCCCATTCTTTCACACCCATACCTCATTTATAACCCCTTTTCCCAAAATGAATAAAAGATTTACTTTTATTCTTAGCCCTTGATCTCATCTTTTGATCCTCTCCCTCCATCCTCATTTCCAAAACTCTATAAATAAGACCCCTCTCTAAGCCATTAGGAAGGAACTTCTTCATGCATCAAACCTCTGCCAAAATCTCTCCACAATCTCCTTATCATAATGCCAAAATTATCCCTCATCTCCATCTAAATCTCTATCTAAATCTACTTGTCTCTCATCCTATTGTGTTGAAAAGCATTGAGCAATCCACATCTATATTCTAGTCTTGGGTAAAATCTGAGGAGCTTGTGGGTGCAACTCCTTCCCTCTTAGATTTGTCAAAAGGAAGGTATAATCGTGCGTTTTTGCATTTGATTTGTATTTAGATCTTCATTTTGTTCTCATAGATGGCTACTTCAAATTTTGTGAAGATCACTGATAGGCCACGCCCTAAATTCAAAAAACATCCCTATAAATCCCTAGAAGTTGATCCCCTAGGTGCATTCTCTAGCATTCCGTATGGGGTTCTGCATGTGGAAGATATTAGGGTTTACATACACGCAAACATTGAAGAATTTGGGGAATCCAAGTTGATGCATATCTACCACAAGGAACTGATAGATGAATCACTTGAACTTAAACCCCAATACAAGGCGTCATCCAGGATAAGCATTTTAGTCAGTGCATCTATTTCCCCTGTTTTGCAGAAGATGAGTGGCTCTGGTACGTTTTGAACAGAGTGCATGAAAACTTCATGTGGTTAATAAGGCCATTTAAGATCACAAAGGATGCTATTAGGACGGTAACCGGTTTGCACTCATCTGGAGGGTTACCTATTCTCAAATCGGTCAAAAACCAAACTGTGAGTGAGGCTACCAAATCAAAATTTGACAAGAGAGCAATGACAATAGAAGATATCACTGATCCAGATATCAAGTTTGCCTCCATGATAATTGGTTACAAGATATATCACTCCAGCAGGGAAAATTCAGTACCTAGAACTGCAATTTACACTGCTTATTAGATGCTAAGAGAAAATGCTGACTATGATCTTTGTGAGCTTCTCCTGAACCAACTATTGGAGAATTTGCAGAAAATAAAGAAGGATAAAAAGAATTCATTCAAGTACTGTGGCTTGATACTTTCCCTATTCTTCTACTATATGAATGAGCTACCTGGAACTAGTGGCTAGATATGGCAAAATGACAGACCTGTTGCCATACAAATCAGGGATTATATGTATGGGCTTGGTGATGCCAAGGCACAAAATACAACATTGTGGGGTTACTTCAAAAACTTCCAAAGCATGATGCAGGCCAGAGAGAGAATTCCCCATTCTCTAGTTGAGAAGTACAAGGATACAGTGTGCTTTATGGTAGACACTGATCAATGTCTAATGGAAGCAGTAGAGCCAAGGATAGTCTGGATTATGCCAATGGGGTATGAGGTGGATGATAAAATTCTGGAACTGCATGTCCAACACCTACTAAGTCAGCCCAAGGACCCTGAGGTAGAAAGGTTTGGAACCTTCCAGGAGTTAAGTGTAAAAGTTCATGTTGAACTAAGACAGCCTGAGATCAAGAGAAAAGTGAGGAGGGAAGTAGAAGAATTCGCCAAGAGGCATGGAATATCAAAGGAGGCACTTGATACAAACAGAGAGAAGATGGAAAGTGCAGATAAAAAAAGGCAAGAAACTGAAAAAGAAAGTGCTCCAGTGCAAGCCCCCTCCCAGACCAGATCCTCCAAGAGCTCTGCACCTGCCACCTCTAAGAGCCAAAAAGCATCAAAACTGGAAGTCAGGACATTCGGAAAGGGAGAGAAGAGAACTAAGACAAAGGCCACAAGGTCTTACATGAGTCAGAAGGATGATGAAGAAACTAAGACTGGTGAAGAAATCAAGAAAATGAAGAAGAAGAAGAAGAAAACATCTGGTGAACCCTCTACCGGTCATAGCAAGAAAGAAGTAGAAGAGTTTGTTGAAAGGCCTACTCTGTCCATTGATGATGTAGTCAAGGCGGTTACTGTGGATGGGCATCTGCAACCAATGACAGAATTCTATGATGAGTATAATGACGCAGATAAAAGGATCTTGGAAGAAGCCATAGTTAAGTACTTAAACATATATAATAAGGCATTTATTGAATTCATCTCTCTAATTCCCAAAAGTTTAGAGAAGGAACTTGAAATGAGAAAGGAGAATGCCAAGGCAAAGGACTTAGAGATCAGAGAACAGATTGCTATCCAACTCTATCCCTCCATCACTCCAAAGAAAATGAGCATGATCTTCAAAGATTTCAAGGATGAGTTCCGGAGCAAAGCCAGAATGAATAAGCTTATGCTTGGAGAGACTGATCAGGTGGCTAAAGAGACTGAAGACATCCTCTGGAATGCCTATAAAAGATTCAATATTCTTGTTATAGAGGACTTAGGTGATGAACCCTATGTCATGGATGATGAAGGACTCCGTACATCAAAGGAAGATCCTACAGAGAAAAATGCAGAAGATTCAAAAGAGATGGATAAAGAGAAGACTAAGGACTTAGATTCCTCTGTTTCGGAAGAGGAAGTCCATGGAGAAGTAGACACCTCTCTTCTGGATCCCCCAGCAGAATCTGGAATTGAAGGAAAAGAAAGAAAAGAAGAGAGAATCAATCAAGAAGAAGTAAAGGGAAGAGAAGAAGGTCAAACAGAGAAGACCACAAGTGATAGTGCTGAGGCTGTAGAAGGGAAGAAAACTCTGTCTCCAACAAGAGACATAGCAGAAACAGTCAAAGACTTCTTGAGAAAAGAAATGATGGAATTAGATGAACCGGAGCTACTTCAAGGACCATTCAATTTTGATTCCCTCTCTCTAGTCCATACAATGAAGGTAGCATCTTTTGCTCAAGCCAAAGCAAAAAAAAAGCTTCTGAAGTCTCACATGGAAGATTGTGAGCTAATAGAGATTGCATCTAGTGTACTAGAGAAAATCATGTCATCCTTCCAAAAGGATCCTTCGGCCTCCAAATTTGGCAATCTAAAGTCTCTTGTTAACTCTGTTAATACACATTTTGGTTCTTTGGAGAAAGCAGCTGAAGAGAAAGTCTGGAAAGAGTTTCTGGGTAAGAGATTCTCTGAGGTACAAGGACTTATAACAAATGATAGGAGAAATTTGGATATTGGAATAAAGAGCCTAGAGAATGCTCTTAAAGATGGTGGAGATCTATACAAATTTTGTTTATCTTGGTCCACCGTAACAGTAGACATCACCAAGAAGGTGGAAGAACAAGAGAGCAAACTATCAAGTTCATCTCAAAGTTTTGATCCTCTCACCTCTTCCATAATAAATCAAGAGTGTCAAACTATTGTAGTCATAAATGAAATAAAGAAGCTTGAAAAGGAGAAGAAAAATAGAATAAGCAAGTTAAGTGAACTTAGAGGCCATGCATGAGGCCCTAACTGATGCTCAGACCACAGCCCGGACCAGTGATTCGACAGATCTAAAGAGGGCAGAGGCTTTTGCATTCCTGTTGAGTGGTCACATCTCAATTTTGGACAGGATGAAGCAGAGTTGGGCAACATAATTTATCCAGTTGAAGATAACTTTTGCAGATATACTTCAGTATATGTAAGTATAACATGTATATATACTTATGCGGCTAAGTATAGTTGGATTTTTGGGAATTTTGGTGTGCAGATTCTACTCTTTTCCATTGATGTCAAAGGGGGAGTAAGTAGCAGTGAAAAATGTGGAATCTAGCTAAGGGGGAGCTTTGGTAAAGTGTACATTAGAACAAAGCATCAGCCAAGGGGGAGTGTAGTGTGACACTTAGTCATTTTTTACTAAGTGTTGCCATCAATGCCAAAGGGGGAGATTGTTGGCAAGAGACACTATGTGGCTTCATGAGTGTTTTCATTGATGGCAACAAAGTCCATCCCACACATCCGTAGGACATGGTATGTCTATATCGGAAGTCAGATTGAAGAGTATCTTGGTCCGATGAGTAAGAACAGAGCATGCAGCAAGGTTCGACAATCAGGTCCGGATCTCTCAGAGGAAGTATCTTAGTAAAGTGCAGACTTGGAGAAGTCAAGAGGAGTACCATGAATGATACATTCCATGGATTGAGCCTTTAATGATGAAAGAGTGAAGAGATATGAGCACCTAAGTATTGGGTTCCTGTTTCGTAGAGTAGACTGAGGAAGAACTGACCGGCAGACAATCAGACCTTAATCCGGATGAGATATTGATGGTAATCAAGTTTCTTAAGGGATCATTCATGATTGGCTGACATGATTGATGACTTCTATAAGCATCTCTTTGATACGCATTACTTGGTAAGCAAGGATTCAGCCGACAGACCAGAGTTTGGAAAAATATTGAGTATTTCGGATGCCGACTAGAAAGATGTTGAAATCCTTTGTGCAAATATATCTACCAAATAGATTTCGATGAGAAGGTGTGTGTGGTGTGTTGTGTAGTGCAAAGAAAAGTAGAGAGCAGTGTGGAAGCAGTAATACAGGTCCGGTATGTGACAGGACAATAGCACCAAAGAAGAGGAAGAATGAAGTGTAGTAGATCAGTGTATTGAGCCTAATCGGAACTGAACCTCAGCATATGTGGATGCTTCTGATCAGTTCAAGTATCTTGTTACTTTCTTTTTACCTTGTAGACAGTGAGTCTCTTGTAGGCAGTGAGCCTCTTGTGAGCAGTGTGCTCGGGTAGTGAGCCCTAATTGGCAAGTGCCATTTTGTACTTCTATTCTTTTAACAAAGAATACAATCTTGGGTTAGTCACCCCATGGTTTTTCCCTTAACAGGGTTTTCCATGTCAAAATCATTGTGTTATGTGTATTGATTTTGTTTTTTCTTTCATGGTTATGGATGCTTATTTGTTTTGATGCTGCACTAGTTATTAAAGAAGAACAGAAGGTTAAATTAATTAAGATAACTGATTCACCCCCCTCTCAGTTATCAACAGTAAAGTCAAATTCCACAACCTTTTCCAGTGTCCCCCCACCTGTGCCAAAATGGGAGCTTTCGAACAGGGCATGGATATCCATCAAAGCATAATGATAAGGGGATCTTTGTTAGATATTACGGTTGGAAATACTCTGGTAGACATGTATGCAAAATGTGGAATCATAGACAAAGCACGTGAACTGTTTGACGGAATGCCTCAAAGAGATGTCATCTGACGAAATACAATGATTGTAGGATATGTACAAAATGGATTTTGCAGAAGCACTCCAGAACACATCCTAACATTGTAAGCTTTTCTTGTGTTCTAGGTGTATGCAACCATGCAGGTTTACTAATATATGCTTGTAGAAGAAAATAAAATTTTCCTATGTGCAATCTAGCCTAATCAATTAAATGCTAGGTCACCGGTTTTGGGACGGGTACAGGTACACACATATATATATTATAATCATTTTGAGTATTATTGTATTGTTTCTATATCTATGTACATTATATACAATACAATAATACTCAATATAATGATATATCTATATACACAATACAATAGTACTCAATTTGTGCACAAGCAGGGAGAATGCTAGCAAAGCTTATGGAGTTGGTCTTTACACCCACCAGTTGCATTTGCTTCTGTAATCATGGCATTCTATGAGACCACATTTCTTTTAGGCATCTTGTGAAATAGTTGACATGCATGCATGGCTACCAAGGTACTTGCAACTACAACATCTGAAAAAAATTCCCCTTCCATTATGCTTTGATGGATGTCCCTTCATTATTACTAGAGATCTAACACTGTGCACATTATTATAGTGCAAGCCTATTTTTCAGATTGCTTCATTTAGCATCACCAATAATCTCCACAAGAAAATTGTCCCTTTTTAAAATGATGGAAATGGTTCACATCTCTCACAACAATTTCTCTTGTAACAATATTGGAGATAAGTTTTGTTACAGTGTGGCAATCAACACATACTCGAAGGTTCTTAGCAACTCTAATAGTTATGGGGCATGTTTAACAAAGCAAATGTAATTGCCAACTTTTCACTATGATGGCAATATGCACAGAAATAATTATTTTTCCTCCTCTTCCACAACATCAAGTAAATGTCTTGAATCTAGAAAATACCATGCTGCCTTCATCTTCCAAGCCAATTTCTCCAACAACTTTGCATAGATCTCCTATGTCTATAGATGTGATATGTCTCCTACATATAAAGTGTGTACCATTTTGTGGCCTTAAATCCAACTACATCTATGGATCTTTTTAATTCCTCTATCTTTCATCAATCTCCTTACCATTTGAACCTCACCACACCTGCCCACTTCTGCATAGATGTTTGAGAGAAGAACATAAGTCCTACAATATTTTTAGGATCCAAATAAAAAAGCAGTGTTGTTATAAATACTCCTAAGCCTATATTCATATGTGATCTACAGACACCAAGAAAACACATCCACACAACCACCACAGGTTTAATTGGCATCTCAATGATAAAGTTTAGGGTGTCCTCAAGATAGAGAGCACTGTCAAGAAGGTCAACCATGCACACATAACAATCAACTGTAGCTATAATGCTATAAGGGTTACTCATGTGATTGAAGTATGTACAGCTCTCATCTATATTAATATATGTATTATTTCTCTCTACAACCATGTGTGTGTATAAGTTTTCATAGAAAAACTGACTAATTAATCTAGGTTAATTTATGCCAAGTTGTATACATCGATAGGAGTCCCTTGGTGTCCCTTCGATGGCTAGAATGAACACTGTCAGCCGGACATGGTGTTATCGCTATGACCTTGGATCTAGTCTCTTCGATAATCTGAAACGGTGTTGTCATCTTTTGTTCACATAGCAGTGACATGGAATGCCACTTGTGCTAGTGGTGGGACCATTTCTGTTATTGGCAGGACCAAGCTACATTAGAGTGAGGAGTCTTATCATCCCTTTGAAGTTCCAACTTTGGTGTGACTCCAACTCTTCGGAGTGATCCATCTGTGCATCTCTATCAGGATGTCCTAGTGCTGGTGCTAAGCCTAAAGATCTTGCAAAGTGTACAAAGCTTGGTACTCAAGGTTCTATGGTGATTATTGGCATGAATGAAAGCTAAACCCCTAAAAGGACACTGAATAGAATCTTGGAGGAAGCTAGAACATTAGATCTGCAACTCAACTCAATCTACACCTCTCGTATGGCCAAGAAGATTTCTTGGATAAAGTGACATTACATAAACATTTACATGTGAAATTATACAAGGAAGAAAGAAACCCACATCCATCTAACATAAAGTCATGCAGAGAAACTACTACAAACATCTAAGGCCACAAACAATCAAATGCTAGCAATACATTAGCTATACTTCCAACGGTACTATTGATAATGAATAAACTAATGCATTCATCTTAGAAAAGTCTCAAGAGGTTATAATTAGAATGAACCTGTTGGCAAGAGACACTGCTTCGCATGACAGGTGTTGTCATTGATGGAAACTAAGACTATTCCACCCATCCACATAACACAATTTGTTCATACCAAAAGTCAGAATTAGAATTTATCTAAGTCCGGGAAGTCAGAAATAGAGCAGGTGATAGGGACCGATATCTTGGTCCAGATCTCTCTGGTGGTAAATCAGAGTTTGGTGCAGATCTAAGGGAGTCATTAGCATTGTCAAAATAATCTACATCCAGAGTTTTGGCCTCCGGTGATGAAGGATTCAAAAGTTATTAACATTTGAGTATTGGGTTAACAGTTTGACAGAGCAAACAGAAGAACATGTTGATCTTGTATTTGATCTTGGTTTTAGATGTATGGAAGTTGATGGTTGGACAAGTTGTGATGATCAGTGATAATAGCCGACTTGATTGATGATTTGTGAGTGCAAGTTTTGGTCTAGGTTACAAGTTGTAAATGGATTTAGCCGATAGAGCAGAATCTTCAATAAAGTTCTAAGTGTTCTTGAAGCTGACTGAAAAATGATTGAATATCATGATGCAGATATATATATAGCCGTTGGATTTGAGAGATTTAGGTGTGTGTGCGATGCGACTATGGTGTAAGTGCGAAAAGGGCAGAGATCTAAGGTGCATATGTTAGCATAACAGTAAACAAGGCAGAGTGAGGATGAAGTGTATCAAGTTAGTATTCTGTGCTTAACCAGAACTAAATCCTTGCATTGGTAGATGCTAATTATCAGTTCAAACTCATTATAATCTTCTTTCTGTAGGCAATGAGCCTTCTTTTGAGCAGTGAGCCCGAATGCATGCGCATTCTCTATTGTAATACTTTTAACAGAGTATGATCTTTTTGGGTTAAACCCCACCATGGTTTTTCCCTTAACCGAGTTTCCACGTCAAAAATCTTGGTGTCAAATGTGTTATTTCTATTTCTGCTCATGTGTTGTTGATTCTTGCTTTTCATGATAATATTATTAATCTATTAACTGCTACAAGTTTTAAAGTTTTAAGACAACTGATTCACCCCCCACCCTCTCAGTTGTCACCTCTAATTCCAACAATTGGTATCAGAGCAAGGTTCCTTTGAAAAAGTTTTACAACTTGAGGAAGATCTGGGAAGGTAGTAAAATGGATGAATACAACCTCCAAGGGCAACTTAATCTCGCTTTAGAAGATCTTGAACAGTCCAGAGTAGAAGTCCAAGAGCTGCAAGAGAACCTTAAAAATGCTAAAGACTTCATTGAAATTTTAAAAGAAAAATTGAGCAAATCCAATGAGAAGAGGAAGGAACAACCTCTTCAACTGGGAATTCATTATGAAAACAACAAGGATGAGGCTCTGAAAGAAAAGACAAAGGAATGTGAGAATTTAGCCAAAGAAGTTGTCCTAAAACATGAGATGGAATCCGAGGTGATGAGGCTGACCAAAGAAATTGAAGATAGAAAGAAAAATGAAGAAGACTTGAATCAAAATCTAAAAGAAAGAACTGAAGAATGCTACAAATTGGACGGAATAGCTAGCCTCCTAGAGTCTAATCTACAAGAATGCAGAGACAATGAGAGAACTTGAAAGACAAATTATCATTCTTAGACATGACCTAGAAGCTGCAAATGAATACAAGGAGAAGTTCAAGATAAGCTCAGCTAAACTTGAAGCACTACTTGAAGGATAGAAGAAGGCTGATGACAAGCATGGTCTTAGATATGAGAAAGATGAAAGCTCTGGATCCAGACAAAGAAATTTTCAATCAAGGAACAGGAGAAACAGCCTAGAAGGCCTCCGATAAGACAACCTAATGCTCAAAGATATCCATTATTCAATGGAAATTGTTTTAATTGCAATAAATTTGGTCACAGAGCTACTCAGTGCAGAAGTAGAGTAAATCAAAATGGTCCATCTTTCTCTGGTCAATGCTTCAAGTGTAAGAGGTATGGTCATAGATCAAATGAATGCAGAAGTATGATAATGAATAACTCTAGAGAAAATGGCAACTCTTTCAATGGTTATTGCTTTACTTGCAACAGATTTGGACACATGGCTAATCAGTGTAGATCAAGAGGAAATCAAGTATATAAGCAAATAAACGTTGTATGATTTAATTGTAATAAATCTGGTCATATTGCAAGATTCTACAGAAATAGGAGAGGTCCGGTAAATAGAAAACTAGATGAGCAGAAACGAGATAAATGCAAAAGAAAAATTGATGTGAATGAGATCCAAAATGAAATGAGCAAGATATGGGTCAAGAAAACAAGTGAGAACAATAGTAATGAGTCTGCACCGGAATCTGATGCTGATAATTGATCCAGGAATTGAATTAGGAGCTCTGGCTCAGGGGGAGCTGCATTGAAAATCAAATTCTCCCAGCCAGTAAGTGGGTGCCTAGATCTGACACAATGAGAGAAGATGTTTTGAATTGTCTCATAACTTTTGGAAGGATCTCCGAAAGTAAAGATGTTGATATAAAAATTTAAGGAGTGATTCATGAAGAACTGTTCAAGAAACTAAGTAACCGGATGAAGTTAGGGCAGAGTATTTATTACAAAGTCAAAGTAGGTTTTGCGGAGCATAAAAAGGTGTTCGCTTCTCATTTGAATCACTTTGAACTCGAAGAAAGCAAGAAGAATAGTGCCTGAGCTAAGATTACAAGGAATTGAAGTGCGACCGGTGAATTTATCCGTCAACCCTAATCTCATGGAAAAGGTATTTTTCTGCAAAGCTTTGAACTAATAATCCTTTTGCAATGGCTACACCTTTGATCATTGACATTACTAAAAGGCCTCGACCCAAATTTAAGAAACATCTACACAAATCCATAGAAGTCAACCCATTAGGTGCATTTTCAAGTGTTCCGTATGGTGTGCTACATATTGAAGATATTAGGGTTTATATTCATACGAGCATAGATGAATTTGCAGACTCAAAGTTTGTAGATTTGTTTGAGAGTCAACTAATGGATGAAAATCACGATCTTAAACCCGAGTATAAGGCACTGTATGATAAACATTTTATTCAAATTATGGGGTTTCCAATATTTGATGAAGATGAATGGGTCCTATATGTTTTAAGTCAGATGCATGATGAATTCATATGGTTGTTAAAACCATTCAAGATTACCAAGGATGTTATCAAAATTGTGACTGGGTTAAATTCATCTAGTGGATTACCCATGTTGAAAGCTGTGAAAAACCAAACTGTTACTGATGCAACTGGTGCAAAGTTCGACAAGAGGGCTATGACCATAAATGACATTATAGAATCGGATGTGAATTTTGCCTCAATGGTGATTGGCTACAAGATCTATCACTCTAGCAGGGATAATTCAATCTCCAGAACTACCATATATGCAGCATATCAAATGTTGAAGGAGAATGCAGATTATGACCTATGTGAGTTGTTATAGAACCAGCTGATTGAGAACTTGAACACAATCAAGAAAGACAAGAAAAACACTTTTAAATATGGCACATTGGTTCTATGTTTGTTCTTCTACTATATGAATGAAGTACCTGGAGTAAAGGGTGTACACTGGACTAATGATGAGCCAGTTACTATTCAAATCAAAGATCACCTACGCAGCATTGGTGACTATAAAGCACAGAAAACTGCAATATGGGGATACTTTAAGAACTTTCAAAGTATGATGCATTCGAGAGAAAGAATCCCTTCAACAATTGTTGAGAAGTACAAGAATGAAATATGTTTCATGGTTGACACTGATCAGTGCTTAATGGAAGCAGTGGAACCCAGAACTGTTTGGATCATGCCCATGGGGTATGAAGTAGATGGAAAAATCTTAAATATGTATGCTCAACATCTTCTAAGCAAGCCAAAAGACACGACAGTTGAAAGATTTGGGACATATGAGGAGCTAAGTTTAAAACTGCATACTGAGCTCAGAGAACCTGAAACCAACAGAAAAGTAAGCAAAGAAGTTGAGCATTTGGCCGAGAATCTAGGTCTCACAAAGGAAGCCGTGAGGCAATTCAGGGAAAGAACTGAAAAGGTTGAGAAGGAGAAGCAGGATAAGAAACAAGGAAGTGCTACGATAGGATCCTCCTCCACATCAAGGACTACTAGAAGCTCTACTATTGCCCCTATTCCTCCAAAACCTGCCAATCCTAAGATACCGGAAGGCAAATCATCCGGAAAAGAAGGAAAAATAGTGAAAACAAAGGCCACAAGAACCTATAAAAGCACAAAAGTTGATGAAGAAGAAACAGACTCAGATACTAAGGTAAAGGAGTGGAAAGCCTCTGGAACAAAAGCTGTCAAAGTAACTAAGGAAAATCCCTCCGGAAGCAAAAGGGCAAGCAAAAGGCAAAAGACAAATACATTTGTTCAGAAGCCCACACTTTCTGTGGAAGATGTAATAAAATCAGTCACTGTGGATGGAAATTTGAAACTCATGATTGAATTTTATGATGAATATAATGATACAGATAAGAAAGTGCTGAAGGAAGTGACTGTTAGATATCTAAATATCTATAACAAGGCCCTGATTGAAATAACCTCTGAAATCCCTCCAAGTCTTGCAAACATTCTGGAGTTGAGGAAAGAAAATGCAAAAAGCAAGGATATGGAGCTTAGAGAGCATGTATTGATACAACTATGCCCTCAGATCACTCAATTTCAAATAAATATGATATTTAGAGAAGTGAAGGATGAATTCAGGAGCAAGAAGAGAATGAACAAATTGATGCTTGGAGAATTAGATGAAACAGTTAAAGAAACACATGAAATATTTCTAAGTGCATTAAAGAGACACAATCTTCCATTTGTTGAGGAGGAGACTGATGTTGGGATTGATTCATCAATCCCAAATATTGAAAAGATGAAAATTAATGAGCAGTAAACCAAGGTTGATGACTCCTATGTTTCGAAAGAGGAACAAATAAACAAAGAAGATACAGAGATTGTGGATCAAACTGTTGATGTAGGAGATACTCCAGCTTCTCCTGATCAATCCGAAAAAGAAGAAATGTTGATAACTGAGAGGGGGGGTGAATCAGTTATCCTAATTATTTCTTCTTTCTGAACTTTCTTATTAATCAATGCAGCATTAATTCAAACAAGCAAACATTACCATGAAATGAAAAACACGACACAGTATTTTTGACGTGGAAACCCTGTTAAGGGAGAAAACCACGGGGTGATTAACCCAAAGATTATTCTCTGTTAGAAGAATAAGGAAATACAAAATGGCACTTGCCAATTAGGGCTCACTGCCCGAGCACACTGCTCACAAAGGAGGCACACTGCCTACAAGGAGACACACTATCTACAAAAGAATGTTATACAATACTTGAACTGATTGGAAGCATCCACATATGCTGGAGTTCAATTCCGGTTAGGCTCAGTACACTGATCTGCTGCACTTCATCTTTCCTCTTCTCTTATGCTGCTTTCCTTTCACATACCGGACCTTCCTTACTGCTTCTGCTCTGCTCTACTTTTATTCGCATATATCATTTCACCACAACACTTCTCACAACTTAATCCATCCTATATATATATATATATATATATATATATATATATATCCGCACAAGTGATTTCATTATCTTTCTAGTCGGCACCCGAAACAGTCAATCTTCTCACAAACTCTGTTCTGTCGGCTGAATCCTTACACATCAAGTAATGCGGATCAAGTATATGCTTATAGAAATCATTAATCATGTCAGCCAAACATGATTCATGCCTTCATAACCTTTAACACCATCAGTAACACATCTGGAAAGTAGACTGATGTTCTGTCAGTCAATTCTTCCTCTGTTCACACTGTCACTCAGGAATCCGGTACTCAACTATTCATATCTTTTTCCTCATCTATCACTGGAGGCTAAATCTTTGGAATATACCACTCAAGGTAGTCCTCTTGACTTCCCCAAATCTGCACTGCACCAAGATACTTCCTCTGAGAGATCCAAACCTATCTGTCGGACCTTGCCACATGCTCTATTCTTGTTTACCGAACCACAACATTCTTCACTCTGACTTCCAGTAGAGACACACCATGTCCTGCGGATGTGTGGGATGAACTTTGTTGCCATCAATGACAACAATCATGAATCCATATAGTGTCTTTTGCCAACAATCTCCCCCTTTGGCATTGATGGCAACACTTAGTGAAAAATGACTAAGTGTTTACACTATGCTCCCCCTTGGCTGATGCTCTGTCTTTATATACATTTTCTGGAGCTCCCCCTTAGTTGGATTCCTCATTTTTCATTGCTCCTCACTCCCCCTTTAACATAAATGGCAAAGGGTAGGGTCCGCACACCAAAATTTTCAAAAATTATACTATACTTAGCTGCATAAGTATATATATACAAGTTGTACTTACATATACTTAAGTATATCTGCAAAAGTGTTCTTCAACTGTACAACTTCTGTCGCCCAACTCTGCTTCATCCTGTCCAAAATTGAGATATGCCCACTCAACAAGAATGCAAACACATTTGCCCTTTTTAGATCTGTCGAATCATTGGTCTGGGCTATAATTTGGGCTTCTGTTATAGCCTCATGCATGGCCTCTAGATTAGGAACAATTAACCCCCTGAGCTCACTTAACCTGCTTATTCTATTTTTCCTTTCCTTCTCCAATTTCTTGATTTCACTCAAGACTGCGATAGTCTGACATTCTTGATTTGTTATAGAGGATGAAAGAGGATCAAAACTTTGAGACAAGCTTAGTAGTTTGTCCTCTTGCTCTTTTATTTTCTTCTCAATCTCCACTGCTACCTTGGACCAGGAGATACAAAATTTGTATATTTCACCGCCATCCTTAAGAGCATTTTCTAAGCTCTTTATCCCAATGTTCATGTTTCTCCTATCATTACTTATCAGACCTTGTACCTTTGATAGTCTTTTTGCAAGAAATTCCTTCCGGACCTTATCTTCTGCTGACTTCTCTAGTGAATCAAAATGTGTATTGACACTGCTGACTAGAGTTTTGAGATTACCGGAAGTGGAGGCTGTGGGATCTTTCTGAACTGATGGCATAATCTTTTCAAGCACTCTGGAAGCAGCTTCTATCAACTCACAGTCTTCCATATGAGACTTTAGGAGTTTTTCATTAGCCTTAGCATTTGCAAATGAAGCTATCTTCATTGTCTATACTGGAGAAAGAGAATCAAAATTGAATGGACCTTGTAGAAGCTCTGATTCATCAATCTCCATTGTTTCTTTGTTCAGGAATTCTTGGACACTTTGTGCAGTATCTCTTGCCAGAGACAGATGTTTCTTCTCTTTTGCAGTCTTGGAGCTGTCCTTAGGAGTTTTCTCTCCTTCACCACTAGCAGTTGTGGTTTTCTCTACTGAAGTCTTCTCTCCTTCTACAACCTTAGCACTGTCATCTTCTTTTTCCTTCACCTCTGCTTCTTTCTCCTGTGATTTTTCTTCTCCTTTAGATCCGAAAACTGTACGGGAAACCGGAGGGGAAATGTTAGTCTGTTCAGGGCCCACCTCTTCTAACATTTTCTCAGGAGTTTCTTCTACAACATTTGTAGTGGAGGGATCAGTACCCAAGTCCTCTATAATAGGGAGATTAAATCTTTTGAAGGTTTTTCAGAGAATCTCTTCAGTGTCCTTGGCTACCTTGTCGGTCTCACCAAGCATAAGCTGATTCATCCTTGCTTTGCTCCTGAATTCATCCTTGCAATCTTTGAATACCATGTTCATTGTCTTGGGATCAATTGAAGGATATAGCTGAATAGCTATCTGTTCCTAGATTGCAAGGTCTTTTGCCATGGCATTGGTCCTTCTCATTTCCAACTCCTTCTCTAGACTCTTAGGAATTAGAGAGATAATTTCAATAAAAGCTTTATTGTAAATGTTCAGATACTTGATTGTAGCTTCCTGCAGGATCTTTTGGTCAGCCTCATTGTAATCATCATAGAATTCGGCCATTGGTTGAAGGTTTCCATCCACAGTGACTGATTTGATTACACTCTCTAGAGACAGGGTGGGCTTTTCAACAAATTCCTCTGCCATTTCTTCCTTGTCTTGGCCTGTGGAGGGTTTACCGGATCCTTTCCTCTTCTGCTTCTTTATTTCCTTTACCCCCTCATCTGATTCAGTTTCCTCTTCATCCTTTTGACTTGCATAAGCCATTGTGGCTTTTGTTTTTGATCTTTTCTCTCTTTTACCGGATGCCTAGACTTCCGGTTTTGAGCTTTTGGCTATGACAGGTGCAGATCTTTTTGATGATCTGGTCCGAGTGGAGGTTTCTACCAGAGCACTTTCCTTGCTTTTCTTTTCTGTCTCTTTCTTCTCTTCCTCAACTCTTTCCATCCTTTTCTTGTGGGCATCAAGTGCCTCCTTTGAGATGCCAAGGCCTTGAGCAATATTTTCTACTTCTTTTCTCACCTTCCTTTTGATCTCTAGTTCTCTGAGTTCAACATGGATTTTTATACTTAGCTCCTCAAAGGTTCCAAACCTTTCTGGTTTTGGATCTTTAGGCTGGCTTAGCATGTGTTGAACATGCAGCTCCACAATCTGTTCATCAACTTCATACCCCATGGGCATGATCCAGCCTGTCCTTGGTTCTACTGCCTCCATTAGGCACTGATCTGTCTCTACCATAAAGCATACTGTGTCTTTGTATTTTTCAACAAGAGACTGAGGAATTCTTTCTCTTTCTTGCATCATGCTCTGAAAGTTCTTGAACTATCCCCACAGAGTTGTATTTTGTGCTTTATTGTCACCAAGTCCATGCAAATAATCTCTGATTTGGATAGCTACCGGTCTATCATTCTCCCATACCCAGCCATTAGATCCAAGAAGCTCATTCATAAAGTAGAAGAATAAGCACAATATCAATCCTCCATACTTGAATGAATTCTTTTTGTCTTTCTTGATTTTCTGCAGATTCTCTAAGAGTTGGTTCAAGAGAAGCTGACAAAGATCATAGTCTGCATCCTTTCTTAACATTTCATAAGCAGTATAGATGGCAGTTCCAAGTACAGACTTTTCTCTGCTAGAATGATATATCTTATATCCAATGATCATAGAAGCAAACTTGACATCCGGATCAATGATGTCATCTACTGTCATTGCTCTTTTGTCAAACTTAGATCTGGTAGCATCACTCACAATTTGGTTCTTTACAGATTTAAGAACAGGAATCCCACCGGATGAGTGTAATCCAGTAACAGCCCTGATGACATCCTTAGTGATCTTGAATGGTCCATTCAACCACATGAAGTTGTCATGTATTCTGCTCAGAATGTACCTAACCCATTCATCCTCCGTAAAACAGGGGAAATGTATGTATTGTACAAAGTGCTTGTTCCAGAGGCCTATGTATTGGGGTTTGAGCTCAAATGAATCATCTAACAGTTGTTTGTGATAGATATCTCTTAGTTTGAATTCCCCAAACTCTTCAACATTTGCATGTATATAAACCCTAATATCTTCGGTGTGCAATACACCATGCGGAACACTGGAAAATGCACCGAGGGGATCTACCTCCAAGGATTTATATGGATGTTTCTTAAATGAGGGCCGAGGTCTATCAGAGATCTTTACTATATTCGAAGTAGCCATCATCCAACAATCTTACTGAAGGATATCAAGAACAATAAATACCTTTTATGCAGGTTAGGGCACACGAAGAAATCCGAATAGAGCTGTATGAAGAGTTGCCTTGATCTTTTGGGAGAAGTTGTTTGCAGAGCTCCTTTTCTTTCTTCTTCACATGTGAGTGTACAAGTGTGTAAATGATAGACAAATGAACTCTTTTATTCCAAGAAGCCCTAATTTTCACCCTACAATAAATGCGCAACCTAATTCATTCTGGTTTGCCTGGTTTTCCTTTTTCAGGGAGGAAGAAACTCATCTGGATCAATATGATTCCCTTGTGATCGATGTTAGTGATGAATCATCATATCCACTTGTCCTTCTGATCATCTTATGTATCCGCAGATCAAGCTGTATCAATTTGGATTCATACCGGGCCAATCTTGTGAGAAACCTGTTTTACCGGAAGACTTGCTTAACCGGACCAATTCTAAAGGAATTGAACTTTTTAAATTTTCTTGCGGATCTCTCAGATCTTTACCTAACCTTCTTTACATGTTTCTCTAGAAACCCTTTGATCCACAGCTTCTCATGTGCCAATTTTAGGCACCACTTAACTGGCTGGGGGAACAAGGTTTTCTTTGTGTCTCCCCTTGAGCCAGAGCTCACCTTTTAATTTCTGGAAGGAATATCAGCACCAGAGTCTGGTGTGGATCCAATCTCTACATTCTCTGAACTTTTCTTCACCCAAATCTTGTTCATCTCATTCCTAACTTCATCTGCATTCACCTTTTGTTTACCCTTATCTTGATTCTGATTATGATATACCAGACCTCTTTTCTCCTGATTCTTGCTTCTATAGAATTTTGCAATATGACCGGATCTATTGCAGATTTGGCAAACAACATTTCCTTGTATATTTGATTGATATCCTCTTGATCTGCATTGATTAGCCATATGACCTATTCTATTGCATGTAAAGCATCTACCATTGAATGATTTGTTCATTTGCATGTTTCTGCATCCATGAGATTTGTGACCATACATTTTGCAGTTAAAACATTGTCCAGAGAAGAATGAATTTGTCAGATTCATTCTCTTTCTACACTGATTAGCTTTGTGACCAAAGTGATTGCAACTGTGGCAGTATCCATTGAAGGATGGATATCTTTGAGCATTGGGTTGTCTCACCGGAGGTCTTCTAGGCCTGTTCCTTGGATTTTCTGATCCAAAATTCTTCTGATCGGATCCAGAGCTTTCTCCTTTCTCATATCCCAAACCACACTTGTCATCTACCTTCTTTTGACTTTCAAGAAGAACTTCAAGTTGAGCAGAACTTATCTTGAATTTCTCTTTATACTCATTTGTTGTTTGAAGATCTCTTTTTAGAGAGACAATTTGATTCTCAAGTTTTTCTTCATTATCTTTAGCATCTTCAAGATCAGATTCAAGATGTCTGATAATTCTATCCATCTGGTGGCAATCTTCTGATTTCTCCTTGAGAGATTGTCTTAGATTATCTTCAGTTTTTCTTTTCTCTTCAACTTCTTGGGTAAACTTTATAACTCCTGATTCCATTTCATGTCTTACCATAATGATTTCTTTTGATAACTTTTCACATAACTTGGTTTTCTTAGTCAGCTCTTCATTTGCATTATTTTCTTCACCTTGTCTTGCCAATTGCTGAAGTAGCTCCTTTCTCTTTTTCATAGAGAGACTTATTTTGTCTTTTAGTTCTCTCATGAAATCATCAGCCTGTTTGAGTCTTTCCTTTAATTCATTGACTTCAGAGTTTGACTGTTCAAGATCCTCAAGGGCAGTCTTGAGTTGCTCCCTTAAACCATATGCATCTATTTGGACTCCCAGATCTTCCTCGAGCTGTTAGACTCTGTTAGGAGGAACTTAGCTCTGATACCAATTGTTGATAACTGAGAGGGGGGGTGAATCAGTTATCCTAATTATTTCTTCTTTCTAAACTTTCTTATTAATCAATGCAACATTAATTCAAACAAGCAAACATTACCATGAAATGAAAAACACATGACACAGTATTTTTGACGTGGAAACCCTGTTAAGGGAGAAAACCATGGGGTGATTAACCTAAAGATTATTCTTTGTTAGAAGAATAAGAAAATACAAAATGGCACTTGTCAATTAGGGCTCACTGCCCGAGCACACTGCTCACAAAGGAGGCACACTGCCTACAAGGAGACACACTATCTACAAAAGAATGTTATACAATACTTGAACTGATTGGAAGCATCCACATATGCTGGAGTTCAGTTCCGGTTAGGCTCAGTACACTGATCTGCTACACTTCATCTTTCCTCTTCTCCTATGCTGCTTTCCTTTCACATATCGGACCTTCCTTACTGCTTCTACTCTACTCTACTTTTATTCGCATATATCATTCCACCACAACACTTCTCACAACTAAATCCATCCTATATATATCCGCACAAGTGATTTCATTATCTTTCTAGTCGGCACCCAGAACAGTAAATCTTCTCACAAACTCTGTTATGTCGGCTGAATCCTTACACATCAAGTAATGCGGATCACGTATATGCTTGTAGAAATCATTAATCATGTCGGCCAAACATGATTCATGCCTTCATAACCTTTAACACCATCAGTAACACATCCGAAAAGTAGTCTGATGTTCTGTCAGTCAGTTCTTCCTCTGTTCACACTGTCACTCAGGAATCCGGTACTCAACTATTCATATTTTTTTCCTCATCTATCACTGGAGGCTAAATCCTTGGAATATACCACTCAAGGTAGTCCTCTTGACTTCCCCAAATCCGCACTACACCAAGATACTTCCTCTGAGAGATCCAGACCTGTCTGTCGGACCTTGCCACATGCTCTGTTCTTGTTTACCAGACCACAACATTCTTCACTCTGACTTCCGGTAGAGACACACCATGTCCTGCGGATGTGTGGGATGAACTTTGTTGCCATCAATGACAACAATCATGAATCCATATAGTGTCTCTTGCCAACAAGAAAATGTTGAGCTTACTGTTGCTACACAAGATCCTCAGGAACAGATTAAAATTAGTGAAGTCAAAGTGAAGAATTCAACTGCAAATAATACAGAGAAAGATGAAGCAGGAAAAGAAGTCAGAGGTAAGAAAGATAAAGTAGAAGAAGATGGTGCAAATGTTGATAGTCCTGATACCATGAAAACTCAAGGAAAGGAAAGTTGTCTGGAATTGCTAGCAAGAGACACTGCAAATGCAGTGAAAAGTTTTCTGAGCAAAGAGATGCTAGAGTTTGATGAACTAGAACTAATTCAAGGACCAATCAACTTGGATATTCTCTCTCCAGTCTAAATGTTGAAGATAGCATCCTTCACACAAGCCAAAGCGAGTGAAAAGATATTGAAATCTCACTTCGAGGACAGTGAGTTGTTAAGTCTTGCAACCAGAGTATTGGAGAAGATAATGCCAACCCTCCAGAAGAATCCTTCTGACTCTCTCTGGACATTTGAAAAGCCTTATAAATTCTATAAGTACTCACTTTGAGTCCTTTGAAAAATCTGCAGAAGTTAAAGTTTAGAATGAATTTAATAGCAAAAGATTTGATGCACTTAAAGGCATGATTGGGATAGACAGATTGGTGCTAGATAATAGTATAAAGAGTGTTCAAAATGCTCTTTCAGAAGGAGGCAAGATATATAATTTTTGTTTATCTACTCCTAAAGTCTTAGAGGATATAGAAGATAAAATAAAGGACACCAAACAGAAACTGTCAAGTATGCCCCAAGCTTTTGATCCAGTGACAGTATCAGTGGGAAGCAAGGAGTGTCAAGCAATCAGCTTGTTAGACGAAATAAAGAAAGTAACAAGAGAAAAGGAGAACATTGAAGCAAGAATGGGTGAGCTCCAAGGATTGGTTTCCCCTAAGATAGAAGCAATGTTCAACATTGTATTAGAAGCCCAAACTGTTATACAAACAAGTGATCCCATTGACCTCCGAAAGGCTGAAGCATAAGCATTCTTGTTAAATGGCCACATTTCAACTTTAAATAGTATGAAGAAGAGTTGGGATACAAAGTTGGTCCTCTTGAAGAACATTTTTGGAGACATACTCAAGTTCATGTAAATATAACTTAAGGATTGGTTGTACATATGCAGCACTGTATACAAAATTTTTGGATGATTTTTGGTTCGCAGATCCCATCCTTTGCCATTGATGTTAAAGGGGGGGTGAAGAACAGTGAAAAATGAGGAATCCAGCAAAGGGGGAGCTCTGGAATCAGTGGAGAAGCATAAGAGTATTGGGTAAGGGGGACTAAATGTGTAACACTTAGTCATTTTTCACTAAGTGTTGACATCAATGCCAAAGGGGGAGATTGTTGGAAAGAGACACTGCTTCTCATGGTATGTGTTGTCATTGATGGCAACTAAGACTATTCCACCCATCCGCATAACACAATTTGTTCCTACTGGAAGTCAGAATCAGAATTTATCTAAGTCCAGGAAGTTAGAAATAGAGCAGACGACAGGGTCTAGTATCTTGGTCTGGATCTCTCCAGTGGTAAATCAGAGTTTGTTGCGGATCTAAGGGATTCATATGCATTATCAAGATAATCTAAATCCAGAGTTTGGCCTCTAGTGATGAAGGATTCAAAATTTATTAGCATCTAAGTATCAGGTTAACAGTTTGACAGAGCAGATAGAAGAAGAATAGGTCGATCTTGTAATTGATCTTGGTTCCGAATGTATGGAAGTTGTTGGTTGGACAAGTTGTGATGATCAGTGATAATAGCTGACCTGATTGATGATTTGTGAGTGCAAGTTTTGGTCTGCGTTACAAGTTGTACATGGATTTAGCCGACATAGTAGAATCTTCAATAAAGTTCTAAGTGTTCTTGAAGCCAACTAGAAAATGATTGAATATCATGATGTGGATATATATAGCCGATGGATATGAGTGATTTAGGTGTGTGTATGATGTGACTATGGTGTAAGTGCGAAAAGGGTAGAGATCTAAGGTTTAGATGTTAGCAGAACAGTAAACAAGGCAGAGTGAGGATGAAGTGTATCAAGTCAGTATTCTGTGCTTAACCGGAACTAAATCCTTGCATTGGTAGATGCTAATTATTAGTTCAAACTCATTATAATCTTCTTTTTGTAGGCAGTGAGCCTTCTATAGGCAATGAGCCTTCTTTTGAGCAGTGAGCTCTAGGCAGTGAGCCCGAATGCATGTGCATTCTCCATTGTAATACTTTTAACAGAGTATGATCTTTGTGGTTTAACCCCCACCATGGTTTTTCCCTTAACCGGGTTTCCACGTCAAAAATCTTGGTGTCAAATGTGTTATTTCTATTTCTGCTCATGTGTTGTTGATTCTTGTTTTTCATGATAATATTATTAATCTATTAACTGCTACAAGTTTTAAAGTTTTAAGACAACTAATTCACCCCCCTTTCGGTTGCCAACTCTAATTCCAACATAACCTTACCTAAACTTCGCTAATGTACATAATCTTTTCCTCTATCATTTTTTGTGTTAACTACACAAGTAACATAAGGAGATCTGGCACACCTGCACAAGTATTGATGAAGGGTACACAAAATGGTACATTTGAGTTTCAAGTGCTTCATCAAAACGTAGTTCCACTACCTAAATTCTTTGCCTAATTGGCACAAATTTGGCTTACTGATAATGCCATTAATGTTTTAACTTAATGCAACTAGCAAGTGCTAAGCCAAACTCTAGGATCTTGGCTAGCATCTCCCATCTCGAGCCTTGGTGCCTTGGAACAGGTTTTTAATCCACAGAATATTAATTCAACATGATCTTTGGCTGATATGACATATCAGACACATATGCAAAATGGACCAATCTTTGGTAGGCACATGACATAGTTGTCACGTTAGAAACCTTGCCAACAACAATGATTGCATGCTACTTAAAAAGTTAAAAGACTATCTTGAGTTATACAAAAGTTTGAAAAAGAAATGAACCTAGAATAAAGTTTGTATTTGTTGTCATTTAAGAAGTAATCATGCCAGGAGAACCTAAGCCTTCATGTTTCAAGATTTTAGTCTTTGGCTATTTTACATAAATATTTAGCCATTATCTAGAAGAGCACCTCTAGTTAATAATAATGTCAATTTTAGTAACTGTATCCTATTAATAAGAAGAAAATTTTCTTGAAATATTGATATATGGCATTTATTAATAAGACGTCACATCACCAATTCATCTCTTCCTTAGAGATAGACTTATTCATTCTATGCTTGTATGTTCTAGATCCCATTAGAAAAATGAAGCTTGTACAAAGCCAAACCTGAGTGAGCTAGTGTTCAAACTCATTTTGAACATCTTTTGACTGTTGCTTAAAGGTCATTCTTATAGGAGCATTTGGATGAGCCTTCCAACCATAGAGCCTATCCACCTTAATAAGTCAAGAACACAGTGAAAGCCTTTTGTGTTAGTGATTTTCAAGGTAGGAAAATTTTCATGAAAATTAATGGCAGATAGATATTGAATACACATTGAAACTACCATACAGACTTACCTTATTCAGGGCAACTACAAAAGGGGTATGTCGCATTTTCAAAAGATTTAGCAACTCAAGTGTTTGTGGTTCCAAGCCATGCATAATATCAACAACCAATATAACAATATCACATAAGCTAGAACCTCGACCTCTCAAATTTGTGAAAGATTCATGCCCAGGAGTGTCAATTACTAGTAAACCAGGTACCCTTAAATTAGCATCTACCTTCAACTCTTTTGTCCTCTCACGTATGTTTTCCATTGGAAAATATGTCACTCCAATTTGCTGAGTGATCCCTCCTACCTCACCTTCCTACACATTTGTCCATCGAATACAATTGAGCAACTTTGTCTTGCCGGTATCGACATGACCTAGAATGCAACAAATAGGCGAGTGCAAATCATCTGCATTCCTTTTCGATAGTGCTTCTGCCTTCCTCACCTCTCGCTTCCTTGATGTTGCATGTCGCTTGTTATCCTCCGTGTTTTCATCTTCACTCTCAGTTTCTTCACTTTCAGAGTCTTCTTCACTTTCAGGTTGCACTTGTTGAACCTGCTTTACAGACAAAGATGGTTTAACAGGAGGGGCAGGCTTTGCTACACTCAACATGGGTGCTAATTTAGGCACAGATGCAGTTGTATTTTTTACTATAGCAGACTTAGATGCAGGCCCAACAAAACTCTTGATAACTTTGTTGCTTATAGAACTATATTCCTCTTCAACAAAAGTACTTTTAACATGTAAAGCCACATCTTTTTCATCCCAACGTTTAGCATCCCAATCATCTTCCTCCTCCTCTTCGATTTCCATTTTCTCCTGCTCCACATCCATATGAGCTTCACTCTCAACAGGCTCAATTATCATTGAATTGACCTCTTCCTTTACTTTACTATCATATGCATTTTGAGGAGTTTCATCTTGGATGTCATGGTCTTCTGTTAGCATAGCCTGCTAAGAAGCTGCAGAATCAGTAGTAGTAGGACCACACTTTTTCTTCTTTGTCTCATACTTTGGTTTCTTGGGTACTGAAGCAATTTGTTCCTCCCTTGAAACATTAGATAAACCCCCACTTTGGGCAAGGAAATACTCTCTCATTAAAGCCAACCTGCGAGCTTCTTCCTTCTGCTTGCCAATTAGTAATTTGCCCTCTACCTAAAGCTGCAGCAGCAGTCCCCTAGTACCAGTTGAATAAGATTTTCATGTGGCATACAAACTTATAAAAAATGAAGGTCCAAGTTGCAAAATAATTTATTAGTTATGTCAGGGGTTGTATGAAATAATTGGCATTGCTCTCAAACATCACACTATTTGGCTATTTGAGCTCCTTTAGTGAAGGCCATTATCAAATCATACATCAACAAATTTGTAGGGTGAGGTCTACTTGATGTGATTATGAACAATCACATGTACATGTATTTTGTGTTATAAAAAAGGCCAACATAGGCAAAATGGGGCTGTGACATTAGAAGGGTCAGTCTTTGATTCAATTTCAATGCCTTTGTCTAGAATAAATGGCAGTGTTATAACTACTATGTTTGACTGTAATAAATGCTATTGATTGCAATAAATGTTGTGGGTTGCTAGTGCCAACTAAGTACAGTGTACACAACGAGGAATAGTTCCATGAAATGCAACTTTCCACTGAAGTAAAAATTATAACTGAAAATAGCTATGTGCATCCCTTGCTAAATATTTAGAAAATATGTTTACATAGGATATTGTATTTGGCATAAGACCATAAGACCAGATATTTTTACTCATGTAGGCCTCATAGATGCCTTGGCAAAGCAAATTAATTGTTCTCAGAATATTTCTTTTAGGCATTTTGTCAAATTGTTCACATGCATTGTCTATGCTTCTAAATTTTGTATGCATGTCGACCAAGGCACCTACACCTACAACATCTGACAAAAAAACCCTTTCTTTAATGAATATCTATACCCTGTTCCAATGCTCCCATTTTTGCACAGGTTAGAGATGCTGTCAAAGGTTGTAGAGTCTGGTTTTACACTTGCCAATTACATTTGCTTGAAAGTTTCTAAATCCATAGGAAACTATAAGGAACTTGAAATCTCATCCACACAATACAAGCCACAAAGAAAATTAATCACAATTTTTAATTATTCAAGGGAGATTTTTACATAAATTCTTCTTTATTGACTTTTGTGCATAAGTTCTTGTAAAGGCCATGGTGATCAGAAGTGGCACTTGTAACTACATCATCTAACAAATCCACTTTCAATTATACTTCTATGGATGCCCATACCCTACTTAAAAGTTTCTAAGGCCTTTTTAGCAAAGCCATGTTGAACATATCCTACAATCATGGCATTCCATGACACTACATTTCTTTGAGGCATTTTGTCAAATTGATCACATGCCTTGTCTCTGCGTCTACATTTCACATACATGTCCACCAAGGCACTTGCAATGACATCATCTAACAAAAAAATGCATTCCATTATGCTTTTATGGATGTCTACACCATGTTCCAAAGATCCCATTTCCGCATAGGCTGCAAGGATGCTGGCCAAGGTTGCAAAGTCTAGTTTTGCGCATTCCAATTGCATTTTCTTTAAAGTTTATAAATCCTTTTCAAAAAATCCATTTTACATGTATCTTGTTCAATCATTACATTCCATGAGACCACATTTTCTTGAGAATTCCTTAAAGTTGCACAAACTTCCAAATGTGAAATGTGCAAAATAGTTAATGTGCCTTGTGCATGTTTCTACATTTTGCATACATGTCTAATAAGGTAGTGGCCACTATGACATATGATGAAATTCCTCTATCCTTTATAGTTTGATGGAAGTCCATACCTTGTTCTAAAGCTCACATTTTGGCACAGGCTGCAAGTATGCTAGCAAATATGGACTGATGGGTTTGGAGGCCTGTTCGTTGCATTTGGTGAAACATGTGACTACCTACTTCTGCACTTGGCATACATGTTAATAATATTATGTCAAAAAGTTGTGCCAAAATTTAAAGATTAAAACATATAACCAACAAGAGACATGCATAAAATAAAAAAGTCCGCTTCACCTCTCAAAATGATTTTAATTGTTACCATTGGATCCTTGAAATAAAGATATGCAAAGACAATAGAAACAAAAACATGTATGCACTGCAAGAAAAGACATCTATGTAGGCACCATCTGCAATAAAATCAAGTGGTACTAGACAACAGCATATACGGAGATCCAAAAATAGGGCTTAAACAGGGCCCAACGATTGAAATATTTTGAAGTTAGGACATGAAGTAAGGTAAAAGGTAAGAGTTTTTATTAACAAGCACACACCATTACACTCCATCACTTGCTGCCATTGTAAAATGCCTCTTAGCATTAATAGTTATGTTAGTATAAGGAGATCAAAGTTTATATTATATATTTTTATTTTATATCATTTTAAGTGTGTAATTTTTAATTTATTTGTTGTACAAATTAACCTTTATACTAAAATTTATCAATAAGTTATGGTTACAAATATTCTTGATTCAAACTAATCTTTATTCACAATGTTTTTCTAAGTGGAATTAGCCTCTATGGTGTGGTTTAATCTACCTCATTCAAATTATAAATTTCTTGCTTTTGAGTTGACCCTTTCTGAAGCTAGTTGTTATCTAGTCATCATGTGCATGAAATTTTTTGGATTATACGGATATGGACATGTATTTGTAAACATTCCTATATAATTAGAAATCAATTATAAAGTATTAAGAGAAAGCACGATATTGAAAGATCATTCAACTTGAGAGAATTCGAAAGCCATATATTTGCATGTAGAGACTACACCATTACACCAAGATACTAGATTTTTGCATCTTCATCATTGGTGTGGTGTGACTGTGAATTTACGCTCATCATCTAGGGCTTGACTCCTACCAAGAAAATTTTAGGACTTCTCTTATCTTGAAGCTAGCCATATTGTATTTTTAACATAGCCCTCTTCAAAAATAGGTTCAAGAAGAAGGCAAGCGAGTTTAGGAGGGCATGTCAACAATAAAGCAAGTTGTGGCAAATAGACTAAATTGCATGTCTCAACCATATATGGTAGCATAGATTTCTACAAAGCCCTATTGCAACCTTTTGATCTCTTATTCAAATTCAAATATCTAATTCTAATTACCTCTCATAATGCACTAACAATGTCAACTACAAAGTCAAGTTGCCATCTCATGATAAACAAATAAACACCCCTATTCTTATTCGATTACCCATTTTTTTAATTTTTATATCTACATTTAATTTATTTAATTATTTGATTAGATCTAGATCATATTTGTAAGATATAATTAAAAAAATTCCTCACAAATAATATCAATATAATACTTATATGTCACATCCCTGTTAAAGGCATGAAAAGATTGCATTTAATATTTAAGGTATGGGCAACTTGGAATGGAAGGGAAGGTAGGTTGTTGGGGGAGACAAATGCCTGCAAGCTCCATTGAATCAGATATGACCTTGAATGACTACTATTAATCTATAATTGACATGCGTTTGACTTGTCCAGGGGAAAAAAGTGAAGACAGACAAAGACAATTTTATGGTGCAAGTATCGGTGTGAAGGCAAAAAATAAAACCAATAGCTGGGGAGCACTAGAGGGGAGAGATGTCCATAAAAGCATAAAGGATAGAAGAATTTTGTTAGAGGAGGAATGGGTGTGCAATTTATCTAATCTTCAACCAACCCTAAACCCGCTTAAATGGATTGTCTATTCAATCTAAAAAATAGTTAGGACACTGAAGTATTCACAAAACAATCATAATTTTAAAAAGAAAAATAGGAATAACTCTTACTTGAGGTATGTAGCGACTATGTGATCTATTGGTTCTGGTCCTAGCATCAACAGACAGAGCTTCAGAATACATGGATTGCAATCCTTCTGCAAATGGCTTTCTACTAAAGCTCAGAATTCTTGACATTTTACTAGAATCCTTCACCAAACTAGTTGTGTGCTTCCTATTATATGCTTCCATGGAGGGTGAATCCCCAATGATATTTCTTTTATTTTCCAGATACTGAGCCCAATCACAATCTACGAAACTTCTGTGAGCAATAAACTTGTCCCCCTACAATGACAAACCAATGATGATCTCAACATCAGTTAAAAAAACATTAAATGTGATATATTTCTATAAGAAATTGAAGAGAAATGTAATGCATACATTTTGTGTTGGAGTTGTTGATTGCTTTCATAGAGGATGGCTGATCTCAGCCCTTCTAGAAGGATTCCTGATGCTCGGTGCTTGAGGTGATCCAAACGCCTTCTTCATTGTTTTGAATTGAAATAAAACCTGTAATTCACAAGATACGAAGGCTACATATCAAACTTTATGGTTTACATGTTGCCATTGGCACAATTATTCATCAGCAATCACCCTAAACCTCAAAAGAACTCTGAAATTAATGGGTCAAAAAAGACTAATTCAACCCTACACTTCAAACTAAATAGATATCCATAGAAATTGCCGCATCGGGCCCAGGATTCACATTTAAACAGGCTACAATGATAAATGTAAAACAGGGTTAGAAGCTTACAAGCTTGATGGCCACTTCTTCGTTGGTCTGAGTATTGGTGACAATGGTTCCAAGAACTATGAGAATGCCGCTAATGTTCCAGAGAAGGTGCAGGTAAACTACCACCGCCAAAGCAACAATTAGAGCATAGGTCAAAAACAAACAAGAGCTGCAGTGTAACATAGTTCCTGCCTAGTTTTGGCAAGGCAGTTTTGAGAGTCTTGTAAAAGTTTAGTACACTCAATCTGAATTGTAGTCTGTAAATACAATGTAGAAGAGTGTGCAAGAAAGTTGCAGACCATAGCATTTTGTAAATACATGAGATACAGTGGCAAGAGAAAGCATAATTCACTATTATAAGGGTTGATGAATTAGCTAAGGAATATCTATGCTTAATTACAGATCATTTTAGATATCACAATTCAACAAGATAGTTATGTTGCAAGTATGGGCCTAACCGGTGTTGTCATTGATGTCAACATACTCCTGTTCCATTAATGATAAGGATTAGATGAGCTATGTGTTGAGGATATTGAGAAAATTAGTCCTAATCAAGAACAGAGAAGAACAGTGAAGTCAATGAGGTAAAGATCCCAGTTAAGATAAAAATTAGAGGATGCGCTTCAAAGGGTTTGTAGATATGTGTCTTGAGATGATCCAGTAAAGATTTCAGAGGTCCGCATGAATATCTAAAGAAATTATGGTCAGTTAAGTAAACCTGGTTGTGGCAGGTGTTCAGAGGTGACAGAGTGATACAAATAGGTCCAGTGAGATCCTGAAATGAAATATCTTGTTCTGCAGATTTTGTGGAGTGTTTAGGAAGTCCATGTGAAGTAACAACTCAATTGGTTCATGATCTGGAGGTCCACAAGCATCTATTCCAATATGACAGTGATGACAGACTGTGTTCTTGAGGTCCCGGATGAATGAGAGAATGATTTCAATAGACAGTAGTAGTGTGGATGTTCTTGGTGATTCAGGCAAGCTTGTGGAGGTCTTTGGATTGTGTCTAGTTCATGTTGATGGTCTGCATTGAAGATTGAGCTCGTAATGAAATATTTACTTCCAGATGATGATGTTCTTCTTAAGTTTGGCCGACCGGATGAGTTACACATCCTGTGGATGATCTGGAAGGTGTCCTGTGAAGAATGGCATGTTCCCAAAGAAAGATTGAAGTCTTAGATCTGTGTAGCTGACAGTGTGTTGATCTGCGTGAAGTCTTTTTGTAATAAGTCATGTTGTATTTATGTACTTGCTCTGTTATGTATGCCGACTTGGATGATATTTCCTAAGTCGATGTCTTGTATAAATAAGGAGTTGTAAATTCATTTCAAAGTGTGTCTTGTGGAGATGAGAGTGTGGTAGAGAGGAGCAGAGTGAAAGGCAGAGTAGAAGTATTGAGCTTAAATGGAACTAACTCAAGCATGGTAAAGATGCTATTCTCCAGTTCAAGTATGTAACACTTATTATTTTGTAGACAGTGTGTCTCCTGTAGGCAGTGAGCCTCTTGTGAGTAGTGTGCTCAGGCAGTGAGCCCCCCTAATTGGCATGTGCCATTTTGTTCTTTCTATTCTTCTAACAAAGAATACAATCTTGGGTTACCCCGTGGTTTTTCCCTTAACCAGGTTTTCCATGTCAAAATCTTGGTGTCTTGTGTGTTAATGTGTTTCAGCTCTTGATTTAATACATTATGTTTCCATGATTGATTTATTATTATGCTGCTGAATTACAAAGTGGATTTAAGTGTTTAATTGAAAGAAAGTTTTGGACAACTGATTCACCCCCCCTCTCAGTTGTCTGCCCAAAATCTAACAAGTTGTACATAATTAAAGGCTCTAGTTGATGAATTAGCTATGGAATATAACTAAGTCAATTATGGATCAATTGAGAATCAACCAAATGCTTGAAAAATTCATAGCTTCAAGATTTCTCCTTCAAATTTTATTTCAACTTTGATCAATCTATTTTATTTCACATGCAATCGGTTCATCAGTATTAAGTTATTACTTGAACTAGATTGCACTTGTTTCATCAAACAAATCAAGCAACCTTATAAAATAATTCTTAAAAAATGATGAATGTTCATCTAAATCTCCTTATCTACCATTTCAAGCAAAACGAAAGTTCTATGGCTGAGATACCTAGATGGGGGATCATGAAAATCACATGATTAGGATTCATTCAGAAGTGTTGCAAGAGAATACAAAGGTGCTGCTAGAAGAATAACCAAAGTAGTAACACTTTCAGCAATGTTCAAGGTATCTGCCCAAATTTCACTCTATCTTGGTCAACAAATGGATCTATCCAAACATATTTGACTTACTACACACCCATGATTACCCATTTTAGACTCGTCCACTTAGACATCTTGCAAACTTTCATTGTTAGAGAAAGCTAAATGTTGCATTACCTATTAACTAAGTATTTAACTTATGTTGCATAAGTTTAGGCCCCAGGACATACACATTTCCAGCCAACAATCCACCCACAACAATTGCAAAAAATATATGCTACTGTATGCATTCCAGTTGTCATCATTCTGTCCTCTAGAGGCCAAACAAATACATTAACATGGCAATAGAGGAATGCCATGATAACTAAAAAGCCCAGCAACCTGAATACCAGCATGCAAATAGAGTTTCATAAAGCAAGAAAACATGATGGAAGCAGGAATATTTAATTTCAAAATACAGTAAAGTAAAATAAAAGGGAGAAATATACTCCAATCCCTACACCAAACTTCTGTTCACAATGCAAATTGATATTAGCAATGCATAAATGAACAGTATATTACATTTTTGAAACTGGACCAATGCTTAAGATTACTTCAAGGAATTGAATAGACTTGGATTCCATAGTTTGTAACTCCCATATTTCATTTTCTACAAAAATATTTTTGGTCTGGAATGAAGTGCACACAAGGTCTGCATAGATTCTAGCTTCAAACCAACCATATTTTTCACTTAGTATCTTATTTCCTTGTCACTATAATAGTGTCTTTAAGATGGTTCATTGTCACATATAAATTATAATTGGCTTCTCATGCTTTACTCATTATCGATATCATACAATTTATTTGCAATATTATCCTCTTATAAATAAATAAAAGGTGTCAGAATAAATTGATGTACATTCGCCATTTTAATTGCACAAACCAGGTAGTTCATACTCTTGCAGTGATAGCTATCAGATGTTATAGCCAGGCCATTGCAAGGCAATTTTCACCACAAATTGGAAGTATGGGAAGAAAAAAAACTTAAACAATAATAGGACCAAGAATCATCAAAAAGGGATATTTAAATCCTTACTAGGGTCCTTCAGATTCCTGAAACTGAGAAACATGTTCAAAATGTGTTTGTCGAAAATGTTTTAGAAACATTTACATAAAGTTTGGCATATTTTCTAAAAAGGCCGTAATGGGGTTTCAGTTTCGGCAACAGTTTTTTTTGTTTCTGCGCTAGAAAAACAAAGAACTGATTCAAATACCTGTAAAAATTGCTCCAGGGCCTTGGATCAATTCCTCGAAGGTGACTCTTTTGTCTTCTATTCACACTTCCCTTCACCTCACCTCCAATCTTCCATCTGCTATACCCGCCTAAGTTATTCGCTATCAACCATTTTTTTTCTTCCGACTATTTCCCCTTCATTCCTGAATCGCTACTCTCCAACTATATGGGGCTCAATCTCCTTCCAGAACCCACCCACAGCAACCATTCCCCCTTTTCTCCTTGGGCCGCCCCCAAAACTTCAACCCTAAAACCCCCCTAGAAGTTGGAGACCTTGTTTATGTCGATCCAGAGACCATCTACAGGAGCCATTTTGTGGAAGCGAGAGATTTTGTTTGTCCAAAAAGAAATGGTTTTGGGATTCAGGAAGTCTGGAAAATAGGTGGCGCCTGGCCATACTTGACCTATGTAAGGTTGTCCTTGATACTTTATAAACACATCCACAGCCATCCACACTGGAAGGTACCATATCTTTCATCGACATGGATCCCTATTGCAAAAACAAACACAGACCAAATTTATTAGAATGACGGTAAAATAGTATTCTACAAACAAATTTATGGGGTATGAATGGCATACCTGGATCAATGAGGACAACATAATGAAGACCATTTGCGTGAATTCGATCAAGGAAAGGGCGCAACTTATCTTCAAGTCCACGCAGCCCCCCCCACACAAACTGCTCCACGCGCGGAAAGCGAAACCTCGAGATCTTTGGCGGGAGAAGGCATCGAGTTCTCACTTTCTTTTGGGGAGACATAGGGATATCGGGCTGACAAAAGAGAGTATATCACCAATACAACAATGAAACCCTGCCTATCAAGAAAAAATTTTATGACAGTTGTCCATTGAACAGTGCCCTTAAAATACTATGACATCCCATAGTAAAAGTAAAATTTATATATAAACCATATATATAATCATAATTTTATATAAATTTTAACAGTTTGTCAAAAATCTCTCCTTTCATCTGATACAGTCTTTTCAAAATATTGATTGTATTTTATGGCAAAAATGCTTAAATACGGTTATACGACCATCAAATTTAAGCCCTGGATGAAACTACCAAAGACAAAAGACATCAGCGGAACTGATGAATATCGGTGGGATATAAATATGAGTCCCGGCGATACCCTGAAATAAAGCAATGACATAAAGAAAGCATGGACCCAAGATATAATAAATTATTTCTAGGAACATATATATGCAAGTAGTAGACAAACATCTACACATCTAATCTAGTGTTAGCATATGAATCCATCTAGTAGCTAGGGATCAACATATAATGTTGATAATGAATTAAGCAATTGTGATCACAAAATAAATGGGCCTTACAATAAGGTTGGGCCTTACAACTATAATTAATTGATTGAATTTTAGTTGACAAATCCAATATATCTCATATTTTTCTAAGAAAACCAAACAAATTTCTTCATAAGTATGCACAATGTACTAGATCATATTGAAGAATATATTTGGTTTTAATATAGTTTACTTATACTAAGATCTAACATAGTATTATGATCAAATTGGAAAGAAAAAAGAATAGAGGAGTAATAGTCATTTATTTAGTCATTTCAACCGATGACCAAATTAGTCATTTATAGTTGTGTTGCAAAAAAAATTTGGTCGCGTGACTAAAAGTTTTAGTCACCTAGTCATTTATTTCCATATTTCTACTAGTGGTGGTATCCAAATAAATAATACAATATTATGCAAGGTGTACAACACCTATTTCCCAACATTCTCCCACTTGTTGTATACATTGCATAAGGGTCAATCAATAAAGTACATCATCATAGGCAAACATGAAATCACATGAATCTCCAGCATGCTCTCATCCTCCATCAAGATACCTGCAACAAAATCAAAGTGACCACCATCTCAAGCAAGACCTCCTCTCATCCTCGAATGTGCCACCTATGGAAGAAAAGGAACATGGTAAGGTGAAGATGCACCAATCCAAAGAACACAAGCATCAAATCCAAGTGATAACAAAAGGCTCCAAACTGTTGTCAAAGGTAAAAAACCCACATGATCAGAAATAGCACCCACAACATATGCTAATACATCCAACAACCCATACCTCATAGGTATTAACAACATCAATAAACTCATGCCAACAACATATCCAACCCATATATTGCAATCATAAGCTCCGTGTATAAAACATGTCAATGAAGAACACATACATCCAAGAACTCCCACTGCATGGGTAATGTCAAATCTAAAAATAGATCAAAGGCATACCAAGTCTACCAATCAACACTCAAACCAAGGTGTGGCTAATCAATAAACCAATGTAGTATTAAGAATAATCACAATGATCCACATATGCAAGATAAATCGTTGCATACTCTCTCACAACATGTCACCATAACTAACCTCAGTCCGACCATATCAACATGATCCTCCAGGAAGTAGCCATAAGACAAAGAGAGAAAACATGTAAATCATAATGTCCTTCTACAAACACCTCAAAGTGTTAAGTTGTGTCAAGTATGATCTCCTCTACGACCCCAAATGAAAAGCCTCAACAACACTCGACCATTTAATCTCATAGATCAAATGAACATATGTAACATGTAACCAACATGGATGTAAGCCTCTCTAACCAAGGTAGATCAAAATCATAATCATTCCATAACCAGGAACAAGCCCAATCATATCTCCTAAACTCCTCATAATGAACATCATAAATCAAACCATATGAACGAGATAACCATGCTAACATCCCTCAAATGAACCCTCCAAAACCAATAACCATAGCTCAAGATCCATATCTATGAGAAGATAAAGCATAAAGAAAAATGCATCTAAAAGGATGGGCAATACCTCATAGATGATAAACTATTGAGTAGACCAAGAGTGAGGAATGAGAATTCTCCTCTAGAATACACCAAGCCACAATGACTCTCTCCAAGAACAACCTTCTCTAGGTCCATAATAAACTCACATCCATATCTAGGTGTAAAGGTCCTCGATCTATCTGCTGAAACCTCCAATGAGTAATTGTCTCAACAAGTGTCTCTAATCACAAGAGAACACCAACCTCACCTAAGTCTCCATGATCACCTCCATGATCAATCCATGCTAAACTCCAAATGCAACATCGCACTATCATGAAGCTCTCAAGCAAATGACCAATGTACTCAATACCAAGAGAACCAACAAGATCATTTTTAATACTCCTACTACACATCTGCATAATCAAGAAGCCCATCATTGTTAGGAAAAGTGTCTCAACCTTGCAACTATGAAAGGTTACTATTCTTCCCAGTTTTGGTCTTTTTGAATACCCTTTATCTTGGAGAATGGTCTAGAACTTTCAAAGTTTCCAAAAGGGCTAAAAATGGTGGGACTTACTAATTTTAGTAACTCTACATTTGACCTTGGATTGACCCAAAAATTTTCCAAAAGGTGCAGAACTCACTAAGTAAACATCTCGGGTGAGTTTCGACTCAAGATCATATCTGGATTGCGATATATTAAAGTTTTTGTTTTTTGAAACTATCAAAAAAAGTTTTGAACTTATTTTTGAGGCACTTAGAGGTCCTAAATGCCCCAAAAGTTGTCGTAACTGACAAAGTCAGTTATAGTTTGATGGATCTCTTCATGAGATTTTTGATCTATTAAACGGTTCATCAATCGGACACCCGGATCAAAAGTTATGACCTCTGGAAGTTGGACCTCCTTTTTTAGAAAATGTGAAAACATGTTGGACACTCAAAAGAGTTGTAAAGGGGAGAGTTACATGTGTTGGTGTGTGATTTGGCACATCACAAGGCATCTTTGATTGGAGATAATTTGGGCACCACTTTTGGGTGGTTTTGGCTCATGGTTTTGTAATTATCGTTGACGGTTTACTGTATTATATCTCCTATATATCAGGAGCTTGAGATGGAGGTTGTGTGTAAGAGTCTTATAGATGTTGAGTTACCTCCTAAATCTCTGGTTTGGTATACTCCCATGAAAGCTTGCTCTACAAGTATATTGGAATCTTCTTGATTCCTGAATAATATATTGGGTAGCTTTGGAGTGTGGGGTTTTTTACCTGAAAGGGTTTTCCCCACATATATATTGTGTTGTGAGTTTTGCACTTGAAAGTTTTTATTATCTTTCTGTTAATGTGCATCTTAATATGTAACTATAAAATTTAAATTTGCATAAATATTTCCTCAGTAGATCAGTGTAGGAAGGATTTCTGCATACCTTGCTTCCTTTCAGTTGGTATCAGAGCCTAATCACCTTTGGTTCTAGTTGTTGGGTAGAGGCTTTTTTGATCTGATCTTCATTTGAGTGGGAGCTTGTGCAAAAGATTTTGAAATCTTTGTTGCAAGAAAGAGATGGCGAGCACATCTGGGAGGTTTGAGATAGAGAAGTTTAATGGTAGTAATTTCGAGTTGTGGAAACTCAAAATGGAGGACATGCTTGTAGATTAGAATTTATGGGATGTCATCTCCAGTACAAAACCAATGGCAATGTCTCAAGCAGACTGGGATCTCAAAGATTGAGAAGCTAAGGGTTTGATAAGACTTTGTTTAGCTGATTCAGTAATCCTAAATATCCATGAAGAGAAGACTACAAAGGATCTTTGGAAGAATCTTGGAGATGTTTATCAGGCTAAATCCTTGGTGAACAAGTTACTCCTACGAAAGAAATTATATTCTCTAAGGATGGAAGATGGAGGATGTGTTGTTGATCACCTGAATACATTCAATATGCTTGTTGCCCAGTTGACCTCTGTTGGTGTGAATATGGAGGAGGAGGATCGATGTATGACATTACTATGTTCCTTACCAGATTCGTGGGATCACCTTGTTATGGCCATTGGGAGTACCACTACCACCTTCAATATGGATGAAGTGGTTTCTTCATTGTTGTCTGAAGAGATGTAGAGAAAGTCTTCTAAATCAACTAAGGAGGCTCTTGCAGTTAGTGGTAGATCTAAAGAGAAGGGAAAGAAAAATGATAAGAAAAAGGAAGATCTAAATCCTGTGGGAGATCTAAGTGTCCCAGAAATTCCAAGGACCTGTGTTGGAATTGTGGCAAACCTGGTCACTTCCGCAAGGAGTGCAAGGAGGAGAAAAAGAAAAAGAACTATGATTCAGATTGACTCTGACAAGTCATCTCATGATGAAGGAGAAGCGTTTGTCGCTGCCTTGGCAACAAATGCATCTAAGGATGTGTGGCTTATTGACTCTGGTGCATCTTTTCACATGACCTCACATTGGGGTTGGTTTTCAAAGTATGATGAATACGATGGTGGAAAGGTGTACTTGGGTGATGATTCTCACCTGAAGATTGTTGGTCGTGGAAGAGTCTTGATTAGATTCCCTGATGGACGAGTGAAGGGGACCAATGGTGTTCTGCATATCCCTAGTTTGGCATGGAACCTCCTTTCTATAAGTAAGTTGGATGATGTGGGTGTGCAAGTTATTTTCTCAAATGGAGGATGCAAGATGACTAGAGAATCTATGGTGTTGGCTAAGGGTGTTCGGATTTCAGCTTGATGCATGCATGGTTCAATGCAATAGTGCCTATGTTTCAAAGAAGAGAGCTTTAGAGTTTTCATCCTCACCATTGGAACCAATAGGGAAGAGGACTGTTGCATCTACTTCCAATGGTTGTGCTTCCTGGGTACCTAAGGGTGCCCATCTATGGAGATCAAACTTCCAGTTGAGAAGACAATGTTATGGCACCAAAGGCTTGGTCACATTGGTGAAAAGGGTTTGAGGACCCTGAAAAATAAAAATCTTGTTGAGGGTATGAATGAATGTAATCTTGAGTTTGATTTTTACGAACATTGCATTTATGCAAAACAAAACCGTGTTCAATTTTATTCTAGTTCTCACAAATTTTATGAGGTGTTGGACTTGATTCATTCTAATGTGTTTGGTCCTGTTAATGTTCCTTCGATTTCAAATTTTGTTTACTTTGTTTCATTCATTGATGATTATAGTAGGACATGGGTGTATTTCCTTAGAAGCAAATCTGAAGTCTTTAGTAGATTCAAAGAGTTCAAAGCTCTTGTAGAGAATTAGAAGGATAGAAAGATTAAGTGTTTGAGGACTAACAATGGTGGTGAGTTTTGTTCAGTAGATTTTGACAAGTTCTGTAAAGAACAAGGGATTGAGAGGCACAAGACAACTTCGTATACCCCTTAGCAGAATGGAGTTGCAGAGAGGATGAACAGAATGTTGATGGAGAGGGCAAGGAGTATGCTAACTGGAGCTAGCCTTGGGATGAAGCTGTTGCTACCGCTTATTACCTGGTTAATAGGTCTCCTACATCAGCGCTCATTGATAAAACACCTATGGAGGTGCGGTCTAGTAAAAAGCCTTCATTGAGACACATTCGAGTATTTGGTTGTGAGGTATATGCACATGTACCTAAGGAGAAGAGGTCTAAGTTGGAGAACAAGGCTGTGAAGTGTATCTTCATCAGTCATGGCATTGGTGTGAAAGGGTACAAGCTTTGGGATCCAACAGCTAAGAGAGTTCTGTATGCAGAAGTGTGATCCTCAGAGAGATCAATCCTTCTTCTGTTATCTTGTAGCCAGAGAAAGAAGAGAAGAAAGAGGATGTGGTTCAACTTCCTTTCACCCCTAAGTAATTTGAACCAAAAAAATCTATTAGACCTGATAATGAGGAGAGCTCTAGTAGCTTTGAAAGTTCAAAAGAAGATGAAGAATCTCAACCTCAATCTTTGAGGAGGTCCACGCGGATAAGGTAGAAACTTGATAGGTTTGTTTATTCATTGCATGATTCTAGTTGTATTTTTGCTTTGATTTCTAACACTGATGAGCCTAGAACTGTGAAAGAGGCTATGGGTATGAAAGATTCAGGTTCCTAGAAGGAGGCCATGGAAAAGGAGATGGCTTCTTTGGAAAAGAATAATACTTGGGACTTGGTGCCTTTGCTTGAAGGATGAAAACCTATTGGATGCAAATGGGTGTTCAAAAAGAAATTTGACATAGATGGCAATGTTGAGAAATATAAGACTAGATTGGTTGCGAAGGGGTATTCTCAGGTGGAGGGAATTGACTATGGTGAGATTTTCTCTCCTGTTACAAAGCTGATATCTATTCGGTTCATATTATCTCTTACAGCAACGTATGATCTAGAAGTGGAACAGATGGATGTACAGACAACATTCCTTCATGGTGACTTGGAGGAGGAAATCTATATGTCACAGCCAGAGCACTACGTGGTGAAAGGTAAATAAAATATGGTTTGCGAGTTGAAAAAGTTTTTGTATGGTTTGAAATAGTCTCCTAGGATGTGGTACTAGAAGATTGATGCCTTTGTGTTGAGTATTGGATTTCTAAGATCGAAATCAAATCATTGTGTTTATTACAAGTTTGACAATGATCGCATTCTCATTATTGCATTGTATGTCAATGATATGTTACTCATTGGGAATGGTAAAAGTTTGATTTCTGATTTGAAGTCTCAGTTGTCAACACAATTTGAGATGAAAAATCTAGGGGCAGTTTGGTACATTCTAGGGATTGAGATCAGAAGAGAGAGGAAACAGAAAACTTTGGTTAGGCTAGAGTAAGTATGTTAACACTGTGTTGGAGAGATTGAGCATGGTAGATTGTAGACCTTTGACTGTTTCTGTTATGATGGGGACAAAGTTATCTGTTGCAGATTGTCCAAATTCTCCTTCTGAGACGGAGGATATGAGCAGAGTTCCCTATGCTAGTGCAGTTGACAGTTTGATGTATGCGATGGTCTATACAAAACCAGACATTGCCTAAGTAGTGGGAGTCCTTACTCGATTTATGGCTAATCCTAGATGGGTACATTGGGATGCAGTGAAGAGAGTATTCAGATATTTGCGGGGTACTTCTAAGTATTCCTTATGCTATCATGGTTATCCTACTAGATCTCAACATTCTATAAGTATTCGTGGATATGTGGATTCTGATTGGACAGGTGACATTGACAGCAGGAGATCCACCAATGCTTATGTGTTCACTATGTTTGGTGGTGCTATTAGTTAGATGAATAAGCGACAATCCATGGTCACTTTGTCCACTGCTAAAGCTGAGAACATGGCAGCAACTCATGCTTGTAAATAAGTCATTTGTCTTAAGAGATTATGTTCTGATGTTGGGTTTGATGCAGGGAAAACTACTATTTGTTGTGACAATCATAGTGCCATATGTTTGGCGAAGAATCCTACTTTCCACGTGAGGACTAAGCATATTGATGTCCAGTACCATTTTGTTCATGACATGGTAGAGGATGGGAAGGTAAACTTGGAGAAAGTTGACATTTTGATGAATGTTGCAGATTCCTTGACAAAAATTGTGAGCACAGAGAAGTTCAAATAGTGTTCAGAGTCTGGGCCTCTCGGCCCCTAGCAATTAAATCATGGTGTTGATACTCCATTTTCTCTTGCAAGGTGTTCGACAAGTGGGAGATTGTTAGGAAAAGTGTCTCAACCTTGTAACTATGAAAGGTTACTATTCTTCCCAGTTTTGATCTTTGTGAATACCCTTTATCTTGGAGAATGGTCTAAAACTTTCAAAGTTTCCAAAAGGGTTAAAAATGGTGAGACTTACTATTTTTAGTACAACCCTACATTTGACCTTGGATTGACCTGAAAATTTTCCCAAAAGGTGAGGAACATCTAAGTAAACATCTCAGGTGAGTTTCGACTCAAGATCATATCTAGATTATGAGATATTAAAGTTTCTATTTTTTGAAACTGTCAAAAAATATTTCAAACTCAGTTTTGAGGCACCTAGAGGTCCCTAAATGCCCCAAAAGTTGTCGTAACTAAAAAATTTGGTTATAGCTTGATAGATCTCTTCGTGAGCTTTCTGACGCATTAAACAGTTCAACAATCAGATACCTGGATCAAAAGTTATGACCTCCGGAAGTTGAACCTCATATTTTTGGGAAATGTGAAAATGTGTTGGACACTCAAAAGTGCTGTAAATGAGAGAGTTACACGTGTTGGTCTGTGATTTGGCAAATCACAAGGCATCTTTGATTGGAGATAATTTGGGTGCCACTTTTGGGTGGTTTTGGCTCATGGTTTTGTAATTACTGTTGACGGTTTATTGTATTGTATCTCCTATATATCAGGAGCTTGAGATGGAGGTTGTGTGTAAGAGTCTTATAGATGTTGAGTTACCTCTTGGATCTCTGGTTTGTTACTCCTTTGAAAGCTTTCTCTGCAAGTATATTGTAATTTTCTTGATTCTTGAATAATATATTGGGCAGCTTTGGAGTGTGGGGTATTTTACCTGAAAGGGTTTTCCCCACGTATATCTTGTGTTGTGAGTTTTGCAATTGGAAGTTTTAATTATCTTTCTATTAATGTGCATTTTAATCTGTAACTGTAAAAGTTAAAATTTGCATAAATCTTTCCTCAGTATATCAGTGTAGGAAGCATTTCCATATACCTTGCTTCCTTTCAATCATGACATCATGATCTAACCATGTCCTCCAAGGAGATCACATGCACTGATGCACACATCCTGTCTCAAGAGAACCTGTATCATGTCAAAACTCTAATCCGGAATCAAGAGTCCATCCAGACACAATATCAACATCTCTAAACAAAAGATCAACATGTCAAATTGACAAGTCATAAACTGACACCTCAACCAAAGACTCAAAAATTCTTACATGGTAAACCAAGATGTCAACATCTCCAATCACATGAAGATAACCATCTCCTATCAACAGAACTCAAATGTCAAATAACTCTCACTACCAAGAGCTCCTCCATGACACCAACATCCACTGCAGAAGATCATCCATCACAACTGATGAATCTACATCACTGCCAAAGCTCCCACTAAATCGTGACACCAAGATATACATGGCAACAAAGTAACCATCTCCTAAATGAAGATTATCCATGGCCCCAACACAATCAAGGAATCCCGCTGTAACATCAACAACTCCCAAAAGGTAGAGTAAACCATAATCTCCAAACCAAGAAGATAAAACCATCACTTTCAAAAGATCACATAAAAACATGTATCCAAGCTCTCCATGACATCATGATAAACATGCTATAAGTCCCAACAACTGACTATCCAGGCACTCTAATCATCCATCCTTTCATCCCAATTCAACATACCAATGTACAAATGACCACAGACAATGCTAACTAACAAAGTCAGCATAAAAACTGAATCAATCTCATGGATAAAGATAGTCCACATCTAAGTCATCATTGTAGCCAAGGGGTAGCTAATCCACAAAACTACATAACTCGTAGATCCATAACAAATGTAACATGCAAACTCATCATCACACTAGTAACATGCAAACTGAGATATCAAAGAAGATAACCTATAGAGTCCAAGATTCAAATACCAAATCAACGCTAAATTCAATTTTTCAAACAAGTCCACAAATGAGTAACCAAAGTCAAGGAACTACCAAGCATCCAAGAGATAAGAACAATCTCCTAAAACAACACCACAACACCACCTGTAATCATGAATCAATCATCATAGCCCATACCTATCAATCACATACATGATCATGTCATGTCAATGTAAAAGTTGACCTGCATATCCATGACACCATAATCATACTCGTAGTCTCACATGTGTATCAACCATGTCCTCAAACCAAAAGACAACCTATGTACCTGTCTCCATCAAAGTCCAAACTCTAAAAACACCTGTAAACCTTTATTTAAAAATACCAAAACTAAAAAACCTGCTATACCATGTTGATGGTCTCATAACAACATGCACTCCCACAAGTTTCTGCCCAAAAATCTATCTGAATGCACTCATAATCGCACTCTGAATCTCAGGCTCCTACAAGTGATCAAACAAGTACCAATCTCTCTGCACACCAAACTGAAAATTTACATGATCCAAACTATAGTACACTGTAATAGCTTTCCAACGCCTGTCTGAAATCGAAAATCCAACTTCGTATGCAAAAGTTATGAGCATAAAACTATCCCAGAGCAATGCCTACCTTCAGGCACCAAATTCTGACACAAATAGCAAAATCTAATAACTAAACATATACCACTGCATAGTACTCAAAGAGACCTTTCTGATGCCTATAAGAAGTCAAAAATTTGATACCGTGGGCGAAAGTTATGCCTTCCAGAAGAAAATGCCCTCTGAGGGCTAAAAGGGGACCCCTGGCGGGACCCTGTCCATACTAGACGTACAGTTGGTCTGGCGTCACAAGGTGACGTGGCGTAGGGCAGACTCCAAATAGTTTTAAATTATGTTTTAATGTTTCAAACTTCCTTCATTTCCTCGAACCCGAAGTTTCATTTAAAAGGGGTTTAATAATATTGAAGTTCAGATTTAATTTTATTTCGCTGTTAATAATTTTTTTTTTCGTTTATACACCGTCGTTGAAAATTTTTCTTTTCCCATGGGCCTACAGAGACTCCCCTGCGCCAGCCAACCTGTGGCCACGGCCAAGCCCGGGACTCCAGACAGGCCCCTGCCAGACTGAACGGGAGCCAGGATCGGGGGCCACGAGGCTTGCCGGCCCGATTGCCCGCTGGCCGACAGCGGCTTGTCTGGTGCTACTGAAAAAGGCATGGGGGGCGATACAGGGTCTACGAACCTGTACCCTCCCGCCCCAAAAATTTAATTTTTTTTATTAAATTCAATATCTTATTTTCTAATTGTTTTCTTTCTTATAGTTTTATTTTTTTTCTTTAGCATACCTGCAGATCCGTACGGTCATACTGCTGAATAGGGCAAATGGGCAAAAAAAAATCTCCAAGTCATAGTAGCCAAAATATGCAAAATTATAAGTTTTTCTTCATCTCTCAAGCCTCCTAAATCCAACGGTAAAGTCCATTTTTGCACAAGAGGTCATCTGTGAAAAATCTCTCCTCAAAACCCTCATGAAGCCATCCAAGAAACCCTCTTTTCTGTAACCAATTTTCAACACCCAGATCTGCAAAATTCTCCACAAATCTGCAATACCCAAAACCCCAAATCTGCAACACAACCTGCACAAAACCTTGTAATGTCCCAAATCCTTTCATGCATTTCCATGGCTTCCATTTTGCACCAAATCTACACACACAAGGGTTATCAACAAATCCAGGGAGCTCACACCTCCCTCAACCACAAAACTAGCTTTGATACCACATGTTAGGAATTTGCAGGTTCACTAAAACCAATTCTACATAACCCATAAGGAGAAAATGATGCATAAATAACCATAATGCAAATATGAAGTGACAAACAAGAAAGAACACAAGATATACCTTGGGAAAACCCTCAAGAGGGGAAAACCCAACCTCCAATGAAAACCTTTGAACCATCAAGCACCTCCAATGCATCCTCCATGTGTCCAACATAAATCCACACATCTCATGCCATGCTTCACAATATGCACTTGCAAGAGAGCTCAATACAATGACAACCTCTCACAAACCTTCGTCTGCCAACAATAAATTAGCCAACCTCAAATAATAACAATGTGCTTGCTTTCATAATTCAATCTCACACAAATACAATGAGAAACCATGTGCCCCAAAACCATGGGTAACACAAAACCATTGACCCTCTTATTTAATTATTGGTACTACATTTTCTTCCCAACAATTAAATAATACAAATAAATAATTAATTACTCTATGTGTCCCACACACATAAAATAATTAACCCAATGTTACATACAACTTATACAAGTGGTATCCAAATAAATAATACAATATTATGTAAGATGTACAACACCTATTTCCCAACAGCTACAATTTTGGAGTAGTTTGGGTCAAATATGACCCTACCATCGTGTCTAGAACGCCCAAAAACCTATACATCGACTATCAAATTGACCAAATAGGAGCAGTTGCAGCAAAAGGCAAATTATTTTTGCAAATCGATCATATGGGATCTTGCAGAGAATATTCTGCAAAATATTCCACAGGTGTCATCCCTATGTAGGTGCACGCATCAGTAGAGTCTTTGGTGTCAACGTACGAGGTATAATCCATCCGTCAATTTTATTATTCAAAGGTTAAAGTTTATTGTACGCAAGATAATTTTAAAAATTCAAAGGCTTTAATTTTCTAAATTTTGGGAAAGCTTTCAAAATGCCTTCACTTGATGAGTTTGCCACATCACTCACAAGGGAGAAAGCTAAGTTAGTACACATGGGCATATTGAAGTGTAATGCCCCATCATGTAACCCTAGAGAGTTAGGCTAACAAAAGCAAAATTCCAAGAATAATTTTTTTTTTTTTGAAGCAAGATAGTGCAAAACAGAAACCAAATATACCTTAATACACAACATAAAGGAAATTGCTCTTCTAACAACTCTAGGGAAACACAACTGCATTAGTGAATAGAAAATTAAAACCACACAAGTGAAATACATTATACTTTTTCTATAGATAAGATCAACTTTTACATTAGCAAGATAGATAATATACAAAATTATGATACAAGATTACAAGACCGATCACGTCGGTTTACAAAAGAATGCATAAGAAAGTAAACAACACCACCGAAGGTAGGAAGTAAACTGGAACTGGAACACCTCTACGCAGAACTCGAACCGCATCTCCAAAAGGACCAATGGATAGCTCTGCCACCCAACCATGTGGAACCCTGAGGTCCACCCCTCCGAGCTAGGAGATAATGACGAGGATTCCACTAAGCCAAGAAAAAACATCCAAAAGTAAAAGAACGACAACTGACTTGACACAACCGACCATACCAACAAAGCTGCACAAGACAAGACATCACTCCAGAGGCACCACCAAGAAACAATAGAACTGCATAAGGAGAGTGTCATCGCATGGTCCTAACATGGATTACCCAGGCTATCTATCCCCAGAAGCCGGCCCCCATCTATGGTTACCCTGGCAGCCTCTTTCTAGGTGCCGGCCCCATAGGGTGACACATGTGGAGCCGACAGGTCCTCTCATGGAGACAAGGAGGTCAGCCTTGCCAACCAGGCCTTCTCATCCCATCCTTAGCCTGTGAGAGCACTCAAGGCATGGGTGAGGTATATTACTTATCTTGTTAAGTGTTTTAATACCCCCAACCCTCTTGATTAAGTTAAGTTTTCCACATGCTTACAACTTCCATGGGGTTACCCAGGCGACCTCTCACTAGGCACCGGCCCCACCATGAAAGCCACTCCCTTAGCGTTCTCTAGTCAATCATATATACCACACATGCAAGTAAAAGTCACCAATCAAATCCGAGCCATAACTTACGCCATTCACTAGGCCACAACAATACATCCATATAATCTTTTCAAAATTGAAGCAATACCAACAAGAACCAAGTACTGTATTCAAAAGACCATTCCCCAATCAATGCAAGATGTGAAAATCCAGAAAACCCATGCCATAAATCGAATCAAAGCCAAGAACTACCCCTCTGGAGTTAGGTACACAGACACTATATCACAAAAAAGTTCCTCAACCAAAATGGAAACCAAGGGTTAACACTTGACACTTGTTTGCAACAAAAGACTCAAACTAGAAAATGTGCTTAGACCAATTGCATCAACCCTTCCGTTATATTGCAAGGTTTCCCTTACATGAACAAGAGCCATAATATACCATATTAACTGAAAAACCCATAAACATCATAGGCCTTGGAAAATACAATCTGACCACATGACTAAAATTCGTATCCGACAATAACAACGCTTTTGTGCCTTTAACACCAAGTACACATGACAACAATTCAGATTCACACTTCACAGTTAACCAATTCATGAACATAAACTCCACTCCAAGGTAAACACAAGATCCATTACAAACACATAACTCAGATCAGGAGGACAAACGAACAAAAGAAATTTGAAGAACTCCCAATTCCATCCTTGAAACAACTTAAGAGATAAAGCATCAATTTATAATAAAATTCAAGTTCACGACATTAACAACAATAGATGGCGTAAACCGACAATTGGTTCTAAGTCTCTAAAATGAGATAAAATAACATATTCAAGGATATCCACCATTACGCAACACGAAAAGGATTATACAAGCATGACTAACCAGCTACAATTCAACAAGTAAATCAATGCACTATTAATACCCCATGCACTAGAAATAATAAAACAAATCCCTCTACAATCTCCATCACAATTCTTATCCACTACAATAGTGTATCATGTAAACCTCTACCCAAATTCATCATTACTCCCAACAAGAGTTCTTCCAACAAAACCATATTTGAAAATGTCTTGACATACCCTTAACTTAACAAGGCTTTTACTTTCACAAAAGGAATTTTTCTAGAATACGAATGAACTATTCCAACAACACAAGGCATAAATTCCTATCTATTAAGTTCATGACTACCATTTTCTAAGCAACATTAATAAGTAATTATTTACATTGAGCATAACCCTTCCTCAACATTATACCAACTACAATTTAGTCAGACAACTAAAACACATTATATTCCTTATATGCATAGAATACCGCCAAAAATAATCTCGACCCAAAACACTGCACATATTCATCTACGAGCATAAATTCCATTGACATAACGACACCTGCAAGACAAAAATACTTCTTTCCCAAGCATAATTTTACATCTAACATTTAACTATTACTATTTCAAAAAGACTTGATAACAAAACTTTCGTCAATCTTCCAATAACACATCGTATTGAGTACAACAACAAAAGTACAAAATCTCCGGGAATCATTTAAACTATCTCAATTTCCAAACATACCAATCGCTATACATCATCTATACTTAAAATTACTTTCCCATAAACTAACTTTCCCATCAAAATTCCAACTATAAAGCCTAGTGAAACAGCTATAGACATAAAAACATTTTGCTAACCACCTCCATACCCCCTTAACATTCCACAACTACAATTCTAATAAGAAGACAACTATAAAATTAAAACATAACTTTTATATCAACATGTTTACTACCTACACATTAAATAAATAAAGAGAGCAACTAAATAATATGAATATGCTAACATGAATTTCCCATCTAAGATTTACTAATGATACATCCAAATATAAACAACTACAAAACATAATTATCCTTGCTATAATAATAAGCTTTCCGCCGATCATTTACTACCACAACTTCTACTTAAACAACTAAAAGTACCAATATATTTCCTTAAGAACGTGGATCATCATCTAACATTTAGTCAAAACAACTTCCAAAACAACATTATAAATCTTAATAGTTTTTTTTTACAAGCTTAACTTTCTATCAACATTTAACAAAATCATTTCAAATCAAAATAGAAACATAAATCTATATCTTCCTAACATTTTCCCCTTGTAATCTAACTCACAACATAAATATATATATATAATTACACGGATTACCATCTATCCTTTAATTCTAATATGAACATCTATAAGAGAAGATATTTCCTTATTGGCATAATCACCTATTAACATGTTACTATCTACTATTTTCTACTAACAACATTCTATAACTCTACACATAAGTTTACCAAAACATGGGCTTCTTACTAACAGCAATCTCCTTATGAACAACTACAAACTAATTACATACATCTTGCTATAGTAAAAAAAGAACGAACTTCCTGTTGAACACTTAACCAATAATATTTCTAATAAAACAATTATTACTAAACAGATTTGCTATGACAATAAAAAAAAATTCGCATCAATCATCTATAATACCAAAACATCATCAAACACATACATCAACTAACTCTGAGTTAAAAGTATCTATATGCATTCATATACTATTCCAATATCTCACCTACTTCAAAAAGATTTAGCAACTTTTCCACTAACCACAGCAATTAGAAAGCTCCAAAAAAATGCCCAACTACAGCGAAATTCATAGTTACAAGCAGCAAGATAGCAAGGCAAGAAAATTTGAGTTTCTTCAATGAAAGGAAAGTCTTAAATTAGAAGAGAAGAGGTGATTCGAAGCTTGAAGGTAGATTCTTCAAGTAAGACTCCAGAATCATCTCCTCTGATAAGTCTTCTCTTTTATTTATTCTTGCTCCTAAAAGATTTCAGCTGCAAGGAGGCCGTAACAGTGGCATAACTGAAGGAGGAGGAAAGAAAAACAATTTGCTGGCAAGAGAAATCGATCCAGAATAATGATGGTAATGTCTTCGTTCCCAGGCAGGTTAAGAGAGGAGATAAGATATTAGTATGGTGGTGAGACTGGTAGAGAACATCAAAGAAAAAAACAAGCAAGGTTAAAGTTAAACACAGCAAGTTTACAAAACTTCTTTCTTTGCCAGAAATTAGAGGACATACATTACAGGAACAACAGAACCGTACAGCAATGTGTCTAAACTGAGGTAAGAATTGCTAGATTTGAAACAAAAAAAAAACATCTGCAGCGATCAACAGAGGGAACTGTGGTTTGAGACGAGATGCCTCTTTGGAGAACAGCTGATATGGCATGGGTTTTAGTTCGTAATCGCACAGATCTACTCCATAGAATATACGACCTCTAGAAGACCGCAATTCCATAATCTGCAAAGTATTTGCTTAATGGGCTGCCAGCAGAGTGCTAGGACAAAGCTCCTTATAATTTCAGTAGGCGTCCCATCAATAAGAGCCAGTGTAGAAGCAAGAAAGAGATCGGCCAGAAAGAACATGGACGACTTCATTGAATTCGAAGGAAGCTACTATAGTAAGAAGAAAGATACGTGTTTCTGGTAAGCAACAAAATTCTCATGGTAAGCAATGAATACAGGTCTAACAGAATTGAATTACTGAGTTTGCACATGTGAGGGTCCACCATTTGGTAAAAGATACAATGAAACCCATTTATTTTTTTTCAGTAGTTTCCAGGCAGCCAACTTCTGTCTCAAACTGTGCGCAAATGAAGATGAATCTCAAAATTCTGGGACATGGGTTTTGTGCAGAATGGCCCATATTAAGTAGTAACGTGGGCAGTTTTCCAAATTCGAAAAGGGTTTAGGAGTTATGGTTGAAGCATTAAACTTAGGCGAGCATGGAGAAATGTCTTCCATAAAATGGCCTTGAGTCCTCAAATCAACTTCACAAAAATGTAGGAAAGAGAACAAGTGGAAAGAATTAAAGGAATGAAATGGCAGAATGAGAGGAAGGGTTGATGCTTGAGCCAAGATAAATTTTATCATCAAGGTATTTATAAACTCATCATGGATGATAAAGAATGTGCTTTGTTACACTCAGCAGGAAGAAATTGTTGATGTGTGGTTCTAAAAAGATCAAAAGAGATGCTACAGACCAATGACTAAAGAGCGAGGGAGATACACATTTGAATACATCACTATCACAAACAATCTCTAATCCATTGATTGGATTGACATACCTGGAATTTTATCCTCGATTCTCTGAATCCTCTACCCTTTTGCTTTCCTTCCTTCTTCCTGTTCCTCTTCTGCCAAAAACCCCCAAATCTTCTCTCCCCCTTTTCCCAAATCCTCCCCACCATAAAAATGGTTCAGCTCATAAATTGTCACGGACATGCATCCATTACTCAGTAACCCACTCCTCTGGAAATTTAAAATCTTACTAATAATAGAGATTCAAATCTCCCAACTTCAAATTGACAACTCAAGGCATTTATTTCACATAGCAGAATTATTCTGAAACCAAAAACCAAAAACATAAACTAATAATTACCCGTAACTCCCATTTATGACATAAATACTCTTACACTTGGGCAAATAATTAATTCTAGACTATTATAAAATTAGCCAAGGTATCAATCCCAGTTCTAAGCAAAACACATAATACCCAATAAACATAAAAGAAGCATCATTAATTAATAATAACACATTAAAGTATTTTCCAACCACACACGAGCATAAATAACCCAATTCGACTATACACCACAACACGAGGTTACCAAACATAACAAGGAAAGACCACGACTCAAGACGACAACAGAAGACAAAGATCGACCTAATGGAATAGACCTCGTGTTATCTCCCATCACTGATACCCATTGGTGTAAGAACCCGCTCGAACCTACTATATCAGGTGGAGTCGAGGTTTGGTACCTGCAGCCTGTATCAAACAATTGGTTGTATATGACCAAATACATATATGGAGAGTCAGAGAGTCACGGCGTAACAGGGTACTCGAAGCGAGTAATGTTACACTGTCCCTGCTCTTGGACAAGATTATAACCATAGCATTTGAAACCAGATATCAACGAATCTAATAAAACATGCAGATATTAATCCATTACTAATCATGTCCAACATATCATAACTGAAGTAATCATGACTCGTAACACATGTCTAAATGAATCCATTGAACATAGTCATCAAGGTCAAAGTGAGCATAAACCATAACATACTAATCCAATGTCTCAGAATTGAATCAATGCAATGAATGACTAACAACTGTCTCCGATTGACAAAAACCAATACATAATCACTGCTATCACAAGCCAACGATGAGGGGGCACTACATGAAGTCTCCTAAACCTCAAGCTCTTCTCACTAATCAAGGTACAAAGGATCAAAAGGCTTCAACTAGCAAAGGCAAGAAACAAAAAAATAAGGATTTCAAGAACAATGAGCAAGCAAAGGAGTCAAATAATTCACCTAAGTCCTCATCCTCTCCCAAAGAGGAATCATCTAAGAAGCAAAGAACAAAGTGTGCATATTGCAAGAAACTAGGACATGATGAGCATAAGTGTTATGAGAAGAAAATTGATGAGTTGACTCACATTATTCAAAAAAACAATATCAATTTGCCATCATCCATGTCATCTAGTGTATCCTCTTCTTTGACACCATCATCATCTACACAGTCAGGGACAGCAGGCTATGCTAATGGGACAAACAAGGGAAAAGAGCAGACACTCTTTGCTTCTACAAGTCTTCAGTTAGAGAGATGGTTTCTTGATTCTGGAGCTTCTCATCATATGGCTTCTTCACAAGGGATGTTCTCTTCATTTGAGTCATGTACTTTTCCACCTATTTTGATGGGTAACAATACATACATGCATGCAACTGGAAAAGGGACCATTGATATTGGTGAGGGTACTTTCAATAATGTATTGTGTGTACCTTCCTTATCAACCAATCTCCTTTCCATCTACCAAATTACTCATTACGGTGCATGGAAGACAGTTGAGTTCACTCTTGATTCAGTGATCATTAGGGACTTGGAGAATAGAGATATCATTGTTGTTGAGATGGCTGATCACGCATCTCGCTTGTATATATTCTCCCATTTTGCTCCTAAAGATATTGTAGATCAATTAATTGATATTCACACTCATGCATCAAGTGTGAATAATATTTCTGAGAAGTTTGGTCACTTGAACCTTGGTGTTCTTTCATCCACTTCGGTTCTTGAGACTAGTGTTGAGTTTCCATCTCCTCCACCTCCTGCTTCTTCAGAGATTGACATCAACATGGTTTCTTCTACTTTAGAAGAGCATGATCATTCTAGTCTTTCAAATACAACTTTGTGGGATATTTTCTTAACATGTATATTAGACTTGTTTTGTGAGTCTCATATTGTAGATTTGGAGGACACACTTGAAGGGATATCTCTCCTCTTTGATGACAGTTACAGCACAACTGTTATCTCATCTACTTTGTCTTTGGAGATTGTTTTTCATGAGTCTACCAAGGTTTTTGGATTGGTCACACCTCATTGCATAGTGTCATCCTTTTATTCTGACATGTGGACATTTGAGCAGTTTTCAGAGGCACCCATCTTGAGACTTATTCCCTCATCTCTCTTCTTGGAGATGGAGTTTCTTCTACATCATCCTTTGGATTGGTTTCTTTCCAAGGGGAGAAATCTTGTTTGCATGTACAGGACACTGTCCAATGTTCGTCTTTAGGCATTCACCATTGGCATAGTCCTCGAGCTACTTCTTTGTGGGAGGGACCTATAGTCTCACTCTTGCTCTCCTATGGGGAGTATTTGATTGTACATATGTGATAGAAGTAGTCCATGGGGGATCATGTTGAGTCATCCTACTATCACTTCTTTCACTTTAATGTTTTTCTCTCTTTTGGAGAGGGGTTTTTTTTCCTACGGGTTTTTCTCCTTTACTCCATTTGTGAGAGATTGTTTGTACATGGGTACATAACATGGCCTAGTAGCTAGGACCCGTCTTCATCCTTCTTGCATCTTTGCATTTGTCTACTTCTCCCTAAGTTCCACTTAAGGGGGGTGTTGGTGTGAACAAGGTTATTACCTATCTGGTTTACCCCTTGTAGTGTGAACTAGGCACATTATCTAACTATTCATTAGTTAGTCATATTCACACATGTTAAGTTTCCTTAGGATAAGTCTAGATAATTCTAGGTTGTCATGTGATCTTATCCTACACATGTGATCTTATCAACTAATTGGCATCTTATCCTCTAGTTATCTCATCTCATAGGATTAAGACACTTGTAATATGACTACTTCATCCTACATCTCATCCTTATCTTTATAGGCAAGGCATATCATGTACATAATAACATTTTTTTGCATTCATTAATAGAATAGAATTATTCTCTCATTTGATCTCTCTTGTGTTTTCATGAAGTCCTAGATCTTGGGCATAGCCAACTCTTACATGGTATCAAGCACATCAATTAGCTCTTACAGAAATGTCACATTTAATCTAGTTCATATGAATTTATTGCATCAAACTGAGGAAAGGTGTGCTAGTTCGAAAGAGAATCATCCATCATTTCAGTTGAAACCCTCAAAGCAGTTGAGCAATGCAATGAGTTACAGAAACAATTAGATCTAAAAATTAGTAAGATCTGGAATGAAACTATCTTACAAGGATGTTCTTGACTTCATTGAACACAATGTGACAAGTTTTCGAGGTGAAACTCCTTTCCATTTTGGAAATTTTAAAATAATAAAATTTTGCCAGTAGTTTACATAAACAATTAAACCTAAAGTTCTACAAAGGTTGGAACAAAATGATTTGACAGGGGATTTTATGAGGTTATTATTGACAATGTGGCCAATTTTCAAGTGAAAATATCATACCAATCAAAAGTTATGGATTATCCTGTTTTTGTCATGTTTGTAGATCTTGACAACACTTCTTCGGTTTAAAAACTCAAAGATAGCTTGAATTGCCTTTATTTGTCGAAGGGTTTAAAGTTTATGGAATCTTAAAATCTTAAAATTTCTTTTTCGTTGGAGCTTTCATTTGTTCAAAAGGTTTTAAAATCTCTAACCCCCTCTTTTCTTTGGGTATTTTAAGGCTAAATTGGATTTCATCGACGTTTTAATTAAAACATTGAACTTTTTCATAGAAGTGCAAAAGGTATGGAATTATTCAAAATGTCAACAACTTTCTTTCCTATGTATTGTTTCATAAATATCACGAGTTTGTGCACCTTTCTGATTCCCTATGGCATTTTCCTTAAACCTAGCCTAATTCTACCTCCACATATCCCCAAGAATCAACTTCGATCCTTAGTTTACTCATTTGCCTACTTGGATTGATTTTGTGACATGAAATCAAGCATGGTTTGATTTTTTGGTGCAAAATCAACCACTATCTTTTTTTAAATTCAAATTGAGCCCTTGTCGTCTCCCTTCAACTGGTCATTGAGTGCTAACTTAGAGCTTGAAGCATTCCAAATTGTATGATAGGGTGTTGTATAAAAGGACAAACCCTAATTCATTTTAACACATCAAGAAACATCAAGACATATCCATCTAGCTCTGACACATACTTGCATCATCATTCAAGTAGCACATCTACGCATTCACTACCACACTAACATCTACATATTTAGTAATAGATAGGCATATTGCATGCTTGCTTGTTTCCTTTGATATTTGTTCACAAATTGTTAAATTGGTTTGCCTAGGGGTTTGACCAAGTGAAAATACATCCTTCCTAGAAAACTCCCAAATGGTGTCTGTAAACACCACCCCCCTACAAATTCAAATATTATTAGGTGAGGCAAACCAATTTCGAGAGCATCAAACTTGCTAGGTCAATTTTGTGCAGTATAAATTGATTCTACATATAGAAGTTTATTTCACTCTACATAATCAAGCCAAATCTATTTTGCACTACAATTTCACCCTAGATCATTGCAAAGTCCAATTTGCTATCTATCATATCATCATAGAGCCAAATATGATATCATAACATCATTTTGAGTCATAGAGTGACACATTTTGTCCAACGCCATCAAGTCACACATGTAGCTAAGTAACCCTAATCCATCTTTGTCATTTCAAAAAGTGTGCTTATCTATTTTCAATTTACTATCTCATCTCATAGAAATCCAAAGTAAATGTGATTATTGCTTATTTATTTACCCTACGATCATTTTGAAAAGGTTTCTTTATTTTCCTTCTCAATTTATATAAATGGTGTATTTTTTGTTACTTATTTGATTAAATTTTAAAAGAGATAAGGATGCTTGTAAACGATACATACATAGGGTTTGGAATATATTTGTAATATTTGTATATATCATTTAATTTTTTATTAAAAATTTATATTGATTTCTTTATTGGAGGATAATCATCCTACAATAACAATTTAGCACATTGTGGTATCATATGCGTGAATTAATGACCTCATAGGCTAAGAGCCAAGGTCTAAGGAGTATCCATATTGTCAAGTATCTAGGTCATGATCACAACCTCATCTCTTTAGGGTGTCAAGCCTTTGCACTCAACAAGATTTGATCCCTAATGGGCTCTTTATGAACCATCAACTTCACTAATAGACAAAGGATCATTTGACTTACATTGAAATTTTTATTATGTAATATTAAAATTGCATACGTCATATTAACATGAACAAAATGACAATTTTAATTATTAATAATACTTAATCATTTATATGTTGTGTTTATTGATGGCACCATAAGCGTGAAGCATTCAAATTTGATCGAATAGTGTTGAAGAGAAATAAAATGACACCTATTCTAAAATTATATTAATCTAAGGAATAAAAAAGATTGAGTATACACAAATATGACACTAGACTAATATAATAGAGTCGAGACATTAACATGCCAAATAAATGTGTCAAAGGGGTTGTGGTCAAATGGTAAGGCCACAAGGCTCTCACAATGATGACCTAGGTTGAAATCCCCGCAAGGACATCCAAGAACCGATGTGAGTGCTAATACAATACACCCATAAAAGTTGGAGTCTTATCCCCACAAGTGGTGCACATGTGGAGTGATATCCTTGTAGGTGAAGCAATGTGCAAGTGAAGGAGTTGGCATAACCGAAGGTGAAGCAGGAGGTGAAGTGTGGTACCCCTGCAAGTGAAGAGGAGTTGGAGTAGGTGAAGTGATGCACAAGTGAAGGAGGAGTTGGTGCAACCGAAGGTGAAGCAAGAGGGTCAACTCGGTATCCCCACAGTTGAAGAGTTGGAGCAACTGCAATCAAAATAGTAGGTGGAATGCAATATACCCACAAGGGAAGCAAGTAGGAGTGACATCCCTATAGGTGGAGTGGAGCAATATCCTCACAAGTTGAAATGGAAAGTGTAGTGGTGTCCCTACAAGTGGAGCAATAGTTAGAGTGGTATCCCTGAAAATTGAATTGTAAGGCCCTGTAGTGGACAAAAAATGTAAGGGGTGTGAACCTTATTACCAAACCCTCACCAAAAATTTTATTTAAAAAATCATGAAAAATAAATGCTAAATTGAATGAAAAGTTAGGGATTGTTTAGTTCTTTTATGATGGTAAAATGCGTATGTGATGGAATCAAATTATTGATGCATTCCTAGGCTACTTCTTGACTATAAGATTCAAATCTAAAGTACTACTTCTGAACCATATTTATCTTTGATCCCTGCATTGCAGCTATGTGCAATCATTGTTGCAATCTCAACTTTCTCCCCCGCAATTGCATCCTCCCTATCATGATTATGCCCCTATCAGTTTGCCTTCTTTTAAATTCTTTGCCTTTGATGCCAAAGTTGAACTGCAAGGTAGTGTTTAGAGGCTTGTTTTCATAAGATTGAAGTGTTATACTCCTAAATCAAGCCCCTTGTTTGTTAATCATAATTTGTATGAAAAGAATTCTAGTACCAAAATGCAAGATGTGTGATGCAATGAATGCTATTGCAAGATTATTTGAATGAATATTTTTAGATGATCATAAATGTCTTAAAAACTTGCCTTTAAATATGCAATCCTAGGTATTATTTTGAAAGATTTCATGCACAAGCTAAGCTCAAATTTTCAAATTAAGTCAACTCGAGGAAAGTAAATCTAGACTTTGAAAAAGGCAAACAAGATAGCATTACAATTCTCTCCAAGATACAAATTGCAGCCCTAAGAAGGGGAAATGGGTAAATTTTGGGTCAGGCCCAAACCATAGGGGTTGAGTTAGGCAAAAAGATGTGTCAAGTCTAGGTTCAATCAACTTGTGTGCTAGTGTCTCTCAAAATAAACACCAAAATGACACATTTAATGACAAGGCTAAGGTGAGCGCAAAACAAATGGAGAAAAATGTGCAGCATGCAATTTTCTCTTTTGAAGAATTTATATCTTTGGGTTGTGAATGCTCACATTATTGTCATTATTGTTGGCTCACGATTGTCGTTAAACCAAAAGGTCGACCCGTCAATTTCCAATACAAGTGCCAGAGTTAATGAATCCACGGGAGGCGGTTAGTCTGTGTCATGAATCCCACGGGGAGCGCTGACCGTTTGCCAACAAACTCCCCCCCAGTGTTACTGGGGGGGATTCGAACCCGTGACCTTTCGCTCTACTACCAATTGTTGGTCCACGATTGTCGTTAAACCAAAAGGTCAACCCATCAATTTCCAATACAAGCACCAAAGTTAATGAATCCATGGGAGGCGATTAGTCCATGTCACGAATCCCACGAGGAATGTTGACCATTTGCTAACAATTATTTCTAAAGTTCTAAGTTCTAAGTTATTTCTCACATTATTGTCATTATTGGCATAATGTGGATTTTGAATGCTCACATTATATCTCTCGGCTTTGAATGCTCACATTATTTCTAAAGTTCTAAGTTAGTTTGTAGTTGTAAGCTTTTACATTTCAATTTGAACCTTGTCATTAGTGTTTTAACGTTTAAACTTGTGGATTAAAGGGTGTGAAGTTTATTTAAATTCCTGATACCATAGTATAGAACAAACTATGTAAGATTTGTGGATTAAAGATAAAATTTATTTAGAATTCCTCATACTGCACTACAGAGCAAACTATGTAAGATTTATGTGTGATGGATCTAATACAAATTGTACCATTTCTAATTAGTGTGATCTATGAATTGTTTTTCAACATGTCGATTGGATGGAATTTTTAACTGATAAGATAGACTCTATTAACTTAAATAATCATCTTTGTGGTGTCCATGATGAAGATGAGTGACATTGAGTGTAAGTTTGATCAAGAGTGTTAATTTGATCCTATCTGAGTTCATGTTTTAAATATTTTATTTGCACTATTTACAATCATCATGTAGTTTTGTCAGAGAATTCAACCATCATGTTCTCTTTAATATGGATATTGGTTGGAAGCCATGTAGTTGTCTAGCTAAAGTAATATAAAACGCAGAAACAAAATGATTACCAAGATATTCAATATTAAACAAGGAGCGAAAGCATCCTTATTTAAGAATTACAAACAACTTATCTGCTAAGGATCAGAATGACATCTAATAAAGCAAAAGGATAAGAACGACAACTAAAAGAATGAAGAATATTCCTAAAGTCTATCCTAAAGACTAATTGATCATTATTAAACTAAATATTACTTTAATACCCTCGCTTAATAATCAATCTACTAACTACACCAAGCTTATCTCGAAATTTTACAAAATTGTCAAGACCCAAAGACTTGGTAAGTATGTCTGCAATTTGATCCTCAAAAGGACAATACTACAACATAACCGATCTATCTTCTACAAGTTGTCTAATGAAATGACAATGTAGCTCCACATGTTTGGTACGCTCATGGAAGACTGGATTCTTGGCAATTTTAGCACCTCTTGATTGTCACAAAACAAGGGTGAAGGCTCTGCTTGAGACATCTGCATGTCTGGAAGCATTCTTCAAAGCCATACTGCCTCACATGTTGCTTTTACTGTTCCTCGATATTCTACTTCTGGTGCAGGTGCACCCCTTCAACAGGACCAATATACACAAGAGGAAGGAGAAGAAGACTAACTTTAATTTAACATTTCATGTTATCTATAGCACCTTCAAATGTAACATATAATGTTAGCATTTTCTGTATGAAGTTTCTGACAGTTTGGATTAAGGGAAAGATAATCAAGGTGTCTTAGCTGTAAGAGTTTTGCTGTCTTATGCAAAACAGATGTCATTCGTAGTAGATTAAGGGTTTCCACCTATAATTTTGAAAAGATAAAAATCCCAAAAACAGAGGAGAATGTCAGTCCCTCGCATTGGGAAAGATAAAAAGGGGAAAACCTTTTGTAGAGGACGGGGATAGTTTTCTGGGTCTGGGCTCTGAATAGTCGAATATAATTTCTGAACATGAAGAAAGAATAGAAGTTCTGCAATTTACTTCCTTTCCAGATTCTGAATACTGTGTAAATATCCTGTGTAAATATTCTGTGCAGATTCTTTGTGTAGAAGTTCATTCTGTGTAGAGTTTGTATATAAATTAGTTTTGAGCTTCTGTGGTCAAATTAACTGGATAAATCCATTCCACTGGCAGATTTCTGGGGAAATCAGTGGAATGGACTTGTAGATTAATTTCCCCAACTTTGTTTATTCGTTCTAGGTATGGAAGGCTAGAATTGCAGAACCACTTCAAGCATCAGTTCTGAGTGTCTGTTGTTTATAAGGGATAACCTACGGGTGTATTTCGCATTCAAGCCATCGGCGTAAGAAATGATATCGGCGTGTCAAAACTAGGCTCACCCGACGGTGAAAATCTCATCGAGTGTGCTCTTGGCCGTATCCATCGGCGAGAGTCAGGCATCGGCAAGGAGGAATCGTGCTGGTCCGATGGAGGTGAGTCTCACCGACAACGGTATGAGTTAAATCTGTCGGGGGGAGACAAGGTATCGGTGAAAGAAAACTGTGAGGGTCCGACAGTGAAAGTCTCACCGATGGTCCTATCATCGGTGAGAGGAAGAAGGGAGTCTGGCCGAAAAGGAGTTGGCGGAGAGTCCGTCGGCGTAAGATAGCCCATCGGAGAACAGGAGGCAAGTCTTGCCGAAGAAACAAGTCCTACCGATGTAAACATTGGTATGTGACCGTCGGAGTGAGTATCGCCATCGGAGAAAGAAAATTATCTGGGGCCAACAATTGGAAGCCACACTGATCGGGGAGACCGTTGGAAGGTGTCACCGACAGAGAAAGCTTCGGCGTGAGGTTTGAACCTCTCAGTTGAACCTCGGCGTTGAACCTCCGAATTGAACCGGTTCAACATTGCCGTCGACGTGAGAGAGAAGCGGTCTGGCCGATAAGGAGTCTTGGTAGCTCATCGGCGTAAGATAGCCCATCGGAGAACAGGAGGCAAGTCTTGCCGAAGAAACAAGTCCTACCGATGTAAACATTGGTATGTGACCGTCGGAGTGAGTATCGCCATCGGAGAAAGAAAATTATCTGGGGCCAACAATTGGAAGCCACACTGATCGGGGAGACCGTTGGAAGGTGTCACCGACAGAGAAAGCTTCGGCGTGAGGTTTGAACCTCTCAGTTGAACCTCGGCGTTGAACCTCCGAATTGAACCGGTTCAACGTTGCCGTCGACGTGAGAGAGAAGCGGTCTGGCCGATAAGGAGTCTTGGTAGCTCATCGGAGTGAATTATGCCATCGGCGGAAGGAATAGAGGTGTCGCCGATAGTTAGTGTTTTACCGACAGCAAGTCCATCGGTGTAATCAATAGCATCGGCAGGAGACTTAAAGAGTTCGCCGACAGACAGAAGTCTCGCCAAAGGGGAAGGTTGAACCTGTCCATTGAACCTTCCGGGCGAACTTATCCATTGAACCTCCAGTTTGAACCTGCCGGTTGAACCTATCCGTTGAACCTCCGGATTGAACTTGTTCATCGGGTAGATAGTGGGCTAGTCCTACCGAAGGAGAAGTTCATGTTGTGTGCTTTTCGGTGAGAGATAGGTATCGGCGTAAGAGTTTCTATCTTGACCGATGTTGGATTGTCATGCCGATAGACAAATCCAATGAAGACCACGTCGGTGACTTGGACATCGGAGTGAGCGGCATTGTGATGTGCCAATAGTCATTATCAGCCCGACAAGGGCTTATCGGTGAGAGGTGAAGGTGTCGGCGAAGGAGTATTGAACCTGACCGACGGTGGACTGTCTTGTCGATAGGCAAGAGTGGGTATGTTTCAGTGAGACAATTCAAAGGTCTTGCCGATATAGTTTCTTTTGGCTGTCTTGCGGGATCCAAGAGGTTTTTGAACTGGTTCACACGCTTCAGTTGGCTCGTGCTCTGCATCAACTTCTATCGAGGAAAAAGCTATTGTCTGCTACTTCTTGCTAGTCCATGTGACTACACCCGTGCCAAAGCTAAAAACATATCCTGAAGTAGATGTTCCACCCGTGCCAAAGCTAAAAACATATCCCGAAGTAGATGTTCTATCATCTATAAAGTTTGCCCAATCTGAATCTGTGAACCCAACTAGCCTAAGATCTTTGTTTTTGTTGTACAGAATGCCAAAATGAAGTGCCCCTTTAACATCTCAACACCCTCTTCACTGCAACCCAATGGTCTACCTTTGGTGTTGTCATGAATCTGAAAATGAAACTCACAGCATAGCTCAAATCAGGTCTAGTGGTTGTTAGGTATATAAGGTTGCCCACTAGTTGCCTATATGCTGACTCATTTACTACCTTTGAGTCTATTTTGGCTGAAAGATTCAACCTTTCTCTATAGGTGTGGATGCGATTTTGCAATCTGTCATTCTGAATTTGTCGAGCAAACTCCTAGCATATTTGGATTGAGAAACAAAAATACCACCACCTGTTTTCCAAACTTCTACACTTAGGCAGTAATGTAGAAGGCCTAGATCAGTCATGTCAAAAATTTTACTTAAATTACATTTGATTTGTCCAATCCAATGTGTCTAACTACTTGTAATAATGATATCATCTGTAATGTCCCCATTTTTCAAGTGATCACCTAGCAGACCTGGCTAGCCTATTCCATTCCCGTAGGCTAAGCCGGAGGGCTAAGGGAATAACCTAATTGGCGAGATTTCATACTTAGCCAAATTTGTAGGGTTAAATGATCATAAGGGATGACTTTGTATATTTGTGTGGAGTTATTGGAGAAGTCAATATAATTTAAAGAATTTGCCCTAGAGATGAGCGACCAAAGGAGAGAAAAGAAAAAATGAAAAGAAGGAAGAAAAGAGGGAAAATGCCTTGGAGAATTTGAGGAAAATAAGAATAAATTAATATAATTTCCCTTGGAGGAGGACGACCTAATTGGAGGTCAAAAACATGATGTGTGAGATGCCTAAGTGGTTTGCGCCACTTGGAGAGTGCAAAGAAAAATAAGAAAAATGAAATACCTTGCCTAGGTCGGCTAAGGAGAAGAAAGGAAAATAAAATAAAATATTTTTAGTTTGAGTTTGGGCGCCTAACATGAGGTCGGCCCTATATGAGAGGGAAAAAGTGAAATAAAATAAGAATTGCCAAGAGTAGGTTGGCCTTGAGGAGGGAGAAAGATTTGTGTATAAATGTAAGTTCATTTGGAGGCATTTCTATCATCATTCATTCATCACATCTTTTCATTGGAGTTTAACTCTTGGCTGCACTTTAGGTTAGCATATTCCAAGGACGAAAACCCTTGAGAATATTAGGTGGATTGAACGAAAACCCAATTCCATCTTGGAGGTGAATTCACGCGGAGTTCACGCTTGCACTTCATTGGAGTTTTGGAGGATCTTGAGCATTCAAGCCACATCTTTTGGAGCAGATTTGAGTGCCACCTTTTGGAGGAGTTTTGGACGAAGATATGACTAGGGTTCATGCCCTAGGTTGAGCGCCACTTCCATAGGAGGGCGACCTCATTATTTTGGGTCATTTTTGCTATTCCATGGTATGTATAAACCTAATTTAGGTTAAACTTATAGGAGCAGAAATCTGGGTGATATTTGTCATGTTTGAGCCCATGAATTTGTACTTTCAAATCAGCATATTTAGATTTGGAGCAGCAGACTTGTTTAATCAGAAATCAGATTTGTTTGGCACATGTTTGGCCTTTGGATGGTTGATATTATTGTTGATGTTTTTACATGTTCGGCATATATTTTATGGATGTTTGGAGCATGTTTATTGGCTGCCTATAAGTATTTATGCTTCTAAAAAAATTTAAAAAAAATCAGAATTCAGCCCTAGGGTTTGAGCAGAAAACAAAATCAGAATTAGGGTTTAGAGCAGAAATCTAGAGTGCAGAAATTTAGGGCAAAATTCAGAAATTTAATTCCAGAATTTTAGGGCAAATCGCATTGGGGATATTACATCATCTACATAAATTACCAGTAGAATGATCTCATTGCCTACGCTTTTCAGATACATATTTGGATCTGAAGGACTCCGCTGGAATCCATGTTCAACCAAATGCCTATCAATTTTGATGTACCATGCCCTGTGTGCATGCTTCAGACCATATAGATCTTTCTTTAGTCTGCATACAAGATGATCTTTTCCTGCAACCTAAAAGCCCTAAGGCTGAGACATGTACACTTCTTCCCCTAAGTTGCCATTGAGGAAGGCACTTTTTACGTCCATTTGATGGACTTTCTAGCCAAACTAAGTTGCCATGGCTACAACTAAACATAAGGTGCTCATCTTTGTTGTAGGAGCAAAGGTCTCCTCATAGTCAATGCCTTCTCTTTGTTAGAACCCTTTTGTGACCAACCGAGCTTTGTACTTGTCAAGAGTACCATATGCTTTGTACTTGACTTGGTACACCCATTTGCAGCCAATCGATTTCTTCCCTGGTGAAAGATTTGAGAGATCTCAAGTCTTATTTTTCATAAGACTTTCATCTTCGATGGTCATGGCTTTTCCCATTCAGATTTTCCTTTTGCCTCCTTAAACACCTAGGGCTTATAAACTCCCTGAATATTAGCTATTAGAGCAAAGCTAATTGTGTTATGCTTGCTCTTGCCTCTTGATGATCTTCCCTCGATCATTTCACCTACTCGAACATCACCAATGGTGCTTTCACACCACTTTGGTCTCTTCTTAGGAACCTCTCCATCCAAATCACTATTGTCACCATGACTTGGGCTGCATGTTTCTGTATCATCTGGATGTTGATCCAAGTTATCATAAGTGAATTCAGGGACAATTACTTGCCTGGGAGACTCCTCATGCTCAAAATCCTCCCTCCCTTCAAGTGGAGCTTCGTGACACTGGACACCTAAATCCTTAGCCTTAACAAGCTAGTCTTCAATAAGCTTGATTGCTGAAGAAAGCTGGAAGGGACCAATTTCCTCATCAATCACAATATCTTTGTTGAAAGTCAAGCAATCAATGTCAACATCAATCAACCTGTAGGTCTTATGATTGTCATTGTACCCTGTAAGCATTAATTTCTTACTCTTAGGTCTAACTTGGTTCACTTTGCATCTAGAATCCAAGTATATGCAATGGAACCAAAAACCTTAAGATGACTTAATTTTGGTTTCCTCTCAACCAAGCTTCCTCTAGGGTCTTCTCCTTCACTGCCTATGTTGGAGACATGTTGAGTAGATAAACTATAGTATACACTGCTTCAACCCAAAACTTCTTGGGAACACTCCTATTCTCCATCATACACCGAGCCATCTTTGTAATAGTACGATTCCTTTGCTCAACTACTCCATTCTGTTGTGGAGTATAGGGTGTTGTATATTGTCGTTTTATACTGTGTTTAGCACAAAATTCATTGAATTCGTTTGAACAGAATTCACCTCCATTATCAAATATAAGAGTGATTAATGCACAACCAGACTCTTTCTCTACTAATGCTTTGAACATTTGAAATTCCTTAAACACATCTGATTTTAACTTCAGAAAATACACCCACATTTTCCTACTAAAATCATCTACAAACAAAAGAAAATACTTGACACCAGTGGCTAATGTGTTCATTGGTCCACAAATGTCTGCATGAACCAATTGTAAGACTCTCTTAGTTCTCCAAGCATGTCCGTCTGAAAAAGGAGTTGTGTTGCTTCCTTGCTTGGCAAGCTCCGCAAACACCCTGTATCTATTGATGAATGTCAGGAAGGCCATCAACCAAATTCTCTCGAGCCAACTAAGAGAGATAAGATAAGTTGAGGTGCCCATACCATTGATGCCAAAGTGTACTGATATTAGATGCACTCTTGGCTGCCAATGAATGCTCCTGAACCTGTCCAATATCAACTAGCTGATACAAACTATGATCTTCGATACCAACTGCAATGGTTTTCTTGGTCTCCTTGTCAACTATATAGTATTTATGTTTGTTAAAGATGGCGTCCAGATTGGTGCATAATCTGACTCACAGAGAGTAAATTAGGCTCCATTCCCAACACAGTACACATTGAGAAAAATGAGATTTTTCCCTCTAGAGGATATTTGCACATTCCCTCTGCCAACAATTGTGTACTCCGTGAACCAATTTTTCATGTGGATGAAATGACGAGATGCTCCAAAATCTATATACCACGCAAATGAATTTGACTGATCTGTTGGTTTTTTGGCCATGAAAGCATAGAAAGATGACTCCTCGAAATGCTCTGCCACATGGGCCTTTTGATGAGACCCTCCCTAGTTGGATTTTTGTTCAACCAACCTCTTTCTGTAGTGCTTCTTCATGTGACCCATTTTACCACAATAATAACATATGATGTTTTTCAAATTCTTCAAAGTATCGTCATTGTTACCTTTCTTCTATGGCCATTTGCCTTTGCCCTTGTCTTTGGCTGCAAATGTTTGTTCCACACTCTGTGTATCACTGTTGCTACCAAACTGTTTCTTCCATCTATCTTGCTGCAAGAGCTTATTGCACAGCTCTTCGAACTTCATGTCAACATTAGTAGATGTGATATTGAGTGTCAATAAAATGTTCATAGGCCCGTGGTAAGCTTTTCAACATGATTACCACCACGTCATCTTCTTCCATCTTCCAACCTATGGTTGACAATTGATCGTGGTGTCTTTGATCTTGAGCATATGCTCCTGCAAAGACATTTTCTCATCCATCATGATCAAAAAGAGCATATTTTTTAGGAAGAAGGCCCTGCCTTTATCTCAAGTCTCGTGCAGATCTCACAAGTGCTTCCAAATTTTTGCAAAGGTTGTACCTATCTGAACCTCTAGAAGCATTTCATCAGTCACTGATAACTTTATCAACACGACGACTTCTCTATCACGCTCATCAAATTTGTCCTGGTCTTTACCCGTAATCGTTGGTTGGGTGTCGGTACCGAGGACGATCTTTTTGAGGCATTTGTACTCAAAGATTGTGGGCATTTGTTGCTTCCACGTGTTGTAATTTTTGGCAGTGAAACGTCGGTTGCCTTCCAACATGATGTTGGGTAAAAAGGTCATCTTCCCCCCTATAAGGTGTAATTATGGAGTAAAAAAATAAAGGCCTTCCTCTACAACAGAACCTGCACTGATTTGAAAACCAAATCATTCAAAAAGAATAAAAATTATGCCCTAACTGTTTGAAAAGCCTGAAATTTTCCAACCCCTAGCAGAATCCATGATTTTTTTTTAAAATTGACAAAGACTGTGAACAAAATGCCCACAAAAGGGTTTGAAAACCCTTGCCACTCAACAAAGACCACGATTTTATCAAAAAACCACCAAAAACTGGGTTGAAATTCGCCAAAAACCCTAGGCGCCACCAAAAAACTCTAAACCCACAATTTTTCTAAAAAATCATCAAAAAAACTTAATGTAATCTTCTTCTATGGCCACGGATCATAAAAGAAACACAACCCTAGACGTGGGAGGATTTTATAGGCATGATTTAGTAAAAACTCCACCTGAAATAACCCATGAGTTTTGAAAAATCGTCAAAACTTGTTTAACACCACGATTTTTAAAAAAATTGTCCAAAAGCGCCTTTTCCAACAACTTTTATCAGAACCACAAATTTTAAGAGTGATTTCCACAAAAAATGACGCAATTTGAAGGATTTTGGCAATAATATAAACATCGTGATTTCTAGGCGCGATTTCATAGAGAATTCTGCCTAATGAAAACGCAACCTCCTCTTTCAATAAAAAACCCTCAACCTCTCCTTTAAAAATTTGACGATTTTTAAAAGAAAAAATCCGCCAAAACTGTAGTCGTGATTTGTAAACAAAAAAATCCGCCAAAATGACCTTTGCGATTGAATCATTCCTTGAACCGTCACTGCCAGCAACAATCCCTAGGCCTTCACGCGTTCACCGATCCCAAAAACTCAACTTGGACTCTAATATCATAAAATAATATAGAACACAGACATAATGATTACCAAGATATTCGATATTAAACAAAGAGCAAAAGCATCCTTAAATAAGAATTACAAACAACTTATCCGCTAAGGATAAGAACAACAACTAATAAAGCAAAAGGATAAGAACGACAACTAAAAGTATTAAGAATATCCCTAGAGTCTATCCTAAAGACTAATTGACCATAATTAAACTAAATATTACTTTAATACTAGCAATGTTATAGTTGGTGAGCAAGTTTTTGATAGTATATGTTCACTTTTATTAGAAAATGGATTTGTCAATATAACAAAGTGTTTTTTCATTGTATACATTTTCTATATTAATTTGTGGTCTTTTGCTTTCAAGGAGATGATGGATCATGAAGTGTGAAAAATTGATGCAAATAAATTATGAGTTTTTTCAGAAGCTTATAATCTATCTAATGGACTGAAAATCTCATGTATACTCTCTTCTAGTTAAAAACTTAGGGCTTATTGGGGGAAGAGTTTATCCATCTGGTGAGTTGTAAATTTGACCCTGATCAACATAAAACTGATAAAGGTCAAACTCCTTTATGCATGCACATGCAGAGCAGTTGGTAGGGCAGTTGATTGTGGAAAGAATCCCAATACTTTTTCAAATTTTATTAAAAAATATTTTAACTGAGAAAAGGACCCAAACGGTTTGGCTTATGATAAGCATGATTGGGCAACCTGAAGTCTATATATCTGCGGGTCAAGTATTACAACAGTAAAATAAATTGTTGTAAGAACTACTTGAATTTGCATCCCCAGTAGTAATTGCTTCAACAAACATCAAACAAGGTAATTCCAAGTAACGATCAAATCATTATAGATATCAACAATAGCATTGTAAGCTTCACCACATGTTGCAGTTGAGCTAAGCATTAGAGAATACGAATTAAATTGCCCACCATCAAAGTCTGTCTAGAACATTCGTATGTGTTTGCTTAGGGATTCCTTGCTCAAGAAAACAATTTGGCACCAATTACTCTCCATGCTCCATCTTTGAGAATAGGAGGTCCTTTCTAATTAAGCAATGGCCTGAATGCCCGCTCCTACACTTTGTGACATCTATTATCCTCAATGTTTGGGATGTGCTGGAACTAGAGCTCCTTGTTACGTAATAACAGATGTTGAAGGGATTAATCTCGCAAGTATTCAAATCTCAAATCCTCCCTCAAAATGCTAATGTAAGCCATGGAAAACTCGCGCGCTTGATTTACTCCACGTATATATATGATCCAATATTTTCAAATATATGTTACCAACTGATACAAAAACACAAAAAAAATGTTGTGGACCATGCAATTAGTGCATCTACTCATTGACACAGCAGAAATGCTAGATGATCTCTCATGCCCTTGAAATTAATACCTTATTCACAAATACAATGAAATCAACCAGATTCCCACTTCGGACACTCATGTTAAAGTTGGCCAGAAACAATCTCACTTCATTTTTTATCAACAAAATAAATTGAAGACATATTGGTGCCAATTCAGACCCTTTAACGGTCTGAACTTGATATATGCATACTCTAACAGATCATCTCAAGAAACAATTAACTTGTATGTTTCCTAATGCATCCATTCAACTTTTTGAGGGTTTGTTAGCATTCCATTTACACACCATTGATGCAACATGGAAAAAGTGTAACTGTTTTTCAATTATTTGGGTTTAAAACAGAAAAATGCAGCAAACTAAAAATGATAAAATATTTGAAAAAAGAGGTCAGAAGCAAACAAATTGATTGTAGAACTAAGGAGTTAAACTGTAAGTTATTGAAAAAACTCAAGAATTAATTACAAGTTATAGAAAAATCCAGCAAGTAACTGAAAAAATAGCAAACTGCACCGACCATATCCCAGGTTTGGCTGCTGTGCCAAGTGACAGTTCACAATATCAGGGGGTTTTTGTTTGCAATTACTCAAAGGTTTCTACCAATTTCTGCTACTATGTTAACATCAACTACCTTTTCTTGTGTTGAAAACACTCTTGTAATATAGTAAATATGCAATTTAATGGTTATCTCTATTTACCTATTTATAATCTTTATGTTTATTGCATAGTCAACTTCTTTCACTTTGTATGGATGATGCGTATGTTACACTCGTACACTTCTGTATATAAGTTTTACCTTATAAAATACTTTCCAACCCCTTGAATATTATAAACAAAAGATAAAGCTTCACAAAAAATATAGCTAAGCAAAGTCCTGTTGTAGGGGAAAAGCTTTCTAAGTTGAGGACAAGATTCTCATTTGATAAACATATGAGTTCCTTCAATGCAGCACAATCCAATAGATGAAGCGTCTCACACACGTTCATAATTGAGCTTTTCTGACTATATGCATAAACATCAGAGATTAAGTAACATTAGGAATTGCATGGATAGTCATCTAAGCAATAAACTATTACATAAACATCAAAACTTAAAGATGCCCTAGAGATACCTTTATTAGCATGTATGTTGGAAGCCATGCTGGTGCAGTTGGAATTCCCACCCAAGCTAACTGCTCAAACCAAAGTTACAAGAAATTAATACAATACCAAACTAAACAAGTAGAAAGTAGTTGAGTTAAAGTTTTACCTTTTCCTCCAAAACTTTATTTTTTGAAGTGTCTATAGAAAATACATTACTTTGGACCCCAGTCCTACCGACACTTTTTTGTCCTTTTTAAAACAATTTTTTTAATAATAAAACATAAGTTTTTTTTTTTTTTTATGGCTATAACTTGAAGTTACTTTTAGGACAACTTAAGTTAAATTAATAAAATATTTCCCTTGCACCACCCCATTAGCCTACAAGAAATTAAATAATAGGCTAAAGGATCTTCATTTAACTTACGCTTGAGAAAGGGACATGACAAATTTCAATTTGTCACCTATACATTCATGGGTGTCTTTTTTGGACCTAAAACTCTACGGCTGTGGGTTTAGAACAATTGGAGACCCACTAGATCTGTAGACTTTATCATGATGCCTAATGAATGTTTCATTACAATCTTCTCCTCCAAAACAAAATGAGATCAAGCCTTTCAAGGAGGTCCCTAATTAATTAATAAACTTGGTCTTACTCTTTTCATGAAGCATTGGTGGCCAGATTTCAACCTGATGGAAGAGCTACCCGCTACTATCCTCATTTGGGTCTATTTGCCTCTTCTTCCAAATGAGTACTAGCAAAAACATATTCTCAAAAAAATAGGATCTCGGCTAGGAGAATATGCAAGCGCCCCAAATGTCACCAAGAATAGAGTTTTAGATAATGCAAGAGCATGTGTGAGCTTGAATCTTGACAAACCACATCCCGATCATCTGAACTTAGATATGGAAGGCATAGAATGGGAAAAACCCATTGACTATTCAGATATCTCTTTCTGATGCAGATCATGTCATGACCATGGCCACTTGGAAGGGGTTTGCCCCTCTCAGCCTCAGAAGCTATCTCAAGAACACACAAAAAATCTTCAAGTATGGACTACTTTAAGGTGGGGGGGAGTCAGAACAACAGAATCAAATACTCGAGAAATCAGCACTCACTGGAAGACAACAAGGAGAACAAATTCCAAAAGGCTTATGTAAGGAAAGGGAAAGGGTCCTCTTCAGAAGCTGATCAACCTTACCAACCAAATCCTTTTGCAGATTAATCTAGAGACTGATAACATGGATGGTGTTCAATGCAGGCCAGAATATCCATTATCCATCAACGATTACATACATCATCCTACAGAACAATGGCCACTATCAAAAGGTAAGACTTCATATCCTATGAGAGTTGCTCTAAGCCATCCATGTGGAATGAAAACATATTTGGAAAAGGCTCCTCTCTCTTAGATCTCGTCCTAACCAATCTGCATATCTGGTCTCTCAAGAAAGTTAATGCAATGCAGAAATAGAGGGAGCCCCTCCCTAAGACAATAGAAGTAGAGAAGACAATACAAATGGACTTGAGAGATCTCATATATAGCTTCAACAGAATCCCAATCAAACAACATCAATTGATGTGAAGAGTGAGATCAACCCCACTTCCAGCCAAGTTATTTGATGTGTATTCTCTCGTGGGATGGAAGTGGAATGGGAGCCAGAACAACCGAAACTATCTCAAAGATAAGGTGAAGTCTGAGAGACTAGATATGATTTTGTTACAAGAAACCTTTAGAACAGAATCTCTAAAGAACCCAACTTATCAAGCCAGTGGGGAAGCAAGCAAACAATTCTTTTAATTTTAACTCATGCAATGATCCAGTGGGAACCCTCTAGGTATGCAATTTCAGCACATCAATACTTCCCAAGGGGTATTGTTGCTGAGTTCTTATCATTTGAATTATGAGAAAATATCTGCATCATCAATGCATGTATATTGCAAGAAAATATAGAATTACTCTCATAGAACAGCTTAAAGACTGGATCATCAACACCTCAAAAAATCTCATCATAAGAAGGGATTTGAACATAATTAAAGTTCCCGAGGAAAAAAAAAGGATTCACAGGTTTCAACCATAAAACAACAGAAGCTCTCTCAAATCTGGAGCATGAAAGCTCCTTGGTTGACAGTCATTATGCACAAAAAATCTTCATCTGGTGTAACTGGAGAAATGGAAGACAATAAATTGCCAAATGACTAGACCAAATAATTATCACAAATAAATAGTTCATATCAGGAAGGAAATTCTCAGTGCAATTCAATGAATACTCTCTCTAATCATTGGCCCAATTTGCTGCAAATCATACCTCTCACATCCAACACAAACCAACCTTAGTTCAAGTTTGAGCCCATCCCTGTTTAGAGCAGAATATAACTGATAGTGGAATGAGGTGGACAAAATTCAAGGACACAAGATAAACATATTTATAGATGTTGATAACTGAGGAGGGGGGGGTTGAATCAGTTATCTTAATTATTTCAGCTTTCTGAACTCCCTTAACAATTAATGCAGCATCAAATCAAATAAGCAAACATAACCATGAAATGGAAATAACATCAATACACGACACAATGATTTTGACGTGGAAAACCCTGTTACGAGAAAAACCACGGGGTGATTAACCCAAGATTGTATTCTCAGTTAGAAGAATAAGATAGTACAAAATGGCACTTGCCAATTAGGGCTCACTGCCCGAGCACACTGCTCACAAGAGGCTCACTGCCTACAATAGTTTATATAAGGAGACTAGATACTTGAACTGATGAGAAACATCCACATATGCTGAGGTTCAGTTCCAGTTAGGTTCAATACACTGATCTGCTACACTTCATTCTTTCTCTTCTTTGGTGCTGCTGTCCTGTCACATACCGGACCTGCTGTTGTGACCAAATCACACATCACCCCATTAGGAATAGGGACCCCCCTTTTTTTGGAGCTCTGAGCCTTCAATGAGCCTTCAGTGAGTTTTCAATGAGTTTTCAACGAGATTTTAATAATGCCCTGACCCATTTTCCTTTGTAGATACGGTAATAATTTCCTTGCCTATGATCTTTGGTTCACGATTAAGGATAGATGAACTTGTAATAATGAAGTATTGTGATCTTTGGTTCAAATCCTATCTAGATATTGAGTTTTGAGGTTAATCCTTCAGAATGTTTGAGACCCTGAAAAGACTAAGCCTGGAGCCTGAAATCTTGAAAATCCTGAAAAATGGCTAAGTCTGAAATCTGGTGAATCCTCCAAATTCTATATTTTGCATCTTAAATCCGGTGGATTCGGGACCTATCTCAAACATCCTGAAAGGTATATTGAAAAATATTTAAAGTATAAGAAATTCAATATACCTTAAATCTGGTGAATCTCTAAACTTATACTTAAATATATTTTTCAATATACCTTTACTCACGCGATCCTGAAAATACTTAACGATTTCAGAGGATTCAAAATCCTGATCTAATGCGACTGGATACTTAGATGGCGCAAATCTGGGCGCAAAATCACGAATGAGAAGACACTTGAGCCAGAGGATTTGAAAACTCCATCTAGTGCGCCCATCAAAACCTTGATCTAATGCGATAACTCTTGAGGATTTCGATCACTCAACTAGTGCGCCCAAACCAAAAGTGTCATTTCGAAGGAAAAAATGGAGATTTCAATGCCTTCAACTAGTGCGAAAGAGAAAAAGTAAGTCTCAGAGTAAATCTTGGAGAGAATTTCGATGAAAATGTCAGAGGATTTCAACCCTTGAAGTGATGCGCCACCAAGAAAGAAGAGGGAAATGTAAGGATTATGACTTGAGAAATGTTTAGTTTAAAGAGGATTCCAAAAGAGGAAGCAATGCGCCAAAACCTAAGGATATTTTCCTTTGATCTAGTGCGCCAATTCCTGAGGATTTCAACCCTTGAAGTGATGCGACTTCTAAAGCATGATCTAATGCGACTTCTTGAGAGATAACTCTAGAGGAATCTAAAACATGATCCAGTGCGCCCAAGCAATTTTAAAGATGAAGTTTTAAAGACTCAAATCCAAAGCACCATCCACAGGATCCTACAAGGTCATCTAGTGCGCCCACACTCCAGAGGATTTTAATTGCCTATCTAATGCGCTAGAAGTCAGGGGATTTGAATAGATGAAGTAATGCACCCAAAAGGTTTCAAGATAAAGTTTCAAGGATCCAAAACCAATGCGCCAACATCATGGTTTGAATTTAGAAGATTCTCCGAGGGCAACCAATGCGCTAAACTCCATGCATGATTCACTGCGCCAAAGGCAAAGGTCATCTAAATTTGTTCAAAGTTTGAAGACTTGAAGACTTCAAAATGGCATCCAATGCGCCACCTTCCAAGATTCTTATCCAAGCGCTACCTACATGAAGAAAACAAAATTACAAGGCTTCCAACTAGTGATCCAATGCGCCATGTAAGGAGAGTCCAAATTACCTAAGTGATGCGCCAAGAGTCAGAGGATTCTAATCCTCCAACCAATGCGCCATGTTAAGAGGGAGACTTAGGTTTGACGTTGAAGAACCCTAAAGTTCTATCCAATGAGATCAAATGCCTTGAAGACTTCGAGTTGCTGATCTAATGCGATCAAATGCCAGAGGATTCTAATCCTTCATCTAAATGCGCCAAGTATGAAGAGGATTTCAAATCCTTCATTCAATGCGAAATATCAAGAAGAATTCAAACTTTGAGCCAAAGCGCCACACATATCAAGTCAAGAGGATTTCGATTCTTCAGCTAGTGCGAAATGTTGAAAGGGAGTCTTAGAGTTTCATCCGGTGCAACAAGACTTGAGGATTATCAAAACCAAATCCAAGGCGAAATGTAAAGAAGATTTCTAAAAACTTCATCTAATGCGAAAATCTTAGAAGACTCTCTACCCTCCATCTAATGCGCCACCTCATTGAGCAAGTAAAACTAAGTGTCATCCAATGCGAACTGCCATGGGGAATTTCAATTCTTGATCTAATGCGACTAGGAAGATTATGAAGGAAGATCATTATGAAACAAAGGGGAGAAGATTATCAAAACATCATCCAATGCGAAGTTCAATAAGGAAGTCAAATGCGAATCCAAAGAAGATAAAGAAGATGCCAAGCCTTCACCTCATGCGCTTGAAGGAGAGAAGAAGAAATTCCAACAACAAGAAGAAGATCATCACGCCTTTATCTAATGCGTCCAACAAGGAGAAGTTGCAAACATTTAATAGTTGTTGCCTTCGGAAAACGTGAAAATGTATTTATTAAATAAAGATCAAAACTAAATTAAATGTTTGTGCACAATAATAAATGAGGTCGGCCTAGAGAAAAGGAAAAGTTTTTTAAAGTAAATTATATATATATGCCTCATTTTCTTTTCATTTTTATCATTGTCAAGAGCAGATTTGTTCTCCAACAGCAGATTTTTCTTCAAGGAGCAGCAACAAGAAGTTGTTTTTAGAAGTATAAATTTGATTTTATCAAATTTTGCCAAGTGGTAGATCAAATTGCAAGGTATCAAATACAAAACAGCTCATCAAGTAAGTCTGATCTGAGTTTTTCTGATCTGATTTTCTTCTTTTTCTTTCATTAGATGCCTTGAAATTGTTCAAATATTGATAAAATTCTTGAAGGATAAGTGGATTTTTATGATTTTTCGTAGATTCTTTGAATTTAGTAGTAATATTTCATAATTTTAAAGGAAAATTTCATAGATTTAATCCACTAAAGTTGCTGAAGTAAAGTCTAGATTTTGTTTACAATCACTTATTCGCGTCAAGTCTGCAGAATAATGGCAATGACTTCCAAGGAGCGACAAGCAAAGATCCGGATGGATGCCAAAGGGAAGATTCCCGAATCAAAGCTCGTCTCAAGGTGGACGAATGTAAGCGACACGAATATGGGAAGCAGCAACTTGGAAGATATCAAGTCAGTTCTTGAAGAACCCAACGGAGGTAGTCTCGCTCGAGCCATCATGAGGAGTGGAGCCATTGAAGCTGCTTGTTTTCCGCCAGCTTTGCCGTGTCCGGAGATGATCATCGAATGTGTCAAAAAGTATGATGTAAATACAAGGCAAATTATAGCCAAGGATGGAACGATACTGGCCTACTTGCGAAGGGAAGCAGTTGAGGAGACTTTCAACATTCCAACCAAAGAGAGGATGATCAGCATCTCAATACAACAAGGTCAGCAGGAATATGATATTGACACCAAGATAAAGTTACAAGAGATAAGGAGAGAGTGGATGGCCAATCCGGCCATGAAGTTCAATATGAATAATCCTCCACAGTTCCATAAGTCAGATTTTCATCCCGAAATTGGATATTTGATCATGTTTCTGAACAGAATGACAGGAATGCCTCAATCTGCTACCTTTCAGCCTTGGATGTACTCTTTCATCAAGTCAGTTCTCAAAGGGAAAATGATTGATTGGGCTGGACTTATCAGTCAGAGTATACATGAGCAGTTCCTCAATTTTGCTAAGACTAAGACTTGTTATATGAGTTCCTATATAGTATACCTTCTCGCCAGAAATGAAGTCTACTCAGGTTTGTCCAAAAAAGGAGAAGTCGGCATTGGACCTAACAAATACTTGTCACATCAATGTTATCCTCAGTTGCACTTGAAGAGTATCAATCACTATACAAGATTTAATGATGCATTTGCTATGTTCATAATGAAGAAACTGAGGGGAGAATTTCATAAAAGGTTGTCTAATGCAGCGAGAGAATTCATTTCAGCATATGGACACTGGTATACTCAGCATGAAAGGTACACTTACCTAAGGATCCAAGGATTTACGTCATATCCATACAGATTGCCAAGGTATCCAACTAACAGGATGGTGATGTTAGAGGTTACAAGACAACTCCTAGAACTCATCAGGTTGCAGAAGTTGAAAAAGAAAGGAAGAATCCAATTTCCACTTTGTCTTGGACAAAATCTGGAGTGTCCGTCCTTATCAGCAGCAGAGTATTCTGAAATAGAGCTACAGGCTTACCATTTGCAAACTCATGGCACCAAGAGGCCTAACTTTGACCCTTTCCAAGTTTGCTGGAAATACAACAGAGAATTCAAACATATTAAGCAGTTGGAAGACCACTGGGCCAGTGCTCAGGATGAAGATGATCTCCGAACTCTTCAAAGTTCGAGACTCGACTGGGATTTAGTCAGAGCCACCAAAGTATTCAGGATTCCAGACCAGTTCACCGAGGATGATACTTTGCTAATAGATGAATTTGACAAGATAAAGGATTTGCCTTACACAATTGATTGGTCAAAGAGAGATGCATCCGAAGAAGATTTGATAAAGCCGGTCTTAGCCATGACACAAGTGTGTATCAATCAACTATTGCAGGAAATGAGTGATGAAAGTCAAGTTCTCACTTACAATAAGATGGATGAAGGAGAACCAAAGCAGCATAATACACATAGCCAACCACAACATAGTGGGAATGATCAAAGCAATAATTCAGCTAGAAAGAGGAAAAGACCTAGTCAAGATCAAGGGGAATCAAGCCGAAGACCTCAGAAAAAGAATAATCCATCTACTTCATCTAATCCACAAGAAGGTGCTTCAATTGTTCAAAATCCAATACAAGAGATAGAAGTTATAGAAGAAGTTGCCTTGATTCCATCAGAACAGATCCAATCAAGCCCTACTGTCATAATAGAAGAGAATGATGATCTTGGTCAGGATGAAGTAGGACAAGCTGAATCTGATGAGGAAGTAGCTCGTGTTCAACATAATCAAGATCATGGACAACGAGATCTTTCTACTTTCCCACCTTGGTTGAGACAAAGGATTGAAGAAAGTACAATTGTAGAGACTTATCAGCCTACTGTAGTTGAGGAATTGCTTGTAAATGTACAAAAGAGTAATCAGAAGAAGAAAGCAACAATCCTTTCTAAAATCACTCAAGATTCTGCTGGAAACAGAGAGATACACATAGCTGTTCCTAGAAATGACAAGGAGTTAGAAAACATGGCACCTGAGGATTACAATATGACTACCATTGGCATGGGTCCAATCACAAGGGAACAGGTCGAGGAGGAACTACAAGATGCAGTGAATAATGTGAGAAGCATGTTGAAACAAGAAAGAGAAGCAAGGATGAAAGTTGAACAAGATTTTAGTACATTGAAGCATTACATCCAACAAGTCATGCAGCCTATTCAACAGAAGGAAGCTACTGCAATTCCTCCGTCCATTCTTCCACAGGAAACAGTATCCCAAGTTGAGGACATGAGAACTTTATCTCAGATGATGAAGGGATGGATAGAAAAGACAGAAGACAAGGCCTATATTTACCTTGAAGAAATTGTGCAAGTGTATGACAGAGTCATTAAGCTCCAAGGTCGAGTCCAAGCTTTATTGGGAAGTTGTGCTGAGTTCAAACCAATCAAAGAGCAATATATGCCACAACTCAAAAGTTTAATGGAAGCTCCAGTAGAAGATTTAATTCATAATAAGGTGATTGATAGAGATACTCCACATGACTTCGTCACTTGGTATTTCTCTTTTCACAACAAGGGGCAACTAGTTGATAAGATTGAAGTAGATATGTCCAGGATAAGAAGTGTTCTTCTAAGAACAGAAAATCATATATACACTGCTTTGACAACAATTTGTAATCCTTATGGAAATGTTACTATTGAGAACATGAAGCAACAAGTTAAGGCATTCTACTTTCAATATGATGGACTTGATGAAAGTCAACTAGATAGTATATTCACACTTGCATATCGTCTTGGGGAAAATAAGTCTTGGATAAACGACTGGGAGAAGACACTTGGCGTCTATGAGGCAGATGTAGCAGTGGCAGAAGGATCCATTAAGGCAGCGACAAGTGTACCAATGGAAGATATTATTCAAATTGTGTCCAAATTCATTGTATCTCATAGTACTACTACATAGTACTCACCTTGATGATGTGGCTCCCTTATCTTCTTGGAAAGTGTGCATTTGTTCTCTCTTTCATGACTTCTTTCATTTAATATAAGCAGCCTCTTATATTTAATAAAGTTGACCTCCTTCATTTAATAAAGGATAGTTTGTTATAACTACTTGTGATGTGGCTTGATCTGATCCGCTGATTTCGCCGATCAATCTTGACCCTTCTCTCCTTTGAGGACTATAAAAGAGCTCTCATTGCTCTCATTTGTAACGGTTGGAAATTCTGAAATTGTTGTAAGAGCTCTCTGAGATAATAAAGGACTCATTGATTTGGTGATTCTATTTATATTTCTGAGTGTTTGCATGGTTTCAATTTTCACACGAACATTAAGTTAAGTTGCAAGTTTTCTTTTTAAGTATAAGTTAGTTAGTGAAAGGTTGTTTTATTGCCTTGTAGTGAAGTCTTTACAATTGGGCGTCAATTTGATCTTTATGCCTGTTGAATTTTCATGAGCATAATTGATTTAAACATCTTGCATACCTTTGAAGATAGCACCTCTCTTGTCTAGTTGTTTTATCTTGGCAAAACAAGATTTGGTTCGATTTCACTCTAAGCAGTAAACGTCCTTCCATTTAGGATTAGATTAGTATTTCTCAACCCTACATCTTTTGCTTTTTTTATTATTAAGATAGGATTAGAACCAAAGTACGTCCATTGCTAAATCATACGCGTCAGTTGCAGTACTTAGATTCTCTAGTGTTCACTTCCAGAGTCTTTGAAACAACAAGTTACATGAACAATTGTGTAAGTCCCTTTGTTGATTAACAGCAGAATCATACTTAAATCATTGAGCTGTCTCTTACTGAAATTAAAACGTTATTAGAAGGAACCTTGGAGTTATCTCGTTTGATCACTTAGTTCAGCATCCGAGAGGCTTTGCTCAAGAGAGGGTCAGATACCTAGTATTTCACCCTATTGTTGACTTGTTGAAAAACAACCATCAACACCTGCCTTACTGCTCTTCTTCTTTTCTTCGCACACACCAACACACACACATTCATATCTAAATCCATCTGGTATATATATCCACACCGAAGATTTCATCCACTTTCTAGTCGACATCCAAAATAGTCAATATTTTCCCAAACTCTAGTCTGTCGGCAGAATCCTTGCTTACCAAGTGATGCGAATCAAGGAGATACTTATAGAAGTCATCTAACATGTTGGCCAATCATGGATGATACCTTAAGAACCTTGATCACCATCAATATCTCATCCGGAATAATTCTGATGCTCTGTCGGTCAGTTCTTTCTCTGTCTACTCTACCAAATCGGACCCCAATACTTAGATGCTCATATCTCTTCACTCTTTCATCACCGGAGGCTCAATCCCTAGAATCTATTAGTCAAGGTATTCCTCTTGATTTCCCCAAGTCCGCACTTTACAAAGATACTTCCTCTAAGAGATCTGGACCTGACTGTCGGACCTTGCTGCATGCTCTGTTCTTGCTTACCGGACCAAAGTATTCTTCACTCTTGACTTCCAGTAAAGATACACCATGTCCTGCGGATGTGTGGAGTGGTCTTTGTTGCCATCAATGACAACACCAATGAAGCCACACAATGTCTCTCACCAACAATCTCCCCCTTTGGCATTGATGGCAATACTTAGTGAAAAATGACTAAGTGTCACACTACACCCCCCCTTGGCTGATGCTCTGTTCTAATGTACATTTTTCCGGAGCTCCCCCTTAGCTGGATTCCACATTTTTCACTGCTCCTCACTCCCCCTTTGACATCAATGGCAAAGGGTAGAATCCGCACACCAACAATCCTCAAAAAATATCAACTATACTTAGCCACATAAGTATAAATACATGATACACTTACATATATTGAAGTATATCTGCAAAAGATGTCTTCAACTAGGCAAATTCTGTTGCCCAACTCTGCTTCATCCTGTCCAAAATTGAGATGTGACCACTCAACAAGAATGCAAAAGCTTCTGCCCTCTTAAGATCTGTCGGATCACTGGTTCGGGCTGTGGTCTGGGCATCAGTTAGGGCCTCATGCATGGCCTCTAATTTAGGGATAATCATCCTTCTAAGTTCATCCATCCTGCTTAATATGTTCTTCCTCTCCTTTTCAAGCTTCTTAATCTCATTCATGACTACAATAGTTTGACATTCCTGGTTTATTATGGATACAGTGAGAGGATCAAAATTCTAAGAGAGGCTTGACAGTTTATCCTCTTGTTCTTTCACTTTCTTCTCAATATCCTTTGTTACTTTAGTCCAGGATATACAAAATTTATATACTTCTCCTCCATCCTTAAGAGCATTTTCTAAGCTCTTTATCCCAATATCCACATTTCTCTTATCATTGGTTATAAAGCCTTGTAACTCGGAGAATCTCTTATCCAAAAACTCTTTCGGGACCTTCACCTCAGCTGATTTCTCTAAAGATTCAAAATGAGTGCTGACAGAACTAACAAGAGACTTGAGATTACCGGATGAAGAAGCTGAGGAATCCTTCTGAAAGGATGGCATGATCTTTTCAAGCACACCGGATGCAATTTCTAGCAGCTCACAGTCTTCCATGTGAGACTTTAGAAGTTTCTCTTTAGCCTTTGCTTGGGCAAAGGATGCTATCTTCATTGGTTGAACCAGGGAGAGAGAATCAAAGTCAAATGGTCCTTGAAGTAACTCCGGTTCATCAATCTCCATCATTTCTTTAGTCAAGAAATCCTTGACAGTTTCTGCAGTGTCTCTTGCCGGAGACAGTTTTCTTTCCTTCTACACTGTCACTTGTGTTTTTCTCAACTTGAACTTCTTCTCTTCCCTTCACTTCTTCTTTCTCCTCTATTCTTTCTTCTCCTTTGGATCCGGAGACTGCTGGCGAATCCGGATTTACTTCTCCTTGGACTTCCTCTTCCGGAACAAAGGAATCTAAGTCCTTAGCTTTTTCTTCACTAGTCTCCTTTGCCTCTTCTGCTATTGTCTTAGTGGATTCTTCTTTGTCATCCATGGCAGAGGTTTCATCATCTAAGTCTTCTACAATGGGAATGTTGAATCTTTTGTATGCATTCCGGAGGATCTCTTCTGTCTCTTTTGCCACTTTATCAGTTTCTCCAAGCATGAGCTAATTCATTCTAGCCTTACTCTGGAACTCATCCTTGCAATCTTTGAAGATCATATCCATTTGTTTTGGAGTAATTGAAGGATAGAGCTGAACAGCTATCTGTTCTCTAATCTCTAAGTCCTTAGCCTTGGCATTTTCTTTTCTCATTTCAAGTTCCTTTTCTAAACTTTTAGGAATTAGAGAAATTATTTCAATAAATGCTTTATTGTAAATGTTCAAGTACTTAACTGTGGCTTCCTCCAAGATCTTTCTATCTGCATCATTATATGCATCATAGAATTCTGTTATTGGTTGCAGGTTCCCATCCACAGTAACTGCGTTAACTACATCATCTAAGGACAGAGTGGGCCTTTCAACAAACTCTTCTGCCTCTGCCTCCTTGTCTTTACCGGATACTTTCTTCTTCTTCTTCATCTTCTTAATCTCTTCATCAGATTCTGTCTCTTCTTCATCCTTCTGACTGATATAAGACCTTGTTGCCTTTGACTTTGTTCTCTTTTCTCCTTTACCAGATGATTTTGTTTTTGGTTTTGATGCCTTTGAGCTCTTAGCAGTGGCAGATGCAGAGCTTTTGGTTGATCTGGTCCAGGAGGGGGCTTGCACCGGAGCGCTTTCTTTTCCAATTTCTTGATTTTCTTTCTCCGCCCTTTCCATTTTCTCTCTGTTGGCATCAAGTGCCTCTTTTGAGATTCCATGCCTCTTGGCAAATTCTTCTACCTCTTTTCTCACTTTTCTCTTCATCTCCGATTGTCTGAGCTCCACATGGATTTTTACACTTAATTCTTCAAAGGTTCCAAACCTTTCTTCCTTAGGATCCTTGGGCTGACTTAACATGTGTTGAACATGCAACTCTACAATTTTCTCATCAACTTCATACCCCATTGGCATGATCCACACTGTTCTTAGTTCCACTGCCTCCATTAGGCACTGATCATTTTCTACCATAAAGCACCTGTATCTTTATATTTTTCAACAAGGGATTGGGGAATTCTTTCTCTAGCTTGCATCATGCTTTGGAAGTTTTTGAAGTAACCCCATAGTGCTGTGTTTTGTGCCTTGGCATCACCAAGCCCATGCAAGTAATCCCTGATTTGTATGGCAACCAGTCTATCATTTTGCCATACCCAGCCACTAGATCTGAGTAGCTCATTCATATAATAGAAGAACAAACAGAGTATCAAGCCACCGTATTTGAAGGAGTTCTTGTCCTTCTTTATCTTCTGCAGATTTTTCAAAAGTTGGTTCAGAAGGAGCTCACAGAGATCATAGTCAGCATTCTTCCTTAACATTTCATAGGTAGTATATACAGCAGTTCCGGATACTGAATTCTCCCTGTTGGAATGATATATCTTATATCCAATTATCATTGATGCAAACTTGATATCCGAATCTGTGATATCCTCAATTATCATTGCTCTTTTATCAAATTTCGATCCGGTAGCCTCACTTACAATTTGGTTTTTGACAGATTTGAGTGTAGGCATCTCACCGGTTGAGTGTAATCTGGTTACTGCCCTAATGGCATCCTTGGTGATCTTAAACGGCTTGTTCAACCATATGAAGTTGTCATGTATTCTACTCAAAATATACCGAACCCATTCATCTTCCGGAAAGCAGGGGAAATGAATGCACTATGCAAAATGTTTGTCTCGGATAGCCTTATACTGAGGTTTGAGATCAAAAGAGTCGTCTATTAACTGATTGTGATAGATATCTGACAGCTTGGATTCCCCAAAATTTTCAATGTTCGCATGAATATATGCCCTAACATCTTCAACATGCAAAACCCCATACGAAATGCTGGAAAAAGCCCCTAAGGGATCCACTTCTAGAGATTTGTAAGGATGTTTCTTAAATTTGGGTCGAGGCCTATCAAAAATCTTTACAACATTTGGAGTAGACATCTTCAAAAGATTTACAGAGAGATATTCAACAACGGAAAATATCTTTTACGCTTCTAGGGTTCGCTGAATGAACCGGATTAATTTGCTGGATGAATCGACTTCAACGGTTGATCTTTGAGAATTTGAAACAATTTGTTGCAGAGCTCCTTTTCTCTTCTTCTTGAATGCAAATGTGCAAATGACAAACGAATGAACCCTTTTATTTCTAGGAAAACCCTAATTTCATATTGCAATAAATGCGCAACTCAAGTCATTCTGGTTGCCTTGTTCTCCTTTTTCTGAGAAAGATCTTTTTCCGGATCACTGAGATATGCTTCGTATTATGCTTGGTGATTATTGACAATCTATCTTTCTTTCCTCAATCATTTAATCTCTCCGCAGATCAAGATTCTTCAGTTTTGAATCAAGCCGGATCTAACTGTGAAAATCTTGCTTTTACCGGATGACAGTCAAACCGGATCTATCTTGGAAGATTAGACTCTTCAAACCTTCTTGCGGATCTTTCATATCTTTACCAAACCTTCTTTAGATGTTTCTCTGAGAATCCTTTAATCCACAACCTTTCATGTGCCAATTTTGGGCACCTAATGACTGGCTGGGGGAAAATGTTTTTCTTTTGTTACTCCCCCTGAGCCAGAGCTCATCTATTTAGTTTCCGGAAGGAATATCAGCACCAGATTTTGGTGCGGATTCATCCTCAACATTTTCTGTACTCCTCTTTACCCAAATCTTGTTCATCTCCCTTTGAATTTCATCCGCATTCATTTTTCCTTTTCCTTTGTCTTGATTATGATGTACCGGACCCTTATTGTTCTGATTCTTAATTCTGCAGAATTTGGCAATATGACCGAATCTATTGCAATTGAAGCAGACAACATTTCTTTGCATATTTGACTAATATCCTCTTGATCTACACTGATTAGCCATATGTCCCATTTTATTGCATGCAAAGCATCTTCTATTGAATGAATTGTTTATTTGCATATTTCTACACTCATGAGATTTGTGACCATACCTTTTGCAATTAAAACACTGTCCGGAGAAGGATGAATCAGACTGGTTCATTCTTCTTCTACACTGATTTGCTTTATGACCAAAATTATTGCAGTTGTGGCAGTATCCACTGAAAGATGGATATCTTTGAGCATTTGGTTGCCTTACCGGAGGTCTTCTAGGCCTCTTTCTTGGATTTTCTGATCTAGAGTTCTTCTGACCGGATCCGAACCTTTCACCTTTCTCATATCCCAAGCCTTGCTTGTCATCTACCCTCTTTTGGCTTTGAAGAAGAACTTCAAGTTGGGCAGAGCTTATCTTGAATTTTTCTTTGTATTCATTTGTTGTTTGAAGATCCCTTTTAAGAGTGTCAATCTGATTCTCAAGTTGTTCTTCATTATCCCTAGTTTCTTCAAGATCAGATTCAAGATGCCTGATTATTCTATCCATTTTGTGGCAGTCTTCTAATTTCTCTTTGAGAGATTGTCTTAAATCATCTTTAGTTTTTCTTTTCTCTTCAATGTCTTGGGTAAATTTCATAACTCCTGATTCCATTTCATGTCTTACCATAATGACCTCTTTTGATAATTTTTCACATAATTTGGTTTTCTCCTTCAGATCTTCATTTGTACCATTGTCTTCACTTTGACTTGCCAATTGCTGAAGTAGATCTTTTCTCTTTTTCATAGAGATACTCAGTTTCTCTTTTAGTTCATTTATAAAATCATCAGCCTGTTTGAGTCTTTCCTTCAATTCATTGACTTCAGAGTTAGATTGCTCAAGATCATCTAGGGCAGACTGAAGTTGTTCCCTCATACCATACATATCCATTTGAGTTCCCAGATCTTCCTCAAGCTGTTAGGCTCTGTTTGGAGGAACCTGGCTCTAATACCAATTGTTGATAACTGAGAGGGGGGGGTGAATCAGTTATCTTAATTATTTCAGCTTTCTGAACTCCCTTAACAATTAATGTAGCATCAAATCAAATAAGCAAACATAACCATGAAATGGAAATAACATCAATACACATGACACAATGATTTTGACGTGGAAAACCCTGTTAGGGGAAAAACCACGGGGTGATTAACCCAAGATTGTATTCTCTGTTAGAAAAATAAGATAGTACAAAATGGCACTTGCCAATTAGGGCTCACTGCCCGAGCACACTGCTCACAAGAGGCTCACTGCCTACAATAGTTTATATAAGGAAACTAGATACTTGAACTGATGAGAAGCATCCACATATGCTGAGGTTCAGTTCCGGTTAGGTTCAATACACTGATCTGCTACACTTCATTCTTTCTCTTCTTTGGTGCTGCTATCCTGTCACATACCGGCCCTGCCTTACAGCTCTTCTTCTTTTCTTCGCACACACCAACACACACACATTCATATCTAAATCCATCTGGTATATATATCCGCACCGAAGATTTCATCCACTTTCTAGTCGGCATCCGGAATAGTCAATATTTTCCCAAACTCTAGTCTGTCGGCAAAATCCTTGCTTACCAAGTGATGCGAATCAAGGAGATACTTATAGAAGTCATCTAACATGTCGGCCAATCATGGATGATACCTTAAGAACCTTGATCACCATCAATATCTCATCCGGAATAATTCTGATGCTCTGTCGGTCAGTCCTTTCTCTGTCTACTCTGCCAAACCGGACCCCAATACTTAGATGCTCATATCTCTTCACTCTTTCATCACCGGAGACTCAATCCCTGAAATCTATTAGTCAAGGTATTCCTCTTGACTTCCCCAAGTCCGCACTTTACAAAGATACTTCCTCTAAGAGATCTGGACCTAACTGTCGAACCTTGTTGCATGCTCTGTTCTTGCTTACCAGACCAAAGTATTCTTCACTCTTGACTTCCGGTAAAGATACACCATGTCCTGTGGATGTGTGGAGTGGTCTTTGTTGCCATCAATGACAACACCAATGAAGCCACACAGTGTCTCAAACCAACCTTAGTTCAAGTTTGAGCCCACCCCTGTTTAGAGCAGAATATAACTGTTAGTGGAATGAGGTGGACAAAATTCAAGGACACAAGATATACATATTTATAGAAAATCTTAAATACCTTAAACATAAACAAAAGCACTAGAGCATAATAGAATTCAGGAATATTTCCAAACAAGGAACTGACATTCAAAATCAGCTAGGAGTGCTACAAAAACAATTCAAAAGAGATCAAATTTGTTAGTAATGGTGTCTCAACCTTGCATCCTAATGTTAAGAACCAAAAAAAAAATGCAATTTTTTGACTATAGAACAAAAAAATGCAATTTCAAAGGCTCTTGAGGTCATTTTTGGCCCCCCAAAAACGTTGAAACGGGCCATAACCAACGCAAGCTGGTTACTGTAATGTCCCCTTGTAGCAAGTCAAAATTTCTTCAACCTTGCACACAATTTCAACTTGTAAAAGAGAACATTAGTATTCAATCCTTCTTATCTCATAATATAAATCACAATTATATAAAATTAAATCTTATAATCATAACTTATATGCAATATGCCTTTCTTTATTTCACTTAACAATATCATAATTCCCTCCGGAAGAGTCTATTACTTGGGCCAATCATGTTAATCCAATCATTCACCCAACAAGAGAGGGTTCCTTGGGCACAATCTTGCCATAGGTCCATTGTCCTTTCCTTTGATCTAGAATGGCAATCTTCACCAACTAGAGTCAAAGGACTATTCACTTGTCCCATATTGGCACTCTACACCAATTGGAAACGAGGGCCATTTCCACTTGCCCATATTGGCACTCTACACCAATTGGAACAAGGGCCTTTCTCCACTTGCCTCAAATTAGCACTCTACACTAATTGAGTCAAGGGCCTGTTGGTTTTTCCTTCCGAATCAGCAGAGGGTTTGCCAGTTCCAATGCACAGGCAGATTCGGCCAACAAATACAAGAGGTTGCGTGAGCTACCTCCCCTTCACTTCTGGTTCTGCCGCACAAAGGGGGGTGTCCCTATAGCTAGAGGTTTAAACTTGACTCGCCCAATGACACAAAGATTTAGCTTTACAACAACAAGGAGAATACTCTCATGTTTGGACCAAGATTTATGTAATAGATCACAAGGTTAGCAACTTTCTTGGACATATCTAACTGGTTATGGATGAGAGTATGCAAGGGTCCTAATTCTACTCCTACAACTAACGGGTTGGAATAATGAAGGGATTTGAATTTTATGTTTTGGATGCAAGACAAGGGGTTTTGGATCATAACTACTACACAAGAAGCAGACCAGTGCCTATCTCAGGGCAAGGAGTCAACTAGATGTATACAAGAGAATGGTTTGCAACTGGCATTTGAGTTTCAAGGGGTAGGATTGGTTTTTGCCTTACAAACACCACCCAAGGATAAATAATTAATTGTCTCTACTCACAAATATCCCAACTAACATACAATCTTCTCCATACTCAACCTAAAACAATTTAATCCACTCCTTGAATGGAAGTTAGAGATCAAGCATGCGATACAGAAATCTATATCCTAGAATTTGAGAAACCCTCAGCAACCAGATTCAAAAGAAGAAAATGCATACAACAAATGGAGACACAGATAAGCACATGCAATAATGCATTTTTCATATAAAATGACATGAAACTGAACATATGTGCAACCTACATTCAAAATGCAACACAAACTCCAAAAGAGATAGAGCAACCAAGAAAATGCTCTGTCTTTCGTTACTTTTCCCCCAAAAATGCCCAAGTCTTCAACCCCCAAAATGAGTAACACAGTTTGCCATTTATAGCAAGACTGTGTACTCAGCAATAATTACATGGCATTTTCAAAATTTCGGCCAGATACAATGCACCGTGAGAATGGCACCTAAAACAATCAATGCAGCATGGAGAAGAAAAAGGATGAGTAGGTGAACTCGGGATCTGCACCGCCGCCTGAAGATTTTCTTCGCAAACCTGGTAGTTGGCCGGTCAATCAGACCCATACCTCTGCACTGCTGCCATAAATGGTCAGCCTACCCGCGGGATGCAACAATGGTTCGTGCTATGAAGTTTCCCGCTCGAACTGGTGCAGATACACAGAAAATCCTTCCTTCCTCAAACGTTCAAAACAGGGCCATCGATCTCCCTCCTATCGCCAAGATCTGTGGCCTCAAACCGCACTAAAAAGTCGCCCATCAATAAAAACGTGCCACGTAGGCACCCCGTGCTTCCATCGCTGACTTTTCCGCCATCGCAACATACATTTTGCCTTTTTCGCCCTTGTATATGCAAAAGAACATGCATATACAAACAATTGCCTGCATACAAAGTGCGGACCCCAAATTTTATAAAACATATTGAAAATCACCATCGAGTCCGGCTTACATCTTGATTCCTTGTATAACTCCTTGTATATCGCATATATACAATATGCAATATACATACAATGCGAATCTCAAATTATTATAAAACAAATTGCAACGCCTTGAAATCCAGCTTGTATCTCTATTTTCTTGTATATCGACATATAAATGCCATATACATACAAGCTGTGGACACCAGCACTGAATTAGCCAAATCTGACTTTTGAATCGGGTCCGGCTTGTATATCGCTCCATTGTATGTTCGCCTTGTATATCGCATATACAATGCAAACATACAAGCCAAAACATACATTCATCGGACTTGAGCCTTTATCAATTACATTGCAAACCTTTTCGGGTCCGGCCAATGCATCTCAAGAATGTATATTGCGCTTGCACATTTTGATAGACCTTCCGCTTTGTATGTCAAACACATACAAACCCCTTTGTCTACCTGTAGGCCCCACCCATTGTCTATTGGCGCTTTGCACAATTCCTTTGTATATGGCGAATGCATATCGCATATACATTCTGCTTTGTATACAAGATACAAAGCCCTTTGTATGTGAGGCGGACCCCACCAAATGTATCTCTTGCTTTGTATATTGCCGAATATACAAGACCCCCTGTATCTTTGCAATGTACATGTTTCTTCTTGCATATGCATTGGCCGATGTATCTTTCTGTTGTATGTGGCGAATGTAGCTAGCCGTTGTATGTCAAACATACAACACAATATACATGCGAACTCTTTGATACATCTGCGGAATATTCTGGGAATCTGCGATAGATTCCCCAATGCATATACAAACCCGATATGCATTGCGAAATGCATATAACTGATTTTTTCCATTTTTTAAAAGCTGATTGAAATTTCTGCAAGCTCGCCAATGTATATTTGCATTTGTACATACAAAACCCTTTGTATATACAAAGATACATGCATTTAAAACTGTTTTTTGCACTTTTCAACTACAAAGGCCAAAAGACTCAGAATTTTTTGGATTTTATGGAAGGTGCCTGCGAATTTAAATACTTGAAACCTGAATGTTTATGCAGGCACCAACAGGGCCTATCTCCACTTAACTCATATTAGCACTCTTCACTAATTGAGATAAGGGCCTATCTCGGTTGAGTACTCTTCACCTCTTTAGGACAAGCACTCTTCACTTGCCTTGGAGGGTTAGAGCCTTATCAACTCGAGTCTTAAATACCTTGGTCAATTGTCAAACCCTTGGTCTCACTTACTTGGTGTGATGGATTAACAATGATGTCCATTTCTCATTCCAACCTCACTTAGTTATACATTACATTTTCTTATTCATGTAAGTCTTTCATATCATTTCCAATTGTTCTCATAATTCTATAACAAATATATATGTTTTTACCATAATCATGCCTTATCTAAGAATTACATACTAATATTCATATCCTTATTCTATGATATAGCTATAATGAAATCCATTTATAAACTTACCATTTATTTTTAATAGTTATAAATTGACGTATTAAATATCCATAAATACTTACTTACCTGTTGTAGCTTACCTCGGATTCCTTACCTATTGCTGCCGTCTTCTTTCTATTTTCCAATGTTTTCCTTGCTCGATAGAATAACTAATATAATTTTTATTGTATTGCTGCTGCCATTTATATATTATATAATATATACTTCACCCCTTTTCCCATCATACGCCCTTATGCCCTTTTATATATTTCCAAGGGTTTCTTGTGGGTAAAAGAATATACCCTTTTCCAAAGGGTTGCAGCTTTAATAATGTTTGTCTTTTTTTTATTTATTATTTATTAAGGTGATCGTTGGCATACATACTTTTATTTATATTTGATTGTCTTATATAAGATCATTGATTTTATTTCATAGGAACTACTTCTCTCACTTTAAATTAGTTTATATAATTATAGTATAGGATAATAATAATATTATTATTTATTAGATAATAAGTATTAATAATAATATATATTTACTTAAATATATATTTTACCAAAGCGATTTCACCGACTTTTATATGTTTAAATCTTTAATAACTTTTCCAAATATATTACTTTATAAGAACTAAATAGAGATATTTTAATTACTTTATTTTACTATTTCATTTAGTATATTTAGTTAATGTAACTTTATTGTTATTAAGAGTTGTTTTTTTTTTTTTTTTTTACTTTATTTACTCATTATTTATTACATACTTGTAAGTAAATTTAAATTTTTAATGTTGCATCATAACATAGTAATTTTTAATTTTTTAATGTTGCATCATAGAATTTTTATTTATATTTATATTTTTTATTTATTATTTTGCAGTGAATTTGAATTTTTAATATTCCAGCAATATGAAATGATTTACACTTACACCATTTATTCCAGCAAATCATGAAATTCATAACTGCGATTTTAGTTGATTCTTGTTGTTTTATTTTATTTTATTTATGTATTTTTTTTTTTTTTTTAGAGTTGGAAGTCAACTATTATTCACAGGATGGCAGGATGACCACTCTGATACCACTTGTAATGTCCCCTTCTAGCAAGTCAAAATTTCTTCAACCTTGCACACAATTTCAACTTGTAAAAGAGAACATTAGTATTCAATCCTTCTTATCTCATACTATAAATCACAATTATATAAAATTAAATTTTATAATCATAACTTATATGCAATATGCCTTTCTCTATTTCACTTAACAATATCATAATTCCCTCCGGAAGAGTCTATTACTTGGGCCAATCATGTTAATCCAATCATTCACTCAACAAGAGAGGGTTCCTTGGGTACAATCTTGCCATAGGCCCATTGTCCTTTCCTTTGATCTAGAATGGCAATCTTCACCAACTAGAGTCAAAGGCCTATCCACTTGTTCCATATTGGCACTCTACACCAATTGAAAACGAGGGCCATTTCCACTTGCCCATATTGGCACTCTACACCAATTGGAACAAGGGCCTTTCTCCACTTGCCTCAAATTAGCACTCTACACTAATTGAGTCAAGGGCCTATCTCCACTTACCTCATATTAGCACTCTTCACTAATTGAGATAAGGGCCTATCTCGGTTGAGTACTCTTCACCTCTTTAGGACAAGCACTCTTCACTTGCCTTGGAGGGTTAGAGCCTTATCAACTCGAGTCTTAAATACCTTGGTCAATTGTCAAACCCTTGGTCTCACTTACTTGGTGTGATGGATTAACAATGATGTCCATTTCTCATTCCAACCTCACTTAATTATACATTACATTTTCTTATTCAAGTAAGTCTTTCATATCATTTCCAATTGTTCTCATAATTCTATAACAAATATATATGTTTTTACCATAATCATGCCTTATCTAAGAATTACATACAAATATTCATATCCTTATTCTATGATATAGCTATAATGAAATCCATTTATAAACTTACCATTTATTTTTAATAGTTATAAATTGACGTATTAAATATCCATAAATACTTACCTGTTGTAGCTTACCTCGGATTCCTTACCTATTGCTGCCGTCTTCTTTCTATTTTCCAATGTTTTCCTTGCTCGATAGAATAACTAAGATAATTTTTATTGTATTGCTGCTGCCGTTTATATATTATATAATATATACTTCACCCCTTTTGTAATGTCCCCTTCTAGTAAGAACACTTAAACCTGAATCTGCATTCAAAGTGATTCTCAAGGAGGACAATAGATAAGTAAGATCAACGATGATACTTTCGTTTCATTATTTGTTAAAGGATTATTTATTTCCTAATTGTTACTTGTATATTGATAACTATTTCATAATACATATTCCTTATTACTTTCTTTATGGAACTAGGCTTTACATGTATAGGGCGCGCTAAAACCATCTCTTGACCCAGCCTACGGGAGACTTGTCCCAGCCTATGGGCCTTCTTACGGATGGGATTACTCCGCCTCTCCCCCACAATACCTAATATTCAAAGAATGAAGTAATAGAGAAATGTATATATAGGAGTAACACTAGGTTTATCTCTCCATGTCATCTCCTTCTATTCCGTAACCATGGACGGGGAATTATATGTCTCGGGTGCGTTGAACCCTCTCCAATGCATCATGAATGGAATTACTCCGCCTTTCCCTAAGACTCTTGCCTAGGGCGCATTAAACCCTCTCCAATGCATGGTGATGGAATTACCTCGTCTTTCCCTGACAAGACCGCCTCTTCGATAGTCGTAAGGAATGGAAGTGATGAGATGGTTATGGATTTCTCCATAAGTTTGTATTTATTTATATGTGACTAACATCTTGGCCTTACAGCACAATTGGTCAATTATACATAAACATATTCCTTATCATCATTAGTGACTTCTTATACATAACTAAATTCATTTATCATGATAGTCTATTCTTACATTCATGATCATATCCAAGACAATCTCTTGTTCTATATTCCTTCATCTATTGTTAATCATCACTTATTATTCATACATGCAATCCATTTATGCTAATAACATGAAAATTCAGAAATGAAAATATTACTTCTAATGCATAATGTATTGACACTTTTGTCTAGCCCTAATATATTTTCTGTGACACCATATTATCATGTGTATTTAACAATAATATTCATACAGCACATTATATATCAGTTTTGTCGTTATGAAAGAAGGATCAACAATGCATACCTTGATAATCCGCTTCTATATCTGTTGGCGCATATAAGAACAGTAATCCTTCTTAGATTTCAATCCTTGCTGTTGAGATTGCTTTCAAACTGGGCTGGTCGTTTCTCCCGCGAATTTCTTTATGAGTTCTTCGGTGAACTACTGATATGCTTTGTATATGACATTCTATGATTGTTTGATATATGTTATTTGCTGATGTCTTTGATGCTGCGTATGTGTTACTGGAGGATCAGATCTGTAGGTTATTCGATTCTTGATTGATGTGTTCGATGCCTTAGATATTGATGAGATTGATTCTTTTCTTAGGTTGCTACGTATGTATCAATATTAATGCTTGGGTGGATTGCTTAATCTAAATCGAGGAAAATACTTGCTGAAGTGATTTGATGATGGAAATTATATGAGATTATTCCATTGATCGGTATTCCCTTGTGTTCTTTTTCCCTCCCCCCGATGACTTCCTCATCGATCTATCTTTTGTCTTTTTTTGTTCAACAGTCGTTACCCTTCAAGGAGACCTCTATCTATATAGTTTATCGGGGATTATTTACCAATCGTTCCCTTGCTTTAGGATAGCTTTAGTGAATGCTAATTATCCTATTCGCTGTCTTAACAACAGCGTTCCTTTCCTTGTTACTAGTTATTTGTCTTTGTTTGCTGGTGGTTATCTTTATATTAACAAGTCATTGACTTGCAAAGAACCGCAGCACTTAGTATCACATGAAATGAATCTTTATCTTAAGACTTTTTGTATTATAAGTGGACCTCCTTTAATATACTCTTTATATATATATTAAAAGATATTATTTATATATTATATTTTATATATTGTATTTATATTTATATTTATATAATATACATCATATTTAATAATATATCATTATAATTATAATATTAAAATCGATAATATTATATTATTATAATAATTGATTATAATAATATTTAATTTATTAATATTTATATTTATATTCATATTTATATTTGTCATTAAATATATATGATATTTTAATTATATTAGAATATAATAATATTGATTAATATAATATAATATCATTTAAAAATATAATAATATTATTGTATATCCAATTCATCGTCTTTATCATGATGTTTAAATCTTTAATTTAAACAATGCCTTAGTATCGGCATATGACACCTTTTCCCATCATACGCCCTTATGCCCTTTTATATATTTCCAAAGGTTTACCGTGGGTAAAAGAATATACCCTTTCCAATGGTTGTAATGTTTGTCTTTTTTTTTTAATTTATTATTTATTAAGGTGATCGCTAGTGTCAACCAACTTAATAGCCGCATACATACTTTTATTTATATTTGATTGTCTTATATAAGATCATTGATTTTATTTCATAGGAACTACTTCTCACTTTAAATTAGTTTATATAATTATAGTATAGGATAATAATATTATTATTATTTATTAGATAATAAATATTAATAATAATATATATTTACTTAAATATATATTTTACCAAAGCAATTTCACCGACTTTTATATGTTTAAATCTTTAATTTAAACAATGTCTTAATATCGGGTCATGATAGACTTTATAATATTTATAATAATATTGTATTTATGTTTATTCTTATATAATATAATAAGATAATAATATATATATAATAATATTTATTAATATTTATATTTATTATCAATGATTATAATTGTTATTTATATTTAATGATATATATTATATTTATATTTATATTTATAATATATTTATTATTATGTTTATATTTATAATATATTTATTATTATATTTATATTATTATATTACTATAATAAATGATTATAATAATATTTAAATTATTAATATTTATAATAATATTTAGAATATTTATAGATAATATCATATAATATTATATATATTTATTAATGGACTATGGCTAAATCTTTAATTTAAACAGTGCCTTGATATGGGGACATGACAGTTACGGCAACAATTTCTAAAAAATGGGCTTAATCGGCTTCCCTTCCCAAATCGGAAATGTAAGAGCATCTATGACCCATAAAAGAGCTATAAGGAGTTCCACTTGTTGACCAGCTTATGACACATCATAGAGTATTTTGAATGGAGATAGTGGAGACAAAATGAAGCACCTAAGTTGATGAGTGGATTATGACAAAGTTATGGCAAGTGGAAAGAATATGCTATTTTAGCCCATGGACTCATCTTGGGACTTAGGCGTTGGATTTTTAATTAGGGATTTGGGTGCCACATTTTGGGTGGTTTTAACTCATGGTTCCCTAATTACCATTTGAGAGTTTTATCTATTGATTCTCCTATTTATTGGGTGCTTGAGATGGAGGTTTCATAGTGAGTTTTGTAGGCACTGTTACGCTGTCAAAATTGCTTCGGATCTCTTGTTGGCGATACTTTTGTAAAGGCTTAGACTCTACAAGTGTATTGTAACTATTGATTACTGAATAATACATTGAATTTCTTTGAAATGTGGAGTTTTTCTCCTAAAAGGGGGTTTTTCCATGTAAATCACTTTGTTATAATATATTGCTTTTGTGTTTATTTCCTTGTAACCATATGATTAATTTAATCTTTGCACATACCTTCTCTCATAGATTAGGGTGAGAAGCACATTCCACACCTTTGCTTCCTTTCTAGGTGTTAGGGACATGATTTTTTGTACTAATATTGGATTTAGCGGGAGCTTGCACAAAAGTTGATTTTGTTGCAGGAAAAATGGCAAGCACATCAAGGATAGAGATGGAGAAGTTTATAGGCACTAACTTTGAGCTTTAAAAGCTCAAGATGGAGGATATGCTCGTAGACAAAGATCTATGGGCTGCAGTATCTAAATCAAAACCATCTTCAATGAAACAAGAAGACTAGAACATATTGGACAGAAAAGTGAAAGGCCTCATTAGGCTCTATTTGGCAGACTCCGTGTTGTTAAATGTACACGAAGAAGCCACCGTAGTAGCTCTTTTGAAGAAGTTGGGAGAGATTTATTAAGCTAAATCCCTGGTAAATAAACTTTTCCTAAGAAAGAAGTTGTATACCCTTAGGATGGAGGATGGTGGTTTTGTGGCCAAGCACTTGTATGCATTCAATATGATTGTGACTCAAATGCACTCTGTTGGAGTGAAGATGGGGATGAGGATAATTGCATGACACTACTATGTTCTTTGCCAGATTCATGGGATCACTTGGTGATGCCAATTGGGAGTGCTACCTCTAAACTCAAGATGGACGAGGTAGTCGCATCATTACTTTCAGAGGAGATGTAGAGAAAAACTTTTGAATTATCCAAGGAGGCCCTAGTTGTTCATAGAAGATCGAAAGAGAAAGGCAAGAAGAAGGACAAGAAAAAAGACAAATCTAGATCCAAATCCCATTGAAAATCCAAATCTCGTCGAAGACCAAGGCTAAGTGTTGGAAATGCGGCAAGCCTAGGCATTTTAGAAGAGACTACAAGGAGGAAAAAAAAGAAAAAATGATTCAAATGATGAGTCTGAAAAGTCTCAGGATGATGGTGATGCTTTTGTCACTACCTTAACACATGCATCAGAAGGTGCATGGTTGATAGACTCCAAAGTTTCCTTCCACATGACCCCACATTGGAGTTGGTTTTCAAAGTATGAAGAATATGATGGTAGGAAGTCTTGAACACACCAGGATACTGGGGGGGGGGGGGGATCAGTATCCAATCAAACTTCAAATCCTCCGAAGCAGATTAAAACTTAAACATTATAGCATTAACATAAACATGAAAGATCAACACAATGCACATAAACACATAACACCAGATATACACGGACAACCCCAAAAGGGGAAAAACCACAGTGAGGATTAACTCACAATATATGAAGCTCACTGCTATAAAAATTACAACTTTGTTTTAGGGCTACAACCCAAGGAAGCTACTACTCCCTGAAGACTTTGTTTTAGGGTCTCTCCCAAGGAAGCTTACAACTCCCTATAGACTTTGTTTTAGGGCTATAACCCAAGAAAGCAACAACTCTATGAACTGAGAATAAACTCAGAGATCATTACAATATGACAGTTCTTCTACTGCCTGAAAACTGACATTGAAGCTCACACCTTTGATGATTGCAATTCTGCCTCTTCACTCCTCTTTTGATGATTGGATCAATTAGGCACACTCTTCACTTCCCTCCTGTCACAAAAATATCTTCAAGATGAATTGGGACAGCCCTTATTGCTTCTGCTCTTTCTCCTTTAGTCGCACATCATAATGCATATCATATTCATATTTTGCTCTTCACATACTCATATTCGCAATCATACTTCACCTAGATCAACTAGGTTTACAATATATACATGACATTACATTGATTTCATTACAAGTCGGCCAATACAACAAGAATATTACAATTTACAAGTCGGCCAGAGATCACACATCATGAAACATGTAGAGGACAAGCCCTAACATGAACTACACGCCATTCCAGAAAGAAACACACGCCTTGTGGACCCCAACACATGTTTAACCCGGTCCTAAACATCCTTCACAGCATCATTCTTCAAGGAACAACATCCGCACACTTCACAAATTTGAATTAGGCCGCACTTCAGCAAGAAAACATGAAACTTGTAGCACATCGGTCTTCACAATCTTGGGGGTACTCATGAATTATTAAACATTACTTGTTCTTCTTCCAGATGAGTCAGCAGGACCTACACAACATCTCCAAACACTCCTTGAACTCTGCACAACAACAACTTTGTGGCACACATCACCAACATACCTCAGTCAAACTCAGCAACAATAATTCTTCACATACTGACTTGAAAACCTTGTGCGGTACAGGAAACAAGAAAGATCTTCATGCTTTTCAAACCTGAAACACTCTAAGACATGTAGAATGTCCTACACAAACTCATATAACTGATCTGTATACTCTTCCATTGGTACAAGTACCCAGACATATATCCTGAGAACAATTAGACATCCGAAACCATCTGTATCACTTCTGTCATTTGAAAATTGAACTTGCGGACCTCCAAAACACCTGAAACTGCAATGTAGTGTGTATTGAACATCTCTGATCATGTTCAAAAAACCGCACGAGCAAACCTTCACTTGCAGAGGAATGTGGAGCATTCCAATCAGCCTTCATCATCACATTATACTGCCAGAGCACAGACCGAAACTCTGACTCTCATAACTTTCATTGCAAAGGAGCAAATGATCTGAAACTTTGGATTTAGTGCCTTTACAACATACTGAACTTAACTTCTGAACCGCATGACCATATCTTCAAATGCGGAGGAATGCGGAAGAATACGGAGCATTTTACTAAGCAGTCTTCCAGGCAGCTTCCTGTAGCAGAAATCTTCACCAACATCCGAAGGCCAAAATCTTCTTATATCAACACATACTTCCTTAGGAACAACAGGAAGGATCATACAACATACTACAAGTCATCAGCAACGTCTTCTCATCCTCAGCATACCTTCTAATTCCCATCTTAATATATCATCATGAAATCATCTCTGATGACCACAAACATGCTTAATACAACATTACTTGATATTAATCAAGGCATGACATCCAACCATGAAGATCAACAACCAACCATAAACATCAACAACCACTGTTATCACACCATCAACATAGTATATCATCATCATAAGCATCCAAGCATAGTGTTGACATCAAAGACAACCATACAACCACATCAGTACAATGCTCATTAGTGTTGACATCAATGACAACACATATTGCCAACAGGAAGGTGTACCTTGAAGATGATTCACCTAAAGATCGTTGGTTGTGGAAGAGTTTTTATCCGATTCCTTGATGGACGTGCGAAGGGGATCAATGGAGTTCTACACATCCCACGTTTGGCACGAAACCTATTTTCAGTTAGCAAACTCAATGATGCAAGCATGCAAATTATTTTCTCTAGTGGACGGTGTAAGATGGTGCATGGAGCTATGGTGCCTGCTAAGGGTGTTCATGTGGGCACTTTGTTTTAACTAAATGCATCCATTGTCCAGTCCAATAGTTCTATTCCTGTAGTAAAGAGATCTATAGAATCTACACCTTCACCATTAGAACCAATAACAAAAAGGAGTGTTGTGTCTACTTCTAATTGTCATGTTTTTTGAGTACCTAAGCGAGCTCTTGCTTCTGATAGAAAGTTACTTGTAGAGAAAACAATGCAATGGCACCAAAAATTGGGCCATATAGGTGAGTAGGGTCTAAAGACCTTGAAAAATAGAAATCTTGTAGAGGATTAAATGATTGTGCTCTTGAGTTTGCTTTCTATGAACATTGCATATATGGTAAACAAAACCACGCTTAGTTTTACTTGAGCTCTCACAAATCTTCTGCGCTGTTGGATCTAATTCATTTTGATGTATTTGATCCCATAAATGATCCTTCTATTTCAAAATCCTTGTATTATGTATCTTTCATAAATGACTATTCTAGGACATGAGTGTATTTCCTTAGAAGTAAATTTGAAGCCTTTAGTCGTTTTAGAGAGTTTAAGGCTCTTGTAGAAAATCAAACTAGTAAGAAGAACAAGGTTTTGACAACTCTCAATGGCAATGAGTTTTGTTTAGCAAATTTTGATAGATTCTATAAGAAGCATGAGATAGAGACATAAGACAATTCCATATACCCCTCAGAAGAATGGAGTTGCAGAAAGAATGAACAGGACGTTGATGGAGAGGGCTAGGAGTATACTTAGTGGGGTCGGCTTGGAGTAAAAGTTTTGAGTAGAAGAAATTGCTACGGCTTGGAGTAGAAGTTTTGAGTGGAAGAACTTGTTACGGCTTGTTACCTGGTTAATAGGTCTCCTACATCAGCTCTTGTGGGTAAGACTCCTATAAAGGCTTGGACAAGCAAAAAGCCCTCGTTGTAACATCTTTGTATTTTTGGTTGCGAGACATATGGTCATGTGCCTAAGAAGAAGCAATCAAAGTTGGAGAACAATACAATTAAGTGTATCTTCATTGGCTATGATGTTGGTGTGAAAGGGTACAAGCTTTTGAACCCTATGGCCGAGAGTTTTGTACAACAAAAGTGTTATATTCAGAAAGATTAAGCCTTCTCCTAGAGTTTTGCAGCCAAAAAAGGATGAAAAGAAACATATGGTTCAACTACCCCAAATGTAACACCCACTCTAATTTAATAGAATAGAAATTTATCCAATAACAGATTTTCAGTAAAAAGATTAACTAACTTTTATGAAAGAAGTAACGAATACAATAAAATTCGAATTTCAACCAACTTTCATTTTCAGCTGAAATAATCTTTTCTAATCAGCATGCATGTAAAACAAAGTAATCTAACTAACTTTAATTAACTTTCTTTCTTTTCAACAAACTCAAATATTAAATTAGGAAGAGAGGATAAGAAAAGTACAACTTGAATAGTTTCCCGCTGATTTGTTTGAAGATCCTTCTCTTGATTCTAGAAAAAGAAATATCAACAAGGGCTTTATCCACCCAACCAAGAGCAACTTGTCTCCCGTGCTTCTTCAACTGAAGAAACCCGACCCTTCACGAGGGTGATTAACAAGGAATCAATTAACAACAATATGCCTCTGAGCCTAGTGTCAAGAACCTATACCTCCTGATCGATCTTTTCCCTAAGGTACCTCCTACTGGAAAGATCACTCTGATCAGTGGTATATCTGGTACTTGATAGCTGACAGATGCCTATTCTGCATCGTAACCTTGGCCAAGGATTTCTGATATATATATCTGACACTACTATGTCGTCAGCATTCACCCTTGCTCGGCATTGACATTATTTCATATGTTTCTTTTTTTTCTTGATTGCAGGTTTTGAAAGAATACCATGCATGACTCACTTGACAAACTTACAGATTCACGATAAATACAGAATAGAAGTATATAGATAGAAAGTATCCTTTCATTTAGTGACCGCAGTCATATATCTCAATGCAACTAGCAAATGTAACAGTTATATGTATATATACATATATCTATATATATATATATATATATATATATATATATATATATATGTTTATAAAGTATCAAGAAAGTCAAAACTTCTATAGCTTCGAAAGACCTGTTGAATGAAATACATATATAGATTTCGGAAAATCAATCATGAAACACAGAACTAAGATTATAGAAAGATAGTATGATTCGATAGCTTCGATCATCAAGTACTGTGTTTCTATTGCATGATAAATCAAACTATGATAAAGGGACTATGATTTTGCCTGAACAAATCTTTTAGTAACCGAAGCTGAAGAAGATGCAGTTGCAAAACAAATTGAAATGTGTGACTGGTTCTTACGGCCGCTTGACAAAGTAAACAAGAATGCAGAGTCGAAAAATACTTCAGAGGAATGCAATAACTATGCTCAAGACTTATGTGATTCAGGTTTCAGTATTGCAGAGACAGAGGTACTTCAGCCGAGTGCAAACTATTAATCAACGCCTTGCTTATACTTCTTGCGAATGCCTTTTGGAATGATGCGAATGCTTCTTTCTATCCAAGATAGTGTAGAGAATGAATGACAAAGAAAGAATTAACGCCAAAATATACACCCGCTCCTCCTACCCCGACCGCGTGCAAGGAGGAGCATTCCTTCTTGCATTCGGGCAGAGTAGGGGAGTTACGTTCAAGACTCCAGCTCACACACTCCAAGCGCTCCACCAAAGGTAAGACGCAATTTAATAATAATTTAATAAACATAAGAGATAAATAATTCTCACCAACAAGAAATATATTTATACTTATATACATGTGCCTTGGCCAAGGCTACGGTGACTTAGGCTTAAACATAATTATTGTTTTTCGATTCCTATAATCACCCTCTCCTTGTTGATATCCCTTTTTCCTTGTCCCCTGATTTGTCCTACAACCACTTCGACAAATAATGAAGGTTAAATCGTTTTCTTAATACAAACAATAATTTATATTATTTCCATATATCTATTTTCACATATAATTAAGAAAATATTCACATATAAAAGAAAACCATTATACACATTATCCAACGAATAATTTTCATATTCACATTAAAGCAGTTGTACTCAACTAACAACATAGCTAACATTTCATTGTTCAAAAAGAAGGGGATGTAACACCAAAGACCAAGAAGGTTGAACCAAAAGCTCATGAAGGACCTGAAGAGGAGGAGAGCTCAAATAGTTCAAACAATCCGAAGAGGAGGTAGAACCTACACCTCAACTCTTGAGAAGGTCCACTCCATAGAGACATCAACCACACAAGTATACCCCTCCTAATTGGTGATGTATTTTTGCTTTGATTACTAATACTGATGAGCCTAGAACTGTGAAGGAGGCGATGGATATGGGTGATTCTGAGTCATAGAGAGTAGCTATTGATGAGGAGATCACTACATCGAAGAAGAATGACACATGGGACCTAATACTATTGCTAGAAAGAAGAATGCCTATTGGATGCAAATGGGTGTTCAAAAAGAAGATTGATTGAGATGTCAGTGTTGAAAAGTACAAGGCGAGATTGGTTGCAAAAAGATATTCCCAAGTTGAGGGGATAGACTTTGGTAAGATTTTCCCAAGTTGCTAAGTTGACATCTATCAGGTTCTTGCTATCTATAGCAGCAACTTTTGATTTAGAGATAGAACAAATGGATGTGAAGATAGCATTCTTGCATGGTGACTTCGAGGAAGAGATCTACATGACATTGCCAAAGCACAATGTTGTTGAAGGCAAGGAGTCTTTGGTTTGCAAATTGAAGAAATCTTTGTATGGTCTCAAACAGTCTCCTAGAATGTGGTACCAAAAATTGAATCCATTTATGTTAGACTTCAAATTTTTAAGATCCAAATTGGATCACTATGTTTATTATAAATGGACGATGATCGATTCCTTGTTATCACATTGTATGTAGATGATATGTTATTTTTTGGTAATAGTAAGGATGTGATTTGTAATTTGAAGTCTCAGCTTTCAACATAGTTTGACATGAAAGACTTGGGGGCTTCCAAGTATATCTGAGTATAGAGATTAGAAGAGATAGAGTGAACAAAAAGCTTTGGTTGAGCCAAAATAAATATGTGAACCCCATACTACAATGTTTCAGCATGGCAAATTGCAAACCATTGATTGTTCCTATTTCCATGGGAACTAAGCTTTCAATGGAGCAGTGTCCTATGACACCCACAAAGATGGAGGATATGGCCCGTGTTCCTTACGCCAGCGTAGTTGGGAGTTTGGTGTATGCTTTGGTGTGTACTAGACTAGACATTTGTCCAAATGGTAGGTGTCTTGAGTTGCTTTATGGCTAATCCTGGATAAGATCATTGGGCTGCAATTAAGAGGGCCTTCAGATATTTGAGGGGTAACTCTGGGTACTTTATTTGTTATCATAGTGACTCTACAAGGGACCAACACTCAGTGGATATTCGTGAAGTCGTGGATTCATGGATTCAAATTAGGCAGGAGATGTCGACAGCAAAAGATCCACTAGTGGATGTGTTCATTTTACTTGGTGGTGCTATTAGTTGGATGATTAAACAACAAATTGTGGTCGTTTTGTCCACTACAAAGGCTGAGTACATGGCAACTACTCATGCCTGTAAGGAGACCATCTAGCTTAAAAGATTGTGTTTAGATATGGGGCTGAGTTAGGGAGCTATCAGGTTCTTTGTGACAATCAAAGTGCCATATGTTTGGCAAGGAACCCAACATTACATGAAAGGACGAAGCAAATAAATGTCCAATACCATTTTGTTCGTGACATGGTAGAGAATAGGAGGATGATGCTGGAGAAAGTTGACACTTTGAATAATATTGCAGATGCATTGACAAAGTCAGTTAGCACAAAGAGGTTCAAGTGGTGCAGTGAGTCTATGGGCCTCTCGACCCCTAGCAGATCGCTGATAGCATCGGTATTTCCTTTGTTCTTGCAAGGTGTTCAACAAGTGAGAGAATGCTAGGAAAAGTGTCTTAACCTTGCATCTTAATGTTAAGAACAAAAATAAAAGCAATTTTTAGGCTATAGAACACAAAAATGCAATTTTCAAGGCTCTAAAAGTTGTTTTTGGCCCCAAAAAAATATCAAAACAGGCCTTAACCAAAGCAAGCTACGGCAACATGGACCTCTTCAAGCTTTACAAATTTAAAAGAATGTCTCAATCGGCTTCCCGAATCAAATGTTATGGCCTCCAACAATTGGACCTCTCACATTGGAAATGTAAGAGCATTTATAACACATAAGTGATAAGAGATAGTTACACTTGTTGACCAACTTATGACGCATGTTATGACACATCATAAGACATCTTTGAATGGAGATAATGAAGTGCCCAACTCAGTGAGTGGATTATAATTAGGTTATGGCGGGGGAAGGAATATGTTATTTTTAGCTTGTGGACTTATCTTGGGATCTAAACGTTAGATTTTTAACAAGGGATTTGAGCCCCACATTTTGGGTGGTTTTAGCTCATGGTTTCCTAATTACCATTTGATGATTTCATCTATTGCTTCTCCTATTTATTGGGTGCTTGAGATGGAGGTTTCATAGTGAGTTTTGTAGGTACTATTATGCTACCAAAATTGCTCCAAATCTCTTGTTGTTGATACTCTTGTAAAGGCTTAGATTCTTCAAGTGTATTGTAACCATTGAATACTAAATAATACATGAGTTTCTTTGAAAAGTGGGGTTTTTCTCCCAAAAGGGTTTTCCCCACGTAAATCATTGTCTTATGGTATATTGCTTTTGTGTTTATTTCCTTGTAATTGTATGATTAATTTAGTCTTTGCACATACCTCCTCTTATAGATTAGTGTAGGAAGCATATTCCACACCTCTGCTTCCTTTCAAAATTTACCTAACAAATGGTAGAGCAAGAACAATTCCTCATTCAAAATCTAGCAAAACTTCAAGAAAAAAAGGAACTATTCTATTGGCCACATTTCGAAGAGCAATGGGCTAAATAAGTCATTTTTTCATATATCTGTCCTTAAAAGACAGCATTTAAACATATACAAAATGATGATGAAATATTTTAGAAGCACCTCAAGAGATCCTAGGAGTATATAACTCATTTCTTTTGGGGAACTTCTAATGGAGACAGGATCTCTCCTCCACTTGGTACTTTCAAAGGGCTAGATTCGTTTAAAGAAAGCAATAACAGGGAAAATATCAGCAAAGACAAGGATGCAGCAGAAGGTGCTCCAGATATTCCTGATCTGGAGCCTAATCTGGCAGAACAGAGATAATTTGAGTCAGGTTTTGTTAAGGCAATCTTGACTCTTTATAAAATGCAGATTGTAGACTCTTGGTATTTTGTTTTACACTCGGCTACTGTTGTAATTATGGTGATACTCCTCTGACTTTGATGGTGATTCACACCATGGTTTTGTTATATATGTAAGGGATCTAACCTGGTGGGGCTGATGTGGTCTAACCACATCTATATTGTAACCTGGTTTATTTTTTATTAGTAATAGATCATCAATTTAAAAAAAAAAAACTTCTAATGGAGCCACCCAACACTCCAAACCAAATAAGGGCCCAATACAACCCAATTCAATTAATAGTAATAACTAAAAAATAATAGAAGACGATAATAATATATTTATGAGAACAATCATAGGAAAGGAAGTAAGCACATAGTTTTCTCCTTCAAACAAGAAAAAGTACATTGTTTTCTCCTTTAAACCAGAAAAAATACATAGATGTCTCCTTCAAACCAGAAAAATGTCAAGGCATTATGGTTTTCCATCTTTCTACCGTCAATATTACTGGAAAATTTTATAGGAAGATCTCATACGATTTATTAAGGAATCTCACAAGAATAGAAAAAATGCTCTAAAAAAATTTAAATACCAAATCTTTGGTGCTTAATTCAAAGAAATCAAACACATGCACCAATACAAGCCTATTGCACCCTACAATATGGTGTGCAAAATTCTTTCTAGAGTAATAGCCTCCAAACTAAAACCAATCCTCCCAAAAATAATATCAAGCAATCAATGTTTGTCCTATGACACTACATTTCAAACAGCATTGGAATGCAAGAAATTTTGCACTCAAGTGACAAAAAAATCTATCTTTCCTCATAAAATTGGGTGTCTCTAAAGCCTTTTACAAATGCAGTTGACCTTGACTTAAAATATAATGCAGTCAGGGTCAAAAGGTCCAATTAAGGATTATCCAACCTTGCAGCCAATAGAACTTTCAAATCTAAACCTTGTTTAAACACAGTGGAAATTAACACAAACAATATGCAAGGGACAACCTATTTTTTTTCATTCACTAGAATAAGAGTTGGATTACATGCTCAGGCATTAGCCTTCGATTACAACTAAGGCATTAACCTTCAATTACAACTAGATCTTATGATCTCACTTAATGTGTTTCTTCCTTCTCTACTTCCTCCATCAGCATTTCTGTATGTAGCTCCTTCTTCTTCCTCTAATCTTCCTTGTAATCTTACTTCTTTTCTTCTGGTTTTTGTCTCACAGCTCTTCTATCTTTCTACTTCTGCCTGTCTGCCTTCTCTCTTATTTCTATCTGTCCTCAAATTATATCAGACCTTTTTATATATAGGTGTAGAAATGTATTGCAACAGGTGGTAACACAATACATGCCCATAGATTAATGTGATAAGGATCAACGGCCCCAAAATTAAATGTTTTTCTCATCGGCCAACCTTGAGAGACCACATCATCTAGGTGTAGCGTACAAGTGCACTAGAAACATGCGGCATTATCATTTTCGATACACTTCAAGCTAGGATTCTCCAAATTTAATATGGTTCCATATATGACCCCTCTTAGGACCTATAATGAAGTCAGCAACATTAAGAATTGGCACAAGTTTTAAATATTTGTCGTATTGTTCAAACAAGTTATTGTTATATAGTAAATAACCCAATATTGGTCCCAACTAACTCCTTGAATGGAAAAGATACATGCAGTGATTAAGAACACGGAACATTCTAGATACATAATAAAATCTATGGTACCAACCGCAACCAATGATAATTAACTACAGTGCCACTGATGGGTTGACAGTGCCTACGGTTGCAAGTGTGAAGCTCTAAATCTTATGAAACATAAGTGTGGTGACATGTGGTGCCTCAAACTTGACTCGCACTACGGGAAAATATCTGGAAAACTAGTAAAATACCTACAAAACAAACATTAAAGAAAATATTTTTGGTTGATACAAAATTACTCTTACACCGCAAATGCTCTTGCATCAAACACCCTAGGTAATTGAAAAGATGTTTTTCTCATCGGCCAACCTTGGGAGACCACATCATCTAGGTGTAGCGTGCAAGTTCACTAGAAACATGCAGCATTATCATTCTCGATACAATTCAAGATAGGAGTCTCCAAATTTAATATGGTTCCATATATGACCCCTCTTAGGACCTATAATGAAGTTAGCAACATTAAGAATTGGCACAAGTTTTAACTATTTGTCGTATTGTTCAAACAAGTTATTGTTATATAGTAAATAACCCAATATTGGTCCCAACTAACTCCTTGAATGGAAAACATACATGCAGTGATTAAGAACATAGAACATTCTAGATACATAATAAAATCTATGGTACCAACTGCAACCAATGATAATCAACTACGGTGCCACTGATGGGTTGACAGTGCCTATGGTTGCAAGTGTGAAGCTCTAAATCTTATGAAACATAAGTGTGGTGACATGTGGTGCCTCAAACTTGACTTACACTACGGGAAAATATCTGGAAAACTAGTAAAACACCTACAAAACAAACATTAAAGAAAATATTTTTGGTTGATACAAAATTACTCTTACACCGCAAATGCTCCTGCATCAAACACCCTAGGTAATTAAAAAGTGAGCTTCTCACTTTTGTTCAAGATTATGAGCTAAAAGAAAACCAAGTTGGTCAACCTCCACTTTGGACATCCAAGTAGAGTCTTCAATTGGTTTGTCCTTCCACTTTACCAAATATTTCTCATATTTTCAGTTTCTTGCGTTTTTTCCAATTCTGCAATCAAGTATTTCTTCAATCTTCTCTACTCTTTGTGTAGGTACCTATGCTCTCAAGTCTATCATTGTTTTATGGTCTCCTAAATCACCTTCATGATACTCATATAGATCAGCAATGTTAAATATTGGTGATATACCAAGATCTTCTGGCAATTCTACTTCATATGCATTTCCAGAATAAAATTTCTTAAGAATTCTACAAGGTTCAAATTTCCTCATCTTCATTTTATTATGTCTCCTTTGGTGATATACCAAGATCTTTTGACAATTCTACTTCATATGCATTTCCAGAATCAAATTTCTTAAGAATTCTACAAGGTCCAAATTCTTCATCTTTTTTTCCTCAAATAAACCATTACTTCTTCTCCAACTTCATATTCCTTACGTCTTGGCTTCTAATCAACATGCTCTTTATATTTATGATTGGTCTTCTCTAACTATTGCCTCACTTCCTAATGCAAATCCCTTGTGTATTCTACATATTCTTCAGCTATAGCACTTTTTCTATGATTGCAGTAAAATCTCTTAATTCTAAAACATTCCTTGAATTTTGTCTATATACAATTTCAAATGGTGTTCTTCCAGTACTTCTATTCACTGAGTTATTGTAAAAAAATTCAACTTACAATAAAATTAAATCCCAATTTTTTCTTATTTTGTCACCTGATAAACACCTTAACAAATTTCCCAAACTCCTATTCACAACTTTTGTTTATCCAGATACATTGAACTAAACTTTAGATTTGTATTCATTTTCTTCCATAAGGTTCTCCAAAAATGTCCAACAAATTTTAAATCCCTATCTGATACAATGCTTTTAGGTAATCCATGTAATCTCACAATTTCCTTGAAAAATAAGTCAGCTAGATATATTACATCATTAGTTTTCTTACAAGCAATGAAATGTGCCATTTTAGAAAATCTATAAAGTATAAACAACTACAAAAATAGAATCATGTCCTCCTTGAGTTCTTGGCAATCCTAACACAAAATCCATACTAATATCCTCCCACGGTCTTTCTGGAATTGGTAATGATATGTACAACAACATTCTAATTATCTCTTTTTGCTACTTGACAAGTTCTACAATTTTGTACATACCTCTTAACATCCTTATGCATCTGTGGCCAAAAATAATACACTTACCACAACGCAAATGTCTTATCAATTCCAAAATGTATTGCAAATCTACCACTATGTTTCTCTTTTAATCAAATTTTCCCTCATTGGAGTTTTAAGAATACATAATTGATTTCCCTTGAACAACAAATCTCCTTGAATTAAGTAATCCAACCATCTAGTTCTATCTCCATTTATCGGTAACATAATTTCCATGCTTCAACAAAACCAATGTCAATCTCATACGAATGCTTCAATTCATTAAAACCAATAATTTGAATTCTCATCTCTATCAACAATTTATGTCTTCTGCTTAATGCATCTTCTACTTTATTGGACTTTCCACTTCTCTGTCTTAGCACAAATGAATAAATTTGTAAAAATTCAACCCATTTAACATGTCGAGCACTCAACTTACTTTGGCTATTCAAATATTGTAATGTTTGATGGTCAGTATACAAAACAAATTCTTTTGTCAACAAATAATGTCTCCATTTCTTCAATGCTTGCACAATTGCATAAAATTCCTGATCATATTAGACATTTCCTCAATTCATTTTGCAACATAATTTCGGCCCTTATCCATCCTTCTAGGTGGCATCTTCAAATCTAATGTGAACTATCTCAATGTTTGGCCCTTTGTCCACAACAATTCAAGTCACAAGAATCTTCTACCTAACACTCTCTTATTGGAAGACTCGTGGCACTAACTTTTCTGGTGTGCCTTAATTTACCAACCTCACTAACCTTGCTCAAGGTCAACAACTATCAAAAACCTTTCTCTAATGCCAACTAATGTGTAGTCAAGATCGAAGGATCTAATTAAGAATTATTCAACCTTGTAGCCAATAGAACTTTCAAATCTAAATCTTGTTTGAACACAACAGAAATTAACAGAAACAATATGCAAGGAACAACTTAATTTTTTTTCATTCACTAGCATAAGAGCTAGATTACATGCTTAGGCATCAGCCTTCAGTTACAACTAGATCTTATGATCTCACTTAATGTATTTCTTCCTTCTTTACTTCCTTCGTCGACATTTCTTTATGTACTCCTTCCTCTAATCTTCCTTGTAATCTTACTTCTTTTCTTCTAGTTTCTGTCTGACAGGCCTTCTATCTTTCTACTTTTGCCTGCCTTCTCTCTTATCTTTGTCTGACCTCAGATCATAGTGGTCCTCTTTATATACAGGTGTAGAAACAAAGCGCAGTGAGTGGTAACACAATACACGCCCATAGATTAATGTGATAAGGATCAATGGCCCCAAAATTAAATGTTTTTCTCATCAGCCAACCTTGGGAGTCGGCGCATCATCTAAGTGTAGCATGCAAGTTCACTAGAAACGTGCAGCATTATCATTTCCAATACACTTCAAGCTAGGAGTCTCCAAATTTAATGAACTTCCATATATGACCCCTCTTAGGACCTATAATGAAGTAGGTAACCTTAAGAATTGTCACAAGTTTTAAATACTTGTCACATCATTCAAACAAGTTACTATTGTACAATAACTAAGCCAGTATTAATCCCAACTAACTCCTGAGACGGAAAACACACATGCGGTGATTAAGAACACATGAAAATAGAAGGGGATATTCTAGATAAATAATAAAATCTATGGTCCCAATTGAAACCAATGAAAATCAACTACAGGGCCTGGCGGTGCCACAGATGTCTTGATGGTGCATGCAGTTGCAAGTATGAAGCTCTGAATCTTATGAAACATAAGTGTGGTGACATGCAGTGCCTCAAACTTGACTCACACTACTAGAAAATATCTAGAAAACTAGTCAAATACCTACAAAACAAACAAACGTTAAAGAAAAAAAAATTGGTTGATGCAAGATTGCTCTTACACCCCAGATGTTCCTGCATCACAATATTCTCCGTGCCTTATGATTCAATGAGCCAATGATTGCTTGGATTCAAGGTTGTATAAGTACTCCCAAATTCTCTATAAATGGTAATCTAGATCAACCTTTTCTCTCAAACAAAGAGGTTCATCAACGTAACCCTCCTAGCCTTTAACTGTTTGTCATAATGGGGGAAACTCTCAATAAAATATTTAAATTATCCACATCCCAAAATTAAATCAACAACATTCCAACAACTAGGCAAGAACAAAGGTACTCAAGTTTTCATTTTGCAAAGAATACTCTCCTATTTTCCTCATTAATCCTTTGAGAAATCAAAAATCTCAAATAATTGCTACAAACACAATTGTTAGAATTTGTCATATACACAACAAAACTTCCCAAAGACCTAATGCCTATAAGTTAATTGCAAAACCAAGAAAATGAATAGAGATATTCTATTCAATGTAATGAGCCAATTTACAAACAATAATGCACAAATATATAGACCTCTTGAATCCATGAATCAAGGAGATGACATGGTCAAAAGGTAAGAGTTAACCTCCAATCAAGAGAGAAGTTAACTCACTCTAACTAGCATAATAGATGGAGTGTAACTCAACCTAGACTAGATAAGTGCCAATCAAATGCATAAATCAAGGCACATGACTAATTGACACAACTACCCAAGTATGCTTAAATAGAGTGAGTAAATAAAATATAAATACTAATTATTCTAGCCTGGTGACAATATTTTATTGCCAATCAGATACATAAATCAAGCACATGGCTGATTGACACAACTACCCAAGTGTGCTTAAATAGAGTTAATAAATAAAATATAAATAGTAACTATTCTAGCCTGGTGAACTAACATGAACCTAGCCTAGTGACAATATTTTATTGCCAATCAGATGCATAAATCAAGGCACATGACTGATTGACACAACTACCCAAGTGTGCTTAAATAGAGTGAATAAATAAAATAGAAATAGTAATTTATTCTAGCCTGGTGAACTAACATGAACCTAGCCTGGTGACAATATTTTATTTCTCTTAACATAACTGGATTCTAGACAATAAGACCAGAAGAAAAAATCATGTGTCATATTTAGTAATATTTCAGCCAAGGGAAAGAAAGACATTCTCAAGGTTCTTGAATTCCTAAAAGGCAAACTCCTAATTAGATATCTAGGTTTTCCTCTACATACCAAATGCAATTCTACACTTTGTGAATGAGTAATCTATCATCTCAAGGAAAAACTATCTGCATGGACTTATATACGGCTCACTTTTGCAAGATAAATTCAATTACTAAAATCAATCTAACAAGCAACCCTTATCTTTTTGCTGAACCTCCTCTCTGCTTGGCCAAATCAAACCAGCAGTAACAAAACTTCAGCGTACTTTCCTTGTCAAGGAGTGAAATACAAATTCAAATATCCATTGGTTTCCTAGGACCAAATTTCCAACTCCAAGCAATGGAGTGGACTAAAATTCAGGTATATAAAACTCATCAATCAAGCATCAGCCATGTCTGTTGCATGGAGATTGTAGAAAAATAAGAACTCCAACAAATGTTAACATCAAAGAATAATATCTCAGACAGACACAAGGAAATATTTTCACTACAGATTGGAATCTTTCTCTTTCCAGAACAATTCCATATGCAAAATATGGATCAAACTTCTTTGAAATCAGTGCACTTGGAAAATTGGAAATGGACATACAATTCTCTTCTGGGAACACAGTTTGAAATTCCGAATATTCACCCCCTTCTTCAAAGACTAGAGTATATTAAGCCACACATTCTTTCAATCACAGGGACTTTGGCCAATTGTGGATTAATGTCATTACAGTTTTCCAAATCACTTGCCTAGGCATAATGAAAAAAACCAAACATTTAGGAAAAACAAATCAAATAAATAACCAATATCCTCTTGCAGACTCATTAAAAGATAAATCTTCCACTCAAACCAGCCATATGAGTTGATTTGACCACAAACACATTCAGGAGAATGCCACATGACCTATGCTGCTTGTATTCTAGGATTGTTCTCTCAAACAATGTCTAATAAGTGGACATAGATATGGGCATCACAATTTTGGCCAAAAATCAAAGGATTTCACACAACAACCTTCTCACAATAGACAAGTCCATAAACGGGGGTTAGATGGGATCAAATATATGCCCCAATTGTATGCAATATGCTGAAATATAACATAACGTATCAATTCACCAATAAAGTTAAATTACAACATATTAATCAATAGGCTCATTTTTTTTTATTTGAATTGATGGAGGGCCTTCCCTTACCTTAATCAACTTTTAAGAATATCATGTTCTTTCCTACCTTCCATCATTCTTATTTCTTGGTAGGAGGATGGAGACCCTCCTTGATTGTATCTTTGTTTTAAAATAAATAGATTTCATTGATGAGACATGTTATTCTTTCTGAAGACTTCAATGCATAATATGTAAGTGGTGTTTAATGCCCTGCTTTCAACTAATATTTAAGCATGCTTCAAATCTTTACGCCTCCATCCTTGAAACCCATGGCAATAGTTCATGGAAAGTCTACTCCAGTTATTAGATCATCCTACTACAACCATTTAATCATTTAAGTGAGCCACATAATTTTGTATTGGTCAACAGTTTGCCTCATTTTCCTTATTCCAGAGCATTTACTTATTTCCCACATGGCAGAGGTGCCATAGATTATATCATTCCCAACACATCTGTGCTAGATAAGATCTCTAATATTCATGTGGATCCAATCCCACTCCTTGTCAACCATGAAATTGTATCCCCTGCAATCTAGTTCAATCGTCAGCATGTTTCAAGCTCACAGAAACTTAATTCTAATATTATAGACTTGAAAAGTTGAACATGAGCTCACTGGCATTTACCCCAAGAAGTTCAAATAAGACCTTCCATGCATAGACCTAATAAACAACCCTATTGAGAAGGCAAAAATATTTTCTGTAGCAATTTGATCTACTAAAATTGAATCATTTCAAGTCATTGTCCATGCAAATCTTTGCTTTTATAACAACTGCATGGCACCCCAGGAACCTATTAGTTATCATTCATCAGTTCTCCTCTCATAGGAAAGCATATATAAAAAACTGTCAGAGACTTCATTAGAAAGAAATAGAGATCTTACCTTCATGACAGAACGAAACTATAATGAACAAATCATGTTTATGGCATATACCAAAGCCAATATGGGAATATTTTCTACTAAGAAGTTTGTTCGTCCCTTTTTTTTATATATTGCATATCGTTTACAAATATTCTGCTCATACGAACATCAACATGAGATCAATACAAGCTCTTTTGAGCACTTAGTAGAGACTAATACAAGCTCTTTAGTAGCAAACACACTAGAAATCACCTATGGAAGACCAAGAGTCACTACTTAGAAATCCACTTTTATTTAGAAACCACATCCACATTAGAAGCCAACTATGGAAGACCAAGAGTCACAACTTAGAATTCCACATTAGATGTCCCTATGGGGATTTGAACTTGGGTCTCCACAATGAGAACCCAATGTTTTAACCAATTAAGCTCAACCCCTTGAACATTGTTCGTCCTTTTTTGGATTCCCAAGCATACTTCTTATGCCTCCACACTTTATAATATTCCTAACCAATTCACACTGTTATGACAACTACAATACCAATGATAAAGAACAGTTCTCTATTTTAATGTTATTTTCAAGATAAGTCTGGTAAGGTTACATATAGTTATATTTTAACAACTCTTCTTCAAGCATATTCTTATATAGTTGGCTATCTATTAAAGAATGATACTAATAAGCTCGCCTCTTGTATCATTTTTCCATCATGAACAGATCTTTTTAATTAGCTCGCCTCTCATAGATTTTTGCCATCATGGACAAACCTTTCTAATTAGCTTTCCTATCATAGCTTTTTGTCATCATCCACAATCCCAAACAAACAACAATACTGGTCAAAAGAATAATATGGGCATTTTCTAAACCACTAATTCAGTGTAATATAATCTTTACTTCAAAAAAAAAAGTCTATGCTATCTTGATAGGTGTTCTTATAATACTCACTCTTCTTATAAATTTCTTAGATAGGTTGGTAACTGTTGAGCATGTCCATTACTCAGAAATGTATTGATCATGTTAGCAAGACTGCCTTCCACTATTTAATGAAGACTAAAATTACTGTCAACACCACCAAAATGATTTTGTAATTTGAGCTATGAATGAATAATTATGTGTATTCTATACAAGTAAGAATAACCACTTTTGGGTCCAAGGAATCATGGTGTAATGGTAATAGTCAACACATGCACAAGTGTGACCCAGGTTTAATGCCCCCTTGCCACAATAAGAAGGCGCCTAAGTCTAGTGTACATATAATGAAGTTGTGGTGTTGAGCCATTTTAGATATTTTAATAATATGGTCCAACCTTAGCCCACACCTTGTTTGCAGTGGCCCATAAGCTCACCCAACATTCACCAAGCAAAAGAAAAACAACTTTTACAAAAACAATTGAGCACTTTTTTGTAAATAAATTTCTATGAAAACCTACCCAAATTAATTCAACAGTGAAAACAAAGCACTTCAGGAGCAATAAAACCTATTTTGCTAGAAAAAAACTGCCTTTTAACATAATTATATTGCAAAATACGAAGAATGGCCTACCAATGCATATTCACCAGTCTCAAAATGGCGCAAATCCAAAACCTGCATATGAAGCATGTGGTTAATAGTAATTATGGTGACCAAATATTTTAAAATAAACCATACCAATAGACATAATGGTCAAGGCTCAAAATATTTTATATGAATAAATTATCAAAGCTCAGACAATACAGTCTATGAGAACATTCAAAAATATAATGGCAGATGCAGAGTGGATATGAAATCAAGAACGGATGATATGAAAGAAAGAAATTATATCAAAGTTCACAAACAATCGAAGTCGTCCAATGGGACTCAAGAATATTTAGTTATGTGAGAAAAGCACTAGGCTGAAAAGAACCTGAGGTGCTGAAAAGTAATTAAACATTAAAAACAATCACTAGAGGAGTTAAACATAAAGTAGTTAAACCTCAAGCCATATTATCTGATGAGGAGTACAAATAATCATGTTAGTGAAGGACCTTTTAATGAAATGGAACAAAGAGCTAAAGAAGATCAAAGCTGGAGATCTAGACAGGAAACTGATTCTCACATGTTTGTAGCAAGGGTTGGACCAAAAGAACAATGAAATCATCATTGACTACCATGAGAGAACCAATAACGTTCTTGAGAGTATTGATGGTTGAGGGGGACTTCATTGGACAATCCAAGGAAGAAGCAAGGTAGCCCCACTAGAACTTCTCCTAGAACCCAAGGTTGATGAAAGGATTACAAGTAGAGATAAAACAAGCAATGTGTGCTTTTCCTATGACCCATACTGTGGGCCAGTGGGACTAGTAGGCCCTCAATGTTGAAATGAAGCAGACCCACAATGCCTGAAATGAGATTCAGGGTTATGACACACTAGTGACAGCACACAAAAAAGAATGTTGTCATTATCATAGCCCGATTTGTGCATAAATTGACAGCATCAAAAAGGCAGTTAATGCCTTTAATGTTTGTGAGAAGATGAAAGAAAATAATGATCCCACCAGCTCAATGGGTCTCCTACAAGAACATACAGCTAAAAGCGTCAAAGAAAAAAGGCCATGTGCCTCTAATCAATCACTAATCTTCAAATTATAATCATATATATGATTAAAAAAAGAGAAATGATGAAGCAGTATAGGACTTTGAAATACACACACACACACACACACACACACACACACACCTGCCCACCACCACACTCATAGTCATACCGTATACATACGTGTGTCTGTATGTTTCTGCATAAATATTTTGTATTCATCAAAATGGAGACTAAATTTTTAGGACACACTGCCCTCCCCTCATGTAACATATTGTGGGGACCAAGTACCTAATAGACTAAGAGCCATAATCCCTCCTCAATATCAAGTGCAAGATGACATGCTGCTCCTTATAATGCTCATGTACCTGCAAGTGGAAGCATCTCTCTCTTTCTTGCCCTAAGGTTTGTTTATGCCTTCTGAGTATTGTAAAGACAAAAACTTGTATGTTTGTAGCTAGGATTGTATAGTCCCTTCTCTTTATTGATTAGAGAGATTTTGTCCTAGTTGCATCACATTTTGGTTAATAATACCTGGACCTTCTTGCAGTTGGTTTTACATCCCTTATCATTTCACTCCATCATTTGTTGCATCTTTATCCCATGCACCTACCGTCTAGAATGTCATAGTTCATACTTTTAGTCTTTTCCGGTCTATGACCAAACCGAAAACCCTAAGTGGGATTAAATTCATCCTCTTCTCCAAGATTTCAATGTTATATGCACTCAGTCCATTATCAAAAACAACAAACTAAAGCTCTTGCTAAATATCTTGAAGACATCTATGATCTAATTCACAAAAGTCTAGATCTTCTCAAGCATCCTAAGGATGAATTGAAAATTATTTTAAAACAAAAACATCATCATTTCATTTGCAATGACAATATTGTCAGTACCCTACAAAACTCCATTTTAAGGCCTCTTTTGCAAATCAGTTATCAATTAATCCTCAAGTTTGCGTCAGGTTCAATTCAGTTATTGTCATCCCAGTTGGCTTACAAAGATTGTCTTGTCTTGGGTCTTTTCAACTAACGATTTTGTAGGAGAATGCGATCATGTCAAAGTAGCAAATGAAAAAAACAATGAGGGACAAGGACAAAAGAAGAAAGGATCAGCAGCATGTAAGAAAAGCCAACAGGGGAGAAATCTGTGACTAGTTCAGCCATCACTCATAAAAAAGAACAACAAATAAAGATAGGTGCACTAATTCCTTGGCTATACCATATGAAATCCATGCCCAAGACTTGAGGAAAAGTGGCGAGAAGAGGAGTAATTTCTGACTGGCAATTAGTTGATGAATTTCTGCCTAAGGTGAATGTTTTAGTTGTCAAGTTAAAAACCAGACATATGGCACACATTTCATGTGGCTCAACCAGTACCTAATTTTGCTAAGGTCATCAAAAGTTGGCAAGCTCTTTAGTGAACTGTGCCTAAGTTATAAGACTGAAACAGCATCATGTGTGGTGCACCTTTTGGGTGGCTTAGCCACCAAATTCTTCCACCAAACATAAGTTAAGTTGGCAAGAGTTTGAGGAATGTGTGCCAAGGTGATGAAAGGTGGCAGAAGTGTTATGAAACAGTGCCAAAACATGAGACAGGTGGAAGAAACTTAAGTGATGTGTGCATAACAACAAGAGGGCAGTTTCAATGACATGGGACACACTTTTCAGTGGCACATGCCCATCAAACCTCCATCAAAAAACATGGAAAAATAATCATGGAAGCACGCCAAGCAATGGGATAAAATGGAGTCAAGATAGAGGTGCACTTTTGTATGGATGTATCCGGGAAAAGTTCTGCTAGACATGAGAAAAGGATGGCAATTACTTAAGTGAATCCTGCCCACACATAAAGGAGAAATGAAGTGGATTTTGGGCACCATTTGGAGGTGGCAAAGCCACCAAGAAAACACACCTAAAAAGGTGGCAAAAGGCATATGAAAATGTGCCAATGAGAGAAGAAGAAATTAGTGTGTTCTGAGTGCACTTTGATAAAGGTTAAGTCACTTAAATTCCCGTCCAAGTGCACTTTCATAAAGGTTAAGCCACTTAAATTCCCCTCCATGCGCACTTTAACAGTGGCATTGCCAAAAGGGAAAGGTGCCCAGCTTAGGGAAAGGTTTTGAAGCTTAAATCACAAACAAATGGCATGTTTTTCCTTTGACGCTGCCAGGCCTTGTCTCCGTACTATTTTCAGTCAAAACATGAAAGCAAAAAAGCTAAGTTTTTAAGCATGCAAGGAAATGGCACTCAGATTTTGTCGCAGTTTTCTGACAGCTAAAACATGATAAAAAGGAATGATTTTGCCTTAGTGCTACCAGCCCTGGTATTTGCCATATTTTCAGTCAGAAATAAAAGTATATACGTCAAGCTCGATCTTCCAAGATAAGAGTTTCAGTCTCTCAAAACAGCTGATAGGATAGCCTTCATGATAATTTCTACAAGTTCCATGATTATGGCAGTTGAAGGTTTTCATTGCATCAAGGAAATCAACAAGTTGAGCATCTAGTTGGATTGGAGGATTCACAATGACAAGAGATAAAGGATTCAAGGTGACAAGGGATGATTATGCTACAACCTTCACTCAAACCCTATGACATGATCATGTGATGGTGCTTTTTCAAATGACCAGGATGTTCATTATGGCGCCCAAGTGGTAAACTTAATCAAGTTTTTGCTGAGGTTGAAAGTCAAGTATCAAGGAGTCAAGATTGGCATAGGAGGAATGTTCATCAAGTCATGAGTTTTTAATAAGTTTCATTGGATTTAGGAAAAGTTCGCCAAGTTTAAGAGGATTCAGCCAAATTTGCAAGTCAAAGTCATTTTAGGTTTTCGAAAATGACTTAAGTGAGAAAAGTTTTTATTTTCCTAGAGGAGATAGATTTGAGCTTATCATTAGGACTTAGTTTAACTATTTGATCTAGACTTAGTTGTTTTTGAGTAGCTTTATTTCCTCTTTTCTGCATATAGGCATAGGGTTGCTTTAAAGCGGATCTTTATTGGGAATATTTTATTATTATTTTATCTCGAAAAGCTGCCTCTTGAAGAGCTTATGAATAAGTGCCTTGAGCACATAATTTGTAATAATAGTTGATGCTAAGCCTATACTATAGAAACTATCAGTGAGGTTATTGTATTTCCATGAAAGTTAATGAATATTGGTGTAAGTCAAGCTTACAATGCAAAAGCTATTATTCAGTCAAAGTCATTGTAACTATAATTGTGTGTTTGTAATTTCCTGAAGAAAATTGAAGGTAAATTGTTCCAAGTCAAACTTTGTATCGATGAAATCTATCTATTTAAACTGCAGCTTTGAATGTAGTTTAATTATTTCCTTCATGAAATTGTGTGGTGTTCAATCATCTAAATCTTTCTTATTGATGTAGATGTACTGGTCTTCAATTTAGCTAGTAGTCAACATCCATCTATGTTTTCCTTCAAATCTTTGTTTACAACCAAATACTGGTCTCTGTTTTAGCCAATAGAAAGTTGAGTTTATCGTTCGTGCTCCATAGTTTACCCTCTTTTAAATCTATAAATCTCACTATAGGTCTTGACTATTGATAGTTTGATGCTTGCATCCGGGGCAAAAACATAGTCAATTAAATATTTACATTTATGCAAAAACCCCCTTTTGAATCTTGTAGTGTGCATACTTGTAAATTCTATCAATCACTTTAGGTTTAGGTTTAATTAGGTTTCAAGGAGCTTCCGCTCATAATCTGAAGAATGATTTTACCATACATATTGTTAAAGTTTGATTTATCTTGAAAAGGACAAATTAAAATGCTAACAAATATGACTTTATCTTATTTGTGTCAAACAAAATATCATCGAGCTGCCCAAAACTTTAAGACATTTACAAACTGGTTATTACTCACTTGTTGAGGACATTTATGTTCAGTCAAGATGGGAGAGGTCTCTTCTTCCACACTATCAATAGGTTGAGGTCATTTATGTACTGAGAACCAATCGTTTCTCAACCTGGTGCTAGTTCATTACCTTCCTCTATCCGCACCCCCAACCCTAATAATGCAGCCAGTCATTACCATCTTCAACTGGTTCCGACAAGCTTCATTACTAGTTATAAGATAACACTTGCATCACTCACTAGTATATGTGCATCACCATTTGTGATTGGCCCTTCCTCTAATCTGCTTGTTGGTAAGAATTAGGTCCTAAACCTCCAAAAAAGCCCTCAAACCCTCCAAATCCCCCAATACAAATGTATTCAGTCATAGCCAAATACATCCAAATCCCCCTATATGGATGAATTTGATTGTTGCCAAATCCATTGAGGTTCCTCCAAATGCTATTATGGGATATTCTATAGGAGTCGAGTCCACTGTTGAATGCAATTACCAATGTGAATACAGATAGCCAATAGCGAAAGTATGCCCTTAAATAATGCATCAGCTAATGCTGATTCAAACATAGCACCTCCTAAGGCTCCAAATGATCAAAATATTACGAGAAATCATAATAGTCAATATCCAAATTTCACAATGAATGATTTGATGCAACTTATGGACAAAATGGTACAACATCAAAGCCATTTGTTATGATTAATATTCAGCAACTTTTAACAAAGCATATTGCCTTAGCCATGTATGTTTATCCTAGGTATCTTGACAATCATGCTAAATGATTTGTTATCTGCTCTAAATATTCCAAAACAACTCACCAATTACGGATTACTAACGCTAGCTACTCAAACATCCTTCAAGTGAATGCAAAACAAGAAATACAATACCAAAACCAATGCAATAAGAAGCATAGAAATAGAAGCAAAACACTTGACAATGACAGTGACACAAGATTTGATCTAGAGAAACCCAAAAAGGGGAGTAACTCCTATTGGGTGAGTAAGTATCTCCAAAATCCATTATAACCAATCAAGTACAATCGATATGAATAATCTCGGTCTAAATCTGACCCTTACAACTCTTCAACAAGTGACAAGAGTGATTCTATCCATCCACAAACTGCTCTACCTCAAGCCCTGTTCCAACAATGGTTGAGCTTGCATAATTTCTCTTTCAATGAAGGTATAAGAGTGCCAACCACCGAAATGGATTGCCAAACTCCTTAAGTAGATGCTTCAATTTCCCAAGTAACAGAAATCAAGAACTCTAACCTGTGGAAGTCAAAACAAATTGACAATTCTTTCCAGTTGTATTGCCACATTCAAACTATCCACTTCTGCCTCTAATGTCAATACTGTTTGTCAGGGCAACCAAACTGTCAACAAGGGCAAGCTTGTCAATGTGAGCCAAAACTCCATTTTCAAAGTTGTGTACAAAAATTTGTCTCCGTCCTCAAGATGTTATGAATCACCCTGAGTCTTCAACAACCCTATGCATGCCTCCTCAATCTACCCAACTGACAGAAATGACTCTCCAACACTAAAATATGCTTGAATTGAACTCCTTCACTGAATTGGGTTAAAGCCGACCTTTCGATCATAAAAATAGGATCCAATTTTTGGAGCAGTAGAGGACTCCCCAAGAGATATATATGAACACAAATTTTAATGTTGGCACAACAACTATAGCCACCCAAGAAATTCATGTCAAGACCTGACACAATTTGCATTCAACTATGTATGTGGGCAGAATATTTGCTTTGGTGGCCTAAATGAAGATAGAAAAGAAGCTTACCTATAGGCAAAGATATCATGGGAAAAATGACCTAAACATTAGACAAACCCACGAGCTAAGACTTAATGGAAATTGTTACAACAACTAAGTATCTTCTGCATGAGAGTAAACACCGCCTCCCTCTTTCATAGAGCAAAGCAAAAACACTAGTTATGATGGCACCATTATTAATATATTGTACTTTACACTGAAAAATACAACCATACATCAATACAATTATACAACCAACAAAATGCAGCACTTTTGAGACCTCTTGAGCTTGCAAAGGATTCTTAGCCAACTAGAACACCAAGAACCCTTCATCATCTGTGAACTAAGCAAGCCTTGCAGAAGCACAGCATACTTAGCAAATGACTCACCCTCAATAATGCTCATGGCACATAAAAGACCTCAAAACCAAAGCTCAGAGACATTGACACTCTATCTAACAACAAGGTTTCACAAGTTAACCCAACTGAAGATGGGACATCAGAACTCAGTATAGATATTTCACTTGATATCAACATGGTTGATTTTAGTATGTACTTTTAGTTATAGTTCACAGGAATCACAAAAACAAGCTCCAATTGAAAAATAGAATATTGATGATCACTCTAGTGCATATTCAGCACATGATCACATATCGATATTGAACATCAGTTCAGACTACAAGTTTCAAGATTGTATCACAGTGGCAAATTTGGCTACAAAAGGGTTTGTCAAGTGTGTTTCAAAGGTGGATTCGGCTCCAAACGAATCTATCGTAGGATTTCACTGAGTCAGATCCAATTCCAATCAGTACACATGATGACAATAAAATCACAATGTCTTCAATACAACTAGGATCTTTGTTCAATTTATTCACATTTTTGAAATTTTCACATACATTTTTGCCTTGGCACGCTTACTCAGGTTCAGCCACATCTTGGATTTAATGATGATTATTCAAATTCTTCAAAATCCCTAGCATTAGATTTTGTTTCAATTAGTATCCGTGATGAATCACATTCTTCCACCTAGCTCAAGGGGCTTCATCAAAAAAATAAGTTTACACACAAAAGAAGACTTCTCAGGAGACAATGACAATGGGTCCAAAAAGCAGGTTTCAAGGTTCGCTTTCTTGCTTTACAGTTCAACATTTTTTCTCACAAAATGAAGTCCCGTTCCTTCCATAGGCTTGTTCCATACATCATCTAAGAAGTTGCTAGTCAAGGCAGATTCTAGCTACAAACACTCAATGGATTTTAACTTCCACATTTAGTGAGTCCTGTGTACCTTCAGCACTTCCAAGTGTGAGGTGTGTTCTTTCATTTGAGATTTGGTTATTTCTTTCCTTTTCGTGATGCTTATTTGCATACAAATGCTACTTTACTTTGCTTTACATTATATGCTATATGATTATTCAAATCACATTTGAATTGTACCTAAGGGACCTATATACATAAAGACATTCTACTCATGACAGCTTTGCTTTATATTTAAACCTCCTTTGGAATCATGCCTAAAGGGCTAAGATGCATAAAGATATTCTTTCCATGGTACCTTTGCCTCATCTTTACGTTTCCATTAAATTATGACCATGGGGTCAAAATCCATAAAGGCATTCTTTTCATGATGCCTTTGGCTTATCTTCCCCATATATTAAATTGTGCCTATGAGGCCACGATACATAAAGACATTTTTATCATCCCAAATTTTCCTTAGTGATACATCTATCATGACTCAGGCCTAGACCATGATACAAATGGACAACTTTTATGATGTCTCTTGAGTCAATTGACATACACTCTTACATCATCTTCTTGCTCTTTTACATGTGTCTTCCAACATGTTAGGCCCATTTCTTAGACACGTCAGATTCATCATCACTCAAACAAATCACTTGTTAGGTAATCTCAGCTCTCGTATTTGACATCGTTTTTATCCACATTTTATCCATTTCAATGTAGTCAACTACATTGGAATCCATCAGAATCAAATTTGTACGCTTTTGTATCAAGCTAATTACACCCAAATTGGATTACAAAAACAAAATCAATACACTTACATGACACATTGCTTTCATCACAGTTAAGCTACCTTTGCATAACATTTTGCATATTGCATGTGTTCTTTCCAAAGCAGATACTCCATCACACTTAGGTGGACAAGTCATGAGCTTCAAAGAGGCATTAGACATGCATTTAAAATGGATGCTGACTATACACCAATCTCACAATAAATGAGTTTGAAAATTCCAAAGAGAATGGATGTTGAACGTAGACCAGCATATATAAAATGGCAACCTATTGAAAATTTTAGATCACTCTTATGTTGGAGAATTCAACTTCTTCAATGTTCCTCGGGGATGCATCCCTATGATAAAACCCACATTCTAGGGAATGAGGATGTCCTACGAATGGCAGGATGGGGACAAAATATCCCCGTCATCCCTTCAGGTGCCACCTGCAAAGGGATCTGTCCCTAGGATGGTCATGCAATGCAGGGGGTGTTTGTGGAGACATTCCCCTCTGCACAGTGCATCTACGGATGCCCTATTGTACCTAGGATGGCCAGGAAGCGTGCAGATGTCCCTTGACAATCCCAGGGATGGCAAGGCATCCCACACCATTAATCTAGATCTGGACAAGAGTACAAAGAAAACAATATTAATCTATCTAAAGCAGCAAAACTTTGGAGTGATAATAAATCTGCTTGATAGTTATATATAACTTAAATCTAGATCTGGACAAGAGTACAAAGAAAGCAACATTAATCTGTCTAGAGTAGCAAAAATGTGGAGGAATAACAAATCTGATTTTCAATCTCCCAAGATGAGTCAAAGGAGATGTAGTTATATATAACTCAAATCTAGGTCTGGACAAGAGTACAACCCCTATGAAACTTTTTGTATTGGAGTCTTTTTTGCAAAATTTATCGAGTCTTCTTGTCAGATGTATATTTATAGTTATAGTTATACAAGAATGTAATACAAAATCCCAATTGAAAAATAAAATATTAATGGACATTAAAATATGTCCACTCCCTCTTTCTAAACTAAACCAAATATCCTGCAGTCCTCAATCATAATTTCCCTGAAGTTTGTTGCAGCATGTTTGTGTGTGTATGGCCTTTAACTGATGATAAAGGGTGGTCAGAACGAAAAATCCAAGTGTTCAAAGAAAACACAAAAAAGAATATTCGCTCTTGTAGTGATATTGTTGTAACTCGTTATATACAATTCGTTGACTAATATTTAGCTCCACCAATATAAAAATATGCAAATAAAATAATGTTGAAGTTCTTAAAAAAGTCAGGTATGACATATTTAAAAATAAATTCGAAAGGCATTGAGGCTACTAGAATTAAGAATATGAAAACAAAAGAAGAGATTATATTTATAAAGTGGCATTTATTGTCATTAGAAAATAAAGGGGAAAAACAAAAAGATGCATCAGCAATGAGATAGTTTTTCTACATGCTAAATAATAATTGAAGATAAAATAAATGAGATGATGACCCATCATCTTACCTCACCACGGTCCTCATAAATATAATCCAAACCTTTGAAATATGGAGGGTGTCCAACTGATAAATACTGAAACAAAAAGTCATAAGTTTTTATGATTATTCATGTAGCAACTCTATAGAATAAAGAAGATTTAATATTTTTTATCATATTTATTTTATTGTTCCATTTTCTTTGAAACATGTCATCCAATAAAAACAAGGCAAATGGAAACTAAAACAAAAGCTTAATCTGGCAACAAAGGAAAAAAGGTGTTTATGAAACTGCAGGAATTTTCTTTCATCGGCATCATTAAGTCCCCAGAAAAAGTTAAAACATCTTTTACAGTAAGAACTGAAACAAAAAAATTGCTTTGAAACATTTCAAATCAGTCAAAGAAATCATTTATAAAACTTCTACGAAATCTTGACCAATTTTATATCAATCATTTTCTATTAGTACTTCTTCAATCGAACCTTAGTCCTAACAGTATTATTTTTAAATGCATTAATTCAAACATCTGTTTCAATGCTCACTGTGAAATCCAATTCTAAGTAACCTCTGACCAATAAATCTTGTAGTTACAAAAAGCCTAACCATGCTTATAATTATAAATGAATTGGATGTATACTTCAACTTCAAGGTTTTATCATAGGTTGAGAGCAAGATTTTGTCTTCTCAAGATAATGATTAGATTCATCCATTTATAAGGAAAAGTTTTGGTGGGTTGTACGAAACTAGGTTCTACTGTATAGGGAGCCCTCCAATTTTTGAATGGCTGATTGGGAAGGGACTCTTATAGGTAAAACTCTTGACTTTCAAGAAATTTGTCCATAGTACAAAAAAGATGAAGATTTAACTTTATGGACCATGCCAATTGCATGACTAGAAAGCTTCAAAAAATCCCACTCTTACAGTGAATTAACTTATTAAGAATGATGCATTTGATGCTGGAGTACTATAATTTTTATGTGCAAGTTTATCAAACTAGGGGCTGCATTCCTCTTAATAATTCCTTTAAAACCAAAAGATTGTGATCAAAACTCAAGAAAGGAGTAGATTTCATGTCAAATGACTGGCTTTCTTTTCTTCACGGGATGTCATTAGTTCACAAGAAGAGCCAAGTTTTTTGTGTAATATTGAAATATGGGGTTCAACACAAAGGAATCAAAGCTATACCTTATTGGTACTATTATGTAAGACTTTGATTCCCCTTTAAATTTTGAAATAAAATTCTCCAAAACAAAAAGTCAAATTTATTGGTAAATCAAGTTATGTTTATGAGCTCTATCACTGATTCATCCCTACCATGCTTGGATCTAGGTCCGGTTCATACCCAATCCAAATTCTAGGCCAATTCACCAGGGGATTACATCAAGGCGCATGTAGATGACTATGGAACAAACCTAGCTGAACCTGTGAAGAACCCAATAGTACCCAAAATGAACCAGCATGGGAAAGAGTTTTTTAATTAATATTTATGATTTTCAGACTTTGACTTTGACTAGAAAAGACTAAAATGGGAGACCTAACCCTAAAACTGACATCTAAAGCATTTGAAACACTAAAACAAACTCATTTTACCTCATTGTAAATGCAAAAGACAAAAACCTTTCATTATTGCTTGTCATTACATGACTAGAGCTGAAGATTGACCATTGAAGGTTCCAAAGCAATTGGATTATTATTCCTATGCATGTGCAAGAACCCATTCGCTGCCAAGCAGATTGTAGAGGAAGATTTTTGGAAAAGAGGTGAGGTTTTTTTTTCCATTTTTTATTTACAAACGAACTCTCTTGTTTTGTTTTCATTCTTCTATGAATTGATGTCTTAAATAAAATGAGTTAGGATATAGTTATATAATTTTTTTTGTTTTCATTTGTTTGGAATGTGTTGTTTACCATACTTGTTGCCAAAGGGATTACAATGGCAGCCAGTTCTAGCTCCGTGGGCCAACCACACTTCAAAACAGACCCAAATTCTCTACTTTAGAAGTATGTTGAAATGATATAGCAAGTTTCAAGTGATGGGGGATATGTTTGGGTTTGCAGGGGTGTGATGTGAAGTATACAAGCTAATACAATAGGGTGAAAGGCCATTTGTGTGTCATTCCTAGAATGGGCATCAAAGCTTGCGTAGGAAAGAATGGTGTACCCATGATACAATTTATTATAAAGTAAGAGAAAACAAATGAAGCAACAAGCTGTAGAACAAATCATCCTTTGGCAAAGAAAGGATCTCGAGGAATTAAACCCCCTCTTCCCCCATCTAATCCTAATGTTGTGGTAGAGAGCCACCCCTTGTCGGTCACACCTCAAGAAGATCCCGCTTCACACAAGAGACCAAAGGGGCATTTGCAAATGACATTTCAAAATGAATACTAAGAGAATGTCAATCAACACATTGCAAGATGCATCTATGCAAATGGTTTGTCTTTCAATGTTGTTCCCTCACCATATTGGCAAGAATTGGTGAGAAAAATTAATAGGCTCTAAAAGGGTACAAGGGCCCGAGTTATGAGAAGTTGCATAGCACCTTACTGGAAAAGGAGGAGAAATTTTTAGAAGATTCATTGAAGCCCATTAGGGATTTGTAGAAATAGATGGATGGAAGAATGTCAAAAATTGACCCTTGATCAATGTAATTGTAGTGTCACCTAAAGGGGCAATAATTTTGAAAGTCATGGATTGTGAGGGCCAGGTAAAGGATGTCATGGATTGTGAGAGGTAAATGAAGGATGCACAATTTATTGCTAGCATCCTCATAGAGGTCTTTGAGGAAGTGGGGTCTCGTAAAGTTGTCCAAGTCACAATAGACAACTCAAAAAATTGTAGTGCAGTTGGTTTGTTGGTTGACGAACGTTATTTACACATCTTTTAGACACCTTCCGTTGTCCACTCCCTCAACCTTATGCTACAAAAGATTGGCAACAAAATTAATTGGATCAAACGGGTGTATGCTAAGGCCAAAGAGATCCAAACATTCATCACCAACTGCCATGTTGCAAGGCATATTTAGAACATTCTCAAAATTGGAGTTATTGAAGGTAAGTGAAACAATATAAATTTTGATTTTTCACTTTATTAATTTATATTTTTTAACTTAAGTATGTTTTCTTCTTTGTTTTTAATTTTTTAATTTTTATTTTCAAATAGGTTGTTGAGACCCATTTTGCTTTCAACACAATCATCTTGCAACACAATCATCTTGAAGTGACTTGTGAAGGTTTGAGACACACTTTCTAGCATGGTCATCAGCTAAGTTTGGTCCATATGGAGGCAATCCAACACCGAGAGGGTAGAATATTAAGCAAATAATCCTAGATGACACTTGGCGAGATTGTTTGGAATATCTTCTTAGTTTCACCGAGCCCATTTTTAATATGATCCATTATACTGACATGGATACACTTTGTTTGGGAGAGATATATGATGGCATCAATTCAATGATTGGGAAGATAAGACAATCATAAATGAGAAAGAGCAAAATCTTGAAAAAACTTTCTTCAAACAAGTGCACAAAATTATTGTGATGGAATAAAATTACCACTCCACTACATCTTCTTGCCTTTGCATTGACTCCAAAATATTATCGTGCTAAGATCCTTTCCGTGTTGATGAGGGTTGCACCGTACAAAGATTTGTAAGTTAGAGAAAGGTACAGGCAAGTGTTTCATAGACTCTTCCGTGATCCTTATTTGGATGATATAATCATGTCTAAGTTTGTTGATTTTGTACACTACAATGGTCAAAGCATTTCTGCTCTTCGTGACAAGTTTAAGAAGGATGCTTACAGTTGGCGGTACATATATGGCCAAGCATTCCAACACCTACAACCTCTTGCAATCAAAGTCTTATCCTATGTTTTACGGCGTTTCGGGGACGAGGGGACGGGGACGGCAGGGGACACGTTTTGGGGACGGCAGTCCGAGGGCCAATTTTTGGGGATGGCAATATATGAATTTTTCAAAATATATATATATATATATATATGAATTTTTCAAAATATCAATATGAAATAGAGATAATATATAGACAATAAGTGATAATAACTACAAGTTAACAACAATTAACAATATCAATATGTGAATAAATGATAAATCATGACAGCAGTATAAAGTTTAAACTATAATTTATAAACTATAAAGTAACAAGTTTAAATAATAAACATTGCAATGAACATTAATGAGTAAACTAATAAACAATAGCACTAGTATAACAGCAATTATAATCATGAGATTGAAGATTCATAACAGCAATATTAAAGCATTTTGTTGTTCAAATTCTAAAATTAAAGTTCAAACTTCAAAATTAAAGTGAAAGTTAACTGTTAAACCCAAAGTTTCAAACTTAAAAATACAACAATCTAATGTCTATGCCTCATTCGGGCTATCAATATCAAAAGAAGTATCTGTCACTGCCACTCTCTACCTGAAGTGGATCATCCAATGGAACTCCAACCATTCCTGGTTGCACCTCCTCCTTGTCAATCTGCCTAACATCTTCAGGATCAACATCCCAACGTGTTGCTGGAGTATGTTACTCAGTAGTCTGTCGATTCTGAAGTCTCAAGGCACTATGAACTGCAACTAGTTTTTTTGCTCGTTTCGAGGTAAGCTTGTTCCTCTTGATCGAGTGGATGAAGCCATAGGTGGACCAATTCCTCTCTGCAGTAGAGGAACTAGCAATCTATGAGAGTAAACGAATAGCAAGTTGCTTCAACTCTGGTGTGTCCTTCCCATGAAATTTCCACCATCCAATGGGGTTTTTTTGTGCAATAGTGGCCCTATCCGTCCTAGCCTCTGGTTTGCTGAATGTAGGACCCTGAAGTTCGAAAAACTGAAGCCACTGCTCTCTAAGTATAGTTGCCTCCTCAGTGCCATACATCTTACGAAGGGCTGCCATAAGCCCCTCCATTACCTCATCATCCTCAGAAGGAAGCATTTGGCCAGATCTAGGTGCATACCACTTCGGATTAAGAGCACAGGCAGCCATATGAAAAGGGGTGTTCATTGTGTTCCACCTCTTTGTGACAATAGGCCTGATATGCTGCTCATAGAATTGTAATTCAAGATTCTTGGCACGAATTGCTTGCCTCATTTGATCAAGCATGCTATCAAAAGTCTCATAAATCTCTCCAAGGCTAGGAGAGTCTGTATCTGCATACCTGATCACCCTCACAATAGAGGATATGATACAGCAAATATATCTGCAAACAAAATTTAAAAATAGTAAGACATTAACAATTTGAATTTTCAATTTAACACTAGTAATATAGTTATTAGTAACTAAGTAATAGTAATACTAATAATTTAAAGAAAGAACAAAGCAAAAAGTTAGAAACTCAAAAATGAAAATATGAAGTACATATTTCTTACCTGATATTGGACCACCAACTCTCATTAAGCACCATGTCTCTCACCTTCTGTCCTATTGTTTTTGATGGAGCCCACTTTTTCCACTCTCAAGCAACCACCATGGATTGTAGAGCATCTTGCACCTCTAGCATCCTCTCCAGTAAAATAAAATAGCTAGCATATCTAGTCTCAACTGGTTTGAGGAATTCTTTCTTTAAATAGGATCGGATTAATGCAAGTGAAGTTTGATGATTGCATATAAACATTTGTATTGATCTAGATTTAGCCACTGCTACCTGTTGTGACGTTTTCACACATCGCCCCATTGCAAATGGGGACCCCCTTTTTTCTCACTTTCGCTGTCGTTTTTGCTTTGATCTTGCAGTTTCTTGCCTTGATCCATGAAGCTAGGAAAGAATGTCCGAGCAATCAGCTCACAAGGAACATTAGGAATGCTTGAAATAGTGAATTTCCCTGAGGATAAGTGAAACCCTAACTATCATTCCTCAATCAAAACTGACCAATCCATGGCATAAGTCCATCATTCCATAAAAAAGGGTCTAAGTCCTTCACTCATTCCACAATTCCAATTCCTGTTTCAAACTTCAGAGTCTGGAGGTCCTCGTTCACGATTCCATCCCGGTGGTCTTTGTCCGAAGTTCCTGTCTAGGGTCCTACTCCAAAACCCACCATGATTCCTATTCCAGAGTTCTAAATCCAGAGTCCGGAGTGCACTGAGGGCTTGTCATTCCTTGGCAAAACTCATCAATCCCTAACTTGAAGTAATGGAAAGTTCCAAAGATGACTTTAGGGATTCCATGATAAATGAGGCAGTTCCTCATTCCAAGGTATAAATCCTCGTTCAAATGTCAAGAAGCTTCATCAGGAGTGAATAGAAATTCCACAGTTTAAGGCAGGAAAACCCAAGGCCCAGTCCAACTTGAGACTTGGAAGATCCTCAGGAAGGAATTCCTAAACTGGATTTTCCTTGACGGGAACATTCCTGAACTAGACATTCCTTGACCCACTCCAAAATGCGCCTCTGAACAGAAAAATTCCTTAGTGAAATTTGCAAACAAGGAATTCAAGGATCATTCCATTCCAAGATCCACCCTGAAAACTGCGACTTTTTGCCTCGGAGGAATTTCAATCAATAAGGTTTTCAAGGACTTAGAGCAATTTTGAAAATGTTGTCTATTCAATCCCCCTCCGAAAGACTTAGAAACTATGCACAGGAATATTCCTGGTCGCATATTTCAGTACCAACTGGAATATGCGCCCATGGAAGAAATTCCTTTCTGGTTGCATAATCCAGTACCTACTGGATTATGCGCCCCAGGATCAGGACTGTCCTGTTCCACATTCCTATCCAGTCTGGACTATGCAACTCATTAGGAAATCGTTCCTAGACTAGTCTGCGAGTGCCTGAATGAAGAATTCACCGTCTGTTAGGAAAATTTCACCATGGAGATTGAAATTCCCTGAGGGGATAGAGTGAACACCTCGCTTTGGATCCCATGTTAATAATTGAACCTCTGATGAAGCAAACTAAAGTTCACCCTTTGCCAAAATTGAAACAGGAGGACAAATCCTTAGTCAAAATCAGGCTCAAAAGTCCAAGTCGCATTATCCAGTTGAGGGTGGAATCTGCGCCCAGGAGAGCTTTTTGTCCAGATCGCAAAATCCACTTCCCCTTGGAATTTGCGCTCCTAGACAACAGGATTCCAGTTCCCTTTGAAAAATGCAAAATAAGATAATTCTTGTCCAAAATGAAAGAAGCAACCTTCCGTCTAAGTGAGATTCCACAGGAGAAAATTTCCAAGACTTAGCAAAATTTTGACAAAAAGACTTGAAAGAAAGTCTAAGAGAGAAGTCCAGACTCAGGAAGAAGTTATCCATGGTCGCATAATCCAGTCACTCAAGGAAACCCCGACCTTAAGGAATCCCCGACCTCAAGGAATCCCCAACCAAGTGGAATATGTAATCCAGTCACTCATGGAATCCCCGACCTTAAGGAATCCCCGACCAAGTGGAATATGTAATCCGGCCACTCAAAGAATCCCCAACCTTAAGGAATCCCCGACCAGAAGGAATCCCCGACCTTAAGGAATCCCCAACCAGAAGGAATCCTCGACCTCAAGGAATCCCCGACCAAGTGGAATATGCGCTCCAGGACAGGTGGATTCCCTGACCAAGTGGATTCCCCGACCGACTGAAATCCCCAACCACCGACCCTGGGAGAAAAAGACAAAAGAACTAAGTCAGCTAGGTGATGGAGTATGGCGGCTAGGTTTTTTTATTCCACCAACCTAGGTTGGCCAAGTGGTAGGGGGAGTCCAAACGCCTATATAAGGAGGCCGCCCAAGTCATTTCATTCATTCAAACTCAAATCCAAGATAGAAAAAATAGATTTCATGTTCAAACCAAGGGCAGAAGTAAGTATTCCAAGGAAGATTTTAGCATTCAAAAAACAGATTTCACCCCTAGGAGGACAAATTTCATCAAGACCTGGAATTCCTAGCTGAGGAATTCCAGTCCAAGGAATCCTACTCCCTCCTTCCAATTGCTCCCTGACCTGGAAATTCCTCCTGTCCATGCCTGGTAACCCTGGAATGAAGGAAAAATGTGAAGAATGCCGGAGAATGAGGGAAATCCTTTGTTCAGGAATTTATAAGTGAAATTGATCAAAACTTGCAAAATCATTCATGTTTCATTTCATATTGCATTGCATTTATGGATTTTGTGCATCATGACTATTCGAGGTTTCCCTTGTTTTGCAGGAATCCAAGATGAGGATAAGTTCCATGAGGAGGATGAACAAGGATGATTCAGGGCAAGCGGGATGGATGCAGAGAATTCAAGTGCCGGAAATGATGACCATTTCAAGGATCCAGGAGTTCCGACAATAAGAAGACCACACATGCATACAGAGGATTTGTGAAGGAAATCACTCCAAGTCCAATATCAGGGATTCCAGTTCCGGACAAGAGGATCAATCCTTGGACAACCAAGAGGATACACTTCAAGTTCACATCCATCGAGAAGAACAAGAATCCACGCCAAGAGCAAGGATCCATGCCGATGCAGGAATCCAAAGGGAAATATAGTAGGGATGGAATTTCAATTCCAAAGTATACAACACAGAGACAAAATTCCAAGGATCACTCCAAGAATTCCATCAGGATTGACTTGATTTCCAGCCTGGAAGGAATTCCACAGCAAAGTTCCTTGACCACCTGGATTGTGCGCCCAGGAAGAAAATCATTCCAGGTCGCAAAATCCTATTCCAGGTGGAATTTGCAACCAGGACAAGTGGATTCCAGGACACCATGAAATTTGCAACCAAGGAGCAGGTGGAGCTGGGCAGTTGACTGGTCTCACCTACCTACCAGGCAGCTTAGTCAGCCTAACGCCTAGGACATGTGGCGGCCTTCTACTTGTCTTATGACATATTTCCACCTACCTTTTAGGGTTTGCACGTTGATAGAGGAAATCTGATCTTTTTTCACCTCCTTGTTTGCTAGCTAGCCTATAAATAGGCTAAGGGCGCCTCATTTAGGGATCTCTCCCTCTCTCTCTTTTTTCCATCATTCTGCTACTCCTAGAGCACCCTAGTAGCTAGTTCTCATTTCTACACTATTTTTCTGAGCTGAAACTCCAAGGATCAGTTGGATTGTTGTAATACAGACTTCCAGAGCAATAATATATGCATTGAAGAATGGTGTTCATATATTTCTTTGGATTTTTGGCATGGTCTTATTGATTTCTTGGAGCAAATCTGAAAGATATTGAAGTTCTTTCTTGTATTTTCATGCTTTTGTTAGATAGATGTGATGGAAATGTTCTTGTTGAATGATTGAAGTTGATTTGTTCATACTATTTGTGATCTATGGCTTGCAAATCACTTTGTATGGTTAGTCTGAACGTAATCCATGCTTAACTTCGACTGTTTCTGTATGATCAGTTCCATGTTCCATGACAGGACAGTGTGAAAATCTCTGCCTCTACCCCAGAAGATTGCACCATCTCTGCCTAGTTGTTGTCGCATGACGAAGCAAAGGACTGGTTCCAGTTTCCATCTTCAACAGCAGTCATTCCCATTGATTAGATTCCTGAACCCTTACCCCATCTTTTGCATTTTCCTTTAGGTCTTCGTTAGGAATAGTCTGTAAGGAGCCTCACTGGGAAATCATTCCCTATCCGGAAGTGGAACTAAGAGCCTACGCCTTGTTTTCCTTGGAAGAGATAATGAAATCCAAGCCTTTACGTAGAAGAAACAGTGAAATCTCAGTCTCTCTGTTGGAGGAAGCAGTAGGTTCCAAGTTGTCCACTTGTGAAGGAATTCCATTCACCTACAAGTCCGAGTCCCAGGAGTGAATTCCATGTCCATGAAGGAGTAATCCCACGTAAGTCCCCCTCGTGATTACCAGCAAATCACATCATTCCACTGAGTCTATCCCACACCAGTCAAGACCTGACACAAAAGGAACCTTGGAGCAGTCTCATTCGATCACGAAGTTCAGCGTCTGAGAAGCTTTAATCAAGAGAGGATAGGATACTCTATGTTTTATTCTAATGTTTGTTGCAGTCACAAAACACTCATCAACACTACCTTCATGTAATGTCCCCTTGTCACAAATCATAATCCTGTTTTCCCTTGTCCAAAAATTTCAACTTGCAACAAAGGAACATTAGTACATTTTCATTTAAAGTCAATATATAAAATTTATACATAGAACATTGCTTTATCATTTAGTTCAAAACTGATTTTTATCAATATACATTGCTATGCAAGTTACTATTATTCATCTATGATCATTTTCTATGCATGTCACTAGTATGAACTCATAGTTATTTTCAATGCATATCATTATTCCTAATCTCATTATTGCTTTCAATGCTCTTTGTATTTCACAAGTTAGCCTTATGATCATCATGCATATGCCTTGCATATCATTAACATTTCATATGTTACTTTCATGATCAACACTAATATGCCTTGCATATTCTTTTCATGTTATTTCTCATGATCTAGGATATTCATCAATACAAGTTATAATCTATTGGTCTATATGTCATTTACTAACAGCTTATGGGAGATTGGAGGATAGTTACCGTTATCCACTATGGGGCTCTAATGTCTCTATCCTTAGACTCAATATGGTATCCTTAATACCTTAGAGTCAAGGCCTTTATGAGACTCCTTGGTACTCTTATGATGCCTTACATCAAGGTAACCAAGGCCATTACATCACTATCCTTGCACTATGGGTACCTTATACCTCATGTGACAAAGGCCTTAATATTACCCATGTGGCCTCTTGGTAATTTCCTTCCATCTCTCATAGGAGGTTAGCAAATCACATATCATGGTATATGATTGTTACAAGATAATTCACTTGAAATATTGCATAAGAAATACATTACAAATGATTCCTCTATATAATCGTTTACATGTCATTATTCATGATGATTATATCATCATGGATAATGGGATGTAAGCACTGCCTTACTAAGCATGGCTGTACATAAATCAATAGTATCATGACAGAGGCATTTTGAGTATAAGCATATGATGACTGTCATAAATCAGAATCGATACATCTATGAGAGTTACCATATGTTTATCAAGAACTGTTATAATCAATATAAATACATTAACATGAATGACTGCATATGACTACCAGCATACTATTTACTATCAATGATGAAACAAGAATATGAATTCTGTATACTTGTGTCGGTACGGCCGCCATCAGCATCAAATAACATAAAGTGCTTACCTGTAATAGGAGATGTATGGCAGTCTTGAAATGAGGCTTTTAATGAATAAATAACACTTTCTGCTTATTGGAATGGGTGTCTTCAAGAACTTCGACTTCCTTATTGTTGTTCTATCGCGCCACTAAGCAGGTATGTTTCTCTGCCTTTGAGTGTACTATGAATTATCAATGATCAATGCTGAATGCCCAATGATGAATGATGAACCTTCCTTTTATGGTGTGGAGGAGCCATCGGTGGAGACCCTTAGGCCTTTATGCCTCTTCATTACATTCATTTAATTATGCTTATATCCTTAATGATGATCGGTCCTTAGTGACTTATTCGATCTTTTCATAATTGCCTTTATTTTATTAAAACAAATATGATTTGTCTTGTAGTGCCAAGTCTGCTTTTGTCTTATTCTTATTTTGTCATTTCTCCTTGTTATGAAATTTGGTTAAGTATGGAAAGAACATATGTAACCTTCAAGATGAACTAATCTTCTTCCAATCTTTAATTGGAAAACTGCGAATGGTTATGGTCTGGAATTAAGGGATATGACACTTCACCCATTCTATTTTGCCAATGTCCTTCAAAGCATGTACACAACACGGAGTCCAAAAAATGTGTTTGTAAGAACTCTCAACCATCAATCTAGCCAACTTACAAACACGAGCTGAATCTGTCACAACCTGCACAACATTAGAAGACCCAACCTCCTCTATGGCCTCCTTCAAAAGGGCAAACTAGAAATCAGCATCCTTACGTTTCCCAGAGCAATCAATCGCTCTAAGAAAGTATGAACCAGAAGGACATGTAACAATAATAGTAATGAGCGGCCAATGTCGAATATCAGTCCACCCATCCATCACAATGGAACAACCAATCCTAATCCATGTTTGTCTCATCTCTTCCATTACTATGTTCACCTTTGAATATTGTTTGTCAATGAGGGAGGTATGCAATCTATGTTCTCCAGGAGGAACATAAGAGGATCCAACTGTTATTGCATCTTTCAACATGTTTTTGAAATAAGGAGACCTTGCCAAATGAAAAGGGATGGCATGGGCATAAAAAAACTTGGCCACTGAATCATCTGCTATCTCACGCTTTTGCATATTCATCATCCCTATCACTATTTTTTTTCACCTGTGGTTCTGGTAGAAGTGGCCTTCTTCTTGCCTTTATGACTATCACATGAATGTTGTTCAAGTCCATGTCCAACTGATAGATTGGAATGTTCATCAATAGATTTCATTTGCAATGAACGCTTCCTCTTAGTAGAAGTAGCTACATGTTTTTCCTCACTTTCCCCTACCAACTTTAGCATTTCAACATGTTCTTCCAAACTAATCCCTCCACAAACTCTAACCCCATGGCCACTCTCACCCAATAAATGATGCTCAACCCTGCTATAGCTCCCATGATAATCAGTATTGCAAATATGACACAGCCAATGCCTGCTGCCCCCTGAATTTTTAGCCTTAGGACCAGTCAAATTGGTGGGAAATTGAAGCAAAGGTTTTTTGGGGTTGAAGGGTCCTTTTGCATGTATTTGAAGAGAGTCTGAAAGGCATTGGAAACGGTCTTTTGGAGTTCCACTTCCAATAGAACTTCCACCTGTGTTTTGGGTTTCAGAATGAGTCATTTGAACTTCAACTTCTTCACTACTCACTTCATGCAAACTTTCCTCACTGCTGCTCATTTTGAATTTTAATTTTTTGATTGTGTTTGTTTGACAGTTGGCTTTGAGAGGCTGAACAATGAGTAAACAATGAAGTATGAACACTAAACTCAGAAAAAAACACCATCTAATATAAAAACCTTTAAACCCCTAATAATAATAAAAAATAAAAAACTAAAAACTAAACTAAAAAAAAAAGTAAAACCAATACCTTTATGTGCTCCCTGCAAGCTGAGGGTTTAAACTTTCAATGTTGAGATTGTTTGAGTTTGCAACTTCTCTGTGAGGGACCTGCCTGCAAGCTCAACGTTTCAATTTTCAAACTGACAAACATTCAACAAACTGAAACTCAGAATGAGAACTCAGACTGTCAAACTCATAATGACTCCTTTCGGGGACTGTATTCTTCCTGGCCGTCGCCCAATTAGGACTGTATTCTTCCTGGCCATCAAACAAGAGCCAATGAGGACTGTATTCTTCCTGGCCGTCAAACAAGAGCCAATGAGGACTGTATTCTTCTTGTTGGGAGTCGACCAATGAGGCGTTTCAAGCTGCGCCGCTCAGTTTCTCCTTCCTCCATTTTTTTCTTCATGGTCGTCGCCTTGCGTTTGGTGCTGCGTTTTGTTGAACAATGAAAACTTGAATTTACAAAGTTTTACTTTTCATTGTTTTTTGTTTAGGGGACGTCCCCGGCCGTCCCCCCGTCCCGGAAACGTCACAAGGGACGGGGACAGGGCTGGAGGGGCAGGGACACGTCCCCGTGTTTCACAGGTCTTATCACAAGAATGTTTTTTTTTTAATTTTTGTCTAAATGACAACCATTTTCAAGTTTGAAGTTTCATTTATAATTTTATAACTCTAACTCTCTATCTTTGCCTCAATAGGTTGCCAGTTTGTCTGCATCTAAACAAAATTGAAGCACATACTCCTTCATCCACTCACTAAAGTGCAGCCAAGTGCACTCAAAAAAGCTAGAGGACAGTGTACATGCATTCCAGCTTGTGCCGTCTTTCACACAAACAAAATGACTACAAGGAAGGGGAAACGAAGCTATAAGATATAGACCTAGAGCATACTGACTTGGATGCGTCCTTTTCCCAAAATGCTTCATTTGTGGGGGAGTCAGATAGCCAACATACTTTTAGTGCAAGTGCCAATGGCATTGCTTGTGGTTCTTCTAATCTACATACATCATCTAATGTCAATGATGATGACAATCTTTTTGAAAACCAAAATGATGCTGATTGCTAATATTATTATTTAATTATTGAACAATGAATACCTATCATGACATTCGAACTTGACAAATTGATATTGAAGTAGCATTTTTTATTTTTATGGTGGTTTTGTTTATTATATGATGCTATGTGGTATTCTAAACGTAATTCTTATTTTTAGGCTGCAAATATGTATATATTTGTTATTTTTATATGTCTTTTGTATGAACCAACCCAAAAAAAAAACTTGCCAAATCCAAGTACCAAACCTCCATACCCAAACCTAAACTAGTAACTTAGTTTATATGAAAAGAAATGGAAAGAAAAAAGGAAGAAATCAGTGGAATCATACTTGGCTATAAAAGCCCCCTTTGAAGATTGAGAAGCTAATCTATACGATCTGTTTTAACAAGACCACTCTTTGAACTTAAATCGCAACACAAAAAAATGCACGTTGTGGTACAAGTTAGCATGCAAAATAATTCTCGGGTAGTCCTAGGAACATGTGACCTATCAACTAAATTTTTTGTTGAGAAAACCTTAACAAGGAAGAGTTATTAGCACTACTACCATGACTCTTGCAAAAGATCTTGTTGTGATGTCTTCACACATCGCCCCATTGCAAATGGGGACCCACCTTTTTTTTAGTTGTGAGCTTGTAGGAACTTTAGGAAGTGTCGTCAGACCTAGTCTCCTCCACGAACTGGGAAGTGAGTCTATCCGGAAACAAGTCAAGTGAGTTAATCTCCTTGCAAATGAAAAATTAGGAAGGTCATCCGTCAAACAAGGTGCAATTGAGAATACTTAAGCATGTCCCTGAGATACTGAAAATTGACTAAGTCTGATGTCCTGAAATCTTGAAAACTGACTAAGTCTGAAATCTGGTGGATCCTAAAAAATGTAGAATCTGCATGTTAAATCTCATGGATCCAAGACCTATCTCAAACATCCTGAAAGTATATTTCAAAATATTTAAAGTATATCAATATACTTAAATATATTTTGAAATATACTTGGATTTCAGGCACTGAAAAATGGCTAAGTATGGGAATTTCTTCTCCATGAGCGCAAACCGCCTTCCTTGAGGAAATTTCCTCTGGGAAAATTTCTTCGACTTTCACGGAATGCGCCCAACATGGAGAAATTTCTTCAACATTTGTCATATGCACTCCAACATTAGAGAATTTTCTTGACAATTAGCATATCCACCCAGCAAGAGAAAATTTCTTCTCACCTCATCACTTGCGCTCCTCAAACAAGAATTTCTCCAACTTCCATGGAATGCGCCCTCATTAAGGAAATTCTTCAACACTCAAGGAATGCGCTCATCACAAGGAAATCTCTCCAACACCAATCAAATGCACTCTGCTTTGTGAAATTTCTTCACTTATGGTCATATGTGCTCTGTCTTGGTAAAATTTCTTCACCCGTTGTCCAGTGCGCTCATCATGAAGAAATTTCTCTAGCACCTAGGATATGTGCTCCAATTCAAGAAAGCTTCTCCATCATCATGCACATGTGCTCCATGCTTTAGGACATGGTTCAAAAGTTTCAAGGCGCCCTTTCAATGGGAATTTCTTCAACATTGTCCAGTGCGCTCATCAACTTGAGGGAATTTCTTCAACAACCATAACATGCATCCTCCTTGCAGAATTTCTTCGACATCATACATATGCACTCAAACATGAAATTTCTCCTTACCTTGCCAAATGCGCCCATCATGGAAATTTCTTTACCAAGCCTCATATGCGCTCAGCCAAGAGGAAATTTCTTTATCATCTGGCATATGCGCCCCTTAGAGGAATTTCTCCAACAACTCCTAAATGCGCCCTCAAACAAGAAATTTCTTCACCCTACTTCAAATGCGCTCATCATGAAGAAATTTCTTTGACACACCTAAAATCCGCCTAGCGAAAAAGAAACTTCTTTAACATGCCTCAAATGCGCTCAAACCTTGTCAAACTGCTAGGTCGGCTAGAAGGGGATAAAAACAGGTTTTAAAACATGAAAACAAAGCCTTTTTTATTGCATAAAATAAGTAAGATCTAGCCTAGGACCTTTGCAAGGAATCTAAAAGAGAGACATGTTAGGAGATCAATAATGAAATGTGGATTGATGATCAAATGTCTTTGCATTGATAGATGTTTCTCTTGTGTAGGTAATGGAAAGAAAATGACGAGTGTGCACATGAGAAGTTCAAAACATGGAGGAGAGCTAGTCCGGATGATCAAGTTTCAAGCACGCCATAACAAGACACAGAGGAATCCAACACCAAGGTCATCATCGAAGGAGGTCCACTGCACGACATCACTTCATCATTCAGAAGCTCACGTCTAGGAGTTCAAGAATCCAGAATCATCCATTTCATGCGCCAAACAAAGAGAACGTTCATCATGCACAAGTCTACTCCGGGGATTCATGTACAACATGCCTTCTACTGCAGTAGTTCAGAGACAAAATCCTGCATAAACACAAGAACATGATGAGAAGAGAAATGAGTCAATCATCAAGCAATTCATCAATTACATGAAGAAATTCTAAGTTTCCCAAGTTTTCAAGTTCGAAAGATGCCAAGTTCCATAGGTAAAAATCCAGCAATTTGGGAAAGTATTCCAAGCAGTGTGAACACAGAGAATCAAACCAGTTTCCTTGAGAAGTTATTGAGGAGGCATGTACACATTGTGGATCAATCACATTTTACCACATCATCTGTCCAAGTTCAATACATGTACATCAAGAAAAGGCCAAGGAGGGCGCCCATGTGGAAGATGCTCCAAAGATTCCATTTCAAGCTTATCACATCGGAAAATGTGCCTTCATTGTCTCTCTTTTGGGCGGTTATGCTTTGTTGTCTTCATCTGGGCCATTGATTTGCAAATCAATCCTAGTCGTTCATGTAATTTTGGAGCCTATATAAGGCCCATTTCTCTCATTTGTAAGGGGCAGATCAATATAGAGTAGGAGTAGATGCTATTGAAATAGGAGTAGATTAGAGGAGACTCTTTGAAATCATTGAAGGGACATATGAAATTGTTGTAATAATACACTTCAAGATTAATACAAGCTCATTGCTGAAAGTTTCATGGTGATCTTGTGGTTTTGGAATGTTAGCATGGTTTCTAAATTCTCGAATATGATGGAGATGTGTTTCCAAGTAGTGTAGAATTAGATTATAAGTTCATTGATGTAATGAGTATATGTAATGATATTTGATGAATTCCTTCCTAGTTCATACTTTTCGTGGATTGTCAAAGGCAAGTCACTTTGTAAAGTTAGCTTGAACCTTCACTTGCTTTAGTTCGGTTGTGAATGCTTGTTCAAGCTGGCCAGCTGTGGGTGTTTGGATGGAGGTTTACAATATGAAAATCATTGGGTTACCTTTGGAGATTGCACCTACTTCGTGTAATTGTTGGTTCTCGTGGTGAAGCGGAGTTAGGTTTCATGAGGAATTTGTCTATCTTGACATGATTCATTATTTCATTGTCCTTAGAATAGTTTTCTAAACCCTTTCTCTTTTGCATTTTCTTTTCGTAGCCAGTTAGAAGAAGTTCCATTTCATAACAAGGAGAATAACATATTGAGAGTGGAGTAGGGAGTCAATTCAGCGTAAGTCCCTTTGTGATTACCAGCATTATCACATCAACTACTAAGTCTATCCATTGCAGAACATGAATCTGGAACCTTGGAGTCTCCTATTTGATCACAAAGTTTAACATTTGGGGAGTCTTTGATCAAGAGAGGATAGAATACTTAGTATTTTATTCTGAGTTTGCATGTGCATAAAAAACACATCAACAGATCCCCTCTACAAACTCAATGCCACATATGTTTCTCATCACTCTGTGACTACTAATGGCCCAAACATGACATGGCCCCTTAGCCATAACTCTTCCAGTACATGTAGATTTCACATAACCTTTGAGCCCCATTACCCGTAGGTAAAAAGACTAAAAAACATGTCATCCTAGGAATGATGGTATCCATGCCAACCGAACCAATAGGTTTGTTACTTCAACTCTAGTCAGATGTCCTTCACTCATGCCAATGCACTACCTCCATTTCATACCAAAAATTATAAATTAACAATGGACAAAACCATGTATAAAACATTCAAATGCTACAATAAAACAAAACAATTTGTTTGTGCAATGCCCTATTAGAAATTGACATAACATTCATAACCCTTCTAGTGGGACCCTTCTAGGGAGTAGCGATTCAAATGTAATGCTATATGAAATAGCTATCTAGAAGACAACAACTATTTGTGTGACTAAGAGGCATTATACCCTTGTAACACACATAAACATTGCTCCCTTTTCAACAATCCCTTTTCCAAACACTACCAGCCTGGGGTCAACTAGAGTTGTCATCTATAGCTAATGAAACAGGCACATGTGGCAAAAAAAGAAACATATTCAAAACATCCATTGAATCCATTTAAAACCAGCGTTCCACGAGGACGCATCCCCCCCAAAAAAACCGTGTTTCAAGGACGAGGACGTTTCCGAGATGTGGGGATTTGGGGGAACGTCCCCCTGTCATCCCACCGTCGCCGCCATGAACCCGGGGACATTTCCAAGACGTCCACCTCAAAGAGGGGATGTTTCAGAGCCGTCCCTTTCATTTTGCCCTTCTTCAAGACTCCAAGACATCCCCAAGATGCTCAAGGGACCATGGAGCCAATTTGGGCCCATCTCCAAGCATATTAACAGAGGCACTAAATACAAATTATTATAATGACGACAGTGCAAAGTGTTTCATAAAGGTCAAAGCCAAGGTGCAAACTTCATGATTAACCTCCAGTGTGGAGGCATCAAGAAAGGCCATTTCGAAACAAGTATTTCCATAGAAGAATCTCTAAATTAACTCTTCAAGTGCCAATGGCAACCAAATGGGTAGGTGGTGGTGGAGGGTCATGATCTCTACAAGTGATTATGTCCTAAGATTGATTGCATCTCCAAATCTGGGTTAGTTATTTCCTAGTCATTGAGTATACCAACCTTTGCATCCTATTGGTGGGCACCCTAGAAAATAGCAAGGATGGTAAGCTATTTATTATTCCTTGGAGGTGGCAAACGCCATCTTAGAAGAAACCATATTCTTCAATCTTAATTGTCTTCATGAAAGACTCCAATGTATCCTAGAGGAAACTATGACATGTAGGAGAGTTGTCACTTGGTTGTGAATTATCATGTCCCTGAAAAGCATTGCTACATGGCCTGTCACTTTAAGAACACTCAAATCGAGCCTCAAATGGGACTTGGCCAATATGTGGGGAGCATTGTCCGAATAGGTGATTAGCTATCATAGGTGGTCTAGCTCCATAGCCACATTTTCTGCTTGCCACTAGATTTGTAATGACAATTTAGCAATGAATTCAACATCATCAAAATGAGTGAGAATAGGCTCCTACTTTATTTAGATTTATCACATTTACTTCTTGTCTTTATTTTGCTACCTTTTTTACTTCATTATTAGACCAATTTGAACCATCTATTCCTCTGGACACTAGGTTATAAGCTCAAATATTCAATATATTAAAGGGTCTTGATCAGTCATATAAGACATAAGCTGAAAACAGAGACTGTAACATCCCTCTCACCATGGAAAACATTATTTCCCCCAATGAGTAGGCCAACATCTCTTGAAAACATTGCAAGCTCCTAGGCAACTCTGGGGAGGCTTGTTGGACCACTCAAATAAGCTCTCCTCGATTGGTGCTTTATAACTCTTTAAACCATTTTATTAAATAGATCAGGTTTGTCATTTTTCCATCTAAAACAAGGTTCCCCGAGCACACAACCTTGGGATTTTTGGTCCCATTCCCTTACCAAGGAAGCCGGGACACCTCAGAAATGTCCCCAAGCCGTCCCCGATTTTTATTTTTCTGCCCTGGCCATCCCAAAAACGTAGGGGTGTTTAGGGGGAGCCAGACATCCCTGTAGCAAAACACTTAAATTTTTTTTAAAGCCCCAAATCAATCAACGATTATTTTAATTTTTTTTGTGGGCCCCCACACCACACTTAGCCCTAAATGAGTAAAAGAAGTCTCCCTCTTCCATTCTAATTCAATGAGAAGAATCAAAACCACATCATTATCTTGAAAGCAATAAAATTATGAAAAATGACATACACCTTGAAGGTTTGTGTGGTCTCAAAGGTTTAGTTTGGGCTTGGTGGCGCTACCCCCATACCTCGCAAGGGGTGCCATCCCTCGACCCCACTTGCAACTTCATATAGTTAATCAAGAGGAATAGGCTCACCACTTGACAATTGGAGAAGTTGGTGGTTGTGCATAGTGCCTTGCGACTTCAAGATCAACATAGTCTTGAGTATCGTTAGACTCCAACCGCATGTTGGGATGTTGATCTCGAAGATGCCACATAGGTTGATAAGGAGGAGGCACAAGAGGGATTGGTTGGGGTTCCATTGGATGAGGCAGCCCCTCATAGTGGTAGTGACTTAGACTTAGACTTTGATTTTGATGCAATGTTAGCAAATGTTGATTAGGGGCAGTGGCACATTTTCTATGTTTTTTTCATTTTGTAGTTGAAACTTGATATAATATATATGCACATTGACAATCAAAGCAATAAAATTTGGTAATTTGTTTGTCGCCTCTCATGTGAACTCTCAATTCAACTCTAATGTTATGTATTAAGGATTTATAATGTATATGATGAATGCCATATCAATGTTATCATATAAATATTTTAAGTTTTTCTATATTTTTAAAATTTTCCCTATTTTTTATATAGCCATTCCCTTTGCTGTCCCCTACCGTCCCCAAAAAAGGCCCCAAAAAAATCTTTCCCCAAAACGCGTCCCCCCATCCCCTGCTGTCCCCATCCCCAAAACTTGGTGGAACATAGAACTAAACTTGTTGAACATTGATATTGGCAAGCAAGATATTGTAAAAACAAGAGATATACGACTCAAGGAGATTGACATGGAATATAGGAAGTAACTTTACATGGGTCAACAACTTTAACTTGTAAGTTGTTTAATCCATGTTTCCCACTAGTTAGAGCTGTTCAAAATAACTGGTGAAAGTTTTGTGCACATGTTAGAGAGAGTTACTTGGCTTAACGCCCAAGCATATTTGATCTCCCACCTCAAAAGTTCATGAGGTCCAGTGCTGATATTAGTGTAGATTTGCTCTAGCAGGAACCTGCTCCACATTTTGGTTTTGTCTTAATTCTGTAGGTGAACATATTTAAAAATCCAAGGAACCCTCCCATTTGTTACCTAGGACTATTAAAGTTATTAGTGCCTCTACTGCTTGATTGCATTATGCTTCTCCAACTTGCAATGTTAACAAGTATTTGTATACTGGAATATGACTTCCTTGTGTTTCTCCAATGGACATGGTGGCAAACTGCCTCATTAATTTTGTCCCTGCCCATGTCCCTGCCCATGTGGCTGTCCAGATAATTTTCACAAATCTGATGAAAAACTTATTAAGAAGAACAATAGCATCATTGTATCATAGAATATCTTATTTCAAATAAATCAAGGATGATTACTCTAGCTTAATTTTGCCACTAGTTGTTGGCACCATGAATCATGTTTTTGGGCCTCTTTTACTTCATTTCTCGGCACCCACTAAATGAAAGACATGCCATAAACAAAAGATACTCTAGAAAGGTTATCAAGTAGATTTTCCTTTCCCTCTTTAAATAGCAATTTGTGTCTATACAACATCAAAAATCATAGCCGTTGATACTAGCAAGAACCTAATTCTTCCTCAAGAAAAATAAAGACCTGAGGCTTATAAGTTATGATCATTTATTTTGTCACTGTTTGAATATTTCTTAAGTGGTGTTTCTCTATGCACCTGATATATTTTTCCTTCGCAGTGCAGCATCCTTGTCTGTTGATGACTAATAGACATTCACCTTACCCAACACATTCCATTGCATCTCGCCCAAAGATAGCAGATTCCAAATTCTACTGCACATGTGGATAAAGATGATTCTAACTCCTCTTCAGCCTACAATGTGAAAAGCCAGCCGCTTGATAGACTTATTTACAACCTGAATTCAAAGTCTAGTAATCTGTGTAATCTCCAGCTAAGACAGGCAATGCATTAAGATTAAAGAATAGATAATATTTGAATATTTTTAGTTTGAAGTAGTGAGGTGCATGAAGGTTAAGTAATAGCCTCCCTCACATGCCTTTTTAAAAAAAATTCCTCCACAGCTAGAACTTTTGCATTTTCAATGCATATATCATGCTTGGTCTTAAGAAAATGTTCAGTCGAGCCTGACTTACAACTGTGTTCAGGTTCAATGTCAGCAATATGTTCCTTAACCCTTGTACTAATAGAAAAACCTGTTTCCCCGATGAATGGAATTCCACAATAACATTCAACCTTGTATACCTCACAATTCTGAGAAGGTTCCCTTCGATCCTTCTTGGATTTGATCAATTTCCTTAATTTGTGACAAACTATGAAAGTTGATTTAATGTACTTATTTTTCAGGCTTTTGACTTCTTTAATGGCAACTTGATATTGAAGCACATCAATTATTCAGGAAAGTATTACAAAACATGATAGGATCTGTTTGATTCTTTTCTTTTAAATTTTTGTAGATCTAATTACAATCATAAAGAAATGCAAATTTAGTGTTCACTTGGCCATGGTTTAGTGGCATGGCATGCTAATGACACCAGTTCAAGCCCCATTGGGAAGGCTCCCAATTACAATTTACTTAGAGAATCGAAAAGAAAATGCAAATTCAGAAAACAGTAATCAGAGAATGTGAATTGCTTTGAACCAAATTAAATCATTTTACATAAATACAAAAGAAAAACCAGTAATTAAGTAGCGTTACATACATTAATGCTGTTAAGGTATTTCTCTTTGTCCACCCTCACAATTTGCCCTTTCTTCACTGCACCAACGAATAAACCACCCATCAGTTGAAGTTAACATTACTTTTCTTGACCTGCCGTCTAGTGGTTGAGATGGGGCGTTGCCATGCAATCAACCCCAGTTCAAACCCCAGCAGTCTTAGATCCCCGATCTTGTGTGCAAAAGCGAGGTAGGAATTTGACCTTCTCAACAAAAGGCTTTTCAGCCTATATTGTAAAGTGCATAGACTCAATCAGAGAATATTAACCCAAATATATTTTTAAAAAGTTGAAATTGAAGCTTTATTAAAAATAGGATTTGGGCTTGGGGTGCAACAATAATGGACTACCCTGTTGAGGTGCGAACCTCACGACTAGCTCTCATACTTAGATAGATTGTGAGAAAATTGGAGAAAGCACTTGAATATAGTGCGAGCCAGTAGTGAAAGCAGCTCTTGGTGGAAGTGAAAATAGTGGGTTCTGTCTCCTTCCTCTGGTAAGAACAAAAAAAGGAGAGGAGGTGGGAGACAGAAGGAATTCTTTGACACCATTAAAAATATATATTAGGAAAAGAAAAGTTGAAATTGAAGTGAAGTGGAATGGTTTTCCATCAAATGAAAGAATGAAGACTAAATTTAAACTTAACCTTACGTGAGTAAATAGGTTTTTCCTTCCTTTTCATCCCCACTTTAGCAGTCTGAGGAGGCTTTTCAGGCTCTGGTGCTGCTGATGTCGCCAAAACCACCACTCTTCTTCTCGCAGATGTAACGGGGTTTTGATGAAGGAAGTTACAACAAGAATTTGAATTGTTTGGATGAATGAAAGGCAGCTGAGAACAAAAGCAGCTTGAACTTGTGTGAAATTGCAGTAGCTTGGCCATGGCCTTACTGAGCTTGTAACATTGTCCTTATGGGGACGTATATTATAGGGGGCTCAAATAATTTAAGATGTATGTGGACCACCTTATCTAGCGCCTGTTTCACATTCACCTTTTATTTAAGGTAAGAAAAATGTGTCAATGGTTCGCCATCAATTATTTGGATCAGGCCATGGCGCCATAGGGTAGGGGAGGTATGCAAAGGATTGGATGGAGATAGTGTATTCCTAAGGGGTGCCATCTAAATAAGGTGTGGGGAGCAAGATTTAAATTTGATGGTTGTATAATTGTATTTAGGTATTTTCGTTATCAAATATAATTAAAATTTTAAAATTTTAGGAAGATTGTGTCATATAAAGGGGGAGAATCTTCTGGAATTGATGATCTACCAAAAACTCTCCTTTCATGTTTTATATGTATAGAAATTGATGATCTACCCAAAATCTCCTTTTTCATGTGATATAGTCTTCCTAAAATTTTAACTGTATTTGATGATAAAAATTCCTAAATATAATTATACAACCATCAAATTTAAACCTTACTCCCCACACCTTATCTAGATATACCTTTTTTTTAAATAAGGTATCTCTTAATATTTGAAGGGTAACTTTGAATGAATAACTATCACAAAAAATTGCTTGGTAGGCAGGGTTGACCGTCAAATTTAGGCCCTAGACTAAGGAAGACATGGAAGTAAGTGATTTAATGAAAATATTAAATGTCAAGTTCAAAATATATATGTGAGGTGTGAGGTATGTGGTTGATCTAGGATTTTTAAGCATTATTGTTCTACTAACTAGCATATTTATATTAAATATAATATATCTAAAGTATGCCGAGAGATATCCTTCTCGAGGCGCCTAATGTTAGGATTAGTGATTAAAAAAATAGGCGCCTCGAGAAGGATATCTCTCTGCATACTTTAGATATATTATATTTAATATAAATATGCTAGTAGCAACCGGAGCTGCAAGCCTAATTCTAACACTAATTATAATATATTAAAACATATTATATTAGATATAAATATATATTTTATAATATAATAATATATTATGTTTAAAATAATAATTATTATAATATATAATAATTAAAATATTATATTATATTATATTATATATTATATTTAGGATTAGAGTTAGGGGTTAAAATTAGGGTTAGGATTAGTGTTTAGGTTAGAATTAGGGTTAGGTTTAGGGTTACGGTTAGGGTTAGAATTATGGTTAGCATTAGTGTTAGGATTAAGGTTAGGGTTAGGGTTAGAATTATAATTAGGGTTAGATTTAGAATTAGGGTTTGGGTTAGGGTTAGAACCAAGGTTATATTAGAATTACCTAGGTTAGATTTAGAAAAAGGGTACCTATTTTTAAAAAATATTTTAATATCAATGTTGAACCCTAACCCTAATTCTAACAGCAACCTTAACCCTCATACTAACCCTAACTCTAATTCTAACAATAACCCTAACCCTAGTACTAACCCTAACCTTTATTATAACAATAACCCTAACCCTAATTATAACCATAATTGTATCTCTAATTCTAAACCTAACACTAATCCTAATTCTAACCCTAAATCTCATTGTAACCCTAAACCTAACCCTAATTTTCATTGTAACCCTAAATCTCACCCTAACCTAACCATTATTATAACCCTAAACCTAGTTTTGATCGTAATTCTCATTGTAATTGTCACCCTTTTTCAAACTATAACCCTAATTCTAAATGTAATTCTTACTCTAATTCTAACTGTAATTTCAACCCTAACCCTAATCATAACCATAACCATAACCCGAACAATAACCTTATATTTAATCATAACCCTAATCCTATCTCTAATTATAGACCTAACCCTAATCCTAGTTTTATACCTATTCTTAATCCTTATTCTAACCCTAAACATAACTCTAATTTTAACCCTAATTGTAACCCTAACCGTGACTATAATTCAAACCCTAACCTTAATACTAAACTTAACCCTAATTGAATATAACCTTAACTTTAATTTGGACCCTAACCCTAACTGTAACTCTATTTCTTACCCTAATTCTAATAAAAACCCACCTTAATTCTAACCCTAATTCTAATAGGAAGCCTAATCCTAACTCTAACCCTAACCCTTTAACTCTAACCCTAACCCTAATCATAACCCTAATTCTACCCTAACTACAACCCTACTTTTAAATCTAACAATAACGCTCATTCTAACCCTTAACTTAATCCTAATTCTAACTATGATTTTAACCATAACCCTAACCTGAATTCTAACCCTAACTCTAGCCCTAACCCTTATTGTAACTCAAATGCTTACCCTAAACCCTAAACCTAATCCTAATTTTAAAGCTAACCCTAACCATAACCCTTATTCTAACCCTAAACATAGCTCTAATTTTAACCCTAACCCTAACCCTAACTCTAACCCTAAGCTTGATTATAATTCAACACCTAACCCTAACCTTAATACTAATCTTAAACCTAATTGAACTCTAACCCTAACTCTAATAGTAACAAACCTTAATTCTAACCCTAATTCTAATAAGAACCCTAACCCTATCCCTATCCCTATCCCTAACCCTAACCCTAACCCTAATTCTAATCATAACCTTGATTCTACCCTAACTATAATCCTAATTTTAAATCCAACTCTAACCCTAAATCTAACCCTAACCCTAACCCTCACCTTCACCCTAACCTTTATTCAAACCCTAAGCATAGCTCTAATTTTAACCCTAAGGTTGATCCTAATTGCAACCTTATCCCTAAGCTTAATACTGAACTTAACCCTAATGGTAACCCTAACCTTAAGTTTAATTCTAACATTAACCCTAATTATAGTTGTAACCCTAATTCTAACCCTAACCCTAACCCCAACCATAAACCCTAAACCTAATCCTAATTTTAAAGTTAACCCTAACCATAACCCTTATTCTAACACTAAACATAGCTCTAATTTTAACCCTAACCCTAATCCTAACTCTAACACTAAGCTTGACTATAATTCAAAACCTAACCCTAACCTTAATACTAACCTTAACCCTAATTGAACTTTAACCCCAACTCTAATTTGAACCCTAATCCTAATTATAACTCTGATTATTACCTTAATTGTAATAGTAAGCCACCTTAATTCTAACCCTAATTCGAATAGGAACAATAACCCTAATTCTAATCATAACGTTGATCTACCCTACTCTAACCCTAATTCTAACCCTTAATCCTAATTCTAACTATGATTTTAACCATAACTCTAACCTAAATTCTAACCCTACCTCTAGCCCTAACCCTTACTGTAACTCTAATGCTTACCCTAAACCCTAAACCTAATCCTAATTTTAAAGCTAACCATAACCATAACCTTATTCTAACCCTAAACATAGCTTTAATTTTAACCCTAACCCTAACTCTAACCCTAAGCTTGATTATAATTCAAAACCTAACCCTAACCTTAATACTATCCTTAACCCTAATTGAACTCTAACCCTAACTCCAATAGTAACCAACCTTAATTCTAATCCTAATTCTAATAAGAACCCTAACCCTAACCCTAACCTAATTATAATCACAACAATTCTACCCTAACTATAACCCTAATTTTAAATCTAACTCTAACCCTAATCCTAACCTTTATTCAAACCCTAAGCATAGTTGTAATTTTAACCCTAAGGCTGATCCTAATTGCAACCTTATCCCTAAGCTTAATAGTAAACTTAGCCCTTATTGTAACCCTAACCCTAAGTTTAATTCTAATATTAACCCTAATTATACTTGTAACCCTAATTCTAACCCTAACCCTAATCCTAATTTTAAATCTAACCCTAACCATAACCCTTATTCTAACTCTAAACATAGCTCTAATTTTAACCCTAACCCTAATCCTAACTCTAACCCTAAGCTTGACTATAATTCAAAACCTAACCCTAACCTTAATACTAACCTTAACCCTAATTGAAATCTAACCCTAACTCTAATTTGAACCCTAATCCTAATTGTAACTCTGATTCTTACCTTAATTGTAATAGTAAGCCACCTTAATTCTAACTCTAATTCTAATAGGAACCCTAACCTTAATTCTAATAATAACCTTGATTCTACCCTACTCTAACCCTAATTTTAAATCTAACAATAACTCTAATTCTAATCATAACCTTGATTCTACCTTAACTAAAACCCTAATTTTAAATCTAACCCTAATCCTAATTCTAACTACAATTTTAACCATAGCCCTAACCTAAAATCTAAACCTAACTCTAGCCCTAACCCTAACTGTAACTCTAATGCTTACCCTAATTTAATAACCATAATTCTAACTTTGACCCTAACCCTAATTATAACCCTAACCTTATTCTAACATTAATCCTAATTCTAATCCTAACCCTAACCCTAATTCTAATTGTAATTCTAACCCCTATCCTAACCCTAATTCTAACTACAATTCTAACCCTAACTCTAATTTTGACTCTAACCCTAACCCTAACCCTAATTCTAGCATTAACCCTAATTATATTTGTAACCCTAACCCTAACCATAACTATAATTGTAACCCTAACTCTAATTCTAACCCTAACCCTAGAGCTTATTCTAACTCTAAACATAGCTCTAATTTTAACCCTAACACTAACTCTAACCCTACCCATTACTAGAATTCAACCCCTAACCCTAATTGTAACCCTAACCCTGTCTCTAATTCTAACATTAACCCTAATTACGGTTAAAAATTAAAAATAGGCATAAATTAATTAACCTAGTTAATTCAAATAACCAAAAAATAAATTAAAAAGATTAGGTTAATTAATTAGAATTAACTCAATTAACATAGAATTAATTGGGTTAATTAATTAATTGCAATTAATTAGAATTAACTCAATTAATTCAAATAACCAAAAAATAAATTTAAAAAGATTAAAAATTTAAGAAATAAATATTAAAAGAAAAAGAAATAAACAACCAAATTAAATATAAAATAAATGAAAATATTAAAAATACACTTTTCACTCTTACACATTACTAAATATTATATTTAAAACTTTCTAGTATATTGAAATAAATCAAAAATATTTTTTCATTTTCTCCTAAATTGATTTTGCCTAAAAAAGTTTTCGTAAAATTAAAATAATTAATTCAAAAACCAATAGATACCAATTAAATAAAACAACAAAACCAAAAAACTAAAAAACAAATTAAAAAGATAATATATAAATCACAAGGGTAGATTAATACATTAGAATATTTGATTCATAAATTCATTTAATAATTATTATTTTATGATTTTAATAAATTAACAATATTGATATTAATAACAATATTTAAATTTTAATATAAATAAATAAAAACAAACAAATTCTAGTTAATTCAAACCTTGCTAGTTTAACTCAGACTTATAAATGAAACTTACTATAACAATTTTTCCTACCTACTATACCTCTTTACCCTAATATCATTTGCATATGCATGTTTATTGTTTTTTGGATTTTTCATAACCATGTTTATTGTTTTTCTATTTTTTTCATATGCATGTTTATTGTTTTTCTATTTTGTGCAAGTACAGAAAATTACCTTAATATCATTATTTTGTGCAGAAAATTACCTTAATATCATTCTCATGTGCATGTTTATTGTTTTTCTAGTTTTGTGCAGGTATAGAAAATTACCCTAATATTATTCTCATATGCAATGTTTATTATTTTTCTGGATTTTTCATAAGTATGTTTATTGTTTTTCTATTTTTTTTTTCATATGCATGTTTATTGTATATATATGGATTCAGAAAAATGCATTTCACAGGGACAATTATATACATAATAATTATATATTTGCATGTGTATATATATATATACTCAGATAGTAGTAAAGATTTTTAGATGTTTGAATGTTACTACATGTTACATGCATTAAAATTTATAATAAGTAAATATAATAAAATTTCATAAATTTCTTTTTATTTAATTTCATTTCTTATTTAAAATTTAGTTATGATCATAATTTATTAACTAAACTTCTAACAAACGTTAATTAAATTTTATTAACTAAGTCAATAAGATTATATTAATATTATTAAATTTTATTTACTAAGTCAATTAAGTAAACTTATTATATAAACTTAAAATAGACTAATTATAGATCAATTAATGATGTCACTCTACAATATTCATTTGTGAAAAATAAAGATTGTTATTCATGTCTAATAATTTTTCCACACCTCAATTAATAACTTAATAACATTTAATTGGAATATATCTATTTCCATAAAAATATTTCAAGATTATATAATAATTACTACAAACTAACTTAAATTGATAACCTTTGCCATAAAATTCCTATAACCTAAAAATTAAAACATAACAAATATTCAAATAACCTAAATAAATATTAAATATAAAATGAATGAAAATATTAAAAATACACTTTTCACTCTTACACATTACTAAAAAATTATATTTAGAACTTTCTAATATATTGAAATAAATCAAAAATACTTTTTTATTTTCTCCTAAATTGATTTTGCCTAAAAAGTTTTCTTAAAATTAAAATAATTAATTCAAAAACCAATTAATTTAAGCCACCTATTAAATTAAAAAATAAAACCAAAAAACTAAAAAATAAATTAAAAAGATAATGATATTAATAAAAATATTCTATTCTTAGTGATCATTATTTAAATTATGATCATTAAGAATAGAATATTTAAATTTCAATATAAATAAATAAAAACAAACAAATTCTAGTTAATTCAAACCTTCCTAGTTTAACTGAGACTTATAAATGAAACTTATTATAAAAATTTTTCCTAGTTACTATACCTCTTTACCCTAAAAACATTCTCATATGCATGTTTATTGTTTTTTGAATTTCTCATAACCATGTTTATTATTTTTCTAGTTTTTTTTATTGTTTTTCTATTTTATGCAGGGACAAAAAAATTACCCTAATATCATCTCATATGCATGTTTATTATTTTTCTAGTTTTGTGCAGGTACAGAAAATTCTCACATGCAATGTTTATTAAAATTCTCATATGCAATGTTTATATGCAATGTTTATTAAAATTCTCATATGCAATGTTTATTGTTTTTTGAATTTCTCATAACCATGTTTATTATTTTTCTAGTTTTTTTTATTGTTTTTCTAGTTTTGTGCAGGTATAGAAAATTACCCTAATATTATTCTCATATGCAATGTTTATTATTTTTCTGGATTTTTCATAAGTATGTTTATTGTTTCTCTATTTTTTTTTTCATATGCATGTTTATTGTATATATATGGATTCAGAAAAATGCATTTCACAGGGACAATTATATACATAATAATTATATATTTGCATGTGTGTATATATATATATATATATATATACTCAGATAGTAGTAAAGATTTTTAGATGTTTGAATGTTACTACATGTTACATGCATTAAAATTTATAATAAGTAAATATAATAAAATTTCATAAATTTCTTTTTATTTAATTTCATTTCTTATTTAAAATTTAGTTATGATCATAATTTATTAACTAAACTTCTAACAAACGTTAATTAAATTTTATTAACTAAGTCAATAAGATTATATTAATATTATTAAATTTTATTTACTAAGTCAATTAAGTAAACTTATTATATAAACTTAAAATAGACTAATTATAGATCAATTAATGATGTCACTCTACAATATTCATTTGTGAAAAATAAAGATTGTTATTCATGTCTAGTAATTTTTCCACACCTCAATTAATAACTTAATAACATTTAATTGGAATATATCTATTTCCATAAAAATATTTCAAGATTATATAATAATTACTACAAACTAACTTAAATTGATAACCTTTGCCATAAAATTCTTATAACCTAAAAATTAAAACATAACAAATATTCAAATAACCTAAATAAATATTAAATATAAAATGAATGAAAATATTAAAAATACACTTTTCACTCTTACACATTACTAAAAAATTATATTTAGAACTTTCTAATATATTGAAATAAATCAAAAATACTTTTTTATTTTCTCCTAAATTGATTTTGCCTAAAAAGTTTTCTTAAAATTAAAATAATTAATTCAAAAACCAATTAATTTAAGCCACCTATTAAATTAAAAAATAAAACCAAAAAACTAAAAAATAAATTAAAAAGATAATGATATTAATAAAAATATTCTATTCTTAGTGATCATTATTTTTATTTAAATTATGATCATTAAGAATAGAATATTTAAATTTCAATATAAATAAATAAAAACAAACAAATTCTAGTTAATTCAAACCTTCCTAGTTTAACTGAGACTTATAAATGAAACTTATTATAAAAAATTTTCCTAGTTACTATACCTCTTTACCCTAAAAACATTCTCATATGCATGTTTATTGTTTTTTGAATTTCTCATAACCATGTTTATTATTTTTCTAGTTTTTTTTATTGTTTTTCTATTTTATGCAGGGACAAAAAAATTACCCTAATATCATCTCATATGCATGTTTATTATTTTTCTAGTTTTGTGCAGGTACAGAAAATTCTCATATGCAATGTTTATTAAAATTCTCATATGCAATGTTTATATGCAATGTTTATTAAAATTCTCATATGCAATGTTTATTGTTTTTTGAATTTCTCATAACCATGTTTATTATTTTTCTAGTTTTTTTTATTGTTTTTCTAGTTTTGTGCAGGTATAGAAAATTACCCTAATATTATTCTCATATGCAATGTTTATTATTTTTCTGGATTTTTCATAAGTATGTTTATTGTTTTTCTATTTTTTTTTTCATATGCATGTTTATTGTATATATATGGATTCAGAAAAATGCATTTCACAGGGACAATTATATACATAATAATTATATATTTGCATGTGTGTATATATATATATATATATATATATATATATATACTCAGATAGTAGTAAAGATTTTTAGATGTTTGAATGTTACTACATGTTACATGCATTAAAATTTATAATAAGTAAATATAATAAAATTTCATAAATTTCTTTTTATTTAATTTCATTTCTTATTTAAAATTTAGTTATGATCATAATTTATTAACTAAACTTCTAACAAACGTTAATTAAATTTTATTAACTAAGTCAATAAGATTATATTAATATTATTAAATTTTATTTACTAAGTCAATTAAGTAAACTTATTATATAAACTTAAAATAGACTAATTATAGATCAATTAATGATGTCACTCTACAATATTCATTTGTGAAAAATAAAGATTGTTATTCATGTCTAATAATTTTTCCACACCTCAATTAATAACTTAATAACATTTAATTGGAATATATCTATTTCCATAAAAATATTTCAAGATTATATAATAATTACTACAAACTAACTTAAATTGATAACCTTTGCCATAAAATTCCTATAACCTAAAAATTAAAACATAACAAATATTCAAATAACCTAAATAAATATTAAATATAAAATGAATGAAAATATTAAAAATACACTTTTCACTCTTACACATTACTAAAAAATTATATTTAGAACTTTCTAATATATTGAAATAAATCAAAAATACTTTTTTATTTTCTCCTAAATTGATTTTGCCTAAAAAGTTTTCTTAAAATTAAAATAATTAATTCAAAAACCAATTAATTTAAGCCACCTATTAAATTAAAAAATAAAACCAAAAAACTAAAAAATAAATTAAAAAGATAATGATATTAATAAAAATATTCTATTCTTAGTGATCATTATTTAAATTATGATCATTAAGAATAGAATATTTAAATTTCAATATAAATAAATAAAAACAAACAAATTCTAGTTAATTCAAACCTTCCTAGTTTAACTGAGACTTATAAATGAAACTTATTATAAAAATTTTTCCTAGTTACTATACCTCTTTACCCTAAAAACATTCTCATATGCATGTTTATTGTTTTTTGAATTTCTCATAACCATGTTTATTATTTTTCTAGTTTTTTTTATTGTTTTTCTATTTTATGCAGGGACAAAAAAATTACCCTAATATCATCTCATATGCATGTTTATTATTTTTCTAGTTTTGTGCAGGTACAGAAAATTCTCACATGCAATGTTTATTAAAATTCTCATATGCAATGTTTATATGCAATGTTTATTAAAATTCTCATATGCAATGTTTATTGTTTTTTGAATTTCTCATAACCATGTTTATTATTTTTCTAGTTTTTTTTATTGTTTTTCTAGTTTTGTGCAGGTATAGAAAATTACCCTAATATTATTCTCATATGCAATGTTTATTATTTTTCTGGATTTTTCATAAGTATGTTTATTGTTTCTCTATTTTTTTTTTCATATGCATGTTTATTGTATATATATGGATTCAGAAAAATGCATTTCACAGGGACAATTATATACATAATAATTATATATTTGCATGTGTGTATATATATATATATATATATATACTCAGATAGTAGTAAAGATTTTTAGATGTTTGAATGTTACTACATGTTACATGCATTAAAATTTATAATAAGTAAATATAATAAAATTTCATAAATTTCTTTTTATTTAATTTCATTTCTTATTTAAAATTTAGTTATGATCATAATTTATTAACTAAACTTCTAACAAACGTTAATTAAATTTTATTAACTAAGTCAATAAGATTATATTAATATTATTAAATTTTATTTACTAAGTCAATTAAGTAAACTTATTATATAAACTTAAAATAGACTAATTATAGATCAATTAATGATGTCACTCTACAATATTCATTTGTGAAAAATAAAGATTGTTATTCATGTCTAGTAATTTTTCCACACCTCAATTAATAACTTAATAACATTTAATTGGAATATATCTATTTCCATAAAAATATTTCAAGATTATATAATAATTACTACAAACTAACTTAAATTGATAACCTTTGCCATAAAATTCTTATAACCTAAAAATTAAAACATAACAAATATTCAAATAACCTAAATAAATATTAAATATAAAATGAATGAAAATATTAAAAATACACTTTTCACTCTTACACATTACTAAAAAATTATATTTAGAACTTTCTAATATATTGAAATAAATCAAAAATACTTTTTTATTTTCTCCTAAATTGATTTTGCCTAAAAAGTTTTCTTAAAATTAAAATAATTAATTCAAAAACCAATTAATTTAAGCCACCTATTAAATTAAAAAATAAAACCAAAAAACTAAAAAATAAATTAAAAAGATAATGATATTAATAAAAATATTCTATTCTTAGTGATCATTATTTTTATTTAAATTATGATCATTAAGAATAGAATATTTAAATTTCAATATAAATAAATAAAAACAAACAAATTCTAGTTAATTCAAACCTTCCTAGTTTAACTGAGACTTATAAATGAAACTTATTATAAAAAATTTTCCTAGTTACTATACCTCTTTACCCTAAAAACATTCTCATATGCATGTTTATTGTTTTTTGAATTTCTCATAACCATGTTTATTATTTTTCTAGTTTTTTTTATTGTTTTTCTATTTTATGCAGGGACAAAAAAATTACCCTAATATCATCTCATATGCATGTTTATTATTTTTCTAGTTTTGTGCAGGTACAGAAAATTCTCATATGCAATGTTTATTAAAATTCTCATATGCAATGTTTATATGCAATGTTTATTAAAATTCTCATATGCAATGTTTATTGTTTTTTGAATTTCTCATAACCATGTTTATTATTTTTCTAGTTTTTTTTATTGTTTTTCTAGTTTTGTGCAGGTATAGAAAATTACCCTAATATTATTCTCATATGCAATGTTTATTATTTTTCTGGATTTTTCATAAGTATGTTTATTGTTTTTCTATTTTTTTTTTCATATGCATGTTTATTGTATATATATGGATTCAGAAAAATGCATTTCACAGGGACAATTATATACATAATAATTATATATTTGCATGTGTGTATATATATATATATATATATATATATATATATATACTCAGATAGTAGTAAAGATTTTTAGATGTTTGAATGTTACTACATGTTACATGCATTAAAATTTATAATAAGTAAATATAATAAAATTTCATAAATTTCTTTTTATTTAATTTCATTTCTTATTTAAAATTTAGTTATGATCATAATTTATTAACTAAACTTCTAACAAACGTTAATTAAATTTTATTAACTAAGTCAATAAGATTATATTAATATTATTAAATTTTATTTACTAAGTCAATTAAGTAAACTTATTATATAAACTTAAAATAGACTAATTATAGATCAATTAATGATGTCACTCTACAATATTCATTTGTGAAAAATAAAGATTGTTATTCATGTCTAATAATTTTTCCACACCTCAATTAATAACTTAATAACATTTAATTGGAATATATCTATTTCCATAAAAATATTTCAAGATTATATAATAATTACTACAAACTAACTTAAATTGATAACCTTTGCCATAAAATTCCTATAACCTAAAAATTAAAACATAACAAATATTCAAATAACCTAAATAAATATTAAATATAAAATGAATGAAAATATTAAAAATACACTTTTCACTCTTACACATTACTAAAAAATTATATTTAGAACTTTCTAATATATTGAAATAAATCAAAAATACTTTTTTATTTTCTCCTAAATTGATTTTGCCTAAAAAGTTTTCTTAAAATTAAAATAATTAATTCAAAAACCAATTAATTTAAGCCACCTATTAAATTAAAAAATAAAACCAAAAAACTAAAAAATAAATTAAAAAGATAATGATATTAATAAAAATATTCTATTCTTAGTGATCATTATTTAAATTATGATCATTAAGAATAGAATATTTAAATTTCAATATAAATAAATAAAAACAAACAAATTCTAGTTAATTCAAACCTTCCTAGTTTAACTGAGACTTATAAATGAAACTTATTATAAAAATTTTTCCTAGTTACTATACCTCTTTACCCTAAAAACATTCTCATATGCATGTTTATTGTTTTTTGAATTTCTCATAACCATGTTTATTATTTTTCTAGTTTTTTTTATTGTTTTTCTATTTTATGCAGGGACAAAAAAATTACCCTAATATCATCTCATATGCATGTTTATTATTTTTCTAGTTTTGTGCAGGTACAGAAAATTCTCACATGCAATGTTTATTAAAATTCTCATATGCAATGTTTATATGCAATGTTTATTAAAATTCTCATATGCAATGTTTATTGTTTTTTGAATTTCTCATAACCATGTTTATTATTTTTCTAGTTTTTTTTATTGTTTTTCTAGTTTTGTGCAGGTATAGAAAATTACCCTAATATTATTCTCATATGCAATGTTTATTATTTTTCTGGATTTTTCATAAGTATGTTTATTGTTTCTCTATTTTTTTTTTCATATGCATGTTTATTGTATATATATGGATTCAGAAAAATGCATTTCACAGGGACAATTATATACATAATAATTATATATTTGCATGTGTGTATATATATATATATATATATACTCAGATAGTAGTAAAGATTTTTAGATGTTTGAATGTTACTACATGTTACATGCATTAAAATTTATAATAAGTAAATATAATAAAATTTCATAAATTTCTTTTTATTTAATTTCATTTCTTATTTAAAATTTAGTTATGATCATAATTTATTAACTAAACTTCTAACAAACGTTAATTAAATTTTATTAACTAAGTCAATAAGATTATATTAATATTATTAAATTTTATTTACTAAGTCAATTAAGTAAACTTATTATATAAACTTAAAATAGACTAATTATAGATCAATTAATGATGTCACTCTACAATATTCATTTGTGAAAAATAAAGATTGTTATTCATGTCTAGTAATTTTTCCACACCTCAATTAATAACTTAATAACATTTAATTGGAATATATCTATTTCCATAAAAATATTTCAAGATTATATAATAATTACTACAAACTAACTTAAATTGATAACCTTTGCCATAAAATTCTTATAACCTAAAAATTAAAACATAACAAATATTCAAATAACCTAAATAAATATTAAATATAAAATGAATGAAAATATTAAAAATACACTTTTCACTCTTACACATTACTAAAAAATTATATTTAGAACTTTCTAATATATTGAAATAAATCAAAAATACTTTTTTATTTTCTCCTAAATTGATTTTGCCTAAAAAGTTTTCTTAAAATTAAAATAATTAATTCAAAAACCAATTAATTTAAGCCACCTATTAAATTAAAAAATAAAACCAAAAAACTAAAAAATAAATTAAAAAGATAATGATATTAATAAAAATATTCTATTCTTAGTGATCATTATTTTTATTTAAATTATGATCATTAAGAATAGAATATTTAAATTTCAATATAAATAAATAAAAACAAACAAATTCTAGTTAATTCAAACCTTCCTAGTTTAACTGAGACTTATAAATGAAACTTATTATAAAAAATTTTCCTAGTTACTATACCTCTTTACCCTAAAAACATTCTCATATGCATGTTTATTGTTTTTTGAATTTCTCATAACCATGTTTATTATTTTTCTAGTTTTTTTTATTGTTTTTCTATTTTATGCAGGGACAAAAAAATTACCCTAATATCATCTCATATGCATGTTTATTATTTTTCTAGTTTTGTGCAGGTACAGAAAATTCTCATATGCAATGTTTATTAAAATTCTCATATGCAATGTTTATATGCAATGTTTATTAAAATTCTCATATGCAATGTTTATTGTTTTTTGAATTTCTCATAACCATGTTTATTATTTTTCTAGTTTTTTTTATTGTTTTTCTAGTTTTGTGCAGGTATAGAAAATTACCCTAATATTATTCTCATATGCAATGTTTATTATTTTTCTGGATTTTTCATAAGTATGTTTATTGTTTTTCTATTTTTTTTTTCATATGCATGTTTATTGTATATATATGGATTCAGAAAAATGCATTTCACAGGGACAATTATATACATAATAATTATATATTTGCATGTGTGTATATATATATATATATATATATATATATATATATATATATATACTCAGATAGTAGTAAAGATTTTTAGATGTTTGAATGTTACTACATGTTACATGCATTAAAATTTATAATAAGTAAATATAATAAAATTTCATAAATTTCTTTTTATTTAATTTCATTTCTTATTTAAAATTTAGTTATGATCATAATTTATTAACTAAACTTCTAACAAACGTTAATTAAATTTTATTAACTAAGTCAATAAGATTATATTAATATTATTAAATTTTATTTACTAAGTCAATTAAGTAAACTTATTATATAAACTTAAAATAGACTAATTATAGATCAATTAATGATGTCACTCTACAATATTCATTTGTGAAAAATAAAGATTGTTATTCATGTCTAATAATTTTTCCACACCTCAATTAATAACTTAATAACATTTAATTGGAATATATCTATTTCCATAAAAATATTTCAAGATTATATAATAATTACTACAAACTAACTTAAATTGATAACCTTTGCCATAAAATTCCTATAACCTAAAAATTAAAACATAACAAATATTCAAATAACCTAAATAAATATTAAATATAAAATGAATGAAAATATTAAAAATACACTTTTCACTCTTACACATTACTAAAAAATTATATTTAGAACTTTCTAATATATTGAAATAAATCAAAAATACTTTTTTATTTTCTCCTAAATTGATTTTGCCTAAAAAGTTTTCTTAAAATTAAAATAATTAATTCAAAAACCAATTAATTTAAGCCACCTATTAAATTAAAAAATAAAACCAAAAAACTAAAAAATAAATTAAAAAGATAATGATATTAATAAAAATATTCTATTCTTAGTGATCATTATTTAAATTATGATCATTAAGAATAGAATATTTAAATTTCAATATAAATAAATAAAAACAAACAAATTCTAGTTAATTCAAACCTTCCTAGTTTAACTGAGACTTATAAATGAAACTTATTATAAAAATTTTTCCTAGTTACTATACCTCTTTACCCTAAAAACATTCTCATATGCATGTTTATTGTTTTTTGAATTTCTCATAACCATGTTTATTATTTTTCTAGTTTTTTTTATTGTTTTTCTATTTTATGCAGGGACAAAAAAATTACCCTAATATCATCTCATATGCATGTTTATTATTTTTCTAGTTTTGTGCAGGTACAGAAAATTCTCACATGCAATGTTTATTAAAATTCTCATATGCAATGTTTATATGCAATGTTTATTAAAATTCTCATATGCAATGTTTATTGTTTTTTGAATTTCTCATAACCATGTTTATTATTTTTCTAGTTTTTTTTATTGTTTTTCTAGTTTTGTGCAGGTATAGAAAATTACCCTAATATTATTCTCATATGCAATGTTTATTATTTTTCTGGATTTTTCATAAGTATGTTTATTGTTTCTCTATTTTTTTTTTCATATGCATGTTTATTGTATATATATGGATTCAGAAAAATGCATTTCACAGGGACAATTATATACATAATAATTATATATTTGCATGTGTGTATATATATATATATATATATATACTCAGATAGTAGTAAAGATTTTTAGATGTTTGAATGTTACTACATGTTACATGCATTAAAATTTATAATAAGTAAATATAATAAAATTTCATAAATTTCTTTTTATTTAATTTCATTTCTTATTTAAAATTTAGTTATGATCATAATTTATTAACTAAACTTCTAACAAACGTTAATTAAATTTTATTAACTAAGTCAATAAGATTATATTAATATTATTAAATTTTATTTACTAAGTCAATTAAGTAAACTTATTATATAAACTTAAAATAGACTAATTATAGATCAATTAATGATGTCACTCTACAATATTCATTTGTGAAAAATAAAGATTGTTATTCATGTCTAGTAATTTTTCCACACCTCAATTAATAACTTAATAACATTTAATTGGAATATATCTATTTCCATAAAAATATTTCAAGATTATATAATAATTACTACAAACTAACTTAAATTGATAACCTTTGCCATAAAATTCTTATAACCTAAAAATTAAAACATAACAAATATTCAAATAACCTAAATAAATATTAAATATAAAATGAATGAAAATATTAAAAATACACTTTTCACTCTTACACATTACTAAAAAATTATATTTAGAACTTTCTAATATATTGAAATAAATCAAAAATACTTTTTTATTTTCTCCTAAATTGATTTTGCCTAAAAAGTTTTCTTAAAATTAAAATAATTAATTCAAAAACCAATTAATTTAAGCCACCTATTAAATTAAAAAATAAAACCAAAAAACTAAAAAATAAATTAAAAAGATAATGATATTAATAAAAATATTCTATTCTTAGTGATCATTATTTTTATTTAAATTATGATCATTAAGAATAGAATATTTAAATTTCAATATAAATAAATAAAAACAAACAAATTCTAGTTAATTCAAACCTTCCTAGTTTAACTGAGACTTATAAATGAAACTTATTATAAAAAATTTTCCTAGTTACTATACCTCTTTACCCTAAAAACATTCTCATATGCATGTTTATTGTTTTTTGAATTTCTCATAACCATGTTTATTATTTTTCTAGTTTTTTTTATTGTTTTTCTATTTTATGCAGGGACAAAAAAATTACCCTAATATCATCTCATATGCATGTTTATTATTTTTCTAGTTTTGTGCAGGTACAGAAAATTCTCATATGCAATGTTTATTAAAATTCTCATATGCAATGTTTATATGCAATGTTTATTAAAATTCTCATATGCAATGTTTATTGTTTTTTGAATTTCTCATAACCATGTTTATTATTTTTCTAGTTTTTTTTATTGTTTTTCTAGTTTTGTGCAGGTATAGAAAATTACCCTAATATTATTCTCATATGCAATGTTTATTATTTTTCTGGATTTTTCATAAGTATGTTTATTGTTTTTCTATTTTTTTTTTCATATGCATGTTTATTGTATATATATGGATTCAGAAAAATGCATTTCACAGGGACAATTATATACATAATAATTATATATTTGCATGTGTGTGTATATATATATATATATATATATACTCAGATAGTAGTAAAGATTTTTAGATGTTTGAATGTTACTACATGTTACATGCATTAAAATTTATAATAAGTAAATATAATAAAATTTCATAAATTTCTTTTTATTTAATTTCATTTCTTATTTAAAATTTAGTTATGATCATAATTTATTAACTAAACTTCTAACAAACGTTAATTAAATTTTATTAACTAAGTCAATAAGATTATATTAATATTATTAAATTTTATTTACTAAGTCAATTAAGTAAACTTATTATATAAACTTAAAATAGACTAATTATAGATCAATTAATGATGTCACTCTACAATATTCATTTGTGAAAAATAAAGATTGTTATTCATGTCTAATAATTTTTCCACACCTCAATTAATAACTTAATAACATTTAATTGGAATATATCTATTTCCATAAAAATATTTCAAGATTATATAATAATTACTACAAACTAACTTAAATTGATAACCTTTGCCATAAAATTCCTATAACCTAAAAATTAAAACATAACAAATATTCAAATAACCTAAATAAATATTAAATATAAAATGAATGAAAATATTAAAAATACACTTTTCACTCTTACACATTACTAAAAAATTATATTTAGAACTTTCTAATATATTGAAATAAATCAAAAATACTTTTTTATTTTCTCCTAAATTGATTTTGCCTAAAAAGTTTTCTTAAAATTAAAATAATTAATTCAAAAACCAATTAATTTAAGCCACCTATTAAATTAAAAAATAAAACCAAAAAACTAAAAAATAAATTAAAAAGATAATGATATTAATAAAAATATTCTATTCTTAGTGATCATTATTTTTATTTAAATTATGATCATTAAGAATAGAATATTTAAATTTCAATATAAATGAATAAAAACAAACAAATTCTAGTTAATTCAAACCTTCCTAGTTTAACTGAGACTTATAAATGAAACTTATTATAAAAAATTTTCCTAGTTACTATACCTCTTTACCCTAAAATCATTCTCATATGCATGTTTATTGTTTTTTGAATTTCTCATAACCATGTTTATTATTTTTCTAGTTTTTTTTATTGTTTTTCTATTTTATGCAGGGACAAAAAAATTACCCTAATATCATCTCATATGCATGTTTATTATTTTTCTAGTTTTGTGCAGGTACAGAAAATTCTCATATGCAATGTTTATATGCAATGTTTATTAAAATTCTCATATGCAATGTTTATATTATTTTTTTGGATTTTTCATAAGCATGTTTATTGTTTTTCTGGTTTTGTGCTCTAGTTTTTTTTATTGTTTTTCTATTTTATGCAGGTACAAAAAATTACCCTAATATCATCTCATATGCATGTTTATTATTTTTCTAGTTTTGTGCAGGTACAGAAAATTCTCATATGCAATATTTATTAAAATTCTCATATGCAATGTTTATATTATTTTTCTGGATTTTTCATAAACATGTTTATTGTTTTTCTGGTTTTGTGCAGGTAGAGAAAAAAAGAATAAGCACAGTTATGCATAATAAATATATATGTACAAAGTTGTGTGTGTATATATTTAATATTAGTTGGCAGATCCTACAGTGAATAGCTTTATTGCAATGCAAATAAATGAATGAAAGGCCAGATGTGTGGATTTGCAAAATACACCATGATAATTAAAACCACGAAGATTGTGGGGACTATTTTTAGGAGTTTTCTTTATTTGGCGTTGGCAATCTTTATTTATTTTAAATTTATATTTAATTTTTCATTTGCAATTTATTTTTATTTTTTTGAGTTATATATTTACGACCAAAAATAAGTGCTCTCATCTCCACCCCCGCTACAACTGTAGTTTGCCTCTCGGCAAAAAGAGTGAAATTTGCATACCCATGTCGTTTTCCATTTAGTTTTGTATCTATTTTGAGGTAATGTCTTAATACATGTGCATGGCTATAAATGGCATGACACTATGTGAAGTTTGGCTCATTCCCCTAGCCTTTTATTCATTTACACACACATATCCCTATACATTTAGCCTTACCCTATCTATTTACACACACACACACACACACACACACACACACACACACACACACACACTTATACATATGTCTTATCTGTCTATTTATCACACCTATCTATGCACCTACCTCCATGTAGCTACTTGCCACATGGATTTGATTGTTATCCCATTTCAAGACAAGTTTGCAACTATGAGGTTGCTTGCTTCCTAGATTTGACCACTATATGATTCTAGGACAAGCTCATGGTCATGGGGGTGACCTTGTTGTCATGAACTTGTCTCTTTCCAATTTAAAATTCAAAATTAAAATTTGGCCAATTGGCCCCCTTCATCCTTCTACCTTGAGTCAACTAAACATAGATGTGATGTGCTAGTATTTAAAGACATTTAATGCGTTCATTCTAATCATTTGAAGAGTCAAGCAATCAATGGTGACACGTTCTCATTTGGTGTAGTTAAAAAAGTAAAGAACATGCATACTTAGGCAATTGCCATTATCCAATTCCAAGGGGTTGATCAAGGTGCAAAACCCTCTCAACTCAATTGAATGACAACCTAACAAAGGTATTATCAATATTGCCAATCCAAACTTTTAGAAAAGGCAAAGAAAAAAACTGTGAACAAAGTTGTAGGACATAACCCTATAGATTGCCAAGCTAAATTTAGAGCATAGGCACATATATTTGGTCATGAACTTGCCCTAGCCCCATGACCTTGTCAAGTTTGATAGGGCAGAGATCCAACATACAATTCCAAATAGTTTCATTAGCAAAAAGGCATTGTTTCAAAATCTTACAATAGAATAGATTCCAAAACTTTATCAATTTTGGCATCATTCTTTAGTTATCAAGGTAAGTATCACCCATCCATCCTATTCAATTTCCAAATCACATTATTCTAAATTTCTAATTCTCAATCATATTTTGTTAACTTAGGTTGAGTATGCTTATTTGCTTGCATTTACCTAATTAGCCTAGGTTAACCAAAAAGACAACCTTATTTTCCTTTTCAATAGTATTCAAATGTTTAAATTATTATTGTTATTAGGCTCCTTTGTATTAGTAACCATTGCGACACTATCAATCAATGGTGTTCATCACTTTATTCCTTACATTGCATATGTAATAAATCAATACAATTCCACATTATGTTTATGTTCCACAACAAGACCTTCATTACATACATTAATACTCCCTCCCATCAACAATGTTCATTAATTGCTAAATACCCTATAGTTTTGACCTCATGTCTTAAGGTAAATATTGATTAACACTATCACACATAATATTATTCCACTATATTGTGTTCTAAACATTATTGTCTCTATTTGGCCTCTTTGTATTAATGGCCATTGTGGCACGATCAACAAGAACACGTCACACCATAAATTGTAATAAACTCTATAAAGATTATATTAGAAGAAACTTTAAGGAGATGAATTATTTACAAATGTTTTTAGTTGAACACTCTTGTATCATTTGTTAACAACATATTAATGAATGGATCCTGAGCTCTAGATGAACAAGTTATATAACATTGTGATTTCTTATTCATCCTATGGTCCAAAGCAAATACATAGTTTTGCTAAGGAAATTACCTTCAAATAGACTACGTATGTTTAGACACCAAGTGATTGCTTTTGTTGAACTTAGCAGAGTTGCTCCAACAATATGCAATTAAATTTGAAATTTAATGTACTATGCCATGTATGGAGACAAAATAGCTCTATCTTTTGGCTAACATAAATAAAATTGCCTAAACTAGCCCAAATTTGGTATCAAGACCTTTTGTCCAACATGTTGTACTTGCACTGCAAGGTCTTGCAGATGAATATGTATCTTACACATTTAGATATTGGAATTTGTTAGAATACTGTAAATTAAATGAATATCACCTATTCCTTCTCTTTGTACACTTACTTTGAAATTATTTCCATAGTAGAAGCCTATTAGAACCGATATTAACATCCCTACAAAAAATATTTTTCATGTCAAAATTCTAATCGGTATCCTTGTCATGTTAGTAAATATTAGACAAGTTATCTTTCTCATCAATTTGTCAAGTTATTAATTCATGGCTTAGTTTGTCTATTAACAATGTTCACGAAGCATTCATGGATGAAGAATGCTAAACTATGATGAGTCAATCTTTCAAAGGCTGGAAGGCAAAAGCAAAGTTAGGAAATAGTTTGTCATTTAAGACAAATAAATATGAGCTTCAAGAGAAAGAAGTTTGTATGGCTACTTTAGTTGAAAATGGCAATAAGGAGAAAATGCATTCATCTAAGGGAAGGATAGCATCTTTTCAGTGGAATTGTCAATCTAAAACTTTGATTCTAGTGGTAGTGGCATAAAGAAGTCATGCCAAAGTGGCTAAAGCCCAAGAGATTCATGCTAAGTTTTGAAGATGGAGCAGGGTAAATGTGTGGCATTGCTATGTAATAATGGTAATTTAGATGGAAAAGTCATACCCAAAGTGCAACCAACAAAGAGGAAATTAAGGTGTTAAGTTATGTCATGCTTTTCAGGTGGCATAATAGACCAAAAGTGTGAGTTAAGTGGCCAAGTGAGAGGAAAAGCACAACAAGCACGAATGAGTTTAATTTTTAAGTGTGAAAGCCTCACTTTTATATAGTGGTCAAGCTAGGCAAAAAGTGCAACTTAAGTGGCAAATTGTTATGGGGCTTTTTCCCCAAAATGGAAAAGAAAGTTATTTATGAATAACCCTTTAAAATTATAAGAGGATAAAGTTTATTTAACATTTTATAATTAAAATGGAGATAGAAAATAAAAGGATATTATGATCCTTTGGTTAAAATGGAGATAAATAAAATATTGTATAATTAAAAAAAGGGGGAAAGTTGCGGAGCAATGGAGGAAAAAGAAAACGAGCATTTTTCAGACCACCCCAAACTAGCAATGGGGAAGATCATTCTTCAGGCGCCCAACTCATGTTAACAAGAGCGAATGTCATACCCTTAAGTATCAGACATTTGCAGCATTCTTCTTGGTTTGTTAGGAAGAAATTCAAAGGCCCAGGGCGACAAGAATATCCTGCTGTGGGTAATAAAAATGCTAGGATTCCAGAAAATCTATGACCACGAGGAAGTAAGCTCTTCTCAATACCCTCAGAAATAATAGCTTCTACAATGGACCGCTAGAAGGAAAAAGCTCTGTTAGTCAAATGGTGCGGTATTGGAGGGTCCTCCTAGGAGATCATAGCTTGGTGGAGAAGCTCCTTCAGTGATAGGGTTAGTATCAAACAAATTCCTAACTCTTTTTACCTTATTGAGTGTGAAGATTTGAATCTAAAGCAGGAAATATTATATGGTAAACCCTTATTCTTCAATGGGTCGTGCTTCCACTGCATCAAATGGGTCCCAAACTTCAACCCATGGAAGTATTCCATTAGAAAGATCCCCACATGGATCACCTTACAAGGGTTGCCGACAGAATATTGGAGCTTGGAAGCTCTCATTCGCATTGGGGATGCTCTGGGTTCCTGTTTAGGGGTAGATGAGGAATTTTTAAATGGCAAGGAAGGTTCAGAACCAGGAGTTTTAGTGGAAATAGATATCAGGGTTGGTATCTATGGCACTCTGGAAATACTTACTTCAAATGGAAAATGGCTTCAAAGAATAACACGAAACTTTGGTCAGACTAATCAAAAATGCCTTCTCAGAAATATGTGTGAAGCAAGAAGTTCAAAGGCGCCCCTTCAAAGGATTGAAAAGTCTTTGCCGTCTTCAATGGAAATAAGTTTGAATAGGGACAACTCAATGTTAGAGAAAGAATTTGTTGAACACATAAGTAATATGAAAGATCATCAGCTTTCGGACTCAGAGCTTTCCCCAGATGCAGAAATGGTAAAGGAAACTCAATTCCAAGATTTTCAAAAAGATAAAGAAGTCATCCCCCCGTCAATGGATGATCATATTTTGGCCCAAAGTCAAAGGATGAACTTGTCCACCTTTTGAAAGAAACGAAGTGACTTCATAGAGACATTAGTCAACAACTTGTGGATCTAAGTAAAGAAGGGGTTGCTCCGGGTAGTTCTTTTGTTGCTTCTAGCTTGCAACTGGGTATGGCCAACAAAGAAATTGTCCCAGAAAGTCTTCAAGAGCCAGAGGAAGATAGGGGCGATGCAGAGCTCTAGAAACTAAACTCGATCTGTGAAATCCTTGGAATCTTCCATGAGGAAGATTCAAAAAATGGGCAAGGAAGGCAGATGCCCCCAGAAGAGCAGCAAAAAAAACTTGCTCTTATTCAAGAAATGATGGAAGAAGATGGCTTATAGCATAAAGAAAATGCTCTTTTGTTTTCAAATTTGGAAATGCAATCAGAACAACAGACATTGGGAATACAACAAATTGCATCTAATAAATCCAAGCCGGATTATGGGTGCAATTCAAACAAAAAAGTTGGAAGGAAATCTATGTTAGAACTTAGGAATAAGGATGGGGATGCAGATGGTCAGATGAAAATAACATCTTTAATGGATTCAAAGAAGGGCAAAACCCTTCCCCAAGGGTCATGAAAATCCTTTCATGGAATGTTAGGGGCCTCAATGCCCCTATCAAAAAGTGTCTGGTAAAGCGTAGGATTTGCTTAACCAAGGTGGATATCATTTTATTTCAAGAAACAAAATTGCAACCATCAGATATGGAATCCTTTTTGTACACCTTCAAGAATTGGAAAGTGGTCTTAGTACAATCGGAGGGTGCTTCGGGTGGCCTAGCCGTTGCATGGAACTCAGCTAGAGTTACATTTGAACCTCTAGGTGATGGCAAATATTGGATGGGCGGCAAGGTTAGTTCTACGATTTCCAAATCTCATTTTCTGTTGAGTAATGTCTATGGTCCTAATTCATGTCTTGGAAAGAAGGAACTATGGAAGGAATTAGATACTTTTATGATTAAATTCCCTCTTTTGCACAAAATTATTGGAGGGTATTTTAATGCAACTCTGCATAGTGGGGACAAAAAAGGAGGTATTTCCCATCCCAAGCAAACTCAGAAGGATTTCAAGGACTGGATGCAGCATAATGAGTTGTTGGAAATTGAATCTGAGGGTGAATCCTTCACATGGAATAATAGGAGATCAGGGTTTTGTAACATAGCAGAAAAATTAGACAAGTTATTTTTTGAAGGAGATTTGTCCACTTTCCCTCATACTTTGGTCGGTAAAATCCTTCCTTGTTCAGGCTCTGATCATTTCTCCATTAGTCTAGACATTTTGGGAGATGAGACGCCTGCCAGGTCTCTGTTTAAGTTTGAAAATATGCGGTTGAAGGATGAAAATTTTTTGAGCTTGGTGGAAGGGTGGTGGCTCAAAGATCAGATAGAAGGGTCTAAGCTCTTTTGTTTTATCTCAAAATTGAAATATGTCAAACAAAAGATTTTGGAATGGAATAGATTGCATTTCAAGAATATTTTCAAGACCAAGGAAGGCATTGAAGAAAATTTAGCCAAAGTGAATGCAAGAGTAATTTCCAATGGTATGTCCCATGACTCTTTTTTTAGAGAAAATGAACTTTTGGCTAAATATGAAGATGTTTTAGCTAAAGAGGAATTGTTTTGGAAATAAAAATCAAGGGAAAATTGGATAGTAGTAGGTGATAAGAATACAAAATATTCACAATATCACTAAATAGAAGATGTGTGCCAATAGAATTCTCATCGTAGAGCTGGAAGATGGAAGTCACTTACAAGAACCAAAACTCATTAGAGATCAGATTGTGGGCTATTATCAAGAACTGCTCAATAATAGGGAAGGTTCTAGAAGGGTAGATCAACAGGGTTTCCTTGATCACATCCCCAACCTAATAAGTGAAGACCATATTTCCTTTCTCAATAAAAAAATTTCCTTAGAGGAAGTGGAAATAGCCCTCAAACAGTTGCATCCAGATAAGGCTCCTGGCCCTGATAGATTTCCTGTTGGCTTCTTTCAGGCGTGCTGGTCCTTTTTAGGTGAAGAGTTGACTGAAGCTCTAGAAGCAGCTAGGAATGCAAGTACTTTGTTAAACGAAATTAATAACACCTTTATTTCTCTCATTACAAAGAAGGAGAAAGCCTGTAGGTTGGAAGATTTTAGACCTATTGCGCTTTGCAACACCATCTATAAAATCATGACAAAGGTATTAGCCAATAGACTCAAAACATTGTTAGGGCACATTATTTCAGAGGAGCAAACAAGGTTTGTTCCTGGTAGATCTATTTTAGATGGTGTGATCATTGCTCAAGAAGTCATCCACTCTCTTTAAAGCACCAAGGTAGCAGGTATGTTGATTAAACTAGACATTCAAAAAGCTTATGACAAGGTTGATTGGAGGTTTTGTGCAAGGTTTTGGAGTCTTTTAGTTTTGATAAAAAAAAATGGATAAATTGGATTTTTGAATGCATTTCTGGGCTAAGATATTCAGTTCTAGTTAATGGCACTCTTGAAGGTTTTTTTGGTGCTTCAAGGGGTCTAAGACAAGGAGACCCGATCTTCCCTTTTTGTTCATCGTTCTGACAGAAGCCTTGGGGAGGGCCATTAAAAATGAGTAGCTTTTGTCCCAGATAGAAGGAATCAAGGTGTCAAGGAATATTAGTGTCACTCATCAACAATTTGCGGATGACACTATGTTATTTGGGGTAACCCATCCATCAGAAGCTCATAACTTGCTTAGGATCCTAAATTCATATGCTTCAGTTTCGGGACAGGAAGTCAACAAAAACAAATATGAAGTTTTCTTTTTTTCTACCAATCCTAGAATAGAAAGGGAAATTATGAACATCCTTAATTTTAGAAGAGGAGCACTACCCTGCACTTATTTAGGCCTGCTGATTGATAAAGGTGTCAAAAGTTCAAAGTTGTGGGATCCTCTAAAGGATAGAATGGATAAAAGGTTAAATTCTTGGAAGGGTCGTTAGCTCTCCTAGGCAGGAAGGCTTTTAATGCTAAAAATAATCATCTCTTCTTTACCTATTTATTTGTTGTCCTATCTAGCTCTTTCAAATGGAGCAAATCAGGAAATAATTCAAAAGATGTGCATGTTCTTTTGGCAAGGTAATACAGAGAAAGATAAGCTAGCTTTGATAGCCTAGGACAAGGTTTGTAAGCCCAAGATCAAGGGAGGCTCAAGTCTGAGAAATCAATTATGCTAGAACAAAGCTCTAGGAGCAAAATTGATATGGAAAACGCTTAAGGATCCCAACTTGAAATGTTCTAGGATTCTCCAATCAAAATACTTGAATAACTTGACAATTATCTAGATATTGTCCAAGTAGCAAATCCTCCTAAAGGCTCAAGAATTTGGAACTTTATTTGTCCTGCAGAGCAATTATCTCTGATCTTATCACTTGGGATATTCATGATGGGGCCTCAGCTCTCTTTTGGGAAGATTCATGGAGTGGAGGTAAGTGCTTAGATAGAGAGTTCAATTTTGAGCACTCGAAGGCCTTCCTTAAAGAACATTGGGGGGATAAGGTGAAAGATTATGTTCTCTTTCCTCAACAAGTTTCTTCCCTAGAGTTGAAGTGGAAAGATTTCTCCTCTCTCCCTTTACCAATGGTAGAGACCCTGAATTTTGGTAGATTTCTCACACAAAGAGAGTTAGTTTTTAGAATTGGAGTTGATAGAATTATTTGGGTTGGCTCAAAGTCTGGAAAACTATTTTTTTTCCTTACTTGGAACCAATAGCATTTTTTTAAGGACATACTTTCTCCTTTTTAGGGGCATTTAATATGATTTGACAGATCCAGGCTCTTCTTGGATCAAGGAGATCCTAACGGGAACTTCAGAGTCACTTCAGTACCTTTCTGCACTGGATTTCCTATCCTAGAAATGCTTCTAGTTTAAATTCCCCTGCTTGAAGGACGTCTCTTCACTTGTGCGGCTGATGGCTTTCTTCTGTCGAAATGATGCTCACTCATGTCTTTCTTTAATGCAGCAAGGCTGGACATTAATTGCAGCGCTTGCAGATTTCTATATATTTGAGATTCAATATGGCCTCATCTATCTTTTGCCAGTATGGAGATGTCGATCCATCTCACTTGCACCAGAAGACAACTAGCCTTTTTAGGTCAAATTTCTGGTAGCAGACTCAAGGGATTATGCAAAGTTAAATCCAAATTGTTTATTGAGGCGGTCAAGATGGTTCTGGGGCTACGCTTCCTATCTTTAGTAGATAGGTATCGCGTCAACGCTGACATTTCCTCAAGGTTCCTCGCTTCCTTGCTTGATTTGGGGATGCCTAAGGTGGACGCTTTGGTCTATATTTGTGAGACGTTTAAAGATACAATTCTGGGAGATGATGTCGAGATGGTGGTCTTTGTAGATTGGCTAATGACATTCCAAAGGCAGGGGATTTACCCAAACGTTTAGACCCTGAGGTAGATGTGGTCCACCTTACCTTCCTCACAGACTTGGATGGTCAGCGGCTTCTTGTTCACCGGGTCTGGGCATCAAGAGGGAGGGATTTCATTGTGCACGCCATTGGAATGGTTCGTAAAGATTCTCCCCTGTGAATTCAACTTTTTTCAGTGTTTGTGGATTCAGATGAATTTTACCAGCAGGAATGATTGTGGTTGGTTCTTTTTTATGCATTGGTTTTGGAATTGACGTCGGTCTTTTGATTAGCGAAAAGTAGTTTTTTGCTATATGTTGTAAATGACAGGAATTTTGTTTACATTTTGGTATTTACTCTGTAATTACATCAATACTCTGTAATTACTCTATACTCTATAATTACGTCAATACACTGTAATTATGATTTTTTGATCAATATATTATGGGCACTCTATATGCCTTTTACTAAGCAAAAAAAAATAGAGATAAATAAAAAAATATTTATAACCCTTTTTAAAAGGGAGGAATTATTATGTTTATTAAATAATTACTAATAAAAACCTTTTTGAAAGGGTATGATGGTTTAGAAGCCACCCCTTAAAAGGCTATATAAGGCATTTATGTGAGACTTGGAAAGGGCATGGAGATCACTCAAGGAAGAAGAAGGTGGTTTGGTGGGCTATGGCCATTGAACAAAGGGACACAAAGTGTGTCCAACTTAGGGTACAGAGTACACCCAAGATTATCCTAGCCAAGGATTTTAATGCATAAGCACACACTGTGTTTTTACATAAGTTCTCTAGAATGTGTCATAGCTATGAGGGCCAAAACCATTGAAATCTTCCTAGGGTGAGAGTGGCTGATCCAAGTACTCTAATTCAAATAAGTATTGAAACTATTGATGTCTAAAAGATATTTGGAATAATATATACATAATTTTGTTGTTAATCTGGTTAAATTATGTGATCATGTTATCCAATTTACTATGTTAGTTATTTACTTTAAAATTCTTATTAAATTATCACATGTAACTTACATTTATTATTTACATCTATTTTAATATCACTACATATTATAAATTATCTAAACTCTAGTATTAACATAATAAATCCATTGCAAATAATTAAATAACTTTGGGAGAAAAGTAGCATTACATTTTGGTATTAGAGCCAATCAAAACACTTATTGAACTAATATTTGATCTTGATCATTCCCACAAGTCAATCAACAAATCAACTGGTTCTACTTGATCTTAAAGTCAAGGAAAAACACTCTAAAAACCCTGGAAACAGTATTTTCTAACCCTAACCACTCAATGGAGCCCTAAATAACCTAGAATCAAGCAAACAAAACATGAAATATGAAACCCTAGGCTAATAGTGCAAATCCTTCGTTGTTCCTATCAAGCTAAGCTTCACTAATGCACTCAGATTTGTAGACCTGCAACTGAAATGAAGAGCTCAAGAGTTGACAATGGCAAAGTCAAATTATGCAAGTGGCAAGATGTGAAAATGAGAGGGTGAGGGTGGTTTTATAGAAGAGGGAATTTGAATGAATGGATGTGATCAAGAGTTGACTTGGAGCCAAAATCAAGGGCTAAGATTAATTAGGGTTCCCAACCACTAGAAGACAAAAGATAATTTTTTATTAGAGGAAATGGTGAGGTGGGAAATTATTTTTAAATTAAATAAATTGTATACATTTTTTTATAATGGAAATGCGATATTATCTATTAATCAAAAGATAAGTAATACACTTTCACAAATTTTTTAGAGGAAGAGGTAATGTAATGGGATTTTAATTAAATAAGTGGGGACTTATTTAATTAAGGTAAGGTTCATAATTTAAATAAATAGATATTTATTTAAATTAAAGAGGGAATGTGGACGTTGGAATAATGAATAATTATATAATAATTAAATTATTTAATTATAGAGGAAATTAGAAGAAAATAGCTTAAGTAATTAAATACATAAAAATTATTTAATTAAAAGTGTAAGAGAGGAAGTGAATTAATTAAATAATTAAAATTATTTAATTAATAGCAGAATACGAAATTGAGATGAATTATATGCAAAAATGACGTTCGCAAGCCTAGGACATTTTTAAGTGTATATTTTGCCCCTCTTTGATACAATGTCGATTTCGGCATTGTATCAAAGAAAATTCAAGAAATGTGCTCTAAACGTGCTCCAGCATGTTCCAGGTGAAGCGTGATGGCCTTATGCCCCCTTAGGAAATTTTTCAAATTTCTCAAAAAAAAATCAAAAAAATTTAGAAAATTTTCTGAAAAGTTGTGCGAGGTGCCCCAAAGTGGTCTAGGAGTGAGAAAACGGCCATAAGAGGTGCCCGACACATGAAAAGAAGCTATTAGTTGGTCAATTTTGTTAAAAGGGGGCCCACCTAGGTCAAAAGGTCCTATAAATAACCCTTGGGGAGTCCATAATCTTCATTTGTGCACTTTGAGTTTAGAAATTTCAGAGAGAGGAGAGTAGTGATTTTTAGGTTTCTTGTGGAGCTCCTGTCAAAATGTCGCATGTACCTCTTCATCAACACCATGGTTTGAGGGTCTAGACATATGGTTGGCTACCTGGGACAAGCAGGCCAATATGCATATATCCCTGACTTTTCAATTTTAGCATTTTTAGGTAGATTTAGGGGCCCAAAAATAGGGCACACATGCGGTGCACTTTTGTGCACCACATGTGTTGTCACGTTTGTCACCTACGTGTGGTCATGTGATGCTTGTGTGCTGGTGTGACGCATGCGGTTTGTGGAATGCATGCGCTAGGGGGTGTCACGCCTCCACCTTAGGCAGCGCGCATCCACAAAATGCGATGCTTAGGTTGAGCAGAGCGATGCATATGTGCAAGTGCGACGCCTACGACCGCTGGTGCGATGCATGAATAGGGCAGTATGACACCTATGCTTAGCTGCGACGCATGGGAATGACAGTGCGACGCATGTGCGGGTTTAGCAATTAAAAATGAATTTTGCCCTAATTTTTGCCCCTATTTTACTGCGAATGTTGTATTTAGGATTTTTAGATTGACGTGGTGTGTTAGTTGTGTGAATACAAGCAAGGTTACCACTGATTTATACGTGGGAGAGCTGTTCTACCGGGTATCAGTTGTGTGACTCTCTGTCGATGGAAGAGCGAGATACTCTCAATGCCCTAGGGCTATACGGTGTGGCATTTATGCCCATGATTCGGGCTAACCGGGGCCTATTGACTGCAATAGCTGAGAGGTGGCATTCAGAGACGAGTTCATTTCATTTTCCTACAGGGGAGGCCACCGTGACTTTGCTCGATGTCTGGTGGATTCTTCGACTACCTATTCATGGAGATCAAGTTGTCTATAGTCCAGAGAGAGGATTTCCTGCACTTCGTGCCCTATTTGAGACAGATGATGATGCAGCCTTGGGAATTGAGGAGCATGAGATTTACTAGGACACCTTGGTTGATCGGTATGATCAATTGATTGTGGTCCTATGCACCTGAGCGTGGTCATGGATTTCCCGTTGGCTAGGGGGAGATGTTAGAGGGCATGATGGTAGATGCCACAGTTTATGCATGGGGACCTTGCCTCTTGGTGTAGTTGTATCACCAATTGCACAGAGTTGTCTACCATGGCGAGTAGTCTATCAGTTACAGTGTGACTTTATTGATGATCTGGACTTGGAAGCACATTCCCATATGCAGGACACCAATGGAGCGCAAGGTTTCAGATGAGCCGCCTTATGTTTTCTATTACATTGGGACAGTCTTACAGATACGTATGGGCGATGTCAGGTATTGGAGACATGTCATTGACCATATGGACAAGTTTGTTTGGAGGCCTTATAGGGATTGTCCCAGGTGGACAGATGATGTTAAGCATTTACCTTACTACAGACACACCCGATATTTGATTGGCCGGATTGTGTAGACCGAACACATTATAGAGTGCCATCCGCTAGAGCGGGTGCTCAAATAGTTTGGAGAGCAACAGGATACCCCTGCTGGCATTGCAGAGTTTGCCCGAGTCACTCGGGAGATTCTAATTTGGGGTTTGATGATTACAGTGCAGACGGTGATTGATGAGATCACCGAGTTATAGCTAGTGCAGTGGGGAGGTGATGATGTCATCGATGCAGGTACCACTCTTGCATATGATGCTTGGTGGGCCACCCATAGGTCAATTCCTTATCTCCATCTTGATGAGTCGGTACCAGTGGGGAGACTAGGATGAGGACGGAGAGGCAGATTTAGAGGACAGGGCCTAGGTAGAGGCAGAGGCCGAGGGGATGGTGATAGAGGAGGTGATGATGGCGGAGCAGGTGGTGGCAACAGTGACAGGGGCCGAGGAGGCCAAGGTGGAGGTGATAGGGGGAGAGGGAGAGATGGATAGGGTAGGGGTGCTCCACTTTCCCTGATTCAAGAGGAGGAAGAGAACGCAGTAGGACAGGTTGTTGCCGTAGTGGGAGAGATGCAGGTGGAGGAGAGAGTAGAGGATGTGGCTATGGAGGATGTTGGCCTAGGTGATATTGGTGGAGAGGAGATGGAGGAGGGCGATGAGGAGGATGATGAGGAGGATAATGAGGAGGAGCAGATCAGGGAGTAGGCACTATAGGATGTGCCCATTGAGGAGATTGGAAAGGACAACGAGGAGGAGGATGTCAAAGACTGAGGAGGAGATCTGGCTACACAAGTAGAGGCTATGCAGACTCAGATGAAGGCTATGCAAACCCAGATGTAGGGGATGTGACAATGGATCCAAGAGGTGGAGGGCTAGCTTACCTAGAGGACACTCGAGAGAGATATGGTCATTTTTAGGGCATAGAGAGCAGAGTAGAGGAGTATTGACTTTGTAGCTACAGTGGGTGGGCCAATAGTAGAGTTTGTGCATGCTTTATATAGGGCAGTACAGGAGGCACAATACTATAGAGGTCTTTATGAGAGTCAGGTGCCAGCCGATCAGAGAGCGCCCAATTATCAGAGCAGGAGTGCTAGTCAATCACATTCACGCAAATCACACAACAGTGCGGGGCATTCCCAGAGGCGGGCTTCACCATATGATAAGCCATCTAGATCGAGGGTAGGATCAGAGCACAGGGGTCCACCCACGGGGCCAGCAGGACTAGGAGGCCATGACAATTCTGGCTAGGCCTTTTTGATAGCTATGATGTATATTTTTTATCGAGCCTGCGTGCTCTTGTTTTATGATTGAGCCTGTAGCTCCATTTTTGAGACATATATTCTGATTGTACTATGACACATTTTTTTATGATGATATATATGAGATGGACCATTATGATCAATCTTGTTATTCTTATATGCATATGATGTGATGGATGTTTATGATTATGATGCTATGTGTTATGATTTATGATTTATGATGATGCAGTTCTAGATATTATGATGTTTATATGATTTTTATGATGTGATGTATGATGTTAGTCCTAGATGCATATGTTGATATGATAGATGTTATGTGATGGTACTTTATTTCTATGTGATGCTCATATATGGATGCAAATGTGTATGTGATAAATGTCTATATGCTAGATGTAGGGTTTATGCATATGATGATGATTTTATGTGATTTAATGCAATGCTTATTGTGGTGATTATGATAATGATGATTTATTATGAGGATGATGATTATGACAATGATGTTACATGATGAACTAACATGTCTGTGTGCATGCTATATGATCTAATATAGTTTTTTTGGTATGTCACAGTAGGATGGAAGAGGATCAGAAGAAATGGAGATGAAGAAATGGAGACGAAGAATGCGTGAAGGATGAAGATCGGCTTAGAAGAATGGATCAAGACTTTGTCGTGATAGATTTTGAGCTTCTTTTATGCAGTTACAGCTTATCGTCATAGTGCTTATTGTATCAAAGGACAACAAATGCCATGGCATATCACGGCCAAGGCACAAAGTGTGGTCCCTTGTGAAACAGGCACAAGGCAGACAAGGAATGTCAGGCTCAAACTAAGTCACTAAGGCACCTTGTCAGAACATGTGATGAGAACAACCTGAGGTATACAAGTCCTAATGCATGGAAGTATCTAGTCATTCCATTGCATGGGATGTTTTTGATTCACACCCAGTAGTATCTCAGTCACACACAAGGAACTTAGTTGCCCTAGTGATCTTGCCAAGATAAACCGCAAACAACAATCAAAGAAAAGAGATCTCGCTCCGTCCTTGCTTCTCTTCATCACTTAGGGACTGCTTTGAGAAGCATAAGAATGAGACCGAAGAAAACAATCCAAATGAAAGATAAGACAAAACCAACATACATTAGGTCATTTGCTAAGTGTATATGTGATTGTCTGACTGATGATGATTTGTTAGATAATGCCTGGTTTCAGGATAGGAAGCATGTCGTATAAGACGTCGAGTCTGGTTTTGACAATGCGACCACCTGTATAAGGTAGATGATAGGGTCAAGACATCTCGTATAAGACATGTGGTTTGGTTTCAAGAATGTTGCAAGTTGGGAAATGGTTGGTTTGTGATGATTGATGATGTCTAAAAGATGAGACGTGTCATCTAAGGCGTAAACCCTGGTTTCGACTATGTCCCATGCTTGTTGTTAGACATGTGATTGGGATTGTTGGTTGGCCATAGTGATGTTCGATTATCACTATGTGAGTGATAAGAGATGATGTTTTGGTTGTGTTGTTAAACTGTCTTGTTTGATTGTTTGGAGGTTTTTGTCTTATGAAAGATTGATTGTTTTGTCTGCTCAAAGTGTCCATCTAGTTAAAGGACCACTTATTATGATGGTTTGACTCGACGGGCCCTAAGGGACTGACCTAGTGCCTCGGGGGCTCATCAAAGATGGCCTTGCCTGCGTGAAAGTTAAGAGGCAATGTAGCTCGACAAGGGTGGACTTGGTTTGACCTAGGACCTAAGGGGAATGCCTCGGGGGCGCATTGAAGATGGCCTTACCTATGTGAAAGCTCAGAGGCGTCATAGTTCAACCATGTGGGTGGATGACATGACCTAGAACCTAGGGGGTGCCTCAGGGGCGTATCGATGATGGCCTTGCCTACGTGAAAGCTTAGAGGCGTCGTAGTTTGGTTTACTGATTTGACACAGTTTATTGCTTGGAATTTTTGGTTGACTATTTGATTTTTTATGGTTTTTGACGTTTTGCAATGTTTTTGGAGTTTTTGGGAATATTCAGATATTTTTGGAATTTTTGAAAATATTTGGATGTTTTTGTGTTTTTTTTAGAATATTTGGATGTTTTTGCATTTTTGAGAATATTCAGATGTTTTTGTGTTTTCTAAAAATAGGTGTCCTCCAATATTGATTTCAGGATCAGGAATTTCCTAGGTACATGATAACATTATGACCAAGGTGGGGTGGGGTGTGAAGACACTAAAAGTTAATTTATTCTCAGGCCATGGGGGGAATAGTGTGATTTATTATGGATTTGGAATGTGAATTATGATATGGACCATGCAAGGTTTATTGCAGAAGATGGAAGGCGAAATAGAGTGATGGTAGACAATGGAGCAAAGATCAACTACACATGGCACCTGTTTGCTAGGTTTTCGCCATTGTACTTATCCAAAGCGCCACCGAGGTGGTTTTCACTTTTGGACAGATTATTTCTCTTTACTATTTTTTTGTTGTTCAATAGCACCACCGAGGTGGTTTTCACTATTGGATGATTTTTATTTTTATTTTTTGTACTTTTTTAAGTATAATATTGCCGAAGGTGCATGCTATTGATTGGTTCTAGTAATAGTTCACCTTCAGGAGTGGTCGACTGATATGCGCCAGATCCATAGGCTACAATGATGATGTAAGGCCCTAGCCAATTCAACTCAAATTTTCCTGGCTTCTCCCATTCCATTTGATTTTTGGGGTTTTCTTTTAGGACCAGGTCTCCAATGTTGAAGTGTCAAACTTGAACCCTTTTGTTGTAGCTACGATAGAGATGATTATGATATGCCTATAAATGGGTTAATTCTTTTTGTCTCCTTTCATCTAGTAACTCCAGTTCATGTAGCTGGGATACTCTGTATTCTTCATCATCAACCAACTGATGCAGTGACACTCTCAAGGAGGGCAACTCTGTTGGCAAGAGACTCTATGTGGCGTCATGATTGTTGTCATTGATGGCAACAAAGTTCATCCCACACATCCGCAGGACATAGTGTGCCTATACCGAAAGTCAGATTGAAGAGTGTTGTGGTCTGGTAAGCAAGAACAGAGTGTTGTGGCAAGGTTCGACAGTCAGGTCCGGATCTCTAAGAGGAAGTATCTTTGGAAAGTGCAGACTTGGGGAAGTCAAGAGGAATACCTTGACTGGTAGATTCCAAAATTTGAGCCTCTGGTGATGAAAGAGTGAAGAGATATAAGCATTCAAGTATTGGGGTCCTATTTGGTAGAGCAGACAAAGGAAGAACTGACCGACAAAGCATCAGACACTATTCTGGATGAGACGTTGATGGTGATCAAGATTATTAAGGTATCAGTCAAGATTGGCTGACTTGTTAGATCTATAAGTATCTCTTTGATATGCATCACTTGGTAAGCAAGGATTCAGCCGACAGACTAAAATCTGGGAAATACTGACTATTCCAGATGCCGACTAGAAAGAGGATGAAATCCTTTGTGCGGATATATATACCAAATGGTTTTCGATGAGAGTTGTTGTTATGGTTGTTGTGTGTGCGAAGAAAAGCAGAAGAATAGTATGAAAGCAGGAAGACAGGTTCGGTATGTGATAGGTCAACAGCACCAAAGAAGAGGAAGGATGAAGTGCAACAGATAAGTGTAATGAGTCTAATCGGAACTAAACCTTAGCATATGTGGATGCTTCTCATTAGTTCAAGTATCTAATTCTCTTGTATAAACTATTGTAGGCAGTGAGCCTCTTGTGAGCAGTGTGCTCGGGCAGTGAGCCCTAATTGGTAAGTGCCATTTTGTATTTCTATTCTTCTAACAGAGAATACAATCTTGGGTTAATCACTATGTGGTTTTCTCCCTTAATAGGGTTTCCACGTCGAAAATATTATGTCATGTGTATTTCCATTTCATGGTTATGTTTGCTTATTTGAATTAATGCTGCATTAATAATTAAGAAAGTTCAGAAAGCTAAAATAATTAAGATAACTGATTCACCCCCCTCTCAGTTATCAACAAACTCAACCTCGATGGGGAGGATAGCTTCAGAGCCGTAAACAAGGGAATATGGGGTGGCTCCGGTAGGTGTACAAATGCTAGTGCAGTAAGCCCATAAGGCAGGGTTATTTTGGATATGCCAGTCATGACCAATGCCATTGATTGTCTTTTTGAGGATTTTTATGATGGTTTAGTTTGATGCCTCGGCTTGACCATTGCCTTGTGGGTAATATGGAGTGGCGAAGTGGTGCTGAATGTGGAATTTTTCACAAAGTTCTCAGACATCTTGATTTTTAAACGGGTGGCCATTGTCTGTTACAATGGATTGCGAGACACCATATCGGCATATGATATAATTGAGGATAAACTTAGCAATTTGTTTGCCAGTAATGTATGTCATGGGAATGGCTTCAATCCACTTTGTGAAATACTAGCGGCAGTGGTGATGAGTTTATGGCCATTAGTGGAAGTAGGGTGGATTTTGCCTATGAGGTCAAGTCCCCATTGAGAGAAAGGCCATGGAGATGTGAGTGGCTGCAGGTCCTGAGCTGGTGCATGTACAAGATCTCCATGTATCTAACAATGTCTACATTTCTTTACAAAATGGTAGGCATCTTTTTCCATAGTAGGCTAGTAATAACCAACTCTAATGATCTTCTTGGCAAGGGTAGGACCACTTGAGTGAGCTCTGCATATACCCTCGTGTACTTTGTGTAGGGTTGTTTGTGCTTCCTCAGTGTCAAGACATCTTAGGAGGGTATTATCAAAGCCATGGCAATAGAGGGTGTCATTGATGATGACATATTTGGCGGCTTGGTAGATGAAGGATTTTTGTTGGTTAGATGAGAGGTTAGAAGGTAAGGTTTGGTCATGCAAATAGGTGTAAATGTCGTTGTACCAAGGTGACATGGGACCAACAATTTCACAAACTAACTCAGATTCTGGGATATTGAAGGTGGGGACTAAGAGTTGTTCCACCAAGAACTCAAACTGAGTTACATTACTTGGAATGTCCAGGAGAGATCCAATTGTTGCCATTGCATCGGTTGCTTGGTTCTGAACCCTGGGAATATGATCAAAGAGAACTATGTCAAAATAGAGCCTGAAACTGTCCACCATTCTTTTGTATGGCATAAGTTTTTCATCCTTGGTGTCATATTGATTATTGACCTATTTGATGACCAATTGCTAATCACCGAAGACTTGTAATTTCTTTATTTTCCAATTGATGGCCATACATAATCCTATAAGTAGAGCCTCATATTTAGAAATATTATTTATGCACGGGAAGGGTATGCAGAATGCCTTAGGAATAGCGTCACCTTGAGGTGTAATGAACAAGATACCTGCTCCTGAGTCATGATTGGTGCAAGAACCTTTGAAGAACAATGTCCATGTATTAGGCACCTCTAGGGAAAAAAAGAACTCGTTGGGGAAATTTGCAATTAGAGGATGGTCAGTTGTTGTAGGTGCTTCTGCTAACTGATTTGCGATAACCTGTCCCTTTATTTCTTTTTGGTCCACATACTCTATATCAAATTTGCTCAGTATCATGACCCATTTAGCTAAATGTCCTGTGAGGGCTGCCTTGTTGAGCAAGTACTTCAGAGGGTCAATCTTTGCGATTAGCTTTGTTTTATGATTTAGCATGTAGTGACGCAGTTTATGAGTGGCAAAGACCACTTCAAGTCATGAGCATTCAATAGAGGTATAGTTAAGTTCATAGCCCACTAGTGTTCTGCTGATATGGTAAATAGCTCTTTCCTTTCCATGTTCATCATTTTGTGCTAATAATGCCCCTAGAACTGAAGATGTGGTTGATGTAAACAAGAAAATTTAGATAAAACAATACAATGCAAATTACCTTTTACCCAAACTTTATCGAATACCTCAGAGGATGCAAGATGCTAGTTGACCGATGTTGTTGGTTGAATGTTGGTTGCTCACAGATGCCCCTACAAGTCACAAAATTGAAAAAGTCCAAGTAAACTTGCAAAGAAGAATGATTATGTGAAAATGAATCAATGTCTTCCATTCACACATTTGGACTTGGGCTTTAAAAGAACCAGTGCTTGAATTGTTTGGTGAATTTGCATGCGATTAGGGGTGTGTATGCTCTTCTCGTGCACTTCGTGTGATCTTGAGAATCAAAAACACCTCTTGTCCACTCATATTCACGTCTCACATTTTGATTTCTTAAGAGCAATTTACAAGTGTGAGTGTGAGTCAAGTGTGTGTGTGTGTGTATTCTCTCTCCTCGCACCGCAAGGTGATCTTGGAGATCAAAAACACCTCACTTGATTTGCTTTTGTTTACCTTTTCCTAGGAGGCCAGCTAGAGGATTTCATCACCCCTAGGGACGACCTCAATCAAGGCTGAATTTAAAGACACCCTCATTTGGAAGCTTGAAATCTTGTCACTCTTGGCTAAGCCCAAAAGAACTTTATACCTTTGGGAAGTGAAGGTGAAGGGTGGGTTACCCCTTTCTCCCGGCTGTGTGGTAGGATTTCACTTTCAAATTCCTAGTCAACCTTGTGTAAACATAGCCCAAAAACCTAATTGGCCATACCCTATTTCAAACTAGACATTAGGCTTGTTGTTGTGTCTTTGAGTGTGTGCTTAATCATAACATTTAAACCTTGAAAGGAAAATTCATCATCTTGTTTGGTGTGTGTGTTCATGCATTTGCTTGTGAAATCTTGTGTTTGATATTGCCCTAAAGCAAGATTCCAATAAACACTTGCCACATCATCTTCATCTGACTTTCCAATAACACTTATCTTAGACCACTTCGTCCACATCATCCAATCATAAAATCTTCATCCAAATCACCCCACATCTACCACTTGTAAACATGGACATGGCATTTCTAAACAAAACATATGAGAATGATCCTTATGGCAACAAAATAATGCTTGATCAACTTAGGTGGTTATATAGAAAGGAAGAAGACCCAGTGTCACCACAACATCAACAATTCCCACAACATCAAGTCCTAGGCCAATATCAACGATCCCACATTCAATCACAAGCCCAACAAGCACATAATCCTCCACCCATTCCTTATGTGGCATCTCTCTTATCATCCTATCAATCTAATCCACCCACATATCAAATCCATACCACATCAAACTCACTTCAAACTCCACCATCACGCAATACAACACCCACACTTGACCCAGAGGTTATCAATTTCATGCGAGATACCGACCATATGGATCTACATATAGAGTCCTTGAATCAGATCCTACTAGGTTTATGGATCATCTCATTCGAATTAGGGCCACTCCACCTTCCACTAATCCCACAAACACTAATGCTGCCACATCCATTCCACAAATCACCCTCACTATTCCTAACAAGACCACAAATAGAAGTGCTTCCACAAGCATACCATCCAATGATCCTAACTCCATTACCTTCATATCACAATTACTTTCTCAACAAACTTCCAACATCAACCAATGTCCATGACAATCCACCTCACAAAACCTTTCACCTACAAATACTATCATGCCACCTCATCATCAAACCCATCTACAAGAAAACCAAGTGTCCTCACAAGAAGCACTCTTGATAGACCTAAATCCACCTATGCAAGACCTAATGACCTTTGATAAGGGAAACACCAATCTAGAGCAAGCATCTTATGAGAATTCTCCATCATCATCCACTCAAGTACCACTTCATGAGCCTACTTGTCCTATCTTAACCCCACCATGTGATCCAACATCCACTCATGACCCTATCAATGAACCTCCCAACACCTTGTCTAGTCATCCAAATCCATCATGTGATCTACAAGCCATCAAGCTTATTGAGGAATCTTCAACTCCAAGTCCAAGTCAGGAACCATCATGCCCTCATGTCAATGACTCTCAAGAACATGTCAAGCCTATCCATGAGCCTATCAAGCTTATTGAAGAATCTCCTTTCATAAGTCCACATCAAGAGCCATCATGCCTTAACATTGTTGACCAGAAGCCCGTCTAAGAGTCATCCCTTTTATCACAACAAAATCAAGAGGTATGTCAAGAGTATACTCCTAAGTGTGTGGAAACTTCAGCCCCTCAACTAAGTCAAGATCAAAGCATCTCCAAGATCAACCAATCCATGACTTTCATGTTTTCTATGATCGAGATGTTATTTATGATCATGACCCTATTCATGAGCCAATGTATCCCATTCATAGCCAAATTAATCTTTTTTATGCTCACATTTATGATCAAGACTCTATATATGATCATGAAAACCATGGTGACCATCTTAGCTAAGCTCATGAAAACTATGATGAGCCTCCTAGCCAAACTTTACACAATTCGTGATCAAGAGCTTATCACTCCATCCCTCCATCCTCCATCTAGCCATAATGTGCAAACATCCACTTGTCATGATGAGACATGTGCCTCCCAATCACCCATTTAAGATCAAACAAATACCATGGATCATAATGAACACAAGAAAGATCTTAATGATTCCCCATCACCCACTATCAACCCTATTCTAAATCCACCATCATATCCTATTGTTCTTGTGAGGGGGAAATTTGGTTATTCAAATCAATGAAAAATAATCCCAAACATCTACAGAATAATAAAGATAAAAGAGATAAAAATAAAGAACAAACAATACCTTCACCTTTTACCTTTTTGCCTTCTGTAGTTTGCCTATCTTTGTTCGATCTTGATTGTGAAGCCCTCAGAAGCTGTTGCTTGCTTGCTTGTTTGAAGATGACAAATGAAGAATGGCTAGGATACTTTGGTATTTGAAGATGAGCTTCAAATACAGAAATAGAGGATGCTATGAAGTGCTCAAATATAATGGGGGTGCCAAAGGCGCGCTTAGATTCCTGCAGCATAAGTTTACACAAACTCCAGATATTGAAATGAAGAGAAGAAGGTTATATTTATAGAAGAGAGTGAGGGAAGATCAATGGTTGAGAAGAAAAGAATGAATCAACGGAGGAGGATTGTTGAGGAACGTGCAACAAATGGAAGAAAGACGTGTCATTCAAAAAAGAAGCTTTGTTGAGTTAAAAGCTTTCTTGATGAGTTTTCATTTTCTTTAAATTAGAATTTATTTTTCTAATTTAAGAGCAAAGTTGTTTTAACTCAGTTTTTACTTTTGTATGACAAGAGGAATTTATTTTTAGAAGATATTGAAGATAAGAAAAAGAATTAAATAAATAAATTTATTTAATTTAGAAGATAAGAAAACAAATTAAATAAATAAATTTATTTAATTCATTTTTAGAAGATTTGGAAGATAAGAAAGCAAATTAAATAAATAAATTTATTTAATTTAGAAGATAAGAAAACAAATTAAATAAATAAATTTATTTAATTCGTTTTTAGAAGATTTGGAAGATAAGAAAGCAAATTAAATAAATAAATTTATTTAATTTATTTTTAGAAGATTTGGAAGATAAGAAAGCAAATTAAATAAATAAATTTATTTAATTTGCTTGCACTTGATTTTGGAAGAATAAATAAAATATTTAATTATATTTTATTTTTGGGGATTTTAATTTAAATAAATTTGCATTTTATTTAAATTAGGAAGAATGAAAGATTTAATTAAATAATTAAAATTATTTAATTACTTCGAAGAATGGATGTTTTAATTAAATAATTGAAATTATTTAATTATTTAGAAGAATAAAGTTAATGTAGATGAAATTAATTAAATAAACGAAATTTATTTAATTAAATGGGAGGAAGTGAATCAAATAAATAAATAAATTTATTTATTTATTGATAGAGGACTATGAAGATGAAATAAATATTTAAAATATTTATTTAAGTAGAGTCATGTCATTTTTAGGTGTATACATTTTGCCCCTCTTTGATGCAATGTGTTTTATTACGTTGTTTCAAAGAATAAGATTTTCGACAATGATACATGCCCCAGTTTGCCCCTGGTACAGGTTGAACGACAGGATGCCCCCTCGGGAGATTGGACGAGGAGACGGCAGAAGGCATGAGATGGACAATCTCACGATGAGAAGAAATGGCTGGATGCAGAAGAAAGAGGTGAATGATACGAGATGCAAGATAAAAAGATAAACTCACACAAGCAAGAAGCAAGTAAGCACAAATGATTAAAAAATAGGCAAGGTATTGCCCCAGTCAAGTGGTAAACCAAGGATATAGATTGATGATGTCTAGTTTCAAGAATGAAACATGTCGTATAAGACTCCGGGTCTGGGTTCGACAATGCAACATCCTATCTAAGACACTATGATATGATAATGATATATGACAGTGTTGTCATGGCGGGGAACGATATATCCCTAGAGCAACACGAAGGATAGTTACGACTGATTGATATGGTTTACGACAAGATTAGGATCAAGACCACTGATTGTGATTGGATCCTTCGACAAGATTGGCTTGACTCGATTGGTATGGATTAAGGATAGACTTGTGTTTTGATCACTGCTCTGATGGACAGGTAGAACTGTTGATGAGCGATATGAAGACAAATAGAAATTTGATCGATAGAAGAATGACTCGATAGAAGAAATTTGATTGAAGGACTGACAAGCTGCTGCAGGATTTTCTTATTGCATGGGATATGGATATGGAATGGAATTGGATACGGTATGGATATGGATATGGAATGGATGTGGATTTGTCATCTTGATATTTGCAAGGCTTTTTGCTTTCATCATTGGGCTTTATTACGTTAGAAAATACAAGCATCTAAGTATAATTAGACCGAGATGACCTGAGTATCGCTTACATGGATTTTGATTTAGCAAGTTAATACAAGCATCTAGTCAAACTTGAATCTAGATGACTTGAGTACTTCTTACGTTTCAACAGACAAGGATTGCCCCTTTTTATGTTTAGACCTCAGAGTCCTCGATGATCTTTGCTGATCATGTCGTTAGACAGAAGTCGTCACATTACTAAAGTTTAATCCACAAGCAACAGACAAGAAAAATTATGCCCCCATCATAGCATCTCTAGCTTTTGGCATCCTTGAGTAGCATAGGAAGACATAATGACAAAAATCCAAGACCTTGTAAATTAACCCATTGACAAAACTTCTTTGCATTAGATGTGTCTTTTGCCATAATTGATACAGAATTAGTCTCAGTGCCTTTGGTATGGTGCCGCGCTTTTGCTTAGGATAGGTTGATGTTTTGAGTCAAGGACCTTTGTTTAAGGAACGCGTTGTGCTGCACTTGCTTGCCTGGTGAAAGGTATCACAATCCTTATTGGTATCCTCTTAGAATAGTGGCATTCAAGAATCCAAATCCACAACTAGGTCGAGGAGTTGCCCCTAGTTTAGACAAGGATCGACTTATTGTGAGTGAGACGACAGACAAACACGGAGAGACGGACCCTAAGGGACTGACCTAGTGCCTCGGGGGCGCATTGATAATGGCCTTGCCTACGTGATAGCTTAGAGGTGACGTAGTTCAGGGAGAAACCTGATGGACCTAAGATATGGAGTGGATGAGACACAATATGGACCAGATATGGAACAACTATGGATCAGATATGGATCAAATATAGAACAGATAACACTGATGATAGAGGCTATGTTAGGCTGACACTGCAGACAAGATACTGGATAAGAATTTTGGATAGCCTTAATGCTAGATACTAATGACAAGAGAAACACCACGGATAGGCAGATGGATGGGTGATAGGGGATCAATGGCAGGTAGGTAGAAGGAAACAAGGATGTGATCTCCAAGGACTATGTCGCATAAGAATAACGTGCCCCATTGTAGGTAGAATACGTAGGATTTTTCATGACAATGTTTATGACGACAAGAGGATGAGAGGATAATGAAGGAGTTGCTTGGTTTGGGAGGGATAAGGTATGTCAAGAGACATCTAAAGCATTTGTCACCATTGTGCCCCCAATCTTTATCAAGATCAAAAATAGAGGAAAGGAAGATTTAGGATGGATGGACTGGATAATATAGGTATGTAATGGATAGAGGAATAGGATAGGAAATGGTATGGACGGAAACTGATAGGAGAAGGGTGGTATGCTGATGAGACAAGGTGCCCCCAAGTGTAGGTGACATAGAAGATCAACTTACACATGACGCCTGTTTGCCAGGTTTTCATCATGGTACTTATCCAAGGTGCCTATTTGCCAAGTTTTCACCATTGGACGAAGGGATTTTTCTTTATTTATTTATTTATTTTTTTGAATATTTGGATGGGAGAAGGTGGACACAGAAAGGAGAGACTCAAGTATGTAGTTCTATAAAAGGTGATAGTCCCGCGAGATGGATGTCGTCGCATGGACCATGTCAAGTGTGCTCATAGATGTTGGTAGGGGATTGCATGAAAGTGAGATGAAGTAGGTAGAGAGTGGATTATGGAAGGTATGATAGTGGATGATGATGCAGAATACAAAGTGACTTAGGTAAGGATGGAAGGAACGTTTATGCAAAAGCATGGACCATAGGATGAGGAAGATATGTAGGATAGTAGTGGAAGGGAGGGGAGATGGAGTTGTATGAAAGTGTTGTGGAATGGAAGGGAACCATGACCAATGGTTGCACATACCGTGATAAACATTGAAGCTTATGATGGGAAGGTGGTGTTGGAAGCAATGAAGATTTTTGCTTGGTGGATGAGTGATTGAGGTATTTAGGGACCCACATAGACTTAGTATTTTTCTGATTTTTTCTTGTCATGTGGGATGGAAGGATTTGATATTTGTGGATGGCATGGGAGAAAGTGGATGGTTGGGATGCTTTAGAGGTGGATGCCTCATTTGACTTGATAGCTTTTTGCTTGGGTACCCAAACCTTTTTGCTTGTAGATTGTACTTGTGAAGGTATGGGCTTGGGTATATGCAGCTTTGGTGCATCTTCAGAGGTAATCATTTGTTGCTTGGGGACCCACACCTTTTTTAGTTTGGCATTGAGGTGTGTGGGTGTATGCAGCTTTTGATATGGATAATTCTTAGATTCTGTGCTTTTGTATCCTAGCTCATGAGGATGCTTAGGATTTTGGACTTGAGAGGTAGAGGCATCAAAATTTTTGTTGTTGAATTCTCTTGGGATGGTGGAAGTGGGGTAGGTGGAAGCTCTTTGTTTAGACAACATGTGCATTTGTTGGCCATGATTGGGAATGTTAGAGGATTTACAGATGGATGGATAAGGTGTTGGAAGAAGTGGTGGTAAAATGTAGGGAGGGATGTTAGGATTTGGGAGTAGCGGAGGTAGAGTGGATGGTGGAAGGTGTAAGGTCACATGCTTTTGACAAATGTAGGATGATGGAGGTGGAATGGTGACATATGTTTTGGGGATACAAGAGGGTTTGTGATGGAAAGTGGTAGACTTAGGAGGAGTGGAGGAAGTACCAACATCTTGAGATTGTTCACCTTGGGGTATGTATCCAAGGCCATATGAAGGTGGAGGAACATTGACATGGACGGGCTCCAAAATACCTCGTTCATGAAGGCTTAAGCCTTTACCTTGATAGTTCATATGTTGGAGTATGCGGTGGACAGCGGGATTATGTGTAGGTGGAACACTAGACACAAGTTCTTTATTGGATGGAGAAGATGAGATAGAGGATAATGGTTGTTGGTGTTCTAAGGAAGAACATTCATGCATGAAGGTAGTGAGACCAAGGATATAGGATAACGGATTTGCAGCTTGGTCAATAATGGGTGGTGAAGGATCACTAGAATATTGATCGTCATTATGCTCTTTAGGATCTAAATTATTGGGTTGATCATTCATGTGCACTTGGGAGGCAAGTGTCTCATCATAGGAGGTAGAAGTTGTTGGATCATGGATGGGATTAGATGTAAGAGGGATAGAAGTAATGGAGTTTTCTTGCTCATGGATGGGTATGGGATCAAGTTGTTCAAGGAAATCTTCTTCATAGGGAATATCTTGATCATAGAACAAATAAAGGTTATGGATGGGTTGGAAGTGGATCTCTTGCTCATGTATAGTTGTTGGGAAATGGATAGGATCAAGTGGCTCATGGAGAGGTTCATTATTATGGATATCATCTTGATCATGGAAAAGATGCATGTTATGGATAGGTTGCAAGAAAGTGGTTTGATCTTGACTTGGACTAGGGATTAATGTTTCCTCATGCTTAGGATTAGACTCTTGACATACCTCTTGGGTTGCTTGAATGGAAGTGGATAGCTCTTGGGTAGGCTTGACATGTTCTTGAGGGTTATTGACATGGAGGTATAGTAGCTCTTGACTTGGGTTCATGGTAGTAGGTTCTTTGATAAGCTCAAGGGGTTGCGGATGACATGAAGGTGTTGTAGGATTTGATATGGGATTGGAAGAATCTTTGGTAAGGTCAAGGACTGAAATTTGGGAGCATGGTTGACTTTCTACTAGTAGCCCTTAGATCACATCATTGGTAGGTGTATGGATAGGTGAATGAGGGGATTTAGCTTTCTCCCTAGCTTTTCTCTGGTAGTATAAATTTGGCAAAACTCTTTCCCACAACTCATCTGATTCTTTTTTGGTCACCCATTTAGAGTTTGAGGAACTCCATAATGGTGTTGGCGTGGGATTGGCATGTTTTGGAATATGTGTCTTAGGAGTTAGCGAAGGAGGACTAGTAGAAGTGGTATATGATTTCTCCTTTGAGGTGGCAGTTGCCTTGTCAATAGTATCATTAAGACGGGAAAAGAAGGTATGATTTTGGGACGAGGCACAGCTAGTACTGGCACGTTCAGCTTGCAAGATTGCCATTTCTTATTGTAAGACTTGGATTTGTTGGTTAATTGCTATACACTCTTGGGGTGACGGACCTGAGTTTATTTGCAATTTCAGGTATTGGAGTTTTTGACCAAAATATTCCAATTGGTTTTCCATTGACACAAGATCGAAAAAACTTACTGGTTTGGATGAGCAACAGCAGAAGGCAGATGTGCAAAAAAGTCGATATATATGCGCAACACTGGTGAAGTTTGCATGTGCCAAAACAGTGTGCAGATGCTCAATACTGTCAAATGTGCAAAAAGTCAGTGTACATGCATAAATCTGGCTCTTTGCTTGTGTTTTCTCAGAACTTGGAAATTTTGGATCATTTTCAGGATTTTTCAATGTTTTTGGTTTGAAAAACTTGGTGTTTCCGATGATGTTGATGTTCAATTATGGCAAAAGCACAGCAAACACATAGAAGTTTTCCATGATTTTTATCTTTTTTATGTTTTTTTTTGTGTTTTTGGACTATTATGACTCAAAGACAAGTACAACCTAGGCAAGATGTGACAATATTCATTGAATCCTCTAGCTGTGCCACTCAAAACGTGTAGCTCCAGAATCTGGTAGCATCGGCTCCCCTCCATGGCACTCACTTCTCACGCATACCAGATTCAGGTTTTCTTAGGCTTGTTCCTACACCGAACCTTAGGATTGTCCCTGCTACCTCTACTAAGAGTCACTTGAATCGAGGCCGCTTCAAGAGCTCCGCCCTTTGCATCAACAAATAGGGGTTTTTGGCTTACTACACAATTGGTTCTTAGATAGGGCAACCGTTCGAGTGGTTACACGTGCGGTGGCGCTACTCTCCATTATGTAGTCTTCCAGCCTCAAAGGGTTACGCCTATGAAGGTTTTGGGGGAGGTTGGCCGTCGGTGTAACACAGCAGCACTCGTTGCTTGAGGTTTTCACCCCAAGCACAATTTATTTTAAGTGGCTTGGTAGGGCTTGGCTTTAGCCTGTTACCACTCAGGGTCGTTCCCACTTGGACAGGCGTGCATCCAAGGGCAAGCCCCCCCTAAAGGTTTGACAAAAAGAATGACAAGTCTGGCATTTTGATCACCCAGTTAAGGGGAAAGCATAAGCCTATTGTCATTCGCAAGCACAGAGTACAGTGGTTAATCCAACCTAGTTAAAATAGAAAAACTAAATGGGCTAAACTAATTTGTGCACTCACACGATTGTTAACTTGAAAAGTGATTAATCATAGCATTGTTCGTTTCCCATTTGTTAACTTTGAAAGTGATTAATCATAGCATTGTTCATTTCCTGTTTGTTAACTTTGAAAGTGATTAATCATAGCATTGTTCATTTCCCGTTTGTAAAAGAAAGCAATGGTTAAACTAAAAAATAAATCCACAATGCAAGATAGCAAATTGGTCCAATTTCTTCCTTCCTAGTTAGGACTATGTGTAGTTTGTCCTGAAATGCATTTGATTACTTCACCCCTAGTTAGGCTAGATGAACCAAGCAAAATATCTAGATGTTAGTTTCAGCATGCAAAAGTCAAAGAAACCCAAAACAGAAATCAGAAGACAGATGCGCAACACTACTGCCTGAATGCGCAGAAACAGGGAGTGTGCGGCTTTTTGAACAGAAGCGCAAATACAGAGATCAAATGCACAAAAGAATGAGGTATAGGCACAAAAATAGCAGATGTGCAAAAGGACGAGGTGAATGTGCAAATTGGGAGGTCAGATGTGCCAGTTCGTCAGATGCATCATTTTGGAAGGCAAATGCGTTGTTTCAGAAGCTGAATGCGTAAAACTGGCTTTGTCAGAAACCTGTTTGTCACCTGTATGGACCTGTCTTCAAGAAAACTCAGATTTTTTTTATTAGTAGAGGGGCAAGGGCCCCACGGTGGGCGCTAAAATGTGAGGGGGAAATTTGGTTATTCAAATCAATGAAAACTAATCCCAAACATCTACAGAATAATAAAGATAAAAGAGATTTAAAATAAAGAACAGACAATACCTTCACCTTTTACCTTTTTGCCTTCTGTAGTTTGCCTATCTTCGTTCGATCTTGATTGTGAAGCCCTCAGAAGCTGTTGCTTGCTTGCTTGTTTGAAGATGACAAATGAAGAATGGCTAGGATACTTTGGTATTTGAAGATGAGCTTCAAATACAGAAATGGAGGATGCTATGAAGTGCTCAAATATAATGGGGGTGCCAAAGGCGCGCTTAGATTCCTGCAGCATAAGTTTACACAAACTCCAAATATTGAAATGAAGAGAAGAAGGTTATATTTATAGAAGAGAGTGAGGGAAGATCAATGGTTGAGAAGAAAAGAATGAATCAACGGAGGAGGATTGTTGAGGAACATGCAACAAATGGAAGAAAGACATGTGTCATTCAAAAAAGAAGCTTTGTTGAGTTAAAAACTTTCTTGATGAGTTTTCATTTTCTTTAAATTAGAATTTATTTTTCTAATTTAAGAGCAAAGTTGCTTTAACTCAGTTTTTACTTTTGTATGACAAGAGGAATTTATTTTTAGAAGATATTGAAGATAAGAAAAAGAATTAAATAAATAAATTTATTTAATTTAGAAGATAAGAAAACAAATTAAATAAATAAATTTATTTAATTCATTTTTAGAAGATTTGGAAGATAAGAAAGCAAATTAAATAAATAAATTTATTTAATTTAGAAGATAAGAAAATAAATTAAATAAATAAATTTATTTAATTCATTTTTAGAAGATTTGGAAGATAAGAAAGCAAATTAAATAAATAAATTTATTTAATTTATTTTTAGAAGATTTGGAAGATAAGAAAGCAAATTAAATAAATAAATTTATTTAATTTACTTGCACATGATTTTGGAAGAATAAATAAAATATTTAATTATATTTTATTTTTGGGGATTTTAATTTAAATAAATTTGCATTTTATTTAAATTAGGAAGAATGAAAGATTTAATTGAATAATTAAAATTATTTAATTACTTAGAAGAATGGATGTTTTAATTAAATAATTGAAATTATTTAATTATTTAGAAGAATAAAGTTAATGTAGATGAAATTAATTAAATAAACGAAATTTATTTAATTAAATGGGAGGAAGTGAATCAAATAAATAAATAAATTTATTTATTTATTGATAGAGGACTATGAAGATGAAGTAAATATTTAAAATATTTATTTAAGTAGAGTCATGTCATTTTTAGGTGTATACAGTTCTTACCACCTTCATTCATGAGTGTTCCTCCTTAGAACACCAACAACCTTTTTTCCTCCACTTCACCTTCTCCATCCAATAAGGAAATCATGTCTAGTTTTCCACTTGCACCAAGTCCTATTGTCGATCGCATGCTCCAAAAAATGAACTATCAAGGTAAAGGCTTAGGCCCTCTTGAACAAGGAATTTTGGAGCCTATCCATGTCAAAGTCCCTCAATGCTCACATGGCCTTAGATATACACCCCAAGGTCAACAATCTAATGATGTTGGTACTTCCTCCACACTTCCTAAATCCACTTCCTTTCATCATAAACCCCATCATATTCCTAAAACATACGTTACCATTCCACCTCCCTCATCCTACAAATGTTAAAATCATGTGACCATTCACCTTCCACCATCCACTTTACCTCCACTTGTTCCCACTCCTAATATCCTTCCATCGAATCTACCTCCACTACTTCCAACACCTTATCCATCCATCTATATATCCTCTAAAAATCCCAATCATGGCCAACAAATGCACACATTGTCTAAACAAGGAGCTTCCACCTATCCCACTCATTCCACCATACCCGTGGGATTCAAAAACAAAAATTTGGATGCCTCTACACATAAAGCAAAAAATCCTACAAATCCTAATACCTTAGGGTACAAATGCAAAAATTCAAAGAAAAATCCATCCAAGCAGCAATCCAAGCCCACACATCCATAAACAAAGGTCAAAACTAAATTGGTTTTGATCCCTAAGAAAAAAAAAGCAATCAAGTCTAATAAGACATCCACCTCTCAAGAATCCCAACCATCCACTTCCATTCCAAAGTCTCATATTCCTTTATCCCACAAGCAAAGCAAAAATCATAAAAATACTAAGTCTATGTGGGTTCCTAAATCACTCCATCACCCATCTACTAAGCAAACATCTCTATTGCTTCCTACACCACCTTCCAATCAAAAACTTCAATGTTTATCATGGTGTGTGTAGCCATTGGTCATGGTTCCCCTCCATTCTGCAACATTTCCACATACCTCCATATCCCCATCCTTCAACTATTATCCTACATATCTTCCTCATCATATCCCTATAGTCCATGCTTTTGCATAAGCCTTTCACCCATCTACATCATAATCCATTGTCTTCCACCCATCCTTCATCCATAAGTCCTACATAATCTGCATCATAATCCACTATCGCACCTTTCATAATCTACTATCCTTCCATCCATAATCCATATCATAATCCACCATCTACCTAATTCATCTCACTTTCATGCAATCCCCTACCAACATATATGAGCACACTTGACATGGTCCATTTGTGATGACATCCTTCTCTAATGGGACTATAACATTACATGGAACTAGACACTTGAGTCCCTCATGTCCATATCCACCCTATCCCATCCAAATATTTTTCAAAAAATAAAAATAATAAATAGTAAAGAGAAATCCCTTCATCCAACGGTGAAAACCTGGTAAACAGGCACCTTGGATAAGTACCATGATGAAAATCTGACAAACAGGCGTCATGTGTAAATTGATCTTCTATGTCACCTACACTTGGGGGCACCTTGTCTCATCTGTTATATCAATTTCCATCCTATCATATCCTATCTTACCATATCCTTATCCATCCACATACACATACCTATCACATTGCATCCATTCATTCACCCTTCCTCTTTTGATCTTGATAAAGATTGGGGGCAACAATATTGAAACATGCCTTAGATAAACTCTTGGTATACCTCACCCTTTCAAAACAATCATATCATCGTCCTTCGCCATAAGCTTTGTCATGTCAAATCCTACCTAGAATGGGGCATTTTTATTCCTATGTGACATAGTCCTTGGAGACATCCTTGCTCTCTTACGCATACATCCTTTCCATTTTATCACCCATCTTCTATCCATCTATCCATTCATGCAATCCTTTGCACCTAGACTTAGTTTTCCCTTGTCATTGGTATCTAGCACAAAAGGTTGCACAAATTGTGAATCCATTAACATCCCAAAACATCCGAAAAATCCAAAAAAATTAAAATATGTAAAAAAATCAAAAAAATCATAAATGTCTTGAAAAAATACCAAAAACATCATAAAATGTCTTGAAAAAATAAAAATAAAAAAACAAAATATTCCCCAAAATACAAAAAAAATTAAATATCCAACAAAAATACAAGCCATAAAATCAATCATCATTAAACCAAATCACAAAACAAATCTAATCAAACTTATTAAATCAAAGCAAATCAATCTCAATCAATCCATAACTCAATCAATCTATCCACCATCATCATCAAATAAAATCAAAACTACATCTCATCTCCATCATTAAGTGCCTTGATCCCGTGGATATAGGGTATGTAGGCAATTTGGGATATGAAGGAAGTGCCCAGATTCAGGCACAGACGATATTCCTCTTTCTTCTTTCATCATTCTTCTATCATCTATCTTGATCAATTCATCAATGTTTCAAAACAATTCTTCCAATCAATCACTCGAATCAATTCTTCTTCAATCACTTCTTCTTCAATCACTTCTTCTTTATCCTTAAATCCATACCAATCAAGTTAATCAAGCTTGTCAAATTATCCAATCGCATCCTTGGTCTTAATCCTAATCTTTTTGTAAACCCAATCAATTAATCAATCAATCATCATTAGCATCCTTGTGTTGATCTAGGGATATATCGTTCCCTGCAATGACAACACTCTCTATCATCATTAGACAATCAATCAATCAACTAATCATTGGTTTACAACTTGACAGGGACATTACCTTGTTTGTTTTTGAATCATTTGTGCATGCTTGCTTGTGTGTGTTATCATTTTATCTTGCATTTATATCAAATCTATATCATTCCAGCTAATATTCATATCTTGTGTATGTTGGAATAGATTTTTGCATTATCCTTTGCATCTAAGGTCACATCATACCTTTTGTGTGTTAGGACTTTAATGCTCTAAGTTTTCTTCCGCATACATCTAGACAAGGTTGTAATATGCTGGGGCACGAGACACATCGTCACCTTGGTCCTTATACCCTGGTGCATAATGTCTCATACTATATCAAACATCATGGTTGCTCACTTTCATTACAACATAACGCATCCTTCCCTTTCTTCTATTCATTCCCTTACCTTTCTTCCTTGACCAATTCCATTTCATTTCGAGAGCCTACCCGTGTTTGTCCAACCTGCCTATCCTCTCGAGGGGGCATCATTATCCTATATTTCCATCATCACCCTATCCTTTTCTTCTATCCATTTCCTTAGCTTCTTTGAAATGATGTTACTCGACATAAATCTTATCATCTCACAACATCGTCTCAAAGAGGGGCAAATGTAGACACCTAAAAATGTCCAACACCTTGTCACTAGCACATTTTGCCCTAGGTACCCATATCATTCACCTAATTAGTTAAATAAATCTTATTTATTTAAACTAATTTTCATTTATTCCCTTTCTATCCATTTATCCTATCTTCTATAATTAAATAAATCTTAATTATTTATTTAATTATTCATGACCATTAATCCTCTCTAGTTAAATAATTATTTTTAATTATTTAATTAGTCATTTATCCTTTTCCTATAATTAAATATTTATTTAATTATCTTTCCACAATCCAAAATTAATTAAATAAATTAAATATTTATTTAATTAATAAAATCCTAAAAAAACTCAGAGAGAAGATGTCAATTTTTTGCTCTGCATGTCGAGCTAGGGCGTTCGTGCCCTAGCCTGATCCTCTGGTTTTTTCTTGGCCGTGCGAAGTGTGGGGAGTGCATGCATTTTGGGGAGGTCTGGGGTTGTGCTTTTTATCAGTGCAAAGTTTTTTCATCTACATCAGTGTATCTTTCTCCCTGAGCGTGCGGGGGTTTTGTGCCTGGGTTGAGGCCGTGGGTGGGCCTTTTGTGCCTAGTTGGTTTGGGTTTGTAGTTTGAAGGCAGTGCTGGGTGGTGGGTTGGTTAAACCCTAGTGGTGGTTCTTTTTTCTCGGGTGCCTGCTTGCCTACCTTAGGTCTTGTTTAGTTTCGATGTCGATCGGGGAGTCTTCAGGGGCTAGTCCCAAGATGGATTTTCACTTAGCAGTGCAAATTCTCCTTCTCATGCTTCGAAGGTTTTTAATAATAGCTTGTTCTCACTAGATCTGGGGTTGGTTGGTTTGGGTTTGTCTGGTGGTACTTGGATTACGAAGATCAATGGATGTCTTGAATGTTGTGAGGAGAGGCCAAAATTGGTTATCCCGTTGGAGATGATTACGGAAGATATTGACTATTATTCGAAGCATGCATTGCTGTGCAAGTTTATGGGGATGCGGGTTTCATTACAATTTCTTGAATCGTGGGCCTAATGGACTTGGATGCCAGAGGGAGAAATGGAGGTTATGCTTTTAGCAAATAACTTTTTCATAGTTTTATTCAATTGCTTGGCGAATCGCAACAAGACCTTTGAAGGAGGCCCCTATTTTCATAATCAGATTGGGTTATTTATTAAACCTTAGCATGCGGGCTTCAATCTTGCTGAAGAGCTTCCGGACCGGGTTCCGGTGTGGGTTCGGCTTCCAAGGTTTCCTATGGAATGTTGGCAGGATGATGTTTTACACTTGTTGGCTTCGACGCTAGGAAAACTAGTTGGTGCTTCACAGCAGACTCAAGTTAAAAAGGTGATGACTTTGGCTCGTATCTGTGTTGAGATTGATTTAAGTAAACCTTTGCCATATTCGGTGGATATGTGTGCGGGTCCTTACTCTTGGGTGCAGCAGTTGGACTATGAGACTCTTCCTTTTCGGTGTCATCTCTGTCATGAATATGGACATTTGCAGAGGAGATGCCCAAAGGCTAGGCCTATGGATTCCCAACCTTCTCAACCTCCCTGCAATCCCCCTAGGGTTGAAAAGGGGAAGGAACCCATTCCTGGTGATGTGGATGGGGCTGATGGTTTCGTTCTTGTTAAGGCTCGAAACAAGAATCGAGGCCAAAAGAGGACTTTGAAGGAAAGGGAGGATGAAGATTCTTTCAACAGATTTGAAGTTTTAGATGATCTCAGCCAGCAGGAAGTGAATCCAGGCTTGGTGAATCTAGATCAGGGTGCTTTGGGTACAGGACAGGAGGGCCTTCTTTCTGAAGCTACTCAGGTTTTGCAAGATAATAGGGCTTTGCAAATGGACACAGATGTTCAAATGGAAGTCTAGGTGGAATCGGTTCCTATTATAGTAGGGAAGAAGGGTGGTGAGGATGGATCTCCTCTTGTTTCAAATGTAGGTACTGAAGGGGTGAAGATTAATAAGTCTTCTTCTTCTCATTTGGGTCTTCATCAAAAGGATCCAAAAAAAGGGGCTGGGGAGAAGTCTTCCAAGCTTGGTAGAAAAAAAGATTTGGATAAGATTAAATTAACAGGGGAAACTTTGGTAGAGTCAGGGTCTGTTAAGACTCTGGATTCTCATTTTTTGAGCCCCTTGAAATGATTGTTCTATCCTGGAATGTAAGGGGCTTGAACAATGGCCCTCGACAAAAAGTTGTTCTTGATTTGGTTAGAAGTCAATCTCCTGATGTTCTTTTCCTGCAGGAGACTAAGTTATCAGTGGAGTGTATGTTTGGTTTAGTGCCTAAGTTATGGGGGAGTGGAGAGTGCCAGTGAATTGGTGCTCAAGGGTCTGCTGGGGGAGTGGCTTGTTTATGGAATCCTCAGAAGATCCGCCCTCTTTGGTGGTTGTCCTTTCAGTCTTCTATCTTTATGATTGCATCTTGTTTTGAGATGGGGGAGTCTGTTCTCTTCTCCAATATCTATGCGCCTATTGAACTTCAGGGTAAACAATTTTTGTGGTCCCATATCTGGTTTGTCCGAAGCATGGTTCCTTTCCATTTGTGGATTATGGCTGGAGACTTCAATGCTATTTCTGAGTTGGCTGAGAAGCAGGGTGGTATTGCGAGGCTTGAGCCTTCTGCATTGCTACTTCAGGATAACATCTCAGCTTTAAATCTTGTGGATATCAAGCCCATTAATGACCAGTTTACTTGGAACAATCAGAGGATTGGGAATAACTGCATTGCAGAACAACTTGATCGCTTTTTGGTTTCTTGCTACTGGGTTGGTGGGTTGTGGTTTTCTAGTGCTGAAATTTTGGATTGGAGGGGCTCAGATCATTGGCCTATCAAGCTGGCTGTTTCTTCAGCTCGTGTGCCTTGATCTCCTTCTTTCAAGTTCCAGCTTATGTGGTTGCGTGACTCCTCTCTCCATGACTATATTGTTGAGTGGTGGAGGTATGGTAGACCTGCTTATGGTACATCAATGTATACTTTTGCTAAGTTACTTCAATTTGTCAAGTCTCAACTTAAATGTTGGAATCAACAGTGCTTTAGAAACATTTTCCATGCTAAGACTACTGCCCAGGCTGAGTTGGATGGTATTACGAGGTTGATCAGGGAGGATGAAGTGACTGGGGACTTGCTGCGGGAAGAGACTAGGGCTTTGAAAGCACTGGAAGAGTGTGAGCTATGAGAGGAAGTTTTTTGGAAACAAAAGGCTCGGATTGAGTGGCTTCAGGAAGGGGATACAAATACTTCTTTTTTCTTCAACTCGGTGAAAGCCAAGAGACATGGCAATTCTATTTCTTCTCTGGTGAATGACAGGGGTGAAACTCTTTCTTCTTTTCATGAAATCACATGTGAAGCTATGCAATATTTTGCTTCATTATTCAGGGAGGACTCACAAGGGGGTTCTGATGAGGAAGCTCAAGTCCTTTCTTGTATCCCTTCTTTGGTTTCTAGGGAGATGAATGAGCATCTTATGAGTGATATTTTGATTGAGGAGCTAGAGGGGATTGTGTTTCAAATGAAGAGGGGGAAAGCTCTTGGCCCTGATGGTTTCCCAATTGAGTTCTTTCAAGAATTCTGGGAGATTATCAAGTTGGACTTGTTGGCAGTTGTTCAAGAGTCTCATAAGAATAAACAGATGTTATGGGCTTTGAATTCTACCTTCCTTGCTCTTATCCCAAAGTGTGATGGGGTGGATAGGTTAAGTCAATTTCGTCTTATCTCTCTTTGCAATGTGATTTATAAAATTATCTTTAAATTGATTGCTGATAGGTTGAAAAAGTGGCTTAAAGTGCTGATTTCTGAGGAACAGAGTGGTTTTGTGGCGGGGCATCAGATTCTGGATGGGGTTGTTATCGCAACTGAAACCATTCACTTTATGGCCAGTTCCAAAGAGAAGGCAATGTTCATCAAGCTTGATATGGCTAAGGCTTATGATCGTGTTCGATGGTCCTTCCTTTGGAAGGTTCTTGGTGCTTTTGGTTTTGGGGATGAGTGGATTTATTGGGTTATGAGTTGTGTTACTTCAGTCTCCTTCTCTGTGTTAATAAATGGTGAGAACTCTAAGCTTTTTGGCGCCTCTCGGGGTTTGCGGCAGGGTGACCCCCTCTCTCCTTACTTGTTTCTTCTTCTTGTTGAGGGTTTGGGATGCTTGATAAGAAGGAATGTGGAGTTAGGTTTCATTCAAGGGTGGGGGTGGGGAGGTGGTTTACCTCCATAGTCACACTTGCAGTTTGTTGATGGCACTGCTTTGATGGGTATGGCTATAATTAGGGAAGCTTCGAATTTGTGCAAGGTGTTGGATGTTTATCTTGTAGCTTCAGGCCAATTGATTAATGAAGATAAGTCTTCCATATTTTTCTTCAATACTCCAGGTTCCATTCAGAGGCAAATTGCTCATATCTTGAGATTTCAGACTAGGGTTCTCCCTTTGACCTATCTTGGTATTCCCATCTCTGTTGGAAGACTTCCCAGAGAGTCTTGGCAGAATATTTTGGATAAATTTTGTGTGAAAGTTAATCATTGGACCCATTGTTGGTTGTCCTTTGCGGGTCGTGTTCAGTTGCTCAAGTCTGTGGTGCAGGCCCTCCCCATTTATAGATGTATGATTCAGGTGGCCCCTTTGGGTTTTGTTAGGGAATTGGATTCCTTATCAAGACAGTTTTTATGGGCTGGTAGCTTATTGTCCTCTAAATGGAGCCTTGTCAGATGGGACATTGTTTGTAGCCCCCGAAGCAGCTTGGCGGCCTTGGGTTAAGGCAGTCATCGTTGTTAGGGATGGCGTTGGCTGCTAAATTATATTAGCCGTGCTGTGTGGAGTAGGATGGGATCTGGGCCAAGATATTAACACAGAAATACTTCCCGGGGATCCCTCAAATTGATATTCCTTGTTATCCCCTGGTGGGGAAAGGCTCGGTGATTTGGAGTACACTCAAGAAAGGGACTGCTTTGATCAAGGATGGCTTATTTTGGATTTGTAAAAGAGGGACAAAAGCTCATTTTTGGTCTGATTCTTGGGATGGTTTTCCTCCCATTGTTTCTCACTTTCCTAATTTGGTGACTATGTGCCAGAGGTTCTATGAGGTAGGATGGTCAAGGGTGAGTGACTTCAAGTCCTTTTCTTCTCATGGGCAGTTGGTGGTGGCGAGATGGAAGAATCTTGATGAGTGGCCTGTTGTTGGTATGGAGGAGGAGTGTGTTGAGCTTCATAGTATCCTTTCTCGTAGATGCTGTAGCTCCCTCCAGGAAGGGGATGTTCTTTCTTGGTCTCCTAATCCTAAGGGTGTCTATACTATTGCTTCTGGATATCAGGTGTTGTTATCTCACCAGCTGGATGGGGCGAAGGTTCACTGGTGGAAGAAAGTGTGGAATAAGCTTTCTTGGCCGAAGTGTAACTGCTTTATTTAGACTTTGGCTTGGAATAGGTGCTTGACATGGGATAATATTCGGAAGCGGGGTTTTCAGGGTCCTTCTATGTGTGTTTTGTGTGGATGTGGAGAGGAGGACTCCTCTCACTTGTTTTTCTGTTGTCCCTTGACTTTGCAGCTTTGGCATTGTTGGTGGGAAGTTTGGAAAAGACCCTATGTTCATGCATCCTCCCTGGTGGATTTTTGGAGTAGTCTGGGTAGACCTCCTTCTATGGCCTCTTTCTTGCAAGATGTGTGGTATGTTGGGCCTTCCTTTATACTCTAACAGATTTGGTTGGAATGGAATCGAAGAATATTTTGAGGTGAGAAGCTGTTGATTCAATAAGTTTGGCACAAAATTATGGGTATGATTCAGGAGAAGGTGGAAGCTAAGTGTGATGTGGTGTTCCCTTTGGAGAAAGGTGATGCTGAGTTAGTGGATAGATTGGGTATTCAGGGGTTGTCTCCAGCTTCTGCTTGTGTCAGGAGAGGAAGGCGGGTGAATAAGAAAGTTCAAAGGGTGGGGAGTTGGCTACCCCCTCCGGCTGGCATTCTGAAGCTCAATACCGATGGCTCTTCAAAGGGCAATCCTGGACCTACTAGGATTGGTGGGGCTAGCAGGGATTTTTCGGGATCGGTGGTTTTTTTCTTTTCTGTTCATGAAGGAGTGCAAACTATCAACCTTATGGAAGGTTTGGTGATCCTCTACGCTTTGGAGAGGGCTTATGCTTTGGGATGGTGCAAGGTTATCTATGAGTCTAATTCACGGGTTTTGATTAATCTGCTGAATAAACATAAGGTATCTGACTTTAGTTGGTAGTTGGCTATGATGGTGCAACAGATTTTGCAGATAAGTTCTTTGATGGAGATGGTGTCTTTTGTCCATATCCCAAGGGAGTGGAATAGGGCAGCAGATTGTTTGGCTAAGTGGGCCTCTGAGCATTTAGATGGCTGGAAGATTGATGAATGGGAGCAGGTTCCTCATGAGCTCCAACATGACTTGGAGAGGATTCTTGCTAAGGATGGGAATGGTATTGGTGAAGGATGATGTTGTTTCATGCTTTGTATGACTATTTCTTATGGATTCCCGGGGCCTTGGCCCTTTGTTGTTTTGTAATGCTCTTTTCTGAATTTCAATAAAGTTTTTACCCCTTTTAAAAAAAAAAAAAATCCTTAAAAAACTCTGCTTTCTTTTATCCCATTCTTTTCAAAGATTTATGAGGATTTAAAACAAAAAAAAAAAATCTTTTTATCTTTTTCCCTACCTCATCTGAAAAATCAAATCCTACCTTATCTTATCAAATCTTCTTCCCTTCATCCTAAAAAAGTTTATAAATATGGCCTCTCACAAGCCAATAGATCATGGACTAAGTTTAATATCATTACGCTGTCGAAATCTACTTCCAATCTTCTTCTAATCCTCTATCTATTTTCTTTCATCCATTTTCATCTATCATTTTCTATCATTCATCATTCCAATCAACGTTATGTTGTAGAATCAAGCAATCAACATTAATCTATTTGGGTGAAGCTAGAGTGTTTTGGGTGCAACACTCTCCACCTTATCAATGGATTATGGATCAATGTGAAGGTTTGCATTTGATTTGTTTGCATTTTGTTATTGTTTTCCTTCATGTTTGATTTCCATGATTTCAGTTGATATATACAATATTAAAGGTTGTCCCAGAATTGGGGGCATGAGAACTGGTGGTGACATTAGGTAATCCTTGATCTTTTGAAAAGCATCTTGACAACTTTCAGTCCATACAAAAGGGACTCCTTTGCGGAGCAAGTGTTGGAATGGTTGGTATTTATCGGCGAGTTGAGCGATGAATCTTCTTATCGACTGTAATTTTCCCTGTAGACTGCACAATTGCTTTAAGGTTGTTGGCGGAGGCATGTCCATTATGGATTTGACTTTAGCGAGGTCAACCTCAATGCCCTAGTGAGAGACTATATATCTAAGCAGTTTACCTGAAGTGACTCCAAATACACATTTCTTGGGATTCAGTCTGACTTTGTATTCCTCGAGTCGCACGAAGACTTTATCTAGAACTTCTAAGTGAGTTCTTCTTGTCACTGATTTAGCCAATAGGTCATCTACATAATCCTTCATTAAGGTGTGCATATAATCATGAAAGATTGTGCTCATAGCCCTTTTATATGTTGCTCCAGCATTTTTAAGGCCGAAGGGCATGAAATTCCAACAATATGTTCCCCAGGGGTAGGTGCAAGTTGTCTTGTGCTGATCTTCAAGGGCTATTCTTATCTGATTGTACCCTGAGAAACCATCCATTAATGAAAGCATTTCAAAGCCAGCAGTAAGGTCAACTATGATATCAATATTTTGGAATGGAAAATCATCCTTTGGACATGCCTCATTTAAATCTCTGAAGTCTTCGTAAATTCAGATTTGTCCATTGGGTTTCATAACTGGCACAAGGTTGGATATTGACTCTGAGTAGTCAATGAGGCAAATGAATCCAACTTCAAGTAACTTTTTCAACTCTGCTTTCACCAAGAGGGCTATCTATGGATGCATCTTTCTCAGTTTTTGCTTTACTGGTTTTGCGTTTGGCAACAATGGTAAGTGATGTAGAACAAGTTGTGGATCAATGCCTGGCATGTCAGCATATGACTAGGTGAAGTTAATCTGATGCGTAGAGAAGAAATCTGTAAACTTTGGCTTTTTCTATTTGGTGAGTGATGTGGCAAAGTGAACAATCTTGGGAGTATATTTTGTACTAAGATTGGCTTCAATAGTTTGTTCCACTAGTAGTGGCGATTTCTCATGTGCAATGGGAAGCACATCCAACCCTCCATCCTTGGGTGCCTCAGAGAGGTTTTCACCCTCAGATACATCCTTTATTTTACTTTTGTATGGTTTAAGGGTGCCTTTTGGTTTTCACCCAGAGACCTATTTTATTTTTCTTTTTCATTTTCACTTTTGCGACTGGAGGGTGGAGTACACTCTCCAAAGTATGTGAAGTTATCCAAGTTCATGATGTAGCCAACCTTATGGTCCCCCAGTAGTATGCCCTCACGAAGTCCCATGAACTGAGCGATAGCTTTGTCGTTCTCGAATAAATCTAAGTTAGGTGATGTTTGCTGATCCCAGTCTATAAGTTTAGGGTGGACGAGAGGTAAGCCATCATCGGTGTCAAGGAAGCTTAGAGTGATGGGGGTAAGAGTGCATATGGAGGTGCTCTCCAGATCCTAAAAGAGGTTGATCCAAGTGGCACCATTGGGTAATTTAGGGTGGGATGATTATGGTTCAGGTCCAGGAGGATCCCTCAATGTCTCGACATCCTTGGAGGTACTTATGTCCCTACCTAGAAGTAACTTAGTACATGGAGCATTGTCTCTTCGTGAGGTATATCCCAACCCTTTATTGCGCGGCCGCATAGTTGGTTGAAGAGGTTTAGTTCATCCATCTTTGTTGGGCCCATGCCCACCATGTCCATCATATCCTTGTTGTTTCACAAATTCATACCCTTTACCATATTGTTCTAAGGGCAATTTGACATGTTCGACATTGTCTTCCTCCTTATAGAGCCATCTAGAGATGTCTTCATTGACATCCTCTTTACTTAGCTCACTCCATTTTGTGAATGTGGTTGGAGCAACATAAATAGTTTGCTTCGACAGAATGGGGCTGGGCTTTCCTCAAGACTTGGGTGATGTAGGCAACTTTCTGATGCAGTATGAACTTTCCATCTTGTATTGACTACATCCTTTGTCTTGGATCTGAATCTTAGGGTTGATTGGTAGAGTGAAAGCGGTGGTGGATTTGGATAACGTGGATGGTTCAACATAATGAGATGAAGTGGATGGTAGGATTCCCCTATTTACAGGTACCTGATGTTGGGGTACCTCTCTTAGGTGGCTACAGTATTGAAAGGCGTCGGGATCACCTGGGATAGTGATTTACGTGCCGTTATAAGGGAATTTGATACATTGATGGTATGTGGAGGGAACGACCTTCATGGCATAGATCCATGGTTAGCCAAGGATGAGCTTATATGGAAGCTTGATATCCAAGACATGGAATACGGTATCTTGTATGGTTGGTCCAACCCTTACGGGTAAGGTGATTACTCCTTTAAAAGAGCGCTCAACATCGTCGTATGCCTTGATAACAATTCTCTTTGTTGGATTGACACAAGCCTCAGAGTACCCTAGTATAATTACCAACTTTAAAGGATAGATGTTTAATCTTGCTCCACTATCTACCAGGACTCATCAAATTTTATGCTTATTGATGAAAACTTCAAGGTGTAGGGGATCGGTGTGGTTAGGTCAGTGTGGAGGCAAGTCGTATTCCATGAATGTCACATTGTTAACGGTGGCTAGGTGTCCCACCATGGCCTGAAATTGGTTTACATTTAGGTCTGTCGGGATGGAGGATTCCAAAAGTGCTTTGTCCATAATAGCCTTCTGTTCCGGTGAAAGGCAAAGTAGCTCGAAGATGGATATTTGGGCTAGAGTCTTTTTAAATGATCCAAAAAGTTATATTGGCCTTTTGCTTGCAGGATGGATGTATTGGAAGGATTGGAGGGAGTGCTTTGCAGTGTTATCTTGGCTTTGCGGGTGGTGATGACGCATTCTGGACAAGACTTGATGGTAATCATAGAAACGATATTATCATATGCACGGATATTATTGATGGTGTATTCATAGGCAACGTTATTGTAGTTAACACTATCATGCAGTTTGGTTCCTGATGAGGAGGCTTTTCCTAATCCGTGATTTTGCAGGGTCTGTGAAGATGGTATGGTCGGTGTTGAAGGAACTTGATGGTTGATCCACAACTATGTCACCCCTGTCAATGAAGTCTTGAATGATATTTTTCAATTTGTACCAGTTTGATGTCTTGTAACCTTTGATTCGATGGTAATCGCAGAAGTCATTGCCATTCCATGAGGGTGGTTTAAAGGCTGGGTCATATTGTCTAATTTCTAGCAGTTGAATGTCGTTTTGCAATAACTTCTTCAAGATTGATTCGATTGGCTCTGTCACAGGTGTCTAATTGCGTAGAGGGGTGTTATTCCTTAGAGGTGGTCACCTTTGATTGTTTTGAATTGCATTGGTTGCTTGTTGTTGTGGTTGTGGTTGTTTTTGTTGTTGTTGTACATGTGGCTGATTGTTTGTCATGGGAGACACTTTGAGTGTGATAATGGGGCCAACCCTAAATGCCTTAGCATCCACCACCCCATCGTTGGTAATGTTTTTGTTTCAGGCCCAAGTTTTGCTCTTGTCACAGGGTGTGTTTTGGGTGTTTTGATTTTTATTGAAAATTTTGATCATGCCTTTGGAAATGAGAGCCTTTTCAATGGCTGCCCCCTTCTCGACAACTTCTCCAAAGGAGATACAACAATGGATTTGTAATTGATGCATAAGCTCTTTGTTAAGATTTTCTACGAAGATAGGCACTAACTAATTCTTAGGGATTTGACAAGGGCATTTACTTGTTAGGCCCCTCCACCTTTGGAAGAAAGAGATGAAAGTTTCTCCATCCCCTTGTTTCGTTTGACACAAGGTGGCAATGTTTATGTTCATTTCTATGTTGTAGGAAAAATGTGATATGAACTTATCCACGAGTTCATTCCATGTTCGTATTCCCATGGGAAGATGTGCGAACCATTCAAGAGCTTGGCTGACGAGGCTCCTTGGGAAGAATCTCATTAAATATGTATGGTCATAAGCAAGCTCGAGACAAGTAGTATGGAACTTGCGTACGTGTTCATCAAGACTCCCCTTTCCCCTATATTTGTTAAAATTTGGTGCGGTGAAACTCAGGGGGAAAGGAGGCATGTGAATGCTTTTTGTCGAATGGATATGGGCATAAGTCCTCCATAGAGTATGGTCTCTTGGTCCCCGAAACTTGTAAGCTAGAGAATTCTTGCTTTAGTTTATCCAACTCTTGAGTGAGGACTTCAACGGGTGTGTTGACGGTATTTGAGACCGTGTTTTGGTAGGCATTTGTTGCCCCTATGTCAGGTATGTCATAAGTTCCCATATTGCCAACAAGTGGGTTGATGTTGGTGTTCATGTTGAGGGGCGTGCGTGATGGTATTGTGTTTAGGTTTTGGTTGGTAGGTACATATGTGGTATTGGGATTGATGTTTTGATAATGGGACAAAGCATTTGAGGTATGTTGGTTTTGGATGTTATGAGGGTTTGTTTGAAAGAGGTGGTTTTGGTTTTGGACATGATGAGTGTTTTGATGTGAGGCACTAACGTTTTGATTAATGTGTTGATGATTTTGGGGGATGGTGTAAGTGGTACCAATGTTCGTATGAGTATTAAGCATAACATTGCTATTTTGACAATTTGGATCCACATATTGTTGATTCAAGGTATTTTTGTGACTAGCATTGACATTTGTGTGGGCGTAGGATACGACATTATTATTTTGATTTTGTGGATCTATGTATTGATGGTTCAAGATGTTGTCGTGTGTAGACACAAAGTTTATGTTTTGGCCATTAGGATCAACATATTGTCGATTCAAGGCTTTTTTATGAGTGGTGTTTGTGTTCGTGAAAGTGTTTAAAACTAAAAGAGGGGTAAAAAAAATTTCAAACAAGAAGTATAAAGCAAGGGCTTTACACAACCGTGCCAAGCTCCACTAAGTGGTCCAACTTTTGAGACAAATCCAGGGGTAATTGACCCCAATCCACAATGTTCCAATTTTGCATGTGATCAGAGGCCCATTTGGCCAAACAATCCGCTACTCTGTTCCATTCTCTAGGAATATGATTGAAAGTAATAGAATCCAAAGAAGCACACAAATTAAGAATCTAGTTAACAACCAAAGTTAAATTCCAACTAACATCAGCTAAATGCTACCTATTCAACAAATTCAGCACCACCTGGGAATCAGACTCACAAATGATCCTTCTCCACCCAAGATGATAGCCACGCTCCACAACATATAAAATGGCAAGAGCCTCCATCAAATTGTTAGAATGAAGACCCTTATAAACAGAAAAGATAAACTGAACAAACCCAAAAATATCCCGCCCAACTCCACCAATACCAGCATGACCAGGGTTTCCCCGAGAAGAAGCATCCGTGTTGAGTTTCAAAATTCCCTAAGGAGGAGGAGTCCAACACCCCTCCCTATTTATCTTCTGAAGAGGGCGTCGACATTTATTTCTCATGAACCAACCTTGTTGAGGAGGAAGAAGAAGATGATTGCAACAAACAACATCTCGAGGATCCACTGCTTCCGCCAAATCACAATTTGCCGAAACAGTTTCTCCCAAAGAATGAAGAATTTTCCACCACAAGTGATGGGCCACCAACATCACATCTTGAAAAATCCTATGATTCCTCTCCAACCAGATATGCCAAATAATAAGGAAGGGCCAAGAGCCCAAGTAACTTGAAGAAATGAGGTTTTAACAGGGGTCGTGCCCCAATAATCAAAAAACTTAGCCAAAGAGGAGACATGCCAACAGGCCTGGTTCCATACACCCCACAAAAAATGCCAAATCTCCCTAGAGAAGGAACATTGGAAAAAGAGATGAGAAACACTTTCCTAACTATTACGGCATAGCACACACATCAAGGGACCCTGAAAACCACGCTTACACAAATTATCCCAAGTAAGACACCAATTTTGAACCACCAACCACATGAAGAAGTTGCACTTGGGCCATGAAAAATTGTGCTAAACTTGCTTCCACCAAAGAACCTCAGTGTCTCTGAACATCTGTCTAACAACCTGCACATAACCTGCAGAAACATAGTACTTCCGAGACAAATCATTGCCAGCCCAAGCCAAAACATCATGCCCCACCAAAGTATTGCATTCACGAGAAGCAAGAATCTGAGCCAACTCTCGCCTATCCTCCTCAAACCCTCCTAGTGGCCATTCAGAAGAGTGCTTCCATTGAAAACTAACAGCCAACCCAAAATTATGTGCAACCTTATAATGCTCAACTATGTCCCAACCTGTAGCAGTAAAAATATCACAAAGGGATTGGAGGTGAGGAAAAGTAGAAAGGATAGAAGGGTGACCATCCCAAGAATCCAACCAAAAAAGAGCCTGTGACCCCAAATGACAGATCCAAAATAGCCCATTCTTAACCAACTTAGTCCCCATTTTTAGAGTATGCCAGATCATAGAACCCCTTCCCTCCAAAGGAAAGTGAGGAACATCAAAAGAATTAACATCTTTAAGATGCTTATGGGTGAGAATACAGGCCCATAGCTGATGCTGACTAGTACACTAGCACCAATATAACTTAGCTACAAGAACCTGCCCATTCAAAATAGTTGAACGTAAACCAAGATCTCCCTCTTTCTTTGGTTTGCACACAATTTCCCACTTAACAAGGCTCCACTTAGCAGTTGACAAGTTACCACTCCAAAGAAATTGTCTGAGAGTGCATCAAATTCCCTAAGGAAATACATAGGAGATGCCTGAACAAAACACCTATAAATAGGGAGAACCTATATAATAGACTTAAGAAGAGTCACTCTAGCAGCAGTAGATAACCAACGATCCATCCAATGAGTGACCTTCCTACACAGCTTATCAAGCAAAATCTGCTAGGAAGACCTGGGTTGTCTACCAATAGCAAGAGGAATACCCAGGTAGACAAAGGGAAGAGACCCAATCTGAAACCTCAAAATATTCACAATCCACCTTTGAATAGCCTGAGGAGTATTAAAAAATAAAATAGACGACTTATGCTCATTGACTTTCTGACTTGAAGCAACTAGGTAGGTATCCAAAGCCTGCCTAAATGATTCAGCTTCCTGAATACAAGCCATCCCCATAAGAGAGGTGTCATCCACAAATTGGAGATAAGAAAGCTTTGGCAATCCATTGCCCCATTGCCAACCATGAATCAAGCCTTGAGAAACTTGAAACTTAAGAAATCGGCCTAGCCCCTCAGCCATAATAATAAATAGATAAGGAGAAAGAGGATCCCCTTGGCAGAGGTCCCTCGAAGATCCAAAAAGCTCAGAAGGTTCTCCATTCATAATAACCAAGAAAGATGAAGAAGTAACACAGCTCACAGTCCAACTCACCTATTATGGACTAAAACCAAAGGCTAAAAGAATCTTCTGAAGAAAACATCACTTAACTCTGTCATAAGCTTTGGCCATGTCCAACTTGATGAATATAGATTTTTCCTTAGAAGTCGCCATAGAGTGAACGACTTCAGAAGCCACCACCACCCCATCCAGAATTTGTCTACCAGCCACAAATCCCCCTTGCTCCTCAAAGATGACAACATGAAGAAAAGTTTTGAGCCTCTTTGCAATCAGTTTAGTAATAATCTTGTACACCACATTACAAAGAGCAATAGGTCTAAAGAATTCAAGCTTATCAACACCTTCCTTTTAGAAATGAGAACTAGAAAAGTAGAATTCAAGGCTTGAACCATTTGTTTGCTGTGAAGAGATTCCCTAACAACCTCCAACAAATCCATATTAATAATATCCCAAAATTCCTGGAAAATTCATCTAGGAAACCATTTGGTCCTGGAGTTTTACCTTTGTTCATCCCAAACACAACCTCTTCCAATTCAAGCATAGAAATTGGACGAATGAGAGAATCATTCATCTCATTGGTGATCAAAGAGGGAATGCAATCAAGGATCAAATTCTCCTCATCTTCAGCAGGATGTGAATCTTCAGCAAAAAGAGCAGAGTAAAACTGATGAGCCTCTCTAGACAAAGCCTGTAGGGAATATATCTGAAGGCCCTTATAGTTAACTAGAGAGGAAATATAACCCTTATTACGGTGAGCTTGCACCAAATGATGGAAGAAAGCAGTATTCCTGTCCCCTTCTTGAAGCCACTCAATCCAAGCCTTCTATTTCCAAAAAATCTCCTCACGAAGCTCCCACTCCTCCACATCTCTCACAGCCTGGGATTCAACTTTTCCAAGAGCATCTGAGAATCCAGACTCCCAAATTTGGTAGGTAATCACATCAAGGCGTGCCTGAGCTTCCCTTTTCTTGGCCTGAAGGTTGCCAAAACATAACCTATTCCATCTCCTAAGGTGATATTTAACATATTGAAGCTTCTTAACAAATGAGTACATAGCTGAACCATAAGCAGGGTCCCCATCTCTCCACCACTGGGCCATGAGATCATGCAAGGAAGAGTCCCAAAGCCACATAAGATGAAATTTAAAAGGAGCATTCTTTGAACTATAAAAGAAGAAGCTGAAAACTTAATAGGCCAACGATCAGAACGCCTCTAGTCAAGAACCTCATAACAAGTAACCAAGATGCCCCACACCCAAAAATTGGAGACAAGAAATCTATCCAACCATTCAGAGATTGCATCCTACTCACTTCGTCTATTATTCCAAGTGAAAATCCCATTAGAAGGCTTAACATCAACTAAAGCAAGAGAATCCACATTTACCTAAAAAAGATCAGAAGCAGGACCAAGTCTAGGCAACCCCCCTCTTTTCTCCTCCAAACTCAACACAGAATTGAAATCACCAGCTAAGACCCAAGGAAGATATGGAGCACATGATCAGACATACTTTATATGGGCCCAAAGCTAAATTTTACCACGGATATCAATTGGAGCATAAACATTAGTGACCAAAATAGTCTCACCAGTTTCTAAGGCGGAAGCAACCATGGAAATAGAAGAATGGCTAGAAATCCACCAAAGAGGAACAATCTTTTGTGGATCCCAAAATAGTGCCAAACCTCCAGAATTTCCCTGAGAATCAATACACTGACACTAACCAAAAGACCGGATACAAGAAGCACACTGAAGCATGAAATCAATTGATAGCTTAGTCTCCTGAACACAAAAGATGTCTGGAGAATGAACTGCAACCAAATCATGAATAGCCTTTTGACGGGAGGTGCTATTCAACCCCCTTATATTCCAGGAGAGAAAAATCAGGGAGGAGGTTGGGAAAAGTGAACATCAATGGGCTTAACAGACCCGGATTCCACCAACAAATCCCCAGTAAATTTAATCTTCTCTAGATCCTTCTTACGACCAACTTTAGAGGAATTCTCAAATGGACCTTTCTTAAGGGGTGTTGATGCACACCCAGAGCTTGAGAAGACCCCCTTCCTTTACTTGAAGTCGACACCTCCTTATCCAAATCCGCCAAAACAATATCATCCTACAACCCTGCAGAGTCACCAAAAGTTCCCAAACCAAGGCCCTGTGGGGATTGAGAACTTTGAACAGCCCTTGCTCATGCACCTCAGTCATATCCTTAATGCTAGTCGCCTGCTCCTGCACCATATCTATACCCATAGTAGTGGCCCTAGAAGAAACCTCCACAGGAATCCCCTCCTCCACGACCAAAGTATCCAAAACCTCAGAACGGTTGAAACCCTCTTCACTATGCCTATCCTTATAGGACTGCTTTTGACCTCTCCCTTTAGCCTACGACTTAACAGGCATAAAATCATCCTTATCAGGCCCACCATCTTTCATAGGAGCCTTACCTTTATCCCCCTTATCTGTCATTGGAACCAAGGAAGGAGAAGAAGAAACCCCAAAAGATTTGTTTACCTTAGGACATTGGCACTGAAGGTGTCCATACTCATGACGGATCCGACATCGAAAAAGAAGGGACTCATAATCTAACTATTGAACCCAAGAAGTAGAGCCAAGATAGATTTCCAAAGAATCCGGTAGCGGGTTAGATCAATCTCAACACAAATACGAGCATAAGAAAATACCTTTTTATCAAGGGTATGTTGTGTAATGGCAGCCGACTTCCCCAACAAAGCCGCAATCTGTTGCAAAATATCCTCTCTCCAAAACTCCAAAGGAAGCCATGGCAGGCAGACCCAGATAGGAACCCTTGAGGGTAATTCTTCTGCATAATTAAATCCCACATGCCAGGGCTTAATGAACAAACCTACATGATTGTAAAAGTAGGGCCCTCCCTCAAAACCTTGATTCTGATTTAAGATGCAAGAAAAATCAACCAAGAAATAACCATTCGCGACTAGCATAATGTCCATATCTCCCTCAATTTGCCAAGACCGGCGAATCCAAGAATCCAAAGCCAATAGAGAAATATGAATTCCAAGGAACCTACAAATCAGAACATGTTGGCTCTAATAAGATATATCCTCCATGACCGATTCGGGAGAAATAACTAGAACAAGACAGTCTTGACTCTGCGGTAAACAACCGTTGACTTTCTTGTTAGGGTTAGCCGACAGAAGATACCAATTAAATGCAAATAAAGATTAAACAGAGGAATGGAAATACACAGAAATAATAACAGTAAGAGACAAGTTTTAACGTGGTTCACCCAAACTCGGGCTACATCCACCAAACAGAGAATCCAATATTATTATCCAGTAAATCAAACCGATTACAATCAACAATCCCTGCAACTCAATACCGCTGCAAATGCTACAATACAATATAGCAAAACCCTAACCCTTAGCCGCTTTTTATCAAGCTTTTTGTCAGTTACAAAATAGGGTTTTTTTTAATGTCGGTTAATGAAAAATAACTCTCGGTGCCTTTATAAAATATTAAAAACCGTGTGAGGTTTCGGGGACGCTGCCCCCGAGCCCTCGCGAGGGCGCTGCCCCTCGACCCCGCCCTGTCTGGACCCCGCAAGGGGTGCTGCCCCTTGACCCCGTCTTGGGGGCGCTGCCCCTTGACCCCGTAGGAATTTGGGGGGAAACCACGCCGATAAAAATGGGGTAAATTTAACCTCCGAGTCTGATTAGGCTCCATATAACAACATTTCTTAAGTCTAGAACCCTCACCCACATAAAAAGAGTTAGACGGTTGTGCATGATTATCCGAAGATAAACTACCATGAGGGGGCGCAACCCCAGCAACAACTAGAGAGTTAGAGACTCCTTTAGCATCCATGTCTGCAATGGAAACCAAAACAAGAAAACCCAAAGCACCACCATGAAAACCCTCACCCAGAATCACAGAAAACCCCAATGAAAGCAACACAGAAGTGAAATATAGCTAGTATAAAGGAAAAAATATTTGATAAGCTAATGAGACAGAAGAAAAGAAACGCAGGGAAGGGCAGAGCCCTAGCCCGTACGTAGGCCCACCAGAAAACTCATCGCAGACCTTGCCTCCCTATCGACTTCATACCTAGGCTTCAAATTTCTCAGCTAGATGCTCAAATAGGTAACTTAAAACATTCTAGGTGTTCATGAAAGTGTTGGGTGTGATGTTATTATTTTGATTTTGTGGGTCTATGTATTGATGGTTCAAGAGATTGTCGTGTGTAGACCCAAAGGTTGCGTTCGAATTTGACATGGTGTTGGTGTTTTGACCATTAAGATCAACATATTATTGATTCAAGGCATTCTTGTTGTTTTGACCAAGGGGATCTATACTTGAATTGCCTAGATTGTTTTGAGGTCCGAGATTCAAGTTTGTATTTGATGTGGTGCTTTGTCCCCTAGAAGTCACTATGTGCATTTTTTGTGTCCTTTTGTTTTGGTTCATGTTCATTGAGGCAAAAGGATTTGCGAAGGTCAATGGTTGGGACACACCATTCATATTGTTGGTATCAAATGTTGCACGGGATATCGTGGAATCTTGTGATGTTTGCCCCGTGGGAATAGTGAGAAGTTCTTGTGTTGAATTGGTATGGCTAGAGGAAGGTGTCATTTGTCCTTAGCTTTGAGCGGGATTGTTGGATGGTGACCCTAAAACCATGTTGATATCTACCCCACGGGGACGCCTAGTACCATTTTGCAAGAGTTTCATGAGGTAGCTTTATGCATTTGCGTTAATCATCTCATCTAAGATTTGCAACATCCTAGGGTATTGGGAAGCTTCTTCTATTTCTTGTTGCATTATTCCTTGGTCTTCTTCTTGTAAAAGGACGTTCTCAAAGGGATTACCCATGTTGGATGAAAATCTCATGGTGTTTGTGAGGTGTTCTAAGGATTCTCCCTTTATTTTCTTTTGCAACCTTGTCTCGACCATATAAGACCTACTAGTTTATGAGGGCCAAGAAAATGAACTTATCCCAAGGATGAGAATGCAATGCTATGTTTTTGGTATTTTTTGGATAAGATGACAATGCAAGGTGAGAATGCCCTATGTAATGTTTTGATCTCTAAGTATGCCTAATGATACTAAGGATGAAAATGCAAGGATATTTTTGGTCTTTTCTTGGGATACAATGGTGATGGAACTAAGGTCAGAAATGCGTTTATGCTAGTGGAAGTGTTCTAAATGTTTTTGGTATTTTATGCAAAATGGGAATGGAGATATGTTTTTGGTATTTTCTTGGAATGTTTTGGGAATGCAACTAAGGTGGAGAATGAGTCTATTTTTTGAGATGCAACTAAGGGAATATACACAAGACTATATTAGAGGCTAATGAATTTAATCTTCGAAAAGTTTAGCTCCAATAGGATACTATTGTCTACTAATGACCTTCAAAGTACTAATTGGGTTTATCAAGACCTTGGAATATTGTTGTGAGATTAATGGTTGATTAAAGTGAGCTCATGATTTTGAGACTTCACTTTGAGAGGTGGACTTAAACTAGTCTAGTGAGTATTAGGCCCACGTTGTGATTGACTGGATGGAAATCATACCAAGGTCTTTTGGTCCAATTTTATATTATAAAGTAGTCACACTTTGATGGTTTCTCCTTATGTTTCAACTTTAGGAAGATTAATTTTGCAATCCTCTATAGATGTCTAGGGTTGAAATCCTAATGTTCTAAGGTTGCCTAAGTGATATGGGCAATATGGGAGTGAAATCTAATTCTAAAGGAATGGGGTTTGTGTATGCAACCTAATCCTAAGAAGATGAAATGATTTTGCAAATGGATCCTAAAGGGATGCAAAAATTAGCAGGTCTGAAATGTTTTTGATTCAGTTGCAATCAGTTTTGATTGAGAGAGCAATATTTCAAAGGACCCTCTAAGGTTTTCTATTTGTAGACGTATGCGTTGCACAGACCTGCAGAGATGTTGCAGAAATTGGTAGAGGCGTTTACTGTTTCTTATGTGTTGCAAGAAGCTTCTTATGTGTTTCACTAGGCTGTAGATGCGTTGCACAGTTTATGAGGAGCCTACAATTAATTTTCTAAGTTTGTTTCGCAATTTGTCAGAAAAATTAGAAAAGACATCACCAAAAAAAAACACTCAGCATTCAATTTTGGTTGTGGCTCTTGATGTTTTAAACTTTTGATGAGTTTTGAAGGCATTTTGAAGACATGCACGATCCTAGGTGAGTAAAGGATACTCCCTGCTGAGTCCCCACTTGGATTTCTCCAAATACTTAGACAAGGCAGACAACTAGAGAATTTGGTGACACTGGCTCTCCCTTACAGGGCATGGGCACACCAACTTCTCTTACCCTTCGATCCTAGGGGTCGAGGGAATTCCTATCTCCACAATGAATAGTACACCTGGGGCAGATTCAGAGGTTTGACCTCCTGCACCAGCAATTAAAGGGATTTTAGCCTCTAAAATAAATGGTTCTTAGTGAATATCTGAGGGACCGACACATTACGAGTGTCCAGCAAGCTACTTAAAGCTTTAACTAGTCCTACTAGGAGTCTCATATATGTAAGGTACACCTCCTTTCGAACTAGCACCATACGGTAAGCGCTTTAATACCGGTTTGAACTTGGCTTTTGCCTTATCCTATTTTGTATAGCGAACCAGATGAAAGTATCGTTTGGGGTCGCAAATGAGTTCTCCTTGTGGATGTGTCTCAAGAGCAGGCCCACTCTAAATGGTTACACAAAAGCAAGACAAGTACATGCTTTTGATCTCCAAGTTTGTACCAAGGCATGAGGAGAGAGCATACACATGCAACTTGCTCACACTAGCATGGGGTTCCTTTAACCTTTAGACTTTTTTTAGGTGTGGTGTGATTTATACAAGTGTGGTGGAGAGCTTTTGATTCCCAAGATCACCAAAGGTGCGAGGGAAGAGTATACACTTCTCCACTTCACAAACAGAAATCACCAAGCACAGCAAACAATGATGCAATTTGTTTTTATCTTTTTAAATGAGTGAAAAATGCAAGCTCTTTTTAAACCAAATGAGTGTGATATGCAAATTTGTTGTTCTTTTTAACTGAATGCGTGAAAGATACAAGATTGTTGTTCTTTTTAACCAATGAAATGTGAATATGCAAGGTTGTGGTTCGTTTTAGCCCAATGAGTGTGGTTCGTTTTAATCCCAATGAGTTGTGAGAGCAAACAGGTTTGTGTTCATTTTAACCTAATTAAAAATGTTCCTAAATTAACTACACACATATGAAATGAAATAAAACCCTACAAAAATAGATTAATGACTTAACCAAGGTTTTCCTCCAATGCCATAAGTTACAAATCAAAGATTAGTAACAGAGAATAAACCCTAACCCTACTGTGTAAAATAGAAAAAACTTGAATGAACACAACTTAAAAACTTTCTATTTTTTACCAGTCACAGACGGTGCAATAAGGGGCAGAGGTGTTGTACAGAATGGCGACTATGTTGCACAGAAAGGTGACTGTGTCACATAGAAAGGTGACTGCGTCACACAAAGCCACACAGGTAGTGCAGCGCAGGCGTTGCATGAACTTGCACAGGTGTCACACTATTCCTGCAAGCAAAATTTAACATAAAAAACCTTAACAACGAATGAAAAAACCTACTTCAGTGATAAATATCAAACCGCAGGGTTGTAAGGTCACTTCCTAGATGTCAGAAAGATGATAAACTTTCAGACACTCAAAGGGTATACCCAAATGTTCAAACAAGTTAGCAAGAAACCCTAGATAAAAACCCTTGAAAATATCAAACCCTAATGCTTTGAGAAACCCTAATGAGATAACCAACATGAACCAGAGAGTTAACAAATCAAATAGAGCATCAGAAATAGGTTAGACTCCTGCAAAATCAACTAGGTTAGGCTGATAAAAATGAAATAACAATATTCTGCCCTAAACACAGTCGCATGCGTCACAGTCCTTCTGGTGCATTGCAGACTCCATAGAAGCGTCATGCCATACAGCTCAAGCATCACACGAAGTAGCTCAAGCGTTGCATGAACCAGCTTATGCGTTGCACTATTCCTACAAATTCAAAAACATAAAATTCACGCAATGTACAGTCGTTCACGTTAGGTTCACCAGATGAAGTCGGGGAAAAACACTCTAAAAACCCTACAAACAGTATTTTCTAACCCAAACCACTCAATGGAGCCCTAAATAACCTAGAATCAAGCAAACAAAGCATGAAATATGAAACCCTAGGCTAATAGTGCAAATCCTCCATTGTTCCTATCAAGCTAAGCTTCACTAATGCACTCAGATTTGTAGACCTTCAAATGAAATGAAGAGCTCAAGTGTTGACAATGGCAAAGTCAAATTACGCAAGTGGCAAGATGTGAAAATGAGAGGGTGAGGATGGTTTTATAGAAGAGCAAATTTTAATGAATGGCTGTGATTAAGAGTTGACTTGGAGCCAAAATTAAGGGCTGAGATTAATTAGGGTTCCCAACCACTAGAAAACAAAAGATAATTTTTTATCAGAGGAAATGGTGAGGTGGGAAATGATTTTTAAATTAAATAAATTGTATGCATTTATTTAATTTTTTAGAGGAAGGGGTAATGTAATGGGATTTTAATTAAATAAGTGGGGACTTATTTAATTAAGGTAAGGTTCATAATTTAAATAAATAGATATTTATTTAAATTAAAGAGGGAATGTGGATGTTGGAATAATGAATAATTAAATTATTTATAGAGGAAATTAGTAGAAAATTGCTTAAGTAATTAAATAAATAATTTTTTTTAAACTAAAAGTGTAAGAGAGGAAATGAATTAATTAAATAATTAAAATTATTTAATTAATAGTAGAATACGAAATTGAGATGAATTCTATGCAAAAATGATGTTCGCAGGCCCAAGACATTTTTAAGTGTCTACAGATCCTGAAAAGCAATTACTTGGACCAAGTGTAGTAAACTATTCTTCCAAGCTATTGTTATCAATATAATGACTACTTCAAATATATGAGACACTTGGCATACTGGCCTTAGATAAATTCCTCAAAAAAAGTAAACAAATTCTTTATGAGAACTAAAACTATTACTCATCGAAGTCTTAGAACACTTGCAGAACTAAATGTTCTAAGTAAAAATAAAAAATAAAAAAAAAGAAAGAAATTGAAATTTTCTAGACATGTAAATATTAAGACATCTTCCAATTTACTTTAGACTCCAATTTCTTAAATATTTAATAAAACCAATGATCAAGACTAGTATAAAAATGCATAAGATATAAGGTTTATATCCTATGGCTTAGTAGGAAAGTAAAATATAACATAATTGAATAACAAAATAAATTAGCAGATATATCCAAATAAAGTTGATTGCAAGAGTACAATATAATTTCTTATAACTTTACGATTTCTTATAGACAAGCATAAGGTTACCATTAAAGGTTGCAATCTTCAATGATCCCTTTTCAAGCGACCAACTAAACGTGCTATGCAATTAGACTTTGTATTGGTTTGGAAATGATTTGCAAATGGTAAGAAAACATGTAAAAGGACACTCTAGTTAATATGGGCCCAAAATATAAGGAAAGGGATTACATAGTTCTATTATATTCCTTGTTGAAGAGAAACAATAACAAACAATTATTGTAAATTAGTCAAGTATTTTATCATATACATGGATGATGAAGAGCCAAATACATAACTCATCAAGTGTGTGTTACCCATTAAAAAGAATTTCAATGCTAATATATTACGGTGAAAAAGATTCATTTTTGATGCAACATGTTAGAACATAACGTTATTACGGGTCATACCCTTATAGTATTTATATATTGTTCTAATATAAGGTTATAAAACCTTATGTTTATTATATGCTTTATAAAGCATATACCATTTAATAATTAATTATCTAATAACTATTAGATTATTAATTATTTACAAATTGTTGTTTTGAATAAGTATGACTAATACCCCATTCATATATTTTGCTACCCCTTCTATTATATTTAAGGAGGTTCTCTCTCATTTGAGAGGTAAGGGAATTTGGAGATTTATAGTGAATTATATCACTATGCACAGGAGGTATTATTGGCTAGATGGAAGTATGTAGAGGAGTGTCCCTAGGTTCAGTTTATTTTTTAATAGACTATTTGTTGTAAGTGTTTTAATAAAATAGTGTTTTATAGGGTTTTTTTACTTGAAAGGGTTTTCCCCATGTATATTTTGTGTAATCTATTAAATCTATGCTTGTATAATTCTTATTTTATTTATTTTATATATTATTTATAATGATCAGTATCCTAAGATCCTAATTTCTAACATGGTATCAGATCAGGTTAGGCTATACTAATTATTTTTACAGGTTATATTATAAGACGTGTAGAACTTGATGACAAGTCTTTTTATGCTCAATCAACACACATGCAAGGACATTTGTGAAATGCATTTGATGTGTATTTTCCATTGTGTTAAATTTAATTCATCAAGAGCTAAATTAGGAAATTCTAATAATTTTCTTTAGAGGTAATATCTAAGAGAATTTTCATACTAATGTTGTTTCCTAACATGTTCATATAGCATAGGATTGTGATTGCCATCTATTTGATTGTTAAGTAATGTATGATGTATATTTTTTGAGTATTATATTTCATAATCTAATTAATTCAAATCTATTCCATTATAACATGATTACATTATCACAAAACCTTTTAGTACCTATTCTATAGCAAGTTATGCTTCTTTTAATAGATCATTGTCCTTTATAAAAATCAAAGGATGTGTCTTTTAATGTGGGGGCAGCAATCATAAGTCATGACCTTTGTCGCCCTCCTCCCATGCATATTAAGTGTAACCCACATTTAAGGGTGATATCTTATCAATCAAGATTCATCTAATGTTAAATGCTCTACTCCAATCCAATTAAAATCTTTATACAAAGAAAATTCTATTAAATCCTTAATAATTCCAAGCACAAGTATAAAGTTGAAGTGTCCTTGTTTCAACTAGTCAAAATAAACTTAATAAATACCCTTCAAACAAACAAATTTCAATGAAAAAATGGGATGCATATGAAAAACCATTAGAACCATTAATATGATAAGGTTGCATCCTTCATAAAATAAAAAGTTGCATAGTTATAGTCATTACATAAGAAAAGTTGAATCCTTAAATTGCAATCCAATTAAAACCTTTAACATGATAAATGTTGCATCCTTTGTTTAAGATAAGTTGTGGTTTTTCTTACATAAATAAAGTTGCATATATTAAAAGTTGAAAGGTTTTTGATATGGTCAAAAGAAAAATTGAAAATTCGCATCCTTATAAAACTATCCCCCTTAATAAAATTGCTTTCTTTTTTAAGTCTTTTGAAAGTCTCCCATCCTTTAAGTAAATCATAGTTGTTTTCATATTATTTATAAAAGGAGACTTATGGAGAGGTATCTTTTACTAAAGGATACAAAGAAGTAATAATTTTTTTTTTTTGATAGAGTAATAAAAATGTTAAAGTATGTTCTTTTTCTTCTTTTTTCATTTTTAAAGTTAGTGGATCCTATGAAGGGTGCAATCATATAGAAAATAAGTGATTTTGAAACAATATGGTGGGTGTTGGTCAAGTTTTTGATAATAGGAAGTTGTTTGAAGTTGAATCTAAGGTGGTCCCACCATAATCAGACAAAGTTCATCTTATTATTTGACCCCTTACTAGATTGCAAGTTAAGAAAGATGATCTTGACTTGAATTAATCTAATGTTTGAGATTATATCGTTCTTGTTAGGTTACAACCAACTTGGAATGAACTTAGGATGCAAACAATTTGAAATTTATATTCGCACTATGTTAGAAAGGGATTATGGTTGTATTCATACAATGGTGTAGCAACTTCCTTATTGGAGCACTACAAGTTTGTCCATAATTATTAGGGATGGATTTTCTATCTCCACAAAATGGTATAGCAATTATATGTTTCATTGTGTATGATAATTCTTGACTTTATGTTAATGTCGGTGTTTGCATCATTCAAGGGGAAGGAAATTGACTAGTTAAATGACCTATCCTCAACCCTTGGCATTGATTAGGATGCCTTGACAAGGCTATCTTATGATTGTTTTAAATAGAAGGGAGATAATATCTCACTACTAGAATAACATACTATGATGTAATTGGTGAAAGATTAATGATCATATTCTTACCTAATGCTTATGGATATATTTAATGGTTTTTTTTTTGGAACCATGCTAGGAAAATATACAAACAAACATGTCATTTAGAAATAAATATTTTTAACTAATCTAATGTGCAATTTTTTTAGAATCTAGAAACCTTTCCCATGGTGTTCGCTTTAGAATTTTCTCTCCTATATTATGATCTTTGGTAGGGTTTGAAAGTAATTTTTTAAAAAAGTTCAAGGTTCTTATGCATATTTCTCTTATTTATATGGAAGACTTTAATTAATAATGTGATATGCAGTCCATATCCTCGCCCTTGGTGTAGACATGACATCTTTAGGTCATATTATATTATATTATATGATTTTAATTTTGTTGGTTGATAATTCATGTGGCATGGTTTAGCTTCATCATTCTCAAGTTCCTAATGTTGCCTTTTCAACATATCCTTTAATTCCTCTTGCTTCATATTCATTAGTTATAGTAAATTCCTTATGGCATTAAGGGGAATTTAGACCTAGAAAACTCACTTACAAGTGCTCTTCATTATGCCCCACGATCATTTCACGTGCTTATATAGCTCAAAGTTGAAATCAGATACTTTTTGTCACCTCCAACTAACTCACTTTTAGGATTTTTTTAATATCAAACCATGCATATATGTAAATGTTGTAGTCTCTTCTCTCAGAGCTTGAGAAACCTAAAACAAATTTCTATATTTCTCTCTCTTTAATATACATTACGATTCTTGCTATGACCATAGACAATATGATATTCAAAGGGAACTTGATGAAATAATTAGAGTCTTGGCTTAATGGGCTCCCCTTACCCATTGAAGGTAGAGATTATTGGCTAACCTCCTAGAAGGTAACATTAAACCTCACATTCTCCATGGCCAATAAATTAGAGATCTCCTCAATCTAATTTGTCACACCTCCTTGAAATATTATTTGTTAAACATTTGATTAACCATCTTTTTTTTTTCTATTTATAATTATAATTAAAAATAATAGTGCTCTTTACACGTAGTTAATTTGGTATGTTTGGTGGTTTAATTAGATTGACTTAACATAATACTGTGTGTGGCCACTTCAAGAAAATACATCATTCTTATGCTTGAGTTTCCAACTCTCCTAGGTCATCTAGATCTAGTAGCAATATTTACGATGGAGTTGTTTAGATCTTGCAACTCCCTTTGGTTAACCTATCTAACAATCATATCATACTCATATGGTCCCAAGGATTATAGGACTATGGTAAGATGGAAGTGGAAAGGCCTAGCACATACATCAATGAGGTTATAAGTGGAAATCCTTCCATCAATAGAGCTATGAAAATTGAAGAACTAACTTCATTGATTATAAACCTAAACATTTCTTATGAGCTACTAAAGTTAAATGAGCTAGACTCCATAATGCTTTATGTTTGAACATTTATATATATTGAAACTAACTTTATATATATATATATATACACACACACACTACTATAGACAACAATAGTTGATAAATCATTGATATTGTTGATGCTTTTTAAAAGATGCAACAACACCTAAAAATATAACTTTATTATTATTTCTATTATAACCATAGAGGATGTTTTTGATGTTAAAGAGAATCATCACCTCTAAAAATAAGAGATGTCATATAATTTGCATTATCATGCATATAAGATACTTTCATATGTAAAGGCTCCAATTTTAGATAATTATCTTGTATATAAATAATTTGATAAAAGCATTGGATGAGTTTGCATGACTAGGGGATTGATAACATTTGATATTAGTTATTTGAATATTGTTATAATCAAGAAGCAATTTTATCCTATATATCATGGAGAAGAGTGGTCCATTAAGGGGCAATTATACAAGTTAAAAAGGTATGTCCAAATAGGTAAAGACATCTAAGAAAATAATATTTGATACAATACACAGTTGTTTTTCTCACACCTATCTAAGGAGGTCAGTATTTGCTCTAAAAACTATAAATTTCTTGGGTATAAAAGCACCTACAAGTTGTAATGGGTGGATGTCACCCTAATAAACTATCCAAGGAGCAAGCCTAGAAAGGATAGCTCACCCGTTGCTTTAAAAAATTTATAGATCATTACTATATGTTTAGTAGGATGACTATTTTTTTTCTATAGAAACATGGCAAATTATACATACTTATGATTATGAAAATCCCATATGATCTTCTTGATAGGATTATTAGATCATTTTTAAGTATTGTCATAGAATATTATATGTTGACTTGCTTATTAAATTGATTATGGGCTTTTATTATTCCTACATCAAAAATAAAATTTATTATGTTAAATTGACTATTTTGGTGATCCTATTGATAGGACATATACTTCATACCATGTCTTCAAAATATGTGCAAGTGCTATCATATGGATGGAGTAGTATTTATACTACTATCTTATATAGCCCTTTAATCAAAGGTTGACTAGAAAAAGAATTAATGTGGCATAGGATATTATCAAAAGAGTTTCATCTGGGTACTAGTGAAAGTTCCACTTTATTATATGATAAACAAAGCAATTTACTCTTAAACCAAAGACTCTTATTTCTAGAAATAAAGCACATTTGAAGTTCATGGGAACTTTATTCAGAGGAAAATCTTTCCATCCTAATATTATTCTCCAGTTCTACTAGATTGATTATCAGATGGCAAAGATATTATAATCAAGAAGAACTGGGCTAGGCTCCCAATAAAAGAAATCATATATGCAATATAACATCAAACCTTTGTGCAGTATCAAATTTCCAAATTTAAATCAATGCTTGGTTGTAAGGAGTTTCTATTGAGGGGGAGTGTACACGACAATGCCACCTATAGATGTAAGACCTAAGGCATAAAATAAGTGTTCGTGTAGAGTTAAGTTTTTCACTTAGGGTTAATCACGTAGGTGGTTTTTTCCCGTATCGGTAGTTGTTCACCCGTCACATATTTCATGCCTTTAAAAGACTTGTATACTATGTAATTTATCATCTCATTCAATAATTTCATCTCTGGTGAAATAGCCTTGTGTTGCTTCTCTCGTCTGTGAAGATTTAATTGTAGGTTGTGCTCCTAGGAGGTGGTTGACACCAACATGGTATCAAATTTTTTTTTGGCATTTGAAATTTGTTAAATTTCAAAGTTGCCTATTGCCAATTTTTCCTGTTGATGAAAGGGTCGATTTTGTGTTGGATTTGAGGCACTATTTCTCTGGTTTACAGTGAGGTTTCATTGCTATGATTTTTTGCTGTGAGGAGGCATTTTTTGAAGGGGCATTTTCTCATTGCTGGCGACAGTTTGTGGCACTATGGAAAGGCGCGATCTGGTGTTGGTTTAAACCATCATCAAGGCTAACTATTGGCAGCCAACATAAAGGGCTGAATGACCTGTATTTTATGCAATCTAACTAGTGATCGAACATCCACCAAAGGCTGATTTGTTGAGGGCATTTTGCCACGATGTCTTCTTTGGGTGATTGATGATTTGCAAGCCTTTTTGGGTGAAGGATGATGGGTAGCAGCCAACAAGAGGTCCAATCCAATGGCGAGTAGAAACCCTAGCGCCTACATTCAACAAAGAAGGGTGCAATTTGCATAGAGCAGTCATTCCCTCACGTTCTTTATTGATAGTTTCAAACCTAGCCGAAAGATATCTGCAAGAAGACTTTACCATTTCTAAAGCTACAGAATAAATATTTCATTCTAGGGTTTGTTGTGCGTAGGCAAAAGTGTGAAGGTGGGCCCGTACGGATTACCTTGGGTGCTGTTGATTTGGGACTTTAGTCCCATATTGCACTTGTAGAGATGTTCTTTGGCCTTCTTAGAGCCCAACGATCCATAACATGTTGTGATCAAAGGCTCACATTGCTGTGAAGGCCTGTCTCTCACGTGGATTGGTGAATGTGTTCGTTGGATTGGTGGAGACTATTTGGTGCTTGGTGATTGCCATTTCATCAACCTTGAATGGTCAATTTTTTGCACCAAATCAGGTGTAATTCTTTTTTGGAAGTTTTTGAAAGCACTATCTTTGAATTTTTTTAAAGAATTCAGTTATTATGGTTTCTTTGGAGAAAGGGAATTTTAGGCAATGGAGTGATTTTATTCTCACTAATCTTAGTGAGCAGAATCTATTGCCATATTTGTATAATGAAGTTCCTATCCCAGACACACCTTGTGGGGATATGTTTTGGAAAGGATATAGGGCTCAAGTCTTTAGAGTTATTTATGAGCATATAAATGATGATGACCTTTTGGATTCACTTGTTCATTTTGAGTGCCCTTATGCTCTTTGGACTTACATTCGAGAATCATATAGAGATCATGATTCTCTGCCATCTCTCAATGACCCTCTTTCCAATACCAATGTGCCTTGTTATTCTTCAGAGAAGATAAACCATGCTTGTGATCCTTTGGAGGTTTTTGAGACTTCAGATGAGGTTGTAGTTGCTTTAGAGATTCTTGATTCTTTGTCAGAGATAGTTGATCCACCTTCATTAAGTACTTCCATCATTCATGAGCAATAGGATTATCATTGTCTTCCTAATTGGGATTCATATTTGCCGGACATTGGTTCATTGTTCGTGGAATCTCACATTTCAGACTTGGAAGACACATTTGAGGGATTAATTTTCCTATTTGATGATAGTTGTGGTACAATTGGTGTCACTCCATCTCTGTCTTTGGAGAATGTTCAAGATTAGTTTCCAGTGGTACCTTGTTTGCCACCTTCTATAGTGATTGGGCATGTTCCTGATTGGTTCGTGGCATCATTTTCCAAGGTCTTAGCAACACATGAGCAGATTTCAGAGACATTATCATCCTACATTTGAATTTCACTTGCTAATTCCTATCCAGAATGGGAAGCATACCTGCATTTGTACTTGGTTTTGTTTCTTCCAAAAGGAAGACAAGTTGTTTGTCGACATTGGATCATGTTTTGTCTTCAGGCACTTACCATTTTTGTAGGCGATTACACATTGTGGGGGGCCTACATAGTCTCTCTCTTTCCCTCTTATGGGGGGTTATTGATTGTATATACATGATGTATGTAGTCCTTGGGGGTGTTATTGATTGTATATACATGATGTGTGTAGTCCTTGGGGGTGTTATTGAGTCCTCCATCCATGCATCTTGTTTTTCTTTTCTCTCTTTTGGAGAGGGTTTTTTTCCCACAGGGTTTTTCTCCTTTTCTCTGTTTGTGAGAGATTTCTTATTTTCTTTGTAAATGGGTACCTAACATGGTTGTGTAGCTGAGACCCATATTGCATCTTGATTTTGCATAATAATCTCCCTAAGTTGCACTTAAGGGGGGGTGTTAGTGTAGAGTTAAGTTTTTCACTTTAGGTTAATCACGTAGGTGGTTTTTTCCCGTATCGGGTAGTTGTTCACCCGTCACATATTTCATGCCTTTAAAAGGCTTGTATACTATGTAATTTATCATTTCATTCAATAATTTCATCTCTGGTGAAATATCCTTGTGTTGCTTCTCTCGTCTGTAAAGATTTAATTAGAGGTTGTGCTCCTGGGAGGTGGTTGACACCAACAATAAGACCTATAGGCATTATAACACCTTGGGATGTAAGACCTAAAAAACATAAAATAAGACCTTTTAGGCATTATATATGATGAAAATGAACAACCTCCACTCACTCAATTAACCATTCACAAACACAAAATCAAACTCACAGGCAAGGCTCTACCTTAATTCAACATTCAATAAAGCAAAGATTGCAAACAAGCTTTGATTTTATTGACTCAATTACAAACTACAATCATATGGCCTTCCATGGCCTCTCACATGCATAGGACAATCTATCTCCTCCCTCTCTACAACTCCTCTAAATTTCTTTATTGGCTGGTGATAATTTCTTCATCTAATTCTGCACCTTCTGATAGTTTTTTTTCCTCTCTATCTTCAAAATCTTTGTATGAGCTCTGCCCTTTTCTTCTTAGTCGATCCTCCTAAATCAACCTCTCCTCTCTCATTACTGTATTTTATTCATCTCTTAGGCAGCCCACTTTCCATACACTTCTATGTTGGTAGCTCCCTTTACACAAAAAATGTTCAACCATTTATAATGCCCCGAGGATGAGGAATTGAAAAATACAACAATCCGTTCACTTTCTGGAACTGGGCGACGCCTTCATTTCCCCACGCACCTTCTAAAGTTTAACTTGTTTTTATCTCCCATGGTTTGGGCTCTAAAAGACATTTTAAAATTTCTAAATAAATCTGCCTCTTAATATTTACCCTCCCCAAGCGCCTTTCCTAACTCAATAGTTATCAAATTGAAGCCTTTAAAAGGCATTATAGTTGTCACACAAGATGTATTAATAATTTCTAATTTAAACTTCCTTATGGCGCCTCCTTGTTGTCTTTTCACACCGTTTTCTAGCACTCCCCGTTCTAGTCTTCATTAATCATATTTGAAACAATATTAATGTTTCTTGGGTGCCAGCTTCTTCTATGATGGAAATTGAGATCTCTTTCTCCATTTTATTTAACATATGAATTAAACATGACATTGAAACTTCCTCATCTTGGCAATATGTTAGGCGTTGAATTGTTGTCACCCTTTTGTCTTTATAAGCTTCTAAAGGAGGCATTAGAAATCAGACTGGGCGCTTGATTTCCCACCTTTGGCGCCTCTTCATTAGCTTTATTTTAGACGCCTTCTATATTAATAAAATTCCTTCCTTTGTTATTTTCTTTAATACTAAGGAATGGTAATCCATTGATTCTCAATGCCCCAAAGAAATAAAGAATGCATATTAAAACTGACCCCACTTCATTCCCAACGCCTAAATGATTCCCTGTAGTTTCGTTTGCACAAAAATATGATGTCTAGAACCCCTCTATGATTTGATTATTTAATAGAATCTCTTGGAAATGAATTCAAGATGAATCTCTAAGATGTTTGATTTCCAATTGTGAAGGAGAAATGAAGAGAAACTTGTGATATACGACTTCACCATGATGTGCTGAAAACCAACTTCGGCCATAAATTTTCACCAAAAGATCGAAACCTCACCGAAACTGATAGGGATGAGCATCTTAGCATTCCTAAGAATTCCTCTAGAGAATTTGGTCTCAACCATCACGAAACTCAAGATATTAATCTTTTGCCAATTTGCCAGCATAAGTCAGAAAACATTAAAATCTTCAAAACCTGAAGGTATTTGCTCACGAAACCTTCGCATAGAATTCCAGGATAGAATCAACAATATTCTTGTCAAAGAATTTGCCATGAAACTTCACCAAGCTCCTGGAATAATTGTTTTATAGAAACTGACTTCACGCGCGCCGGGACCGAATTCAAGCAACACTGCCAAATTGCCTTCTTGACTGTGCCAAACACACATGGTGCCGAGAAAAGCCATTAAAACCCAACAAACCAAACAAAATTTTAAAACAAGCCACACTCTATTTTTGGTTGATGTCGATTGCACATGTGCCCAGGTGCTCCTGCATCAATATATATGGCTAAATCCTTGGATGTAAGACCTAATAGGCATAACATAAGACATCTAGACATTATATGTAATCTCTATGGGCATATTGAAAATTCTTCTCTCTGTAAATATTGCACTTGTTAAAGCATTGTATTATATAAGACCTATGGGCACTATGTAATGAACCTGGGGGAGGCTGGTTTGAGGATTTTCGGGCTCCAATAAAAATATTATAAGACCTCGTTTAAGCATCATTTTTTAAAACATAGAGATTATAAATTGTGACAAGATGACTTTCATGTAGTCCAGAATACATGCTCTTCATTTTGGCATATATTTGTGTCCATGTTTATCACTGTCAAAAAAGACCTACGTTATTGGGGTACTTCATTTTTTATTTTACAAAAATTGATAAGTGATGCTCCTATTAACATTAAGGGGGAGTGTTAGAACATAATGTTATTAGGGGTCATACCCTTATAAAATTTATATATTGTTCTAATATAAGGTTATAAACCTTATGTTTATTATATGCTTTAAAAAGTATGTACCATTTAATAATTAATTAACTAATAACTATTAGATTATTAATTATTTAGAAATGGTTGCTTTGAATAGGTGTGACTAATACCCCCTCAGATATTTTTCCACCCCTTCTCATATATTTAAGGAGGTTCTCTCTCATTTGAGAGGTAAGGGAATTTGAAGATTTGTAGTGAATTATATCACTATGTACATGAGGTATTATTGGTCAAGTGGAAGTATGTAGAGGAGTGTCCCCAAGTTTAGACTATTTTTTTAATAGATATTTTTCGTAAGTGTTTTAATAAAATGATACTTTATGGGGTTTTTATTCAAAAGGGTTTTCCTCATGTATATTTTGTATAATGTAGAAAATCTATGCTTGTGTAATTCTCATTTTATTTATTTTATATATTTTTTATAGTGACTAGTATCCTAAGATCCTAATTTCTAACAAAACAGGGTAATAAGAAGATGACAAAGTTTATCCAGCTCTAGAAGACGGAATTCAAAGGGAATCTTTGTGGCTTTGGAATGCTTATGTTCCAAAGATAGCTCTGGATAAATTGTTTAACACATATGTCCCTTGTTTAACGCATATGTCCCTTGTTTGACAAAACAGTTGAAGATACCTGGCGACGTGATCCATAGATAGCTCGAGAAAATAACTCTACAAGAAAAAGACTCTTGATGAAGGTCTACTTCATCAGTTTCCCCAATTTCTTGGTTGATTTGAAAACAAACACTTTTAAGCATTTATGATTTTCTGTTAAAAACTTCAAAACAATAGTCATGTATAAACTACATGATATTGGATTTTAGGCATGAGCAAAGTACCCAATATCTAAGAAACATCATATTTAGTGTTGTGTTGTTCATTATAGACATAGATGATTTTGAATGAATGAAAATAGATATAGCTGTGTTTACTTTCAGAAAATTTGGCAAAATCTACATGTGATGATATTTTGAGTTCTTAGAGTTCTAATCTCTAGAGAGTTAGCCACTCACTTGGGGAAGAAGAATAGTGTTCATAGATAAGTATTTATGATTTCTAATGTTATTGTGAATATCATGTTTTGTTGAAGTGATATTATTTGTGAGTTCCTCTTTTTTTCTATTCTAGCAAATGATGTAAATTGTTCTAGTTTTTCAACTGCAAGTCACATTGTTCTGTCTTGTGTTATTTGTATTGTTCAATAATTTATAGTGTGTTGAAAAGATGTGTTTTAATTTTTACTCTAAAAAGTTCATTCATCACAATTGTTTTGAAAAGATAGTAGTACAAATTTGCTTTTTAAAAAATGGTTAAGTAGTTAAATGCTTTTTTAATGTTTCCATAGTTAGATTTCAAATGCTTTCTTAGATTAGATTTTGAAGGCTTTCATAGTTCAAGATTTATTTCTGCATAAGCATTTCTTTTATTTCATAGTTTAAAAACCATCACTGGGATAAGATATTTGATTTGGTATTGCATATAGCCATCAGACACCACCTGAGTTGACAACATAACAATGTATCAAAGTATGACGTTTGATGACACCTCATCATTTTTTGGCACCATTATTGGGGATCACATGTTCTTCATTCAAGACCTGTTATTAGGAATATATAGTCGGGTAACCCAAATCAGCGATACAAAAAAATTAACAACTCCTTCTACATGGTCAGAAAAAGGGGACCACACGGTAGGTTTATTGCAAAAACCCCCAACCCAAAACACCAACCATTGACCCTAAGGGGACAGAAGTCTTGGTTAAAGAATTGTTTCAATATCAACTGGTTAATCAGGACCCACCTAAGACTTCATAGAGAACCCTTGAGAGTGAAAAATCAAACATCATGGATGACAATGATGGAGGATAAGAAAGAAGAGTAGAAATAATATTTACTTACCCTATTAACGTAAACCTAGATGAAGATGCTCCAATGAATAATATCTCTCCTTCCATCCTACCCAGTTTTAGAGGTTTAGCCTTAAAAGATCTAGACCAGTTCATTTTTGAATTTAAGGTCCTTTGTTAGACATATGATTATAAAATTGACAATCAAAAACTTAAGTTGTTCTCTTCCACACTAAGGGATTCAACTATGTGTTGGTTTATGGGGTTTATCTTCAGGGTCAATCAACAATTGGCAAGAAATGGCTACTGTATTTCTAGATAAATATCAAGATTATTTTAGGGTAAGTGATAAGAAGGGGAAGCTCTTCCATCTTAAACAAAAAGAGGATGAGAGTTTTGAAGATATTTTGGATAGATTCCTCTTTATACTGAAACGATGTGGTGAGGATATCATGACTCTTGAACTAGTTAAAACAATATTTTTAAAAGGACTTGATGAGGATGCATGAAGACCTCTTGATTTAATGGGTAGATGATATGTAGCTAAACTAAGCCTCACCAAGATCTTTGCACTTTGCAGAAAATATTCAAGAACCCAAGGAGGAATTAGGAAATCTAGCCTAATGAGAGGGATTAATGAAATAGGACAATTGAGGGAAGAAATAGCAAACTTGAAGATTGTCATTCTCGTTCATTAAACACTACCCTGGATGGAATACGTGATAAAACTTGGAACTTAGAAACACTCTCAATCTATTGCCTGAGATGCACAAACAAACACTTGTTACGAGAATGCCCTTTGGACAATATTGATGTCTGTCAATTTTATGACAAAAACCATCTTACTGACCAATTTAAATTACTTCACACAATAAAAAATTCCAAGAAAAAGCCTTCCATAATAGAGGATGAGGCTAATTATGTAGGAAAAATACCTGGAGGTAATTTTTCCTACTGACAATCCTCAAATCCACCTTGGAAACCACAACCCAACAAGAGTAATAATCAATGGGAAGCACCTTGGCCTTTGCATCAAGGACCATAGTATCAGAGGCCTCACTCTTGGGGACCCCCATAATGGGTAAGTAAATCATGGTCAAATCCAAAATGATCTAATTAGTCACAACAACCATGGTATCCCCCAAACCCTTCACTATAATGGAATCCACCATATAATCAATTTTATTAAAGACCTCCTCGCATGCAAAATCAACAAAAATCCCTATCACCACCTTCATAAAATCAACAAAAGGCTGACTAGGTTTCACAAACTCAACTCCTAATCCAGTCAGTCACTAATCCAAAGAATAATAGACATATTACCCTTGTGTACTCAGTTGAACAAGAAAATATGTATGGAATTAATGCTACACACCATGGAAGTGTACAACTTAGGTACGGGAAAACTCTCCATCAACCACATCAACTGACCATAATTGAAATAATAGGTGTTGAGGAAGAAATACTTTCAAGAATTAAGGCTAATTACGCTGAGCAAAGTGATAAGAAACCTATAGAGGAGCCTCATAAAATATCAATTGATGGGACTAGTCTAGGAAAACCCTTTGGCACTCTTCTAGGGTTATCTTCCAGAGCCACTTCGGAGGCACTTCTCGGCAACTTTACGAAGTTATCTTCTAAAGTTTCTCTGAAGTCACTTTTCGGAGTTCCCCTGGAGGAGTCTTTTAAAAATCCTTTGGAGTGTTCCACTAAGAATGTTACCAAACCCTTCCACGGATCTTCTCTAGGAGTTGACCTCAAAAATTGAGAAGAACATGCTTTGAAACAAGCCCCTTTTCTAGAGAGACTTAAAGAAGCAACCCCAAAATGTCATTCGGAACTAATTTATTTAAATGAAACTTACCTTATACAAGAGATCACATAGTTGAACATTGAAATTCCATTATTACAAGCAATCAAAGAAATACCTAAATTAAACCAATTGGTTAAACAATTATGCATAAAAACACTAGGGAGCAAAAAAACAAATTAACACTATCTAGATTGATGGATACCTAGCTGACCTCATTTCAAGGGAATTTCTTCCATCTAAGTATGATGAGCCAGGTAGTCCTATGATTACTGTATGCATTGGTGGAGTTGGAATCCCAAATGTACTTGTGGATTTGGGAATTGCTATTAATGTCATGATTGTAGATGTCATGGAGATGTTGTCACTAACAAACTTGCAATCCATAAGTATTATTCTTTAGATGACAAACCAATCTATTGCCATTCCAAAGGGGGTCTTAGAAAATATTCCAGTTATGGTTGAAACATGGAAATATCCTATAGATTTTTAGGTTATTCAATCACGTACACCTAAAGATAGTTATCCATTGATATTGGGAAAACCCTGGCTAGCTATGGTTGCAGGCCTGATAGATTCTAGATCTCGAGGAATGACTATTTCTAATGAAATTAATAGTAAACAAGTATTATTATATCCTCCTGCTCAACCACCTATAAACAAGTGTAATAGGGTATGCGTAGATGAACTAAATAATCTAAATAAACAGGAAAATTTAGCTTCTTTAGAAATGGTTATGATTAAACAACATGGAGATGAATTAGAAGATATGGAATTTCATAGTAATTCGAACATAAACAATGAAGATAATCTTGAAATGGATTAAACTCTTTAGAGCCTTATTCTTGTATAGTGGAGTTTTCTCAAAATAAAAAGGACTTTCTCACAACATTCCATTGTCCCTTAGCCAATTTAATTCCAAGGAATGATTGTTTCTTTAAAGATGTAACTACCTTTCATATGATACAATCTCATAGTTGCCCCTTTAATTCATTAATGAGTAAAATCTATATGGTCTCCTCTAGTCACCTAGGAACTAAGTCAATAACGATATTACCTGGTAAAACTTTGAATATCAATAGTTGGCTCACATAATAGTAGGAACTCCAATTGTTTGATGTTTAAATAGTTAATCGGTCTAGGAATTTTACTTGGGATTATAAGGATATGAGGGGAATACATCTAAAGATTTGCACTCACCATATTTATATTGAGGATGTCAGACCAGTTCATCAACCGTAGTGTAGGCTTAACCCTGCACTTTGAGTGATAGTTAAGACATAGATTGAAAAACTTATACAAATAGGGTTCATATACCTAATTTCTAATAGAAAACAAGTTTCACCCCTCATGGTTGTACCAAAGAAAGATGGGAAATGGAGAGTATGTGTCAATTATAGAGAGCTCAATAAGGCAACTTATAGAGACTATTTCCCTTTACCATCCATTGACCAAATCCTTAATAATCTAGCAGGTAAAACTTACTTCTCATTTTTGGATGGTTTTAGTGGTTACAATCAAATATAAGTGGCTTCAGAAGATCAAGATAAAACCACCTTCACCTATCCATGGAGGAGCTTCACATATCGAGTCCTTCCTTTTGGGCTATGCAATGCCTAAACCACTTTTCAGAGAGCAGTGCCAACCATCTTTTCTGAACTTGTGAATGATTGTGTAGAGGTTTACATGAACAATTTCACAGTTTATGGTACCACCTATGAAGATGTGCTTAAAAAATTAGATAAAATCCTCAAACGATGTGAAGAACACTAATTATCCCTTAGTCATGAAAAATGCAGGTCGTTATGGTTGAACAAGGGATTGTGCTAGGACATCATATCTTTGTTGAGGGCATTAAGGTTGATCCTAAAAGATCAAAGTGATACAAAAGCTAGAAGCCCCAAAACTCAGACTTATGTACGAAACTTTCTTGGACATGTTGGTTATTATCGGGTTCATTGAAAATTTCAGCAAAATTACAGCCTTTATGTTTTCCCTACTGAAGAAAGACATTGAGTTTTCCCGGACTCTAGAATGTCAAACCTCATTCGGAACCATTTAAAAAGAACTGACAGTTGCTCCAGTATTACATGGACCTAACTAGAATTTGTCATTTTACATTTACACGGATGCTTTGAATGATGTCATTGGTGCAGTTCTAAGATAAGAAGATGAAAATGGGGAAAATATGTTGTTTACTTTATTAGAAAAAATTTAACTCCTACAGAAAGGAAATACATCACTACTTGGAAAAAGAATTTCTAGCAATTGTCATTACTATGAACAAATTTCATCATTATATTACAGGTTACAAGGTGATTGTGTATATAGATCACTCAACCATTAAATATTTAATGAATAAACCTGTAGTGAGTGGATGAATAATCAGATAACTGTTACTTCTCCAAAAATTCAATATAACCATCATAGATAAACTTGACAAATTTAATGTAGTTGCTGATATTCTATCTAGAATACATCACGAAGAGGAATAACATGAACTAGTTAGAGACGAATTCCCAAACAAGCAATTATTTTCTATATCCATTCATACATCTTGATTCACGGATATAGAAAATTATTTGGCTATCAGAGCATTTCCACCATATTTTTCTACAAAACAACGGAGCAAACTAGTGAGGGAAAACATGAGTTTCAAATGGGTTCATAGTTTATTATTCAAGTGTGGACCTGATTTGGTCTTGCGCAGGTGTGTAAGAGTTGATGAAACCTATAGTATCTTGCGAGCATGTTATAATGATCCTTCAGGAGGACATTATTCAACAAAAATGTCTTCCCATAAAATATTAGATGTCAAGTATTACTGGCCCTCTATGCACAAGGACATTAAGACATATGTCTAGCATTGTAATGAATGTCAAAGAATGGGAAGACCAACAACATCTAGTGAAATGTCTCTACAGCCTCAGGTAGTCCTTGAACCATTTGAAAATGGGGACTGGACTTCATAGGGCTTATTGATACACCGTCTCAAGGAAAGGAATGCATACTTGTGTATACTGATTATCTCACAAAATGGACATAAGTGCAAGCATTTAAGGTAGCCAAGGGAGAGCAAGTTGCATTTATTTTCTATAATAGAATATTTCTTAGATTTGGAGCACCAAGATCTATTGTAATAGATCAAGGATCTCAATTCATGTCAAAAGTTATTTTAACCTACACATATCATTTCCACGTGAGTCATAAAAAGTCATCACCATATCATCTTGAAGTAAATGGCTAGGTAGAGGTAACTAATTAGCAGTTGGAGAATATATTCACTAAAATAGTTTCAACATGTAGGAAAGTTTGGGCAAGGAAACTACATGAAATCGTATGGGCATATAATACTACTTGAAAATCAACTACAAGTTTCACACCATATGAACTAGTCTTTGGAAAGAAACACATCCCACCTATTGAATTTGAACTCCAAACATTAAGGACAACCATGGGTGTGGCTTTATATCTGAATAGAGCATAGGTAGAACGAGTTTTGCAACTAAATGAACTAGATGAGCTTCAATTAGAAGCTATACAATAGACTGAATTGATGCAATGATAAATAAATATGTGGCATGACCGTCATATAATAGAAATGAAGTTTCACAATGGAGATTGGGCACTATTATTTGATTCCAGATACAAAGACTTTAAAGGAAAACTTTGGACATGATGGTTGGAGCTTTATGAAGGGGAAGAAATATTTAGTAACATCGTTGTGTGGACCTTAAGCCAATTTATGGAGATGCAAGAACACTTATGTTAAATGGTCACAAATTATGTTTGTATTAGAAACCAGTGAGCAAGGAAGAATTCATCCAAATGATTGAAGAATAGGAAAACATTTGTTGTGTGAAGGGAGTCTTTCCTTTCCCAACAAATTAAAGTAAGTATTTCTAGATTAAATAAATACTTTCAAAAAAAAAATTAAAGTATAAATAAATATTTTATTTTCTCTGGAAGTCATTCATATTTATTTGGAAGTTGTTTATGTTTTATTCAAAAGTTGTTCATATTTCTTCAGAATATTATTTGTGTTCTTTCAGAAACATCCTTTCAACAATGTTCTGAAAGATTGTTTATGTTTCCTCTGGAAGCATCCTTTCAACGATGCTTCGAAAGGTTGTCCATGTTTCCTCTAGAAGCATCTTTTTTAACGATGCTCTAGAAGGTTGTTTGTATTTCCTTTAGAAGCATCCTTTCAATGATGTTTCAGAAGATTGTTTGTGTTTCCTCTGGTAGTATCCTTTCAACGATGCTTCAGAGGATTGTTCGTGTTTCCTCTAGAAGCATCCTTACAACAATGTTCTGGAAGATTGTTCATGTATCCTCTGGAAGCATCCTTTCAACGATACTCTAGAAATTGTCTGTATTTTCTCTGGGAGCATCTTTTCAACGACATTCTAGAGCCATCCATAATACATGGCATTGTTTTGAAATAATGCCTAGATAGTACTTTTGGAGTTCCCACCACTTCCATTGAATAAAATTATATTTTCTGCATTTATTGCACAAAGTACAACAAATTACTTTCAAGATTGGAAGTACACTTCTTCATCGTGATTTTGACATGTCGCACATTCTACAACATGGAAATTCTGATTAATGACAACGATGGTGACATTTTTTACATCATTCTAAATTAGGAAAGTAATAATTTTTATCATATAATCATAATAACCTGCATGATTGTCCTTAGCCAATAATAAAGTAACTGTATTCTTCTTCGACTGATGAAAAGCAAGTGGAATAACAACTCACATGAATAGCTATAAAACCTTAGGGGAGATAATTACCAAATAATTAATGCAAACAAGCCTAGTCACCATTATTGTTTTCTATTTCAAATTTCTCAACCCATTTCTCTTTTGTCTATCAAAGCCATCTATATAGAAAACCCTTTAAACTACGATACAACATCCCTTTTGCACCAGCACCTCTCTTCACCTTTATCAATTCAATAGGTAACCATGGGAGTTAAAAAGAAAGCGAAACCCAATTTAGCTGGCAAGTTCTTGGAAGACCATTTTATAACTAATGTATTTAAGGCAATAAGATGGTTGAATTTTCTACAAAAATTCAAAGGATATAATGCAGATCTCGTGGATGAATTTGTGCAGAACTTCTTTGAAAATCATTCCATGGTTTACAAGTGAAAATCAAGGTTAGTATCAAAATCTTTTCTTAGCTATCTAAAATTCCTATGAAAGGTATTGACCTTTTCCATGAAAAACACATCACCTATCAAGAAATGATTGATAAATTTTCACAAGAGGGTGAACTCCTCCCCCAAATAATAGTGGGAAAGAAGAGATTTAACAAGGTGATTAATAGGGACACCATTTTTGAACCCTGAGAATCAGTAGTAACATGGGTGATGAATTTTTCACTTGCGAAGGGCAATTTGACATGGTAGTGGGTCCAACATTTTGAATGTTGAGCCACCTGTAGTGATAACTTTAAAGAAACCCCCCTAAAAAACCTATAAAATCATGGTGAATCCTAGCTAAGTTCTATAATTTTCCTAGCGAATCTATGCACATTATTAGAATTTTTTGTAAAATCCTGGCAAATCCTAATAAATAATTGGTAAAAAAAATAATTACAATGGTGAATCCTAGCGAATAATTACTAAAGAAATTAATTACAGTGGTGAATCTTTCATTTAAAAATTTTCATATTTGGTCAGCGTAATCCCCCAATATATATATATATTGTAATGTTGATCACTTTAAAATAAAGACTAAAATAAAAGTTAATTTGTCGCCATCGATTACCTTTTTAATCGAATGGTTGTGGTTCAATTCCACGACACTCTATGCATATGCCTTTGAAAAGGCTTGTTGAGGCCTGGAATTTGTTTTGGGCCACACGATTAAATCTAATCGTGTGGCCCAAAACAAATTCTGAGCCTCAACAATCCTTTTCAAAGGTATATCCATAAAGTGTCGCAGAATTAAACCATAGCCATTTGATTAAAAAGGTAATTGATGACAACAAATAAAAGCCCTTTTCGAAGCGAAAATATCCCTAAAATTAAGTGGGAATTCATTATTAATGGCGATATTGACCCGAAATTAATGGAAGGAATATAATATTAATGGCGAATATAATAAAGATTTGTAATTACATTATAAACTATTGGTGAATCAACTCCAATGCCACATAATTTACTTGACGAATCAACTTTATTTATTAGTTTAAAAAAATAATGCATTGGTGAATTAACCAAGATTAAATTAAATTTCTGTAAAAATTAGGAAATTTAGTCTCATGTAGAGCTCATACTATTCACCATTTTTGGAGGCCTCGATTTCAACTATTCACTAGTTGGTGAAGATTCGCCACTAAAAAAATCCTTGACCACCTGCATCATGGAGCTAAAGCTTTTAAAGTAAAAGTTAACTTACTCGCTTACCTGTTTGAGTCTTTAAAGGTTATGATAAAAAATACAATAAGGTAACTAGGTCCTTAAAACACCACAAACTCATGTTTTTGATAAAGTAAGCGGCAAGAAAGGGTGTCAATCCCATTACACATTAGCCTTAAAGGCACACTAAAGTTCCATAAAAAAGATACAGACCTAGGCAAAAAGGAACAACCAAAAAACCACAGACCAAAACATAGAGGACCAATAGTAGACCGACAATAGACAAACAACAACAGAAAGCACAAAAAAGCCCCTGAGGTTGATTGAACAACTGCTCCCAATCTTCGGTCAAGGACTGGTAAAGATCTTCATACTCCTTCAGCTCTTTATCTTTCATCCTGTGTTTGGTAAGTTCAATGTCCTCGAGGACCGCAAGAGTGGTGGTCGACAGGTGCATGACTTTTGATGTGAACCTTGCCAAAATCTTAAACTTCCTCTCCAACTCGGACAATCTTCCAGAGAGGGCTTCCATCTCCCTGTCCTTGATGGTTTTCTTACCACCCGTATTTTTCTTGCCAGTATCCTACACCACTTTCCCAGAACTCTTAGAGTCAGACCCTCGGACATTGAGCTCCGGAAAGTTACTAGGGCCGTCATCGGCCTTAACCTCCACCGTCTCATCATTGTTATCTTTGTTGCTAGAATTGTCCACACCCATCAGTTCAACCTCTCCCTCCACCATCTCATCTTTGTTGTTTTTGTTACCAGTAATGTCCACGCCCCCTAGGTCCACCACTCCCACCACCGACTCAGCAACCACCTTCTTTTGGAGAGCGGGACTAGGTTTTGCAGCAAGCCTCGTCGACCTTTTGGTCGATGGCTCCGGGGTTTACTTTTAGGCAAGGTAAACTCCTCATCTTTGGAACTGTCACTCCCATCGTCACCTTCCTCGGAGCCAACATTCTCCACCTCTTGAATTTTAGTTTTAGCCTTATCTCCACTGTCTGAGACACAAGCCCCCTCCAAACTCTCCCTAATCTTCTTCTGAGGAGTCTCCTGGGAGGAGTCATCGAAGATAATATTTCTTTTGGCAGACATCTTGGATATGGTCTTAGGGGTCTGGCCACTTGTCTTAGGCTCGGGGCTTTTACCAGCAGAAAGTTTCTTCTTACGAGACTTTGGAGGAGAAAATGATGAGCTACTTAATCTATCTCTGGTGTTGCTCATACTCCTATGGAAGAACAACAATAAGATATACAAAAACATGACACTCCAACAAGTGTTCAAATGGAGCCTTCTGCAATTCCAGAGGTTCCAACCTTGGAATCATCACAAGTGCCACAAGATGTAATAATGGAAATGCAAGAAGAACCTAGCAGGGAAGTACCTTCAGAGGATACCGAGCTTGCTCTAGAAGATACTTCTGTTCCTCTGGAATTGCTTGGGTCTCATGTTGTTGAACCTCTTGAGTAGGAAGGTGACACAATTTTGGAGAAGAAAATACCTAGGAGTTTAGAAGAATGTGATATCCCTCTCCAGAGGAACCCAAATAAAGGAAATACTTCTTTAACTGCTCCAGAAGATGGAGGGAGGCAGAAATCAAGAGGAAATGCAACAAATTTAGCAAGCACTTGAGTTATCAAGGGCATACCAAAAAAATTCAATAGTGGCAAGAGATTGAGAAATTAAAGACACTATTGGCAGAAAAAGATGAGGAAAATTTAGACTTACAGGAGCAAGTAAATAAACCGCTAGTACCAATAGAGCCAACTCAAGATGAAAGCCTTAATTTTTTTTTTAGAAAAAGATAAATAAATTAAAAATCTTACAAATAATCTAGAAAATGTCCTTACATCATTTTTGAAGTAAAGTCAAGAAGATCAGGCAACACTGACAGTTACCACAAGCCAAATTGTTGAAATAGAGGAAGAACTGCAAGAACTCAAAATGAAACCGCTAATGGAGGATAAAGAAATGTAAATTGAACCAACTTCCTTGGAATGGTTTCAAGTTCATATCCTCAAACCTCTTTGGAAATAGATAGCTCATTGCCATCTTCTCAGACATGCAGGCTTTGAAATTGACAGATTGAAAGCACAATTGATAATTTTACAAAATAAATATGACCAATTATATGAAGCCAAGATGGAAGCCTGTAAAGTAGAACTTTTTCTTGCATGTGCAGGAAACCCTCACAAAAGTACAATATGTTTTTGAATGAACATGTATTAAGGTAGAAGTTATTAAGGATTTCCTATAATCTACCACATGACCCAGATGGTAGAATTCTTAGAAGCATATAAAATTGTTTCTCTAGATCAACAAAATTTATTATGTGAATTATTTACACATAATTTGTTGGATGAAAGTCATATTGATTTCTATAGCAATATTTTTGTTGAAGCGTAGTTGAGATCTTTTATTTCTACCATGCAAAATCAAGTAGCTTGGTAGGAAAGAACAAGGGAATATTATCAAGCAGAGAAAACTATTGGGTTGCTAATGAGACATCAGCATCATAAGCTAGAGGCATTTAAAGAATTTAAAAGGATAATCCAATAACCTATGTTGACGGAAAAATAAATTGATAGTTTGAAGCAATGCTACCAAGGCATCTCTGGAGAAATTGTCCATCACATATGTCCCCTATTCAACCCATGCCTATCTCCTGTTCAGCACATCTGTCCCTTGTTTAACAAAATGGTTGAAGATACCTAGTGACGTGATCCATAAATAGCTTGAAAAACACTCTGCAAGAAAAAGACTCTTGATGAAAGTCTACTTCATCAGTTTCCCCAATTTCTTGTTGATTTAAAAACAAACTCTTTTAAACAATTACGATTTTCTATTAAAAACTTTAAACAATAGTCGTGCACGAACTGCATGATGTTGGATTTTAGGCATGAGAGAAGTACCCGGTATCTAGAAAACATCATTTATAGCACGTCGTGCTGTTCATTATAGACATAAATGATTTTGAATGAATGAAAATAGATAGCTCTGTGTTTACTTTTAAAAAAATTGGCAAAATCTATGTGATGCTATTTTGAGTTCTTAGAGTTCCAATCTCTAAAGAGTTGGCCACTCGCTTGGAGAAGAAGAATAGTGTTCATAGATAAGTATTTATTATTTCTAATATTATTGTGAATATCATGTTTTATTGAAGTGATATTATTTGTGAGTTCCTCTGTTTCTATTTTTGTTCCAGCAAATAAAATAAATTGCTCTAGTTTTTCACCTGCAGGTCAATTGTTCTATGTTGTGTTATTTGTATTGTTCAATGTCATGTGTTGTTCAGTAAATTTATAGTGTGCTGAAAAGCCGTGTTTTCAATTTTACTCTAAAAAGTTCATTCAGCACATTGTTTTGAAGAGATAGTATTATAGGCTTTATTTTTCAACTAGTTGAATGCTTTTTTTCATTGTTGTAATCATTTTGAATGTTTTCATAGTTAGATTTCAAATGCTTTCTTAGATTAGATTTTTGAATGCTTTCATAGTTTAAGATTTTGTTTCTGCATAAGCATTTCTTTTATTCCGTAGTTTAAAAACCATCATTGGGATGATATATTTGATTGCCTATTGCATATAGGCATTGGATACCACTCGGGTTGGCAACATAACAATGTATTAAAGTACGAGGTTTGATGACGCCTCATCAATATGGTTCAAATGTTTTTGTGGGACTTGAAGTGCACTTGTAATCGTTTTACTACAAATATTTATGTAAGAACAAATGTTCTTTTTGGCTATTCATTATATAATCACTAACTCCACTTGCATTTAAGTGATATAGAATAACTTCATAAAACCAACCTATCAAATAAAATGTTAAATTAGTCATAATAACAATCTTAAATGTCAATTGTTCACCTCTTGGTTGTTCCCCTACTAGCTTTGATCATGGGTTGCAGGTTGTGGTGTAGGTGCAGTAGAGGGGTGGGTTTGTTGATGGGGTTCCATCTCCCCCTTATGTGGCATTGGAGTTGTAGTTTTCAAGCCCCCAACTCTCTAGTCGGGATATAGATTGTAGCTCTAATGATCCATGTATGAAGGTAGGGAAGGATGCTCGGGATAGGATATGTGAGAAGGCTCATGGTCCTGTAGATGTTGAATAAACTAGTAGAGGGCTACCACTGAGGAAATCCTAGGCTAATGTGCTTAAAGGTAAGTCTTGTTCTAAACCTACCTAATCCTTGTTTTTGAAATTGGTTGTGGATGACAATGGCATTCATCTTAGGGTGCCTTACTCTATTATTGAAAAGTCGATCCTCAAGATTGAAAACTCTAGTTGGGAAAGTTTTAGGTGCTAGGCCCAACATTGATGTTGTAAGCAAGTGAGCTCAAAGAAAATAGAAACTTTATGGCCAAGTTGACATTCAACTATGATTATAGGCTTCCTTTTGTTCTCTTTTTGAACCATAAAGATTATGTTCGAACCCTCTTGGATGGCCCTTGGTTTCTTCATAAGTTGAGGCTCTTCCTAAACAAATGAAACTAAGCTTTCATCCTATGAGGGAATGCATTAACAAAGATCCATTTTGAGTTAGGCTTTCAGGTTTGCTATTGGAATATTGGGAGGATGAGGTTTTGATGGGTATAGCTAACTCTTTCAGTTAACTCTTAGCTTTTAATGTGGTGATCAAATCCAGAAGGCATTTGTTGTTTGCTAGATTTTATGTGAATGTAGATGTGGATAAAGAGCTACCTACTTCGATCACCTTATGGTCAAATTTTGGTCAATGAGTGCAATAGATTGAATATGAGGGGTCCTCAGTTGTGTGCCAAAAGTGATTGAAATTTGGCCATGTTGTGGTTTGCATTAATAACAAGCAAAAGCAAAATTTCTAGAGAAAAAAAAAGGAAAAAAAGGAGATTAGGCACTCCCAAACTAAGGATGAGTTGCCTTTGCTAGATAGAGTCAAGGAGGATCACCCCTCTTCGATTATAGTTAACTCTAAAGAAATTTTTAATAATGCTTCTAGTTTTGAGCACCTCGACAGGATGCATTCAAAAGTGAAGTTTCTAGAGGATGATTGTAGGGAGTGGGCAATTGTTAGCGAGCGCCTGGCCAATGCTAAAGAAAATGTCTACAACCCAGTGCATGTGGCCCAACATTTGCTATCCTCGCCCTTTGCAATTTAGGAAAAAAAGAAGATAAAACCAAACAAGAGGTTTTCTAGAGGCCCTCAAGACACTTTTGTTTTAGATTTGACAAATAAAAGAGAGAGGAACCAAGAAGGAAATATGCTTCAACAAGTCTATGGGTAGTGCTAGTGGTAGTGTCCAGGGCTCTTTCGAATGATACGACTTCAAATCACCTTAAGTTAGTTGGTCCATTGTTTTTTAAGGTGGCTTGCCCTGTGTTTTTCTCCCCTTTGATAAGATGATGTTTGATAAAGTTGTTGTTGGTTTGGTTTACAACCTTAATGCAATTTATTCCTTATTATTATATTTATGATATTTACTTAGCTCAACATATATCTATTTTTATCTCTATAAAAAAATTGGAACCTTTCAAAAATCCTTTTTTACTTCTAATTTTAAAAAAAAACCCTTAAATCTTAAAGCTAATGCCACTTGCACTCAAAATTAGAGTGCACAACTACTTCTACCCTTCCTACTTACAATTCTAAAACTTCCAATGCTGTAGGGGAGAGGACCCAGTAGTTGTGCACCCTAACTTCACGCCTCTCAAAATCATACGTGGCAATTTCGAATCACTCCAAAATTTTTACAGTACCTTACTTGGCAATGCCCCTGCTTATAACTAAGGTTTCAGGGCCACATCATTAAATATGATGCCACATCAGCATGCTTTTTGTTGAGGTGTCAAATAGTTCCCCCCCAAAAAAGGTGGACCAATAGGTGTGCATTAAGACCCCCTTTGATGGTGCGCTGATTTGGCATCACATGATTGGTTGCTTTTTAAATCTAAAGGGCACATTTCATTCAATTATTAGTACTTATAGTAACACTAACAACCTTAAAGTCACAACTACTAGTACTAAACTTCAAAAAATATTGGGCCTTAAGGTCACAGCTACCATCTCAACCATTGGAACTATCTCACCTATTGGATCTTTTCCCCTATATACTTCTAGGAAATTTTAGGTCATCCACTGCTAGGAACACTACCTATTAAAAAATAATTTTTAATGGCGCAAGAATCGTTTTATTAGGGCTATCTTGTCAAGAGAAAATTGCATTTAAAATGAGCCGTTTCGGGTTTAAGTTTCAAAAATATAACTCAAAATGTGCTGGAAACTTCTCCCCAAAAAATTTTCAAATTTCAAATTTTAATCTTTAGATGTCTAGCATTGATAAACTTGGGGGGTAAATCGAGACTGTTTCCCAAATCCAATTTTCTTTATCTTACAATCTCTCGTTAAAGGCATAGTACAATGGTTGAGTGAATTGGTTGTTTAGTTCGCAACCCAAATTTTGGGCCAGATTGCTCGCCCCTGTTGGACATCCCAGGTCACGAATTTGGAGAAGAGTTTTGAAGCTTGAATGCCCCCGTTTGTGCCCGGTGGCTGGTATGCCTTAACCATTTCATTTAATTATTGAAAGAAAAACAATTTCTCTTTTAAGCTCTCTCTTGTTACGTATCTGTATGCTACCCTGAGAAACAAGATTTGCATTGTGTATCAAACTCTTGGGCTCAGAAGTTCAAAGAATTTTGATGTATTTTTTAGCTGTCTGGGTCTAGTATCTACCACTGAGGTTGTTCTGTTACATTCAGCCTAAAATATACCGGTGTGAACAGCTTTGAAGGAATGGTACGTTAACTTATCCGATTCAGTAGATGACTCAAAAGACATGGAGATTTTTGCAGAAAAGCACTGCTCTAAGTTTTGATCTAATTGTTATCTAAGAACTCTAGGATTATTTCACGATTTATTTTCTTTGTTGTTTTGAAAAGAATTGATTTCATGAATTTAACATTTTGAGACAATTTCATGATTTCATCAGAAAATTTCCCATTACTAGATTGTAGTTTCTCCTAGTGACGTAATCATTCGGGTAAATAAGCCAAATACTTCCCAGCTTACAGTAATCCATAGATTTAGTTAAAATACATCATAGATCAAACATAACAACGGACTTCTCCGTAAGTATGAATTCAACTGTGCTCTTCCCAAGAGCCTGATCAAATCAAAACAGCTTCGTATTGCCTAATCCTATCAAAATATCTGGTCGTGCTTCCTACATGTGGGTTTCATATTTATAATAGACTAATCCTTACCATCTTTCACTATTCCATAGGTTTACTTACAATATATCATATCAAAGTTTGGATTCAACTGTACTCTTTCCAAGAATCCAAATGAATTCAAAACATGCCCACCGTGTTGCATAATCATATCAAAAATCTCTGCTCATACTTTCTTACATGTATGTTTCCTATTACACTAGGATAACCCCTACCATTGTTCCAGTAATCCATATATGATAGATGTACTTACAATATATCAAGGCTTTTACACTAAAATTTGAATTCAACTGTACTCTTCCTAAGAGTACAGTTGAATCAAAACAAGTCCACTGCGTAGCCTAATCATATAAAAATCTCTGATCATATTTCCTTACATGTAGGTTTCATGTTTACATTTCAAAATCTTTTAGCATTTCTTAATGATATCAAAATCTGCAATTTCATACTTTCTTTTGAGCTGATAATCTTATAGCGTTTCTTAACGACAAAAAAAATATCTGGTCATACTTGCTTGTGGATTTCATATTTACAATTCAAATTTTTTGTAATTTCTTCGCATAGAACCTGCCAGTCTCTACCGTACTGTAAGTTATTATCAGGGTGGAATGTGACTATAGCTTTTCTGAGAGCTGCTCTAACATTTCCAGTAGAAGTGCTACCCAACAATGCCTTTTTCGGATCTGGATGAGTGTGCACTCTATAAATGAACTGCAAAAAGGACTCCGCACTCTTGACCCCTTCCTCCTTGATCACATTAATTGTTTCATGAAGCCTCTCTGCATCAAGCTCATGCTGCTTGTCATGCTCTCTTTTCTCTCTATCCACAATATCCTTCTGGTGTTCATGGACCTTCAACGACGAGTATTTATACCAGTCAGAGTTAGCTATATGTGGAGACATGATGGCAAGGGCGATTTTGGTGCACTCAAAATGGTAACGATGGGCCTGCGTTTCTAATTTCAAGAAAGATGAGTATACTTTCCCAATTCGGCTTAGTGCCATGGCTTCATTTTCCAAATCTTTCTCTCTGCTCAGTAAGATGGATTGCTTATACCAGTCAATAGCATCCCAAACAAGCTCCATGCTCACTACTTCGTCATCAAATAAAGCTTTCTTAAGTATTTCGTCCCCCTGGCACCGAGCTTGTACCGATTCACATATGTACTGATACAACAGAACCTGATCTTTCATACTATCAAATTCTTTTATCAATTCCTTGTCCTTTGTAGTGTAGACAATGGCCTCTGCTTTACTTAGTGGAAGATAGCAATCCTTAATTGCATTCAGACATTGTTTGTAACCAGTTCCTTCAGTTCTTATTCCTCCTTCTCCTTCCCTGCAAATGCATTTGATGCCCTGCTTGAAAATGAACTCAGCATGCATGTCATAAAGAACAGTTCCTAATTTCTTTTTCCTCTGACAGCTGCTGGATTCCACATTTTCCATCAGTGCACAAAGCTCAACCAGTATGGGCTCAAAGCATATGTTGTATTCAGAAATCTGCTCCCTTACCCACTCCAAGATTTTTGTGACACTATCTTCTGCCTGCTTTAACCATGTGTCTGGTTTGGTATCATTGAGCTCTCCAAATTGAATGGCCAATAAATAAAATTCAAGAGATTTTGATATATGACGTTTGGCACCCCACATGGCTTTTAAAGCTTCACTTCCCCCTTCTTCTTCATCTTCTAGGTAGATATTCCATTCTGCTTTTCCCCATAGCAAATTCACTGCACCCAAATTTTTATAGCATGAAGCTTTTTCACTCCCATCATTCAAGCTTGCAACATAAAGGGCTTCTTCGTATAATTCATGAGCTTTCTGCAATTTGTGCCTGAGAAGGCAAGGTCCATAACATCCAATGGACACTTGAGAATATATTTCATTTCCCTTTTTCCGTAGGGATTCGCTGCTAGGTCTTTTAATGGGTATTTGTAAGCCCTTACCCGATGACACTGGTTGTCTGGGTAATTTGGTGATCATGCTCTCCATTGATGCATAACTTTCCTTGAAGTTAGTAAATTTCTTATGATATGATCCATCAACTTTTGTAGCTTTGGGAGGGGCATTGATGTCCTTTTGTGTTGCTGTTCTTTTCCTGCTGCTTTTAGCTCTGGTCTTCCTGGGCGCCATTATTATGCTAGCTACCTTCCACAAAATCAAAAGTAATTAGTTCCAACAAATCTCCAAAAATAAAGATCCGTGACCAATAACTTGGGTAACAAAAACGACACTACTCAGAAACTGCCTGATGAATCTGAAATTGTCTATAAAAGACATTGATTTTGGATGCACCATCACTCAATTGTGTCAGAAATTTAATCTTCAGAGGATTGATTCAATCTATCATACCGATACATCTTTTATTGATAAGAAACACAAATTCCACGAGTTTCCATTATAATTTCAACGAATATCCTTTCCATTAAGTGATTCATACCTGGTATGTGTAAGCTTCTATTTTACAGAAACCTTACAGTTAACTTCTCTCAGATGTGGGAGCCTTCTCTATTGACCTTAGTCCAGTATCTTTAGCTTGCTGCCTAGTTCCATTAACATAGAGAAATTGAAATTAATATTATGTACCTTAAGAGTTTGTTGAAGATTTACTATGAATCAATGATCAGAATTAGTATACAAATGTTCTTTGCTTCATTACTTTCGAGTTCACTTCTCCAGTCCATAACTGTAAGATAAATAGTAATAGAGTTGCCCCTAAAGCTGCCAAACATTAGGTCCAAAATACGAATCATATATAATCTTACATTGAAAAAATGAACCATAATACACCTCACAAACTCATTAAGAAAATTTAGCAGTTCATTGAGAGAATAAATAGTGTTTAATTGGGAGCACTCATTTAGGACATATCCTGTAGTAAGCTACCCAAAATGTTTTGAAATTGGCAAACTATAACAGCAGGGTTAGAGAATTGAATGCATAAATTTAAATCACCTCCACACTTCTGGCCACCAAGTTCCCAAGATGGGTAAGGTGAGAGCATACAGTGCTTTGACTTACAATCAAATGCCTTGCAAAGGAACTAAATACAATCTTCCACTATAAACAGGAATCTGCTTTTCAGCAGGCATTCACTTATTCAGTGGGGATACGCCACTTATTCAGTGGGTGATAAAAGAAAGATAAACATTATTTTTCTCCACACTGACTAGGGGTTACAAATGTGTTTGCAACAATATAAAATGATTACAAATAAACTATAGGCTAGAAGCTCAAATTAGTAACCCTGATTTACAACCAATGGCACAGCTGCAATGGGTTAGAGCATAGAAAACTCCAAAAAACACATGAAAGAAGCATGCAAATATGAACATAGAACCCCCATAAATATATCACCCATGAACAATATAGAAGAGAATTCAATTAGATGTCTTTTAGCACTGCTGTAGCTGATCATTAGTCTGCAACTTCTTATGACAGCCAAGTATAACACTTCAAATCAGTCCAAACCCCACTTCCTATGCTTAGAACACATGCAAATATCACCTTCCAACTTAGACCACAAATCCAAATGATTGGTGAGACTCCAACATAGGCGGACAGTATAGAGTTTCCCACGCTCAGCTAGCATGGTATGGCGCTGCCTGGTACGGCCTGTCATAAGGCACTAAATCTGCAACTTTAGACACAAAGAAATCTGGGAATAGGCACTTAAATCAGTCATAAATATTCCCACTAAGAAATCTGAAAGTCTTACACAGAACCTAGCAAAATAAAACCCCTCTATTAATGGCATGTCGCAGCACAGTACGGATCAGCCAAGGAACAGTTTGAATCAGCATAACTCCTTATACACTGCTCAAAAATAATCTTCAAGTTCATGTAAATGGAATGCAATCAATAACAATCACAGTTCATATGATTTGCTAACACAATCAACAAATCTCCACATCCATGGTACAGCCTGGTTATGTAGTACGGCTGGACATATAAATCATTGTGATCTGCTCAGAAAAAGACGTCAGCACTATGCAAATGATAATAAGTCTTCAACCAATGCATATCAAAGTCACTTCACTAACTAACACTTCAAACCCTCTACTGCTGTATGGCTAAGCATGTACGGCCAGCCATGAAACATATCAAATCTGCATGAAAACTCAGTGGAAATGGCTCAGAACTAAGCGCCCAAACATGACTTCAATTATCAATGCACTATCTTGCAAACATAGCATACAATCCTGACTCCAAATCCAATCGACCCTCTGTGTTGAAGGTGTACGGCCAGCACACAAATTCACCATTCTTCACAAACTTCACAAAAAACTCATCAGTAACTCCATAAACAAGCCAAAACATCAAAATCTCAATAGATAAATCATCAAATCAAAATACCACAGAATCCATGAAAGCACAATGTAATTCCTGTTTGAAATCACCATTACCAGCTAGGGTGGATCTCTCACCACCAAAACTGATCATCTCCAAGAGGGTTTTCGTCCTCAATAAGGAATGGAGAACACGCAGGTTCAATCGACAGAGTAACAATACAAATCCAAGCATCCCTCCAAATGAGCTCTCATCCCCTTTTTATAACTTTCTGAGAGGAATATAATATTATTTTCCTTTTAACTCTTCATATTTCTTCTCTCAAAAAGGCATTTTTTGAAATAATAATAATATATCATGTGTGAGGCCCTCCTTTTTAAGTGCCTATCATTTAAAACACTTAATTACCTTTCCAATGAGTTATAACACTTAGGTACTTTTTTTTAAATTTTCACCCTTAGGAGACTCAAGTAAAAATAATAATTAAATAGCTCATTAAATCACCCGACTTTGCGAAAAATCCCAAACTTAGGTGAACTGCAAAATCAATCATACCACTGCCTTCTATGATGTTTGAGATGAAGAACGATGTTGTCTGGGTGACTTACTATAAATAGACGACTTCTCCAAGAATCTTGGAGAGCTATCCAAAAGCTCGAACAAAATTGTGAAAGTTGCATAGCCATCCTGAGACATCACTAAGCTCAAAGCTAAGACAAAACAACACAAATAACTGAACCTATGTTCTACACAACAAATAGAGCTCCCTAACCAACCCAAATAGCCTACAGAAGCTCAAGGGAATAGGCTATTGATCACAAATTTGGCTAAATGCCAAAATGGACATTACAAGTCCTTCCCGCTCAAGATTGCTTGTCCTCAAACAATACATATTATCCAACAGGGATACCTGCATGATTAACAACAATATACCTGGATCCCAAATCAATCTCAAGAATGCTCCACACCACTTCTACTGCGCTACTCTGATATATTTGGGAACTGCACAACTGACATTTTGTATGATCCTCTGAAACATTCTTCTAAACACACATCCCTTTGGATCCCAAACATCTGTAACACCATTAAACTTGAAAGTGAAGGAGTTAGCATCCTCCAACAAGTCATCAATACAATTTATCCAACCTAAAACTACTGTTGGGAACCAAAATCTGAAATGTTCCTCTAGGGAAGAACACAAATCAGCTTGAACACAAGCTGAAAGTAACTCTGAATAGCCATGAATCACCTAGTTTTCACCATCCAAAAGAGCAATATTGGCTGAAACACTTGTCCTTTTCAGCTGAACTCTTCTGTCAACCTCCCACAAAGGACCAAAGATAGCAAAAAGAATAATCACATGGCTGTTAAAAACTAAAATTAATCTCTAAAAACCAGATTTCAGTAATTTGAGAATGGGACAACAACAACAAAGTTGAAATCTCCCAAGAATAACCAGTGATTTGGGCCTTCTACAACCAAAATATTCTAAAGTTATGACCAAAATTTCTCTCCAATCCATAAAAATGTATGTAACTGACAACTTATGACGGCTGATAGGAATAAGGACAACAACTTTATGACAAAAATTAGACTTCAAAATCATCCATGAAATAGTTCTCCTATCACCACTATCCTCTACAAAACCCTGAGGATAAACTCTATTATGAAAGTAAGCCATCATTGTACTTAACTTATGTCAAACTTCAACAATTGATGATAACTTCCAGTTGGTGAAGTTCTTGTGCAAAGTAACATTCCATGAGTGCTCTTCACCTGGATCCCATATTCTGTTACTATCCTCGTCCATGTTGCTAATGCCAATTATGTCTTCATCATTCAACATGAGAGGTGGATTGTATTGAGTTAACTCAACTTCCATCATAAAAAGGAAATGATCAAATGATTGGAAGTTGTTATCTCCTCCATGTTCAAACAATTCGTCAATTTGCTTCAACTTTGTATCTACATACTTAGGAGGTTGTCCTTAGTCAAAATCTTCTTGGAACAAATCAAGCTCTTCAGTCACCAGTTTGATTTCATCTACTCTAGCAACTCTATCTTGCTTCCTTAATTGATGAACATCATCAAGCTGATTTTCCACTTCTAAGAGAGCCATTTGGGTACTCACTAAAGAATTTGTAGTTGATTTAAGTTTAGCTTAGATGTAAGCTTATCAACTCCAGCCTCTTCTTTTCAATGCATCATAGATCCGACCATCATACTCAAGAACATGATCTCTATCAGAAAGCAAGTTCAAATAATCTGATTTCAACGTTTCTAGAGCCTCTCTGACTACACACCAATCTTCAAGTGAAGATCCTCTTTCCATGCCCATTTGTCTCCTTTCAACTTGTGCCCTCCAAATATGATCCTCAACAAACTTATGTATGCAATCCAAGTGAGTCAAGGAATGTACAACTTTATCTTCGGTGACTAACAGTTGATTCTGAAATTCCAATGTTGAACCCATGATAGAGGCTGATCCAAATCTTCCAACAAACTCCCCATCAACATGCTCATCAACTGACTTTTCTGAGAAGACACTTGGTTCTTCAGTTTGCATAAGGAAAGAATCTTCTTCTTCATCACTTAGATCAAATGATATGGCAGCCTCAAATTCAAACATTGAATCATCACCAATGGCTGATTTAAAGTCTTCATCAATATATTCTTCATCAAGGATCTTTGAGGAGTCAAACTGCTCTTCTCTTTGCATGGAAAAATCTCATTCATAATTAAAACTACATCCACAAGGGTGAAGATGCTCTCCATTAGGTATTGTTTTGAAAATTTTAGTAGCCTCCACTTTTGCAACCTCTATAATTTCACCTTTTCCTATGTCTTCATTAGGATACTCTACTTCAATGCTCTTAGGCTTGCTTGCAAAGTCACCTTCTAGCACTCTATCAATCATCTTCAACTCATTCTCAAAAGTAGTGGCATCTTCTGGATCTTCATCAAATGAAGGACTTGCAAAGTCCCACACTTTTGGCTCATTAACTTCTTCAAAGCAAAGCTCAGCTTCACCAATTTCTGTTGTCGTTTTTCCCAAATCAGCTAGCTCCTCTATGCATGCCTCTTGTTTTGTGACCTTGTCTTCATCATGCAGAGGCTCTGACTCATTTATTTCAGCTGTCGGGTCTTCATCTTCTTCTTTGTTTTTGCATCGGTGGTTAGGCTCCCAAGAATCTTTGCATAGAAAACAAATATTTCTTCTCCTGAGTTCATTTTTGCTGTCCTCTTTCTTTCTCGTCCTTCGGATGTAATCTATAAGGCCCTTTTTGTCAGGATCCCCGTCAATTATTTCCAAGAAAGCATCCCAAGAAATTTGATGTTTAAAGTCATCTGGTAGTCCTTGGTACTCATCAATAATCTTTGTGGCTTCTCGATCATACTTCCTTCGATCCAACTCCTCTTGAATTGTTCTTTCTATTTCTGCTTGACCTTGTCTAAGAGAATCAACCAGGACATTTGTCTCACTTCTTCTCCTCATGAGAGAAGCCATGATCTCACATACACTGCTCAAAATCCTTCAACTGCCCAACACTAAACACACATGCAAGTGTTGATCACCCACATGCAAGGCTGAAAACTGACTCGCACTTGAATAACTGCAAGGAGAGAGTAGGAACCCAACAGGCTGGCAAGATCACCAGCTCTGATACCACTGTAGTAAGCTACCCCAATTTTTTTTGAAATTGGCAAACTATAATAGCAGGGTTAGAGAATTGAATGCATCAATCGAAATCACCTCCACACTTCTGGTCACCAAGTTCCCAAGATGGGCAAGGTGAGAGCATACATTGCTTTGGCTTACAACAAATGCCTTGCAAAGGAACTATTGATGTGGTTTTTGTGACAACAACAACATTAGAATAAAACACTGGGTATTCTATCCTCTCTTGAACAAAGCCTCTCAAACGCTAAACTTCATGATCGAGTGAGACTGCTCCAAGGTTCCTTGAATGTCTTGACATGCACATAGATAGACTCAATGGAATGATGTGATTTTGCTGGTAATCACAAAGGGACTTATGTGAAATTACTCTTTCTTCATGGACATGGAATTCACTCCTTCCTCCTTGGGTTTGTGAATGAATGAAAACTTCCTCAAATAGGGGAAAACTTGGAATTTCCAAGTTCCACTCTTGAAGAGGTGTATGATTTGACAATGAAGCTCTTGAAAACTAATCCTACTGAAGATCTAAAAACAAAATGCAAAAGAAAGAAAAGGGTTTCAGGAATCTAGTTGATGCGAAAGACTATTACTGATTCATGGAAACTAGAAACCATGTTTTGCTTCGTCATGAGACAAGAACTACACAGAAATGGTGCAATCTTTTGAGGTGTTTGTGATGATTTTCAGATTGTTTGAACATAGAACATGGAAATGAAAAATGTAGAAAGCAATCGAAGTTAAGCTTAAAAAGAGTTCAGGCTAACCATGCACTGTGATTTGCAAGCCACAAACCACAAATGGTATGAACAAGGAGTTTCAATCATGCACCAATAGCAATGCTTTCCATCAATCTAACTATTGAAAGAGAATAGAAACGAAACAACTTTAAACTTGTAGCTTAAAATTTGCTTCAAAGAAGCTGAACCCATACGGGCACATTTGGCATTTGTGAAGAACCCAGTAACTTAGTTTATCACTTCAATTTTTTATAAGAAAATGTACCCAAGTATATCTAGAATAACCATCGAATTAGACAAATTACCACAACTTACCAATGGAATTGACATTCACATGACCAAATACATCACTATGAATCACCTTCAAAATCTCGCTTGCCCTTATATTCCCTAAAGCAAACTGCTCCCTATTTTGCTTACGAAACACACAATATTCACAAAGTTCAAACCCAATAAAACAATTTAAAATTCCTTCCACCATCTGTTTATTCACTAAGGTTTTCAAACCTTTTTCACCTATTTGGCCTAGCATGTCACAACAATTAGGATTCAAGTTTAGCTACATTGGTAGATCCAGACAATGTTGATGCATCTAGTTTGAACAAAGTTCCATGTTGTACTTCCTTAGCAAGCACCAAGTTGCCTAAATAGCTAATTTACAATCTTTATCATTAAAGATAACATGCATTGTAGAGTTAGTTATCTTAGAAATAGAGAATTTTTTTTTGGCTAAACCTAGAATATGCCATACACTTGGGAGTGTTATATCACTTTTTCATCCATGAAAGATACCTTTACCTTTCTTCGACCAACTATCCTTAAAGAGTTGTTATCACCAATGAAAATTTGTCCTCTATTACATTCCTTGAAATCAGAATATCAATCTCTATGTGTTGTCATGTGATAAGATGTGCCTAAGATGTGCCTAAGTTAATTAACCAAGAGTAATCACCAATGACATTAGTAGAGATAGAAGCATCACTGCTATATTCATCAATATCAGAGGATTTGTCAGAATGAAGGCATGCGAAGCTGCTGAAACCAATCACTATAATTGATTCGTTGTAGCAAATAGGTTTGCAAGCATGGCAATGAGTAGCAATCTCAGGCAGCCTCAAATTCCCATATTTATGGGTAAGAACTATGATTTCTGGTCAATTAAAATGAAAATTTTATTTTGTTCACAAGAAGTTTGGGATATAGTAGAAAATGGATTTGTAGAACTTCTAGATTAGGCAACCTATTAGGATTTGACTAGAGTATAAAAAGATGAACTTATAGAAAATAGGAAAAAAGATGCAAACACCTTGTTCTTAATTCAACAAGATGATTCTATTTTTCCTAGGGTTGCAGCAGCAACTACATCTAAGAGGGCATGGGAGATTTTAGAAATTGTTTATTAGGGAACAACTAAAGTGAAAGTGGCTAAATTACAGTCCCTTAAGAGAAGTTTTGAGAATTTGCAAATGAAGGAGCCAGAGCCCGTAGCCCAAATTTTGAGTCAAGTTATGAATATTGTTAATCAAATTAGATTACGGGTGAGTGCAGGATCATGATGGGCCAAACAATACCTCTAAGTGGCAATGAAAATGCTAAAAAACAGACTTAAGCAACTTCATGAGATAATTCGAATGGGTTACCTACATGATTTGAAAAATATGTAGTAATAAAATTTGTAAGAAATTGAATGTAGTTTATGGGATACTATTTTTTTTTTTTAAATAAATTTATTTGGTGAAAATTAGATATTTCAATGAGGCACTACTTAAATTTTTGAAAAAAAAAAAGTAGGTGTCAATCTGGCCAACCTAAGTATGAGATTTTTTTTTTTGAATCTTTAGATACAAGTAGAGGACATATGCTCGGATGTCACCCATATTTTTATGAATTTTTTTGTAAGTAAATAATTAGTTATAATTTTTTTACTACAACTTTTTAAAAATATTAAAAAGGTAATTTTCCAGCCAACCTAACTTGGTCAAAAAAATATGAAATTCAATTTTTTTTAAGACCTGTAGCTAGTGAAGTGTAGAGTGTGACGCAACTTTCAGATTTGAAAAAGGTCAAACGGTTTGAAAGTTATGGATGGTTTTCAATTAGTATGTCTCTCAAGAATTTAGACATTATGTAGGTAGAGAATTATTAATAATTACCTATTAAAATTATAATCAGACATGTATTATAATTTTAGAACCCTGACAGTGTCCCGAATATACCCTTTTGATTTTATCAAATTTGGTTTAAAAAGTCCGTCAACATCAAGGGTGAAAAGGCGGGTTTGGATTCCCAAGCCTAAATTTTGGGGGGGAATTTTTTTAAATCAAAATAAAGGAAACAAATATCCATTTTCAAGAAACTGATATTCGTTTCCAAAATGGATATTTGTTTCTTGAAAACGGATATCTGTTTGGGAAAATGGATATCCATATCCGTTTTGGAGAAATGGATATCTGTTTTGAAAAAACTTACCAAGCCTAAATCCAAGCCTAAAAAAGTGTTTCACGATTTTGGCTAACACTTTCACGCGGTTTTTTCTCCATTGCCAATGTTTGACCCATCATAATCTCACACTCACCCTTACATGGAGAGGAGATTACCAATCAGAAGATTGTAGAAAAAGGTAAATTTGATGCTATTGTTATTGCAATTAAGGAATCTAAATATCTAACACAACTATCAATACATGAGTTGATGAGATTTTTGTTATCCCACAAAATAGACTAAACAAGAACAATAATTCTTCTTTAGAGAATGCATTCAAATCATAGGTTTCATTTGGTAGAGGAAGGGGAAGGACAAGGTCTAGAGGCAAATGCAGAAATAATAATCAAGGAGATGGAAGGAATAGTTCAGATCAAGGTGGAAGGACAAATCAAAATTTCAATTCTCACAGCTCCAAAGGGTGTAACAACAATCAACAATCTCAGAGGTATGATAAGCCTAATATTCAGTGTTATTATTGTAATAAATTTGGTCATTATGCATATGAATGTCGAAAAACAAGCAAATGTGGGTAAACAAAATGCAAAATTTTTAAATATGTTTGAAAATAATTCAGGGTCATTATTTATTACATGTCATGTTGCTCAAGAGAGCTCTAGTGATATTTGGTGTTTAGATAGTGGTTGTAGTAATCATATGACAGGAAATAGAGATTTATTTGCAAGTTTAGACAATTTTGTGAAGTCAGAAGTCAAGTTGGGTAATGATAATCAAGTATCAGTTATGGGTAAAGGTGTAATTAATATTTGTACAAAACATGGTGAAAGAAGACATATTTCATATGTTTATTTTGTACCTAGATTGAAGCATAATATCATAAGTATTAAACAACTTATATAGAAGGGTTATAGAGTAATTTTTAAAGATAATTTGTGTATCATATTGGACAAACTTCCTAGTGATAAGTTGATTGCAAAGGTTGAAATGACAAGGAACCAAATGATCCCACTCCGAATCAAGAGTGAAAAGACAATTCAAGGAGAGCCCAAAGTAAATTTCAAGGCAACTTATTTAGATTAGTCATGGCTATGACATTTAAGGTATGGACACCTTCATTTTGGAGGATTGAATTTATTACAGAAAAAATAGATGGTGAATTACCACCAATTGAGGAGCCAACCAGTTCATGTGAGAGTTGTATTTTGTCAAAACAACATAGGGAAATTTTTCCAATACAAGTGTCTTATAGAGCGAGGGAACCATTAGATATTGTGCATATTGATTTATGTGGTCCAATGCAGACTCCATCATTGGGTGGAAGTATTTATTTTCTAACTTTTATTGATGATTTCAATAGGAAAACATGGATCTATTTTCTCAAGCAGAAGTGTGAAGTTTTCAAAAAAATTAAGGATTTCAAAGCATTGGTTGAAAACAAAGTGTCCGATACATAAGGTACTCAAGTCAAATAGAGGTGGAGAATACAAGTCAAATGATTTTTCAAATTTTTGTAGATATCATCAATTTACTACAAGGTACACACCACAACAAAATGGTGTCGTGGAGAGAAAGAATAGAACAATAATGGATATATCCAGGAGCATGTTAAAGGCCAAGAATTTGCCTAATGAATACTGGGTAGAAGCAGTATTGTGTGCAGTATATATTTTAAACAACTCTCCTAAAGATAGAATTCCATAGGAAGCATGGAATGATAAGAATGATAGTGTATCTCACGAAAGGATTTTTGGATGTGTTGCATATGCACATGTCAGAAGAAACAAGAAAAAATTGGATGATAGAGGCAAAAAATGTATCTTTATTGGTTATTGAGTAGTCAAAATCTTATAGGATGTATAGTCCCATTACCAAGAAAGTAAACATTAGTAGAGATGTTAAATTCAAGAAAGAAGAAGCTTGAGATGGAATTATTGATAGATCAATTACAGTTGCAGCACCAATATGTCAAAATGAATAAAAAATAGAAGAACAAAGTGTGCAAGATGGTCAGCCAAGTCCACAAGCAGTAACAGGTACTCCAACAATAAATCTTCAAGGAGACAATTCAGGAGAATTGAGAACACCAAGGAATTTTGTACAAGGTGAACCATCATACCATTCTACTCCCAACTCACAAGTAAGTAATGAATCTGATCCCGCAGTTGCCTCATTAAGATCAATATATAGAGGTAAGAAAACAAAAAGTTTGCAAGACATTTATGATCAAGGAGAAACAAATTTAGATTTACTATCAAATTTTATTTTATTCTCTCATGATCTTGTATATTTTGAGGAAGCAATCAAGGAAGAACATTGGATTAAGGATATGGATGAAGAAATGGATTCCATTGAAAGGAATGAAACATGGGAGCTAGTAGATCTACCTGAAGGTAAAGAATGCATAGGAGTCAAATGGGTCTATAAGACCAAGTTCAATGTAGAAAGTAAAGTTGAAAAGTATAAAGCAAGGTTAGTAGCAAAAGGTTTTGCACAATAGTATGGAATTGACTACAATGAGACATTTGTACCTGTAGCAAGGCTTAATACAGTTAGAATGGTCTTACCCATAGCAACACAAAACAATTGGAAAGTCTACCAAATGGATGTCAAATCAACATTTCTAAATGGGGTTTTAGAAGAAGTCTGTGTGCAACAACCACCAAGATATGAAGTGCATGTGTATAAAGACAAGGTATTAGATTGAAAAAAGCTCTTTATGGTCTCAAACAAACACCAAGAGCATGGTATAGTCGAATTGATTCATACATGATTAGCAATGGATTCAACATAAGCAGTAGTGAGCCTACATTGTATATAAAGATCAACAAGCAAGGTCAAATTTTGATTGTATGTTTATACGTTGATGATTTAATCTTTACTAGAGATTTCTGCATAGACATGTTCAAATCAACTATGAAGAAAGAGTTTGAAATGATAGATTTAGGATTGATGAGATATTTTTTAGGCATTGAAGTTGTACAATTAGATAGTCGCATTTTCATTTGTCAATTTAAGTATGCCAAGGATGTGTTAAGGAGATTTAGGATGTTGAATTATAATTCAACACCAACTCCAGTTGCAAAAGGAACTAAACTCAGCAAAGAAGACAAGGGGTCTAATGTGGATCTAACAATGTTCAAAAGACTTATTGGAAGTTTGACGTACCTCACAATCAAAAGGTCAGATGTAATGTACGGTGTTAGTCTAATTTCAAAATTTATAGAGTCACCAAAAGACTCACACTAGCAAGTTGAGAAGAGAATATTGAGATATGTAGCAAGAACAACAAGATATGGAATACTATATTCCCCAGGTAGTGATTTTGATTTGATTGGATATATTGACAATGATTATACAGTGAGCACAAATAATAGAAAGAGTACTTATGGATATGTTTTTCACTTTGGATCAGGTGTAGTCTGATAGGCATAAAAGAAACATCTTATCTTGACAATTTTATCAACTGAAGTAGAGTAAGTGGTAGCAACATCTACAACATGTCAAGCAATATGGATGTGTCAAGTTTTGTTAGGTTTATTGCATGTTCAAGAGGATCCAACACCAATATTTTGTGATAACAAGTCAACAATTGCATTATCAAAGAATCATGTTTTTCACAAGAGGAGCAAACACATTGAAACCAAGTACCATTTCATTAGGGAGCTAGTGGATGATGAAGAAATCTACTTTGAGTTTTGTAGATCTAAAGACCAGCTAGGAGACATTTTCAAAAGGCAATCGCTAAGGACAATTTTGAATATCTAAGATAGAATCTGGGTATTGTAGATGTTGAAGTAATTAGTGGTAGAAATTAAGAGGGAGTGTTGGAATATTCTAGTAATTTCTCACACCGTTTAGTTACTATAATAAATTATTGTATTTGCATAATTAAATAAAAAGATAGGAAATTTCTAGAAGGGAAAAATATTAAATGTGTTGTACTAATATTATATGGTAAAGACCTCTATATATATTAAGGCATCTTGTAATGTTTCCATCCTCAATTGAATAGAAGAAAATATTTATATATGAATGTTGTAGCATTGTGTGCCTCTATCCACCATCACATTTCATATTCTTACCTAAACCATATCGGATATGAATATGGAACTTTAGATTCATGAATTTGAAAGTAAGAGGTTTTTGCTTCTAACAATTAGTTGTTTGATTTGCCTATAAGATGTCATCCATTTTCATAACTTAGGAATTTTGAAAAGGATGAAAATATGGTTAACATTTTACAATGTCTCAAATACGAACACTATCGAAATATGTTCAAAAGGATATATGATGTGTCAAACGTTTTAGCACTCTCAACAAGAGATAAACCCCATTGGTCAAATGCATATATAATCTAAAATATAATCACTGTTTAGATATTTCCACTCAAGTAGAGGAAGCTTAGTAAGCATCACATAGAGAAGAGATGGATAGTTTGAAAGGAAGGGAGTTAGCTATGGAACAACCTAGTTTTGCCATGAAGCATCCATTCTCCGCCCTCCTGAATAAGGTCACAAAACAGAGGAGATGCAGGCTGCACCCTACCTATTTTACCTGAGGACTAGAGAAGCAAGTGGGCAATTGATGAGATACCAACATGTAACTCTATGTTACCGGGTTCTTTGCCCAAAGGCACCGGTTCGATTGGGAGCGAGAGCGGCGACGGGAGAGGCCTGGGAGTGCCCCTGCCACCCTGGGTTCCTTGTGGGTTCTCCGACGGAGAACCCACAAGGAACCCGGGGTGGCAGGGGTGCTCCCAGGCCCTCCCAAGCGCTCCCAGGCGCATTTTTTTTTAAATTACAAATTTTCTTTTAAAAAACTATAACTATATAAATTATTAAATACTATATATAATATAATATAATATAATATATAATATTATTATATTATATATTCTATATTATATTACATTATTATATATTATTTATTATATAATATTATATTATATCATACATTATTATCAATATTAAATTTTATATATGTATATATATATTATACATTATTATAAATATTAAATTATATATATAGTACAGCAGTACCCAGCCGTACCCACAACAAAAAAAAAATTGCCGTACCGACATACCAGTGTTGAGACATGGACCAGCTAGGACTTGAACCTAGGACCTTCCATTCACTGCTGGAGTGCTCTACCACTGAGCTACTGACCCCTCTTGGACTAGTCCATTATCAGTCCGGGTGTGGCTTATTTCTAACACCAACACCCCCCTTAAGCCACACCTCTCGTGTGCTTGGGGCTCCTAGCCTGGGCTTGGCTCTGATACCATGTTGAGACATGGACCAACTAGGACTCGAACCTAGGACCTTCCATTCAATGCTGGAGTGCTCTACCACTAAGCTACTGGCCCCTCTTGGACCAGTCCATCATCGGTCTGGGTGTGGCTTATTTCCAACACCAACACCCCCCTTAAGCCACACCTCTCGTGTGCTTGGGGCTCTTAGCCTGGGCCTGACTTTGATACCATGTTGAGATATGGACTAGCTAGGACTCAAACCTAGGACCTTCCATTCGCTGCTGGAGTGCTCTACCACTGAGCTACTAGCCCCACTTGGACTAGTCCATCGTCAGTCTGGGTGTGGCTTATTTCCAACACCAACAACCAGAACCTTGCTCCCGTACCAGAATCGGCAACTTAGATGTAACTTATTAACACAAGTCAAACCAGAGAGTTTTGAAAGGCCGATGGCCAGTGAAGGATGAAAGAGTAGAAATGAAATCATTACAATAGGCCAAACAAAGAACACAATAGGAGCGACTGCCTCAACATTGTCTGCAGCCACCTCTCCCAGTCATTCCAAAGATTAAGGCAGACAAATATTTTTAAATTCCTACAATTTTTCCAATATAGATTGACCCAGGAAAGTTTTCTTCACCAATAAGAATTTTTTAAAAAGAATTACCTACCATGCAATTGAATTGCACAAATATTAGGCATCAGATTTTATTTTTTATTCTACAGTCTCCAATGAAAAATGTCATTACATGATTACTATAGTCCACTATCTGAGGCAGGGACTAACAAACAAAATAGATTATTTTGTCACATGACTTCAATGGTAGAATGACTTTTGAGGCCAAATTGCCTGTTTTAATTTTTATCTTTTTTATATTTAATCACTAGCTTATTTGTTTTTGATGCAACATAATCTTCAGGCACTTGCAAGAAGAAACTCTAAAATACTCTCATTCGATTTATCCCTGTAGTTAAAGGATCACACTAGCATTATAACCAATTCAGTACAACATGGATGGATGAATTGTGGCAAACACATTTAACTCAACGAAATGACAACTCAAAAGCCACAGTAAAGTGAAAGATAATAATTTGCATCTATCTTATATTCACCGATAAGAAAAAGAGCGGACATTACTTATCTTGAACTCCCATTCATCCTCTGTCTCAAACTCTTTACAAATCACATTTATTGGTCTTTCATCCAATAATAATCTTGCCAACTCATCCAAGGATTTAATCTTTCATTGTTCCAGGAGTTCTATCCCTTGGCTAATCCTTTCCTCTATGGCTTTCTTCTTTGAATATAACTCTTGCTCGCAAGTTAGGTATTTATAGTCACCATTACTTTTTACCTTCTCACATCTCTTCAAAGCCTTTGTTGTCGATTTCTTCTTCTTTGTCTTCTTATTGCTGCATGCTTCATTCTCCTCCAACATCCACTTTAACTCCTCCAACTCATACTCTAATTTCTGCAACTCTTTCTGCTGGTCCTTTGTTTGCTTTGTCTCTGCCTCTTCCTTATTCTTTCTTCCAACTTATATATCCTCCTTTTCACGTCATAATAAAACTCCATATTTGGATGTACAACCAAAAGAACCAATTACACAACTGCAACCACTTCTCGTTTCTTCACAATTTATCTTTTTACACACAACACTTTATCAGTCCAATACTACTTGAGGACATATATTTGACAGACTATTCTGCTTACCAAACCACAATGTCCTTGGAAATACGTCTTTAGAGAGAAGGCATACAAACCACAATCAAATAGGCCTTCCTACCACAGTAAATAAACAGGCTAGTAGACATATCCTTGATGGTGATGAAGAGCTCCTCCTTCCTCAACCAAGCACAAGGAACCTTGGCATTGAGTGTCATCACTTTTTGATGAAGCTTCCACTCGTTCAAGATTTCACACTTCAGATATGCGCTCATGCTCAAGATAGATGCAAATTATTATCTTTCAGTTTACTGTGGATTTTGAGTTGTAATTCCGTTGAGTTAAATGTGTTTGCCACAATTCATCCATCCATGATGTGCTGAATTGGTTATAATGCTAGTGTGATCCTTTAACTACAGGGATAAATCGGATGAGAGTAGTTTAGAGTTTCTTCTTGCAGGTGCCTAAAGATTGTGCTGCATCAGTTGGTATCAGAGCATCAAAATATTCTTGGTTGAGCAGGGGGTTTGGTTGAGCAAATAATTTTGTGTCTGTGTTTTCCTAAAGAAAATAGTGTTGTCTATAGACCATCAAGGGTATGTCTACTGGCCTGTTTATTTATTGTGGTAGGAAGGCCTATATGATTGTGGTTTGTATGCCTTATCTCTAAAGATGTATTTCCGAGGACATTGTGGTTTGCTAAGTAGAATAGTCTGTCAAATATATGTCCTCAAGCAGTATTGGACTGGTGAAGTGTTGTGTGTAAAAAGATAAATTGTGAAAAAATGAGAAGTAGTTGCAGCTGTGTAATTGGTTCTTTTGGTTGTACATCCAAATATGGAGTTTTATTATGACGTGAAAAGGAGGATATATAAGCTGGAAGAAAGAATAAGGAAGAGGTGTTGGGAATTAAGGTGTTTCAACCTTTGCAAGTTCCTAATGTTGTATTTATTTATTCAACACTATGTTGTAAGATCCAATGTTGTGTTGGAATAGTTGGCACTTTGTGTACATGTAGCAGGATAAATTTTGGTGACTTTGGCAACTGCGGTTTCCCCCTTGAATAATTAACAGGGTTTGGGGGTAGCACCCCTTGCGGGGTCCAGTGGCAGCGCCCCTGGCGTGCTCCCTATTGCGGTACAGGGTGGGGTCGAGGGGCAGCGCCCCCGAAACCTCAAATGACTTTTATTTAATAAATGCATCGGTGGTTGTTGTTCTCAAAATCAGCTACGCTCGTTTTTGTAGACAACCCCACGAAACTCGTCCGTTTCGTGAAAATACACTCTAAGATCGCGAATCGAGAAAAGATGTTCTTGTTCTCGTGCGAGGTCATTTGACATTTTAAAACTCGTTTACGACACTTCCTTGAATTAATTTCTCAATATTTGCGAGGAAAGTTCAAGTCGTAAATTGGTTAGGATGTTAATTTTAGTCGTTTTTAAGTTCGTAAACTTTTGACTCTTGATATGCAAGAGCGGCAAAATTTGCCGCTCTTACATATCCCTTAAGTTTGTTTTGTTTTGATGTAATGTCGGCTAAATTTGCCGCTATTACATCGTCTTGAGTCCAAAGTGCAGAAGCGGTTAAAATCACCGCTATCGCATATGTCCGTCGAAACTGCATCACATGCAATGACGGCCTTTTTTGCCAACTCCGCATATTGGTCAACGGCGATGTCGTAGCGGCCGAAATCGCCGCCCGAACGAGATCTTCGGGATTTTGGTGTCGGATGCCATTAATGGCCACTCGTGCCAGGCGTTCAAACTCTGATTTTAACCTTTTAAAAAGCGTTATAACTCCCATTGTCGCTTGTCTTTCCTTATAACTGAAGTCTTTGTTTGATTTACCAACGCTCTCAACGCTCGCTTGATCGCACCATCCCGATTGGCGACGGATTTTGTTGAAGCTTGAACATAGGTTTTCCGTTCTGGACAGGTAAGTTTTCCTCCCGTTTCCCATTTCCTTCCTTCACGGATTAAGGTGTATGTCGTTTAGGTTTTTTTTATTTATTTATTTCCATTTCGTTCGTTTGTTTGTTTCGTTTTGTCATTGCTGTGTTTCGTTTTCAGAATGCCCTAGGTTTTACCCCGAAAACCCTAGGGATTCTCTTGCCTTCGATTTCCCAAACCCTCGTTACATTCCCCTCATGTAGCATCGGTGGATTTTGCCGAGCTTACCTGGACATGGTGACTTTTGCCAAGTGTTGAAGCGGCGAAACATCCCGACCCCCGCACTTAACTAAGCAAATGTGATCAAATGCAACAGCGTTAAAATTCACCGCTATAACCTCATCACGTATATGAAATGCATTGTCGGCGAAAATTGCCGCTCTTACCAAACAAACCTCCGCTTTCCTATTTCCTGCATCGACGGCAAATTTTGCCGCTCCAACCATCTCACGGTTCTCTCAAACTGCACGGGCGGCGAAATTCGCCGCCGATGCACAATATCAAACCCCTCACATGCAAGGGCGGTGAATTTCGCCGCCCGTGCAAAAAATATCTCAAATTTTCCTAACACTGGAAAATTTCCAATTTCATTTTCCTGAGCCCGCTTCTCCTCTGATTCTTGGCCAGCTCGCACTATAGCCCTTTTTCAAGCGCACTCCCATAGTCGTGATCGTCAACATGCAATTTTCCCAGATTGCCCATATTTTCCCTGATTGCATGATCATGATTTCTGTTGCAGTTTCTTCTGCGGAGCTCCTTTCGACGTCAAATTTCTTCTCAGTGAAAGATCATCCAAATGACTGATTTGTCTCCGAAGAAGGCAAAAGCTATGAAGTACAAATATCAAGGTGTTTTCCCAATCACCTCAGTCCACTCTAATGTTGAAGATATTAGAGATACAGAGATTGGCCATGTTGATATGGCTGAGTTTGTAGAGAGAACCAAGTCGAGCAACCCCAGTGCTATGATGAGGAAAATAGTGGAAAGTAATATTCATCTGGTATCCTCCTTCCCAGTGGCGGCTCACAATACAGAATTTGTTCTTCAGTGCGCCCATTTCTACAACAAAGATATCAGAGCTGTGGTGGACGCCAGTGGTAATGTAATAATCAGGTTGGACCCTGAGTTTATTGACAAGGTGTTCATGTGTCCTCCTGCAACAGAGGTGTTGAAGCTTGATTTCACCGAAGCTCAAAAGGAATATGATAAGAATCCAGAGAAGGCGAAGAAAGTAATCAACAACAAATGGTTGAAGATTGCGAGGTCAAGTTTGTCTAGATGGCCACGCAGATTCCCTCGAAGTGATTTCGTGGAAGAAGTTGGTGACTTGATTACCCTCCTCAGCAGGATAAGAGGTTTGTCTTCCTCTTCACAATTTCAGGAATGGATGTATCCCTTCATTAAGGTCATACTCCAAGGCAAGCAGGTTATTTTCTGGGGAGAGCAAATTAGTAACGCTTTGCATGATCAGTTGACGAAGGTATCCACTACCTCCAAGTTCTTCATGACTTCCTATCTGGTATACATTGCAGCCTCCATGAGGATTTTTCCAGGATTGTTGTCAGAAGGGGATAGAAGAGTAGTCCCAGTATACCAGTACTATTCTCAGCTAACATTGAAAGGCTCAATTCACCATTTCAGGAGAGTGAATGATGCATTCTTTGCTGTATTCTTGTGTCTTTTCAATCCCCAACTGGAGCAGAGAAGAATCTCAGATGAGGCATGGACAGTGGTTAATGGTTTTGGTTGTATGTTTTTGCAATTTCCATCTTTCTCCTACTTGAGGGTTGGCTTTTTCCAAGGTTACCCTTATATGCTTCCAAGGTTTCCTTCAGATAGATTGGTCTTGATGGAGTTGTGCAGGCAAATTATTGTCGTGCATAACAAACAGATGGAACTCAAGAAGCCTGGCTTCAGATTTCCTGTAGAAATCGGCAGATACTCAGTATTGACTGCCGCAAAGGCAAGAGCTATGGAAACGGAGATGCAGCTGGTCACCATGAAGCAATTCAAGAGGAGACCAAAGTTTGATTACCGGGGTGTAAAGGATAAAATCAAGAGGAAAACACAGTTCCATGAACCCATGGTGGAAGATGTCTGGATAGATTTGAGAACAGAGGAAGACATCAGGAAACTGGACTATAGCAGGCTGTCTCTAGAGCAAATTGAATACCTAGGACTTGCTGATATCCCAGAGGACCTTGTGGATGATGGAGAATTGGTTGATGCCAAGTATGAAGCAGAACAGATAGCTGGTACTCCTCTACCGCCAATCCAATGGTCCCAAAAGGAGCTGACTTCCCTAAGGAAGAGATTTGAACCCATATTGGCCAACACCAATAAGTGGCTGGAAGATAAAGGAATTACGCTGAAGGAATTCCTCACTGGTTCAGAAACTGAAGTTCAAGAGCAAACTGGTAAGAAGGTTGAAAATAGAACGAAGAATAAGAGTGATGCTCCATCATCCTCTAAAACACATAAACCTAAAATCAGATTTGTGATAAAGAAAGCAAAGGTTGTTGAGAAGGAACCTGAAGCGAAAGATATGGAAATTGAGGAGCCAGCGGCAGAGGATCCAACAACTGAAGAGCCAGCTACAGAAGAGATGGATGTCGGAGACAAGGGGTCAGAGGAACAAGATAAAGAGGCTTTGTCTCCACAAGACAATACACCTGTTGCACCCCCTGTGCCTGCTTCCCCCATTATCATTCCTTCCTCTGAATCCCCCTCTCCTCCTAAGATAATCTTTGATAATCCCCAGGGCACTTTTGAAAATGTTCTCCATTCTTCTGATTCCATTCCTAGTTTGTCTTCTTCGTCATTTGATATAGGAGATACTTCTATGTTTGATCATTTTGTGATGAATACTGAGCAAGTTTCAAGTGCCAATGTAACAGGTGCGGTTTTTACCAACACCCCGCCTATTGTTTCTACCACCAGCACAAGTACAGTCCCAGTAACACCAGTGGCAGGAATGGACTCCAATGTGAATACTTCTCTGCTGCCACCTTGGTTGTCAGCTTACACGCCAAAGAGGAAAAAGCAAGTCATCTCTCCAGATGATTTTGATTTCACTAAGCTGACACCTGCAAAACCTAAGGCTCTGAAGAAACCAAAGATCCTTTCAAGGGTACTTGAAGAAAAGGGGCAGAAGGTTTTGGAGATAGCAAAACCCCCACAGGATGCAACTGTCGAAAATTTTGACATGAATGACTATTCTATTTCTAGGGTTGAATTGGGCAAAATCACCCATGAAAGCGCTAAAAATGATATGCAGTCAGCCATGGACATCCTGATCCAGAAATTCGACAGGGAAAAAGAAATGAAAGACTACTACAAGGCAAAAGCAGAACAGCTGACTGCAGTGGTAAGAAAGATCACGTTGAATTCAGAAGCAGTTACTCCAGAGGCCGTGTCTGTAGAAGACCCCGTCATCCTGAAAGCGAAAAAGACTCACCTCAGAGGAAAAGTACTTGAAGAGTACTTAGACAGGATGCGAGCTCAAGGAATCTCTTTGCTCAAGGAGGTATTTGAGAAAACGGATAAGATGAGGAAAGTAAGAGCAGAACTCAACGATCTCATTGATGCCATCTCTCATGATATTGAGCACACAGAGGATACTCATGATAAGTGGGTTGAAATGAGGAAGCTGAAAATGAGCACTTTAATATCCATTGGCGCCATTTCCAACAGGGATTCATATATAGAGACAAAGGAAGCTCTAATGTACAGGAGTAATGTGCTAAGAAATTTGATCAAGGATCTCGAAGCTACCAAGGAAACCAGTGAAGAAAATGATGTTAACATTTTGCATAAGCTGGAGGAGTTGCCCTGTAAATTGGTATCACAGGATAACCAGTTTCTTTCTGCAGAAGAAATGGTTAAGGAATTTGAGGACATGTTTCAGCAGGAATTTGAAGACAAGGTATTTTCAATAACTTCTGTGGACAGCATATTAGACAACCAGTTAACCTTGGACAATTTGAAAACCAGGTTAACCAATCATGCCAAGTCAATCACTACAGTAAGGGATGCCATAGTGAGGGCCAGGATGATCTTCAAAAACACATTCAAACTAGATAGCATTGAAATGCAGGCGACCTTCACTATGTATGATGACCACGTGAGAAAGGGTGGTGACACAAGTTGAAGCAGCTGGTTTTTTCCCTTAGTTTATTTTCTGATTTCCATATGTACTTTCAAAACAGTTTTGGACATTTTTACATGTACATTTTTGATATGCAATTACATGTAAAAAATAGGAAGTCCCAAGTCAATAAGGACTCCTATTTTTGAATAAGTCAAAGTAGTTGTAGATTTCCTAGATTTTCTCAAGGTCTTTCCCTATAAATAAAGGGGACCTCTTTTGTAAATATTATCTTTTATCTATTGCAAGAAAACTTTGGCGAATTGAAAAGCAAATCAAGACTTTGTGCTTATTGTGAAAATCAATATTCAAATATTCATCAATACAAGAAAGCAAGTTCAATTCCAATCTTTGTCTTGGGATTATTTGCGTTGCGATAGTTTTGTTCTTATGTCTTGCTATCATAATCTTAATTGATAATAATTGAAAGGTGGAGTTTGTTTCAAGTGATTGAAGAGCGCTCTAGATTTGATTCTGATAAACTTTGTGTTATCAAATCAGTTGTGGGTTATATGTTCATGTTTGTGAAAATACAACAGTTTGGGGACTTTGTGCTGCAAGTTGTTATATTTGAATTGTTTTTATCATATTGAAGAAGAGTGAAGACTTTGGGTTGCATTTTGCTTCAAAAAAGTTCTGGTTACAAGTAGTGAGTGAGGTAACAGAAAACTTTATGTTTCTGTGATATTGTGATAATTTATAAGTTTTATATCGAGAGTTTGAAATATAAACATCTATTCTGAAAAAAGAGAATGAGATGAGATGGAACCACCCCAAACATAGTTTTTAGTGTACATAAATTTGATAAGTGTTTGATTTACAAAAGTTAAGTAATTAGAGGGAACCTCCCCTTGCTGAGAGGAGAGACTTTGTCTCATCATAGCTGTGGCTGATATACCCATTTTGCCGTTAGTGAGTTAACGACAAAATATTCACCCAACAGTGGTTAATTTTGTTAACCGATAAAATGAAAAACAACAATGTAAAGCCCTAATTTCTGGAAGCTTCTAAAAGCTTGTTATAAGTGGTTGAAGAGTGTGAAAGGTCACAAGATGCGAATGAGAATCGACAATGTGTACTCTTGAAAGAACTTGCATTGCAAGTGTGTTGTAATCATCTTTTTGATTTGATAATACATTGTGCAGTTTTGGAGTGGGGTTTTTCACCTGAAAGGATTTTCCCCACGTATATCTTGTGTTGTGAGTTTTGTTTGCATTTGAATGTTGTTATTACCTTCTTGTTAATGTGCATCTTAATTTGTAACTGTAAAAGGTTAAAATTTGCATAAATCTTTCCTAAGTAGATCAGTGTAGGAAGCGTTTTCCGCGTACCTTGCTTCCTTTCAAGAGGTAGAGACAAAAGCAAACAAAGGACCAGCAAAAAGAGTTGCAGAAATTAGAGTATGAGTTGGAGGAGTTAAAATGGACGTTGGAGGAGAATGAAGCATGCAGCAATAAGAAGACAAAGAAGAAATCGATAGCAAAGGCTTTGAAGAGCTATGAGAAGGTAATAAGTAATGGTGAGTATAAATACCTAACTTGTGAGCAAGAGTTATATTCGAAAAGGAAAGCCATAGAGGAAAGGATTAGCTAAGGGATAGAACTCCTGGAACAGGGAAAGATTAAATCCTTGGATGAGTTGGCAAGATTGTTATTGGATGAAAGACCAATAAATGTGATTTGTAAAGAGTTTGAGACAGAGGATGAATAGGAGTTCAAGATAAGTAATGTCTGCTCTTTTTCTTATCGGTGAATATAAGATAGATGCAAATTATTATCTTTCAGTTTATTGTGGATTTTGAGTTGTAATTCCATTGAGTTAAATGTGTTTGCCACGATTCATCCATCCATGTTGTGCTGAATTGGTTATAATGCTAGTGTTATCCTTTAACTACAGGGATAAATCAAATGAGAGTAGTTTAGAGTTTCTTCTTGTAGGTATCTGAAGATTGTGCTGCATCAGTTTTATTAAATGGTTCCAAAAAGTTTGATGACCAAAGAACTAATAAGAATACTACTAAAAATATAAATCGCTAGCTATTACATATTGCATATGATCAAGCTTTTTGTCATTTGGTTGTGAAATTCTTGTTTGAGTAAAATGTTAAAAGAGGATGTTGATGCGGGGGGTAATGATATTGCTGCTTGGTTCAAACATTTCAACCTGATTACATTCAATATCTTTGGCCTTTCCCTCTGCAAGTTTCTTTTGTCTCATTTTTTATGCCTTAACTGTTGACAAAAGTTCTTCATGAGCATTCATATCATGTGCTTTTTTTTAATGTTCTAAAATGTTCTTAATACAACTGACTGCTTGGTTAGTAAAAAATCTTGGTAAGCTATATAACTTATTCAAATCTTCTTGCCTTATTAATGCTTGTGCCTATGTTGATACATGCAAAATTTTAACATCATATGCTTTCCATCCTAAATATCTCCTTTCTTGTCGAGTGAGCATGGATTTTTATCAATGCATTGAACAGTGTAACATCACATGATCTGAATTGGCTAATTAAATGTTTTTTATTCTTATAGTAATGGTGTAAATATAGGGTTTCAGTGACATTTGAGATGTGGGCCATAAATGCTTTGTAGCATCTCTGTTGAACAAATAGAGTGGCCCATTTAGATAATTTAGCAGAACTAGGGAAGGAGGAGTTCGTAAATTTGATTTTAGAAGTATATGTTGTTTTAAGGCCATGGCAGTGAATGAAGAATTGGGTAGGCAATCCCACTTCATCAACTTGGCAAGGTACATGAAGCAACAAGTAAAAAACATTGTTCCATGAGGATGCATCTCCTCTAAAACTTGTCATTTTCAGGATGGGGATGTCATTGGGATGCAGGGATGCTAGGGGAAACATACACCCTGCTGCCCCTCCACTATCATTGATAGGGAGGAGATGTCCTCAAGACATTTCCCTCAAAGAGGGGATGTTTCTAGGACGTTCCCTTGATAGGGGGGTTGGAGGATGCCAGGGCCGGCTCAAGTACTTATACAACTCTCTCAAATGTCCTAAAAACTGCTAGTCATATCCATAGTTTCTTTATGTCATGATAACGATTTTGAATTGTGTCAAAGCTTTGAACAGTCAAACAACATGATGGCATATACAAAAGGTTGACCTTCGAAGAAAGAAGGAATACTTACGTGGTATTGGAGGCAAAATAGACTATTAAAACAATTATTATTTATTTATTTTTTACTCAGAGACACTCTCTTATCTTAACTTAGGAAGAAGTTGTTCAAATATTTGAAAAGATAAAAGAATGACAATATTCCTATCTTCAACCATGTAGCCCTCATCATTTAGACTAGTCAAATTCTCTAGCTTCACTGTTAGTTATCTGGAGAATAAAGATTTGGTCAGAAATAGGGAGGATTTGATATTGGAGAAAAGTTGAGAATTAAAGAATGGCAATATTCCTATTTTCAACCATGTAGCCCTCATCATTTAGACCAGTCAAATTCTCTAGCTTCACCGTTAGTTATCTAGAGAATGAAGATTTGGTCAGAAATAGTGAGGAGTTGATATTGGAGAAAAGTTGAGAACATAGTGATAGAATTATGGTGGTGTATGCCATGAAGATTTGTGTGGTCTTAAAGGCCTTAATTTGAGCTTGGTGACAGGAGCTCCACCCCTTGACCCCACCTTGTACCATAAGGGAATGTGCCAAGGGTGTTGCCCTGGACCTTGCTAGAGGTGCTGCCCCTCAACTTCGCTAGAGGCTCCACCCCCAGACCCCAACTTTGATTATATATATTTGTGCCGTCAACTGCCATCCCCAAATGGCCCTTGGTCCCAATCCTTGAAACATGCCCCCATCTTCCCATTTTGAGACTCCAGTCCAACTATGGTAAAAAGGGTCAAGTCATGCTCTGTCATGCAGCTTGTGAAATTGTGGGAGTATCATGATCTTGTGAAATGAAGATGGTTCATAACCAACTATTTCATATCCAATGACCTGGCTTTACATGGACAATGATTATTGAAGAAGAGGCCAACCCACAAATCATAAGGTATTTGATGAAGGCGTCGCTATCGTAGCAGTCTTGCAAGATGCTAGGATATGAACTCCTTGTATTTTTAGTGAAGCATGCCACAACTTCTACAAGGACACTTGCAGCTAGTTCTTGGGTTTAAAGGGTCATATTCGGATTGGTTTAAGATGTGAGTTCTTAGGGAGTTGCTAGAGGACAGAGTGTCTATATTGCAAATTGAAGGGATGGTCCTATTGAGATCTAGAATTAATTCATCTTCACAAGCCTTGTGCATTATTAGAATTTTTGTTCTCTATGGGACAAAAGTTGGAGGTGGAGTTGGCTCAGAGGACGAGATTGAAATCAATCCATAGGTTTCCTATTTGAGGACACTGGCGTATTTGTGATTAGGTACTCAAAGCAATTGGAGAAGACTGCAGGGAAGGATTTTACGATCACAAGGTCAATTACCCAAAGCTGATGAGCTTGAATAAGACAAATGACAATGGTGTTGAATTGATGAAGACATCTAAGGTGCGTCTTTGATGGGTTTTAATTTTAAATATTACATCGCATTTGAGGAAAGCGAAGACCAAATTTTCATGCATTGTGCTTTTGCATGTTATTACAATTTATATTATAATCAAAATTTGTTATTTAAAATATAAAAAATAAATTGATCTCTCTTAGGTGATGTAGTCTTGCTTGTTTTCTTGTTAGTCTACAAGACAATGAACGACTGATCTTTTCTTTCCAAAATATTCAAATTTTTTTTTGCTAATTTGTTACTTGAAAATTCTAAATGAATTTTTACAATTTTCAAATAACCATTTACTTTTTAAGGTGAATCTTTACATTTTTAAAATAAACAATTTTTTTTACTGGTTTGGTTTAGATAATAGAAGAATATAAATTTATTTTCTCATACTTTGGACGAATAATTGTGATGGGTGTTCATATTAATTTCACCAAATATATACTAGTTGTATATATCTAAACACATATTAATTTAAATATTGTCATCCTATTTTATGATGAGTGGCATCTTGTATTGAACAAACAAATACTCAAGATGAGTGTATACATATATATAGCACATGCTTGCATTCAAATTTTAAAAGAGGGAGCACAATAGCTTTTGATGAGTGAGTGGATATGTAATGTCCCCATTTGGCGTTTTGCCAAATTTGTAACCAATAGCCTATTCCCTTGAGCTTTTGTAGGCTATCTGGGGTTGATTAGGGAGCTCTATTTGTTGTGTAGAACATAGGTTCAGTTATTTGTGTTGTTTTGCCTTAGCTTTGAGCTCAGTGATGTCTCAGGATGGCTAAGCAACTTTCAGAATTTTGTTCGAGCTTCCGGATAGCTCTCCAAAATTATTAGAGAAGCCATCTATTTATAGTAAGTCACCCAGATGACATCGTTCTTCATCCCAAACATCATAGAAGGTAGTGGTATGATTTATTTTGCAGTTCGTTTAAGTTTGGGATTTTTCGTAAAGTCGGGTGATTTAATGAGCCATTTAATTATTATTTTTACTTGAGTCTCCTAAGGGTGAAAATAAATAAAAAGTACCTAAGTGTTATAGCACGTTGGAAAGGTAATTAAGTGTTTTAAATGATAGACACTTAAAAAGGGGGCCTCACACATAATATATTATTATTATTTCAAAAAATACCTTTTTGAGAGAAGAAATATGAAGAGTTAAAAGGAAAATAATATTTTACTCCTCTCAAAAAGTTATAAAAAGGGGATGAGAGCTCATTTGGAGGGATGTTTGGATTCCTTCTTCAGAACGGAAACCCTCTTGGAGATGATCAATTTCGGTGGTGAGAGATCCACCCTAGTTAGTAATGGTGATTTCAAACAAGAATCACATTGTGCTTTCATGAATTCTGTGGTATTTGGATTTGATGATTTATCTATTGAGATTTTGATGTTTTGGCTTGTTTATGGAGTTACTGATGAGTTTTTTTGTGAAGTTTGTGAAGAATGGTGAATTTCTTGTGCTGGCCGTACACCTTCAGCACAGAGGGTTGATTGAATTTGGAGTGAGGATTGTATGCTATGTTTGCAAGATAGTGCATCGATAATTGAAGTCATGTTTGGGCGCCTAGTTCTGAGCCATTTCCACTGAGTTTTCATGCAGATTTGATATGTTTTATGGCTGGCCGTACATACTCAGTCGTACATCAGTAGAGGGTTTGAAGTGTGTGTTAGCGAAGTGGCTTTGATATGCATTTGTTGAAGACTTATTATCATTTGCATAGTGCTGACGTCTTTTTTTGAGCAGATCATAATGATTTGTATGCTATATTAGCTTGCTTGTTTTCAGTCGTGCTACATAACCAGGCCGTACCATGGATGTGGAGATTTGTTGTTTGTGTTAGTAAATCATATGAAATGTGATTGTTATTGATTGCATTCCATTTACATGAACTTGAAGATTATTTCTGAGCAGTGTATAAGGAGTTATGCTGATTCAAATTGTTCCTTGGCTGATCCGTACTGTGTTGGGACATGCCATTGATAGAGGGGTTTTATTTTGCTAGGTTATGTGTGAGACTTTCAGATTTCTTAGTGGGAATATTTATGACTGATTTAAGTGCCTATTCCCAGACTTCTTTGTGTCTAAAGTTGCAGATTTAGTGCCTTATGACAGGCTGTACCAGGGCAACGCCATACCATGCTAGCTGAGCGTGGGAAACTCTATAATGTCCGCCTATGTTGGAGTCTCACCAATCATTTAGATTTGTGGTCTAAGTTGGAAGGTGATATTTGCATGTGTTCTGAGGATAGGAAGTGGGGTTTGGACCGATTTGAAGTGTTATACTTGGCTGTCATAAGAAGTTGCAGACTAATGATTAGTTACAGCAGTGCTAAAAGACATCCAATTGAATTCTCTTCTATATTGTTCATGGGTGATATATTTATGGGGGTTCTATGTTCATATTTGCATGCTTCTTTCATGTGTTTTTTGGAGTTTTCTAGGCTCTAACCCATTGCAACTGTGCCATTGGTTGTAAATCAGGGTTACTAGTTTGAGCTTGTAGCCTATACTTTATTTGTAATCATTTTATATTGTTCTAAACACATTTGTAACCCTTGGTCAGTGTGGAAAAATATAATGTTTATCTTTCTTTTATCACCCACTGAATAAGTGGAGTATTCCTACTAAATAAGTGGATGCCTACTGAAAAGCAGATGCCTGCTTATAGCGGAAGATTGTATTTAGTTCCTGTTGTGACATTTTCACACATTGCCCCATTGCAAATGGGGACCCCCTCTTTTCGCTTTAGCTTTTAGGGTTTGTAGGTTTGGTTTTGGTCTTGCTCATCTTTCGCGAAGTTTCTTGCTCGGGTCCATGAAGCTAGGAAAGAATTTCCAAGCACTTAGCTCACAGGGAATATTAAGAGTGCTTGAAGTGGTGAAGTGAAGATTGATTTCCCTGAGGATAGATGAAACCCTAATTATCATTCTTCGTTCAAAACTGACCAATCCATGACATAGGTCCATCATTCCATAGGAAAATGTCCAAGTCCTTCACTCTGAACATAGGAATCCATGCTGGATAGGCTATCCCAGTCCAAAATCCAGAGGTCTTTATCCAAAGTTTCAAAGGAATTTCAACTTAGAAAAAATCCAAGACTCTAATCCAGAAGTCTCTGTTCCAAGACTAATCCAGAAGTCCAATCCAGATTCCCGTTCCAAGTTTTATCCGGAATCCTGTTCCACAATTCCAATCCAAGGTCTTGAATTCGACAAAGCTTGTCATTCCATGTCAAAGTTCATCTTTCCATTGGAAAATCCTGAATTCCTGGCTCAAAAACATGGAGAATTCCACAACACCACTCTAGGAAATTCTTAGCAAAATTTGAAAAATCCTTGTCAAAACCATGAAATCCTGACTAAGCTGAGTCCAAATCCATGGAAATAGGGGATGTAAGCCTCGGGAAAAATCCAAGACAATGAATTCCAACTCAGGAAAATTCCATGACTGGAGTGCAGGTGTCCCTTGGACAAGGAATTTCAACTCAGGAAAATTCCATGACTGGAGTGCAGGTGTCCCTTGGACAAGGAATTTCAACTCAAGAAATTCCACGACTGAAGTGCAGGTGCGCCTCGAATAAGGAATTCCATTCCAAGACTCAGAAAAGTCCACGACCTGAGTGGAAGTGGGCCAGGGATGAAGGAATTCCGGGGTAGGGTGAAGTTCGTGCAAAGGATGAAGGAATTCCAATCCAAGACATAGGGAAATCCATGATCTCAATGCATCCACGCTCCGAATAGGGAATTCCAATCCAAGACATAGGAAAATCCATAACTCATCAAAATTTGAGAGGAGTCTAGAATGTGAGGGAATTATCCACAGTTTGCCCGAATTCACACCTAAGGAAAAGTCCAATTCAGATGGTAAGGAAAATGCGACCCTGAAGAATCCAAGACAACCAGGCGATGGATTGAATCCATGGACTCACGCCAAGGATGAAGGAAATCTCGGATTCCTTAACAAAATCCACGCCGAACGAAGGAATTCCAAGACTCGTCAAAATTCCTGACCAATGGAAATCTGCGCTCTAATCAAGGAATTCTAGACAAGGAGAAATCCTCAACTCACGAAAATCTGTGACTGGGTGGAATATACGCCAAGGATAAGGAAGAATCCAAAACACGAAAAAATCCATGACCTCACATCCCTGACATAAGCGAAATTGCGCCCTTAACAAGGAATCCGTAACAAGTGAAAATCCGTGACTTAGAGCAATCTGCGCTGTTGATAAGGAAAAATCCGTAGCAAATGCAAATACCCGACTTGAAGCAATCCACCCCTTGGACAAGGAATTTCGTGACGTATCCAAATCCTCGACTCCAGGCAGGACACACTCAGGATAAAGACAAAATCCCTCTGGCAATGGCAGACCCACTAAGCCACCGTTTAGAAAATCTCATTGAAAAACATTAACCTTTTCCAATTTGCCCAAAGGGAAATATAGAAGCTTTGGAATTTTTATCAACCTAGGTTGGCCTCACCAGGGAGGAGCTTTGAAACTTCATTCTTTTTCCCTTATATTAGGCATATCAGGCAAGGAAAGGTGATGACTTGATGATTTAATCCAAGGAAAGACTCCAAAACATCAAAAAACCCATGACTCCATCAAATGTGCGCCCTTGGAGAAGGAATTCCAAGCAAAAGAAATCCTTGACTTCCTAAAATCCCCGCCCTACCCAAATTTGCGCTCTTGCCAAGGAAAAGGCCACCGTTTGGAAGATGTTTCATTCCCAAGTCGGCCTTGGGAAAAGCTTGGGAACTGAGAATTCAAGTTGGCCAAGTCAAGGTTTAAGTCGACCTTCGAGAAAGAAGCTTGAAAAAAGCCTAAACTTTTCCTTAAATTCAAGTCGGCCAAACACCAATTTCTAAGTCGGCCTATGTAAAATTCAAGTCAGCCAGCCTTAAGACCAAGTCGGCCTTGGTGTAGAGGCATAAAAACTTCAAAAAACTTCCCTTATTGATCCAAGTCGGCCCTATAGGTTGAGAATTCAATTGCATACATAAGATGCGCTCCCAAGACACATTCCTAAACATATTCAAACACGAATGCAAAACAAAATTCACTATAAAAAGGCAGCCCTCTCCATTTGGGAGCAGATTTCATCCTAGGGAAGGCATACTTCATCCAACAAAATTATAATTCTTCATTCAAATGCAAAATTCGCCACTAGAAAAGGGCAGAATTCACCAATTTCAAAGCAGAATAAATCCTTCAAGAGCAGAATTCGCCATTAAAAAGAGCAGACCTCTCCATTCAAGAGCATATTTCTCCAGAACAGCAGAAAACCCATTAGGAAAAAGCAGAAATTCATATAAAAAGATTAGAAATTCATTAAACAAGATTAGAAATCCATCGATTTCAGAGCAAAAATCCATTAGAAGGGCAGAAATTTCACATAAAAGGATCAAGAACCCATTGAAGTGGAACAAAATTTCATCAAATTGAAACAGAATTCTTCATAAGAAGGCCGAATTTTCCATTGAAAAGGCAAATTTCTTAAGGAAAGAGTGAATTTCTCACTAGAGGAATGAAGGAAATCCTTTATTTACTCAAGAGTTTGGGAATGAAAATTGATCAAAATTGTGTATTCTTCTTGAATCATGCAAGGTTATTCATGTTTTATCTTATTGCATTGCATCGAAGGATTCTATCCACCTTTGCTATTCAAGATTTTTCTTTGTTTTGCAGGGATTGAGGACAAGGATAAGCTTCCATGAAGACAAAGCCCAAGGATGATCAAGGACTATCTCAAGCATCATGGAGTTTCAATACCAGAGAAGAGGACTACTTCCAAATGACAAGGAGACTTCAAAAAAAAATTCTGGAAGAAGATGAAGGAACTTTTCTAAAACATCTCAAGGACACAGGGAGGACTAGCATCAAGATCCTCAACGGGAGAAGATACACTTCAAATTCCACATCAAGGACTCCAGTTTCAGACAAGAGAATCAATCCTGGGAAATCCAAGAACAAGAGTACAATGCACCATTCATCAGGAGGATCAAGTTCGGCATTAAGAAGACAAGAATCCACGCCAAGAACAAGAATCTATGCTGATGCAAAGAGTTCCAGAGGCTGGCGAAGGAGTTTATCTTGCGTCAAGGAGACTTCAGCAATCCACAACAAGGTACACTTCAAGTTCCATGTCAAGGATTCCAGTTCCAGACGGGAAGATTAATCCAAGAAGTCAAGGACAAAATTCCAAGTCCAAAGTTCACTCAAAGGACAAGACAAGGTGGCGCCCTAGGACCGATTGCACTTTTCTATTCGTCAAAATGTTGGTAGTCCCACCTACCCTCCTTAGGGTTTCTTTGACCTAATTTTGGGTGTGGATTTCAAGGAAATCTGATCTTGCCCCCTTTTCTGTACTCTTGGATGCCTATAGAAAGGCCCATATGCCTCATTTTCAGGATTCATTAGAGAGTAGAGAGGGAGGAGGATAGGAAAAAGAACAGTATTCTGCTGTTCATTACTGTAATACTCCATTTTTGAGAGCAAGGAACTTTGAAATATCAGTAAGACTGTTGTGAAACACATTTCCGAATCAATATATGAACATTGAAGATTGGTGTTCTTGATATTCTTTGGATTGTGGCATGGTTTTCTGATCGGGTACGGGTATGGATACGGTTTGCTAGGGGGTCTCTATCCCTGGCACCCTAGGTTCTTCTTTGAAGAACCCACAGAGAACCTAGGGTGCTCGAGAAGAACCCAGGAGAACCCAGGGGAGGGATGCCCAAAATGGTGTCAAAATCAACTTTTTAAAACATTTCTTTAACCTTTTTTTAACTTAAAAAAAATCTAAATGAGTCTATTTCTCCCTAAAAGTGAAATTTTTCCAAGTATGACTAAAAGTGAAATAAAGTTTTTAAATGAGCATTTTAATGCTTTGACACTCCAAAATAATGAAAATATGAGTTTTTGATAAGAAGTATGAAGTTGGAATGTAAAAGAGATATCATCTAATTTTTTTGGATAATCTTGTTCTTATAGTTTAATAAAGCAATTGGGAGGTATAAATCCAATCTTCATAACATTTTCTAACATCCTTCAAGCTTGTGAAAAAATGGGAGCTTTAGAATAGGGTGTGGAAATCTATCAAATAATAATGGAAAAAGGATTTTTGTTTGACATAGTAGCTGCAAATGCCTTGGTACATATGTATGCAAAATATGGAACAATGGAAACATACATAAGGCAAGTGAACTATTTGACAAAATATATCAGAAGAACATGGTTTCATGGACTGCAATGCTTATAGGATATACAAAAAATTGGTTTGTACCATTAATTGCTATTAATGACTATATTCTTTTTTATCAAGTATTTTATTGTTAGGACATATAGTTTGTATAGTGTAACATTGGTTTTTGGTTTGAATAAATTAGATATAGCTTTAAAGGTTGATCATAGCTTCATAGTTTTTACAATATTATATAGTCCTCGATTGGATGGACCTTTTTTTAATCAACAATACATAAATTACATAATTGGAACTTGGTTTCTATTGCTTTGATGGTGCTACTTGGATTCAATTATGACTTTGAAATCACTGAATTATGAATTTCAATTCATGAGTATTTTGAATTTTTATTATTATATATATATATTGTCGTACCGTACACAGGCAAAACAAATTGTCGTATCCGCGTACCCAAACCCCATATCCGTATCCGAATCCATACCAGGATCGACAACTTAGGTGATAAGTACATATTTGAAAAACGAGTCTAGGAAAAGTTTTGGGTTGAAGTGATAAGTACAACATGTTAATTGAGAAATAGGTCTCCTACATCTGTACTTGAGAATGAAACACCATATGAAATGTGCATGGGTAGAAAACCTATTGTAACATATTTGATAGTCTTTAGCTATGAGACATTTGTTCATGTGCCTAAAAAAAGGATATCTAAGTTGAATTTCAAAGCAAAGAAGTGTATTTTTGTTGCATATGGTGAAAATGTAAAAGGCTAAGAGTTGTGGAATCCTGAGACACTAAAAGTCCTTTACTCAAGGGATGTTATTCTCAAAGAACTTAAGAGTTATTTTTGGGAAAGAATAGCCAAAGGAGCATTAGAGCCGAAAGGTGCATTTTGAACTTAAGGCCATCTAAACCATAGGTCCATGGGGACGCATCCCCCCTGAAAACCAACCGTCCCTGAGATAGGAGCATTTCAGCGACAGGGAGACGTCAGGGAAACGTCCCCCCGCCATCCCCCCGTTTCACCACCATCTCCGAGATGTCTTGGCTTGAGGGACTTCTGGACGTCCCCCCGAAATGTATAAAAAGTTTCCAAAGCCTTTTTGACAAATCCATTTTGTGCATATCCTGCAATCATTGCAGTCCATGAGACATTGAGACCACATTTCTTTGAGGCATTTTTTCAAACAGTTCGCGTGCCTTGTCTATGCTTCCACATTTTGCATACATGTCTAACATGGCAGTTGCAACTACAACATATGACAAAATTCCGCTATCCTTTATGTTTTGATGGATGTCCATACCCTATTCCAAAGCTCCCTTTTTGACACAGTTAGGGAGGATGCTGGATTGGCAAAGGTTGTGGAATTTGGCTTTACACTAGCCAATTGCATTTGCTTAAAAATTTCTAAAGCCTTTTCAACAAATCCATATCCTGCAATCTATGTATTTTAGTGCACCGCTTCCCCATCGCTCCCCCCCCACCGCCATCCCCCCCGCCGCCCCCAAAATTAGACCCCCTGTCCCTAAAACTCCATGGAACTATGATCTAAACAGATGCTTACCATAGGCCGAACCTATACAAAGAAAATACATTGAAACATTCTCTATAGATCGGGTCTTATACAGTGTGTAAAGGTATACTCCTCATAGGTCAAACCAAATGATAACATACAGGTGATATAAACTTATGGTTATTGGTTTATATCATAGCTAAGCTATTTATATTACTTGCTAAGATGTTAGTAAGAGTCTTGGAGTCATTAAGCAAAGCCCACCTAGTATAGCTTACTGGTCCAATGTTTTCGGGAGGGGGTTCTTTCTTCACACTAGTTTTGGGCAAGCTCTTAGTTTATGTTTTCTTATCCCTGTTTCACGTTATTTTTCCTGCCATTCTGGCACAAGAACAATATTGAAGTTAGCTTATCTACTAATCAGCAAAAACTTTGCAATGAGCTCCAAGGTAAATGAGTCTTATCAAACCCATTATTCCACAAGAAATATGCTTAGCCCTACTATCACTCACCTAAATTCAAATCACCTTCATTTATGACCTATTAGAAGATGTTAGAAACTCTAACCTACATTTCTACATGCTATCCAAACCACCAAAGATGAAGTTCAAATACCAAGGCTATGAACACGTTGCAATTTTAGACAATTCTCTATCTGAAGTGGGTGATACCAAACTAAGGCACACAAATCTACAAAATTTCTAGTATAGAATGTAAGAAAACCCCAAAAATCTAATGATAGAGGTAACATTCACTAGTGGCCTAGCTCATGTTGTTGGTTTCCCAACGGCACTCTAGTGCACTAACTTAATTCTAGCATGTGTGAGGCATTACAAACTTGACACTTGAGAGGTCAGAGCTGTGGATGATCAACTAGTTACAGAATTAGATAGTCCTTCACTCAACATCACCTTTAGGCTTCCACAAAGAGATGAATATGTTGAGATGGACAAAGTAAATGTAGATCAATTCTTCCAAGAGAAGAAAGACACCTACTTAACCAATATTGCAAAGTATTGGATTACCCAAGAAAGACAAATCACTACCTAAAAACTTGTATAGGTCCCATTTCAATGAAGACATCTTGGATATGGTTATCTTGTTAAACAAGATAATGGAGCACGAAGAAACCAATCCTTTCCACTATTGGATGTGCCACTTCATCATGGTAACCTGCTATGGGCAACCATTTATTGATTGGGGAAAGATAATAAGTGACAACTTACACCATCGGTTGGTGAATTTTGACTAGCATTTCTATATGTCATCTTATTTATTCTATGCAATTACAAGCATGAAAGCATGGCTTGGTCTACAAGCACAAGGAGTATATAATGCCACCATGTAGATCTAGGACTTTTATCCTCAACTCCAGCTAGAATTCAGCATTAAGAACTTTAGAAGAGAATGATGCCTTTACAATGCTGACAATCGGGGAGTTAGATGGTAATATTAGGGTTAGGATGTTGCCAAAGTAGGCGAACCTCATCATCCAGTATGGAAGCTACTTCATCTAGTTACCAAAATTTACATATATAATAATTGGAGGATTCGAAGAACATCCATACAAACTACCTTGTTATGCGAGTGACCAACTTTTCATAGAAGTATGCAAAGAAGTTGGGGCAATAAACAAGAGATGCAAGGAAAGGTAAAAGGTAGGCATTTCTTTCCCCATCGACCTTAGTTATTATACTTATAGGTCATCCTTAGATGCCTATTATATTGAAAGGTCCCCTTCTAAGGTCACCATGTATTTTTATGGAATGATCATTCCCTTTTGATAGAAAGAATTTTGTCAAAGATAACCTGAGTCTCACGTCAGGATATAATCATGCTCCTCAATTGGAGGACTTTTGGGAAGACTACAAAGATGATTTTGTAGTTCGAAGGAGATATTGGATGAGACTAGTTGTGAAACAAATAAAGGCTTTCAACCTAGGCTAGGATGTACTGGACATTGAAGAGGATGGCACCAACATGGTGGATCCTCTTTTTATTTCGACCATCCAATTACAGCCACTCACACCCATCAATTGGGCTGATAAAGAGGTCAAGGACATTCGAGAGAGGACACTCTTCATAATTTAGAAGACCAAGAGAAGACTAGATGCAAAGGTTGCAGAATGTACTGACACACGACCACCTGCTACGAATAACACTCCAAGGAGACACAAACAAAGTGATAGGCAAGGCAAAGCTTCTTAAACCTAGACCTATGCCTTAGTGTACACTACGAGGTCCAAAGCAAACATTGTTGGAGGGTGTGATGAAGAGGACCACGAAAAGGGAGGCAACTTGAAAAATACTTGTGGAGGGGGGGATCTTGAGTCCAGCAAAATCTAGATATAAGGAAACCACCAACTCCAATTAGACAAAGCATTGAAGCTAGGTCTCCTATAGACCGCAAGCAACAACCCATTGTTCCTGATCTTGCTCCTTCCCCCCATTTCCTCCTCCTCAATCACATACACCTCCACCTTCTTATTCTCCCCCACCATCTCCACCCAAGAGTCCTCCCTAACCACCAACTAATACAAGGGTCTACATTGCCCCAAAAGTCATCCTTCCACCTATTGTTCCCTCTTTTTCCTCTAATCCCAAGACAAGGTACACAACCTCCCCTTCACCATGGTTAAAAGAGATGGTTGCCAAGAAAATAAAACATACCCAAGTAATTGATCTTGGATTTGATACGGTAGCAAAGTTGTTATAGATGCCTCCTCAGCCCCAAAAATCCCATACTACCTTAAGGTTGATGGTCGATCCTACTTCTAAAGCATAATTCATAGAAATTGCAAATTCTATCATAGATAAAAATGAAGAGGATATGATAAAGACATATTATTGTGTCTCTCGAGTTGACCTTAGCCCAACCACACATGAAAGCGACATCCACAACTTCCAAGTGTCGACTACCAAATTGGTAGAGAGGACTGAAAAAGAGAAACAAACTAGAGAGCAACTAGAGGAAGAAGTGTGTTTTGACCTCATATGTCAAATCCATTATTGATACATCCGCACATCCTCTAAAGACATTACCATCAACTTCTTTTGGCTCATCATTGGGAGACATGAGCAAATAAACTATGTAGAAAATTAGTAAATACCAATCTTACGATAGAGTAGCCGAATCATGGGTTGAACAAGTCACCCTAGATGGCATTAAGTTCATTGAGGAAGCCATGAAATTATGATAAAATAAAATAAATTAAGAAGGAAATAGATTTAGAGATACAAGTCATCAGAAAAGAAGTTCGCCACATGGCAAGTGGTGACTAGAGACCTCCAAGAGATGGCAAAAACAAATGTGAATATCTTAATCTCTTAAAATATTTTTAATAAAGCAAATGATAATGAATCAATTCAAGAAACGAAATTAAATGTTGATAATTCTAGGTTCCTTTTTGTTCAGTGGTACTACTGGCAGAATTGTTTTGGGGAGTCTAACGAAACAACGGGTGGTTTAACTATTCTTTGGTCTTGAAAACTGTTAAGTTAGATTTCATCTCTTTTGGTAATAATTGGATTTCAAGAAACATGACTAGCCTCTCTACAAATTTGCATTATTGTGCAGATTTGCATTATTGTGCCCTGAAGGATACACTAAACTTGGTCAAAAGCAAAAGTGTGCAGACTTGTGAAATTTAGCACCCAAAGCCTGTTACATCAAAATTAACCCCCAAAGCCCGTTACATCAAAATTAACAAGCATCTCCTAAGTCATGGATTAGCCAAGAATCCATATGATCCCAATCTCTAGCTCAAAAAGTAAGGGGAGGAGCGAATTAAGATCTTGATTGTTTATGTCAACGGTTTGGTCATCACTAAAAGTTCTTAGAGGATTCTTTAAGTAACAAAGAATGGTCTCAAATAATCATTCAACATGACAAATTTCGAGCTTCTACAATGCTTTCTTGGACTTGAAGTATGGCAAAAGAAAAATTAGATATTTGTAACTCAAATTAAGTATGCCAAGACATTGTTTGGAAAATTTTGCACAATAGAATGCAAGCCCATGTCAACACCAATGGAAACAAATTTGCAACTATCAATGAATGCTTTGTCACCTTCGGTAAATGCAACTCTTTATCATTGGTTGATTGGAAGTCTCATTTACTCCGTCCCTACACCAAACTAGATATCAACTATGCTATCAATTATCTTTCATAGTTCATAAAAGAACCAAAAATATGTTGAATTGGAAAGTAGCAAAGTGAGTGTTGATAAATGTTCATAGTATGTAATGTAACATGGTTTGGATTATAAACATAATGATAAATTGTCTTGACTAGATATACAAATGCACACTATGCAAGATCTCTGGATGATGGAAAATCCACTTCTAGATTTGTATTCTTTTTGAGATCTGGTTCAATATCATGGGGGTAAAGAAGCAAAACATTGTTTCTTGCTCTTCCACATAAGTAGAATATCATGCCACGAGCAGAGCTATTTGCTAAGTGATATGGTTACATCACATTTTGACAAGAAAAGCATACCTAAGATGGAACCTACAATTTTCTTTTGTGACAATCGGGGTGTGTTGAAACTTACTTAGAATCTAGTGTTTCATGAGCACACAAAACACGTTGAGGTTCAATGCCACTATGTTTGAGAACATGTTCAACAACAAATATTCAACTCCAACATTAATTAACTCAAGAGTAGCATGCTAACATTTTTACCAAATCACTCATCTTAGTGAAGTTAGAACTTTTCAACACTTATTAATTTGTACTCTTGAGAAAATAGTGTAATAAAGAGGAATTGCTAAAATAAAATACTATTACATCATTAAAATAATAATAATAATAATAATAATGGTAATATTATTTAATATTACTATTATTAATAGATAAGTGATTACATGGTGAATTATATTTTGGTTCTATTGAATAATAGAATTATTAACAATAATAATAGTAATATTATTTAATAATAATATTACTATTTGTCACATCTCATTTTTAGACTTTATTATAAATTAGATCTTTGAACATTTTACCATGACTAATTTTCTATGAGTGATTCCACGTGTGTGAGAGTAATCATTGTGAAAGTTATAAATGCATAATTTTGAAAGTCAATTTTATAATTGAATATTATTGGTACGATTATGGATGTACATTTTGATTTGCTTCGGCTATGATTTTGGGAAACTAACCTATTAATGAAAATCTAAGTGCGATTGAGTGCAGGAGACATGTCGAAGACAAGAACATGGTTGAGGTAGAGATGTTCTAGCCACTTGGCAAGTGGTTAGAACTATTTGGGATGGATAACCCTGATGCACTCACACACTCCCACAGTCTCATGGCACATTGCATTTTTTGAATGATCTTTTTATACATTATTAATTAGTCAATAAATGTGATTGATGATTTGGGAGTAGATAAATATGGATTTTAATTTCGTCCATTTCGAATGCATGATTTTTCGATTTATATTTAAAATGGTGTATTTTATATTTAAATGGTGTATTGTATATTTGAAATGGTGTATTTTATATTTTAATGGTGTATTTTATATTTAAAATGGTGTGTTCTATATTTAAAATGGTGTATTTTATATTATTTAAGAATAGATAATAATAAGTGTTTTCCTATTTATATAAATAGTATTGTTTGAAAAACAATATCTAATTTAGATTTAAAACAATTTTGTTTAATTTACAATATATATATATATATGCAAATACTACTTGTTTGATTAAAGAAAGTGATTACACTTTATTAAAAATAGATATATATTATTATTATTGCAAATTCTTCTTGTTGATTTAAACAATTGTGTTTTATTAAAAATAGATAAATTATATTAATAATATTAATATTATATTTAAAATCTAATGAAAACAATTAAAAGAATTTACATCATGCAAGTGACAGAAATATAATTAAGATATTTTATTCTATTTAAAAAGAAATTTGAGAGCTTTTTATTTGCAAATCTCATGCAAACGTGGAAAATCTTGAGTTATTAAAAAACAACCCAAACCTAATTTTTTTGGGAACGCCAAAAATAAGAGGATTTTTTTTTAATAAAAGGAGGAGGAGGGCATAGAAAAAGGAAACCACAACCATTATTTTCTAAAAAAACACACACACAGAGTTTGGAACAGCTGAAAGAGGAAGATTATCATTGTTTTCTGAGCATCAAAGATAGAAGAAATTCGTTCATTCTGGGCAGCAACAGATAGAGAAGGAGCAACGACAGCAGTAGAAAATCGACTCTTTGCCAAGCAAATTAACTAGGTATTTTTCCATGATATGTTTGCAATAAATAATGACTGTTATGACTGTTTAACCATAGTAAATTTGGCCTGCAATCTATTCTTTCTGGACTATGTTCCAACTATGGGCAGCCAGTATTTTATGTTTTCTTGTTATGATTTAAAAGCTTCCTGTTGTAACTTCCTGTCGTGACTTCCTGTCACGGCTTCTTGTTGTAGTTCCTGTCACGAACTGCTTATTGACTATTTATTCCTCTGCTTTTATTTTGTGATTGGCCTGCTGTTCTTGTTCATTCATTGTTTTCTTGATATTATGCTAAGTGAATTGGCCTTTTCTTGATCATGAAACATCCATTGAAACCATATTTAACAAGTTATCCAGAATGCTTATAATTTATTCTTTGGCAGTTTGTAATTCTCTATTTCTCTAAAAATGCTGTTAGAAGTCAATCTTTTTATGAAGTCGGTCTCTTTTTCTTGATCGAACTATGTGAAAATAACCCTTACACTTAGGTGATAGTATTAGGTTCCTGTTGCAGCCTTATATTATTGGATCCAAGGTCCCTACTGTAGCTATATTTCATCTGTTTTATTGTTGTTCAAAGACCTATTTTAGTTACTGTTATCTGTGTGACAGTAAACCAGTTGTGAACTCTGTTGTTTTATTTAAATTGTCACAACTACGATTCACAACTCCTATCGCAGTTGTGACAGTAGGACTGTTGCTTGTTTCTTTAACTTCCTATCACAGTTGTGATAGTAAGGTTGTGTAAATGATTTAGAAAATTATCACTTTACAAATATTGAATGAGATAGTTTATGTCACAGTTGTGACAGTAAGATTGTTGAATGACTTAGAACACTTATCATGTTATGAATTTTTGAATGAGATATGGACTAGGAAAATAAAATCAATTAATAGTCCTATAAGATGCAATTTGCATGATTAAATGATGTCTCTTTGATGAATTACTTGTTTAAAAGTGTTCCCTTGTTGGTTGAGCAAAGAAAAGAATTAATAAACTGTATTTAGGAAAAAGTATGTGTTATTGACTTGGATATGAAATTATAGATCAAACCTTTGAAACCATTGAGCATATTTACCATTTGGATATCTATGTAAATACCATTTTAAATATTACTGGCATTTATTCTATTTTAATTGAATTTTTCTCTTATCTCTACTGCATGAATCTTGAAATAGGTAACAAAACTGAGGAAAAATAGTAATGATATTTGAAATAATTATGCATGGAAACTCATTGTTAAAAGTGGAGCAAGCATACATCATTATTGATTTTATTGCTTAAATTGTATTTCCGTTGATTGTGCAATGGGAAAGGGATTATGATGGTTTAGGCGAATATGGGATATTATCTATTATGTGTGTTTGGGGTGGCTTTTGGGCTAGGATGTTGAATGTGGATTATCAGAGATGGTTTTTCCTCTGTTCAGGAATTGAACCTGTAACTATTTTTCTAAGGTTTAGGCCTAAGCGAGCAGCCATTGAAATAGATGAGTATTTTATCTAGCAAACTTTATTGATATATATCTTTGCCACATTATGTTGTAAGACAATCTACATTTCATTATTTTAGAATTACACATTATACTTTAGGTTGCATCAGGTGTTCCCTCTTGCCAATTGTTTCCAGGTAGCTAGACATTTCGTGCAGAGCCGAGTTTTCTTCGTGTCATGAAGGGATCTAAGGAAGTGTAATTGCATCATGGTTTGGTGGAAAAGTGCTTGAGCCATGTTCCCATCTCTCGGCTTGCAGAAGGACCATGTGGGTTCGTGGCAACTGGAGAGTTTGTTTGATTTTTTATTTCTTATATTGTACATGATTATTATATCTTGTAATATCTTGTTGGATGAATTATGGCAAGAAAGTCAAATAGATATTGTATATTATTTTATAGTGCTATCACTTGGATTGAACATGTTATTTTGTAAGATTTAATGACTTTTATTGATTAATGTTTGAGATTTATCTTTTTATTTGAGTGGATGTAAATTTATTTTATGTAATTTTTGTGATGAAATAAGTACCTTACACTATTATTAATAGATGAATGGTGAATTAAATTGAACATCCTTATGTATATATTGATTCTCATTCAATAATACAATTGATCATTGTTTTCCCTATATTCATTAATCTCTACTTATTATATTTCTTATAATTTCTCAAAACTTTTTTGTAGGAGTAAGAAAAAGGTACACAAATGAACACCAATATAATTTTGATAGAAAAACAAAATGTTCAATAGATGCATATGAAGATATAAATAGGCCATTGTGACATCTATATTCCATAGCATATGCTAATTAACACAAAATTTGTGATAATTTGAATGAGGGGCAAGCGTGAAAGGCCTCGAAGGAGTAGAAGATGTTGATGAAGACAAAGATGGTGATGGTGGTTTTGCTGAGGTTTTTTATGAGGATCTCATGGATGATGGATTCTGCCACTTTCTGAAGAAGAGGAGAAACTTTTCAATTAATGGCTACAAGCCCAACAGTGTTGCGCTTATGTTGGCCAAAAGGCGCTTGTCTTGGGTGGGTCAGTTTTGGCCATAGGGAATAACTCCTGTCTCATCCAGGAAGGTTTCTAGAAGTTCTCATGGATTGAGATGTGGCATCAGTTGCTTTGGCTAAGGAGACGTGGTTGGTGATAAGGATCTCCCCTGCCATATCGGCGCACATTTCTCCTACTAGTCCCTCTTGTGTTTGCGCCTTTGAGTTTAGGACAATGCCTTTGAATACAACTGTGTCTATGGGTCTGGAGGCTACAGTGTTAGGTGGCATTGGCTCTGTCACTCGACGTCTTGTTGTTGAGACATGGACCAACTAGGACTCGAACCTAGGACCTTCCATCGCTGTTGGAGTGCTCTCCTACTGAGCTACTGGCCCCTCTTGGACCAGTCCATCGTCGGTCCGGGTGTGGCTTATTTCCAACACCAATACCCCCCCTTAAGCCACACCTCTCGTGTGCTTGGGGCTCCTAGCCTGGGCCTGGCTCTGATACCATGTTGAGACATGGACCAGCTAGGACTCGAACCTAGGACCTTCTATTCGCTGCTGGAGTGCTCTACCACTAAGCTACTGGCCCCTCTTGAACCAGTCCATCGTCGATCCAGGTGTGGCTTATTTCCAACACCAACACCTGTGACTAAAACGGTGAGTCAAGACTTGTCTTTGGCTCTGCCAACCACGGTTGTTATGGGATCTAATGTGGGGGAGCGCAAGTCTTGGACTGAGGTTGTTTCCAATATTCAAAGCCCTTCTCTACCTGAGGGTTGGGGCATTTCTATTAGGGTACCAGACTCCATTGTTGACATTGGGAAGTTTCTTTGGGTGAGGCATAACATTGATGCTTTCAAAAAGTGGGCTATAATAAAATGGAAGTTCTACAACCATTTTGAGATCGTGGCTTCGGTTTTATCTTTTGAGTTTGCAGTTAAGTACTCACTTTAGTGTAAAGTTTTTTTCTGTGTTCCACAGTGTTTTGGGGATGTGGACAACCGGGGACGCTGAGGACCATTTTTTGGGGACAGCAGGGGATGTTCAATTTTTCAAAATATATTATATACAGAGAGAAAGTGAGAGATGTCATCAATATGTGAATAAATCATGACAGCAGTATAACAACACTATAAAGTAGTATAAAGTATAACAGTGTTGATGAAAATTGCAGAAAATCAGAACATAAATTAAAAGATTTAAAAGACATAGAACACAAGATTTACAGTGGTTCACCCAGTAATGGCTACATCCACTTTCAGGGATTATCTCTTTTATTAATTCTAAATACAATACATATTGAAGCAGCAGCAACTATTTATAAATCAGTCTCATCTCCAATAAATGGAAAAATCCATCAAAAAGGGCAACTTCTAATTTTGCAAATACATGCAAAAAGAAGTCAGTTGCAAAAGGCATCCTTTTCGAATATGTGAGAGAAACTTGCCAATTTGGGCTTCACTATACCCAACAATGAAATTTGCTAATTTGGGCTTCATTGAACCCAACAAAGAAACTTGCTAATTTGGGTTTCACTACAATCTCCCACTTTAAGACCAAATAGCTGCTCAGAGATATCCCTTACATTTCCACTTGTATCGTCACTTCAAAAACAAGCCCATATTGCAGGGCTTTAAGCTCTGTTCAAGGGCACTCCGTATAAATCGCTTCCAAGCTTCCCAGTCAATCGTAACACCTTCCAGAAACGATCTGGACATACTATAACCCCAACAATCCACCGCTGTAACCATCTTCACCCGTTTCTTCTTCCCATTAGACATCTTCCCACATTCTACACCACACCCCTGCCGGGCATCATCACCACATACCAAACAATTCCTCTGGGGCTGCTTCAATTCCTCTGGCTGTATAACTCTGATAGGAGTAGCACGACAATCACAGATCATACTCTGACAGGAGTAGCATGAAAAGAAAGCGGGATGCCCTCACGGCTAGTCTCTGCGACAGTACAACCCCTGCCCATGCCGCTAAAGCCGCTACCTTCGCTCTTCTCACTGGCTCCAAAAAGTTACGGTTCGCTCCCTTGGCAAAGCCAATCGCAATGATGAAGAGAATAAATCCCAAATGCAGCGCCATCAACAACATGTTAAAAATTGAGCTCTCCTTGGTGTTAAAATTATCAACGTCCTGCCCAAAATTGGCCCCTTCTGTAGCTAGAGACCAATGTGGCCGCAAAACATCATGTATAGTCTCAGTAGTGTCTTTTGCTTTGTCTGAACCAGATTTCCTCTTTTTCGAAGGTGAAGAAACACTCTCAACGGGTGCTTTATCTGCTTCTGTTTGCTCAATTTATGTTCTTGCCTCTGGGCCAGATTCCAGCTAGCTCTCTGCCGGTGCCTTGCTGCCATCGATCTTTTTCTTGACAGGATTAGCAAAAGATACCTTTGTCTGAGACATAGCATTAGTAATTTCTTCAGCTGCCTCTAAGCTATTGGCCAGGAATTTCTCCTTCTCCACGCCAATAGACTCCATGTCGACAGCTTCGCCATTCTGGGTATCACTATTCTCAGCTTGTACCAAAACATGCAAATCCTCTACAACAGCGAAACAGACAGTAGGACCATCTATTTCCATTGGCAAATTAAATCTAACTTTTTTCTTTACAAACAGACCATTCCTTAAACACGTGTTTGAATATGTGACCTCCTGCTGCAACTTGAAAAGAGAAACATCATTATCAGCAAAATAAAATATTTCTTTTACCTTTTCCTCTTCTCTAGACTGAGCCACAACACTTTTCATTTCTTGCATCTGCTCCATGTCACTGCCAGGTTCCAACATACCAAGAAATTCCTCAATAATAGAATCAATTTCATCATTTAATTCATCCAAAAACATCTGATGAATAGCTCCCACTTCATCATGACTCTCTTCATGGCCATGGCACATAGACATGAGAGCTTGAACCCAATCATCCCAGTTGGGACTCTCTTCCATATCTGTTTCGTTCATAGCTCTGAAAAATTCTTCAGCGATCTCCAAGGAACCGCTTCACCCCCAGGCTCTGATACCGATTGTTGATGAAAATTGTAGAAGCAAATGAAAAGAAAATTACAGAAAATAAGAACAGAAATTAAAAGATTTAAAAGACACAGAAGAACATAGATTTATAGTGGTTCGCCCAATAATGGCTACATCCACTTTCAGGGATTATCTCTTTTATTAATTCTAAATACAATACATATTGAAGCAGCAGCAACTATTTATAAATCAGTCTCATCTCCAATAAATGAAAAATCTATCAAAAAGGGCAACTTCTAATTTTGCGAATGCATGCAAAAAGAAGTCAGTTGCAAAAGGCATCCTTTTCGAATATGTGAGAGAAACTTGCCAATTTGGGCTTCACCGAACCCAACAATGAAACTTGCTAATTTGGGCTTCACTGAACCCAACAAACAATAGTATAACAATAGCATAAAAACAATATAAACAACAATAAAATTAATCATGAGATTCATCACAGTAGTATTAAAGCATTCCGTTGTTCAAATTCTAAAATTAAAGTTAAACTCAAAGTCTCAAACTTCAAAATACAACAATCTATGCCTCATTCTTAGTCTCGTCATAAAAATGTTTATGACTTGGACATTTGTGCTGCAATGGATCAACTCAATTGGTTAATTTGTTTATTCCGCATTTGTTCGTTGATATGGTGACAATAAACCTCTATATGCATTGTTCGGTAATGAATGACTAGACTTTCTAATAGTACTATGAAGGTATTAGGGTTTTTTAATATTAAAAATATATTTTTTTTAAATGATGTTTTAAACTTTGGTTGCCATAGGGGACGCTTGGCTGAGGGACGACCAGGTGTCCCCTAAACGTTACCTGTCATCCCCTAATTTGGAGACGCAGTTGGAGATGTTTTCTTTTTTGTTTTTGTTTTTTGAGGACGTCAAGCGGACATCCCGGCCGTGTCCTCGTCCTAGAAACACCATTGGGGAAAAGATGTGCGTGTGATGACAGGTACTGTCCCCGTGTATCCCTTATTTTTTTAACTGATGAGTTAACCTATAGAACTCTACCACATGTGAATGTGACTCTTGAGTAAACAAAAGATATCCTAAAATCACATCATCAAAATGTGTGAGAAGCAGATTACCTAATAGCTAATGATTAAGAAAGCAAGAAAAGAAGTCAAGAGTTGGATATCTGGCAACTACTACCACATGTCAACCTTAGATTGCCCACTCTACCGTACTACTGGACCCCACGGTTTTTCTACCTTGCTGTAGACCATGGACGACAGAATATGATTGTTTTCTTGATATATTGATTCTCCAAACTGTAGAAGTGTACTAAAATATTAGCCAATATTTAATTTAAGATATGCCTGAATTAAATTGACTATATATTTGCTAAAATATTCTAACAGTAACTTATAGATTTTATTCTTAAATTTTAGTCTGTGATGTTCGTATTTATTATATTATGAAAAGGAAAAATGCATCAATAGATTCAATACACATGTAAATGTCAATACACAACAGAACGCCAAACCATCTTAAGCTTAAATTGTTTTTCTCTTTTCCTTGATTTCAAGCTGTTGAACCATTTTCCTTTATGTGATGGTCCGCGGGATCACATAAGATAGTTTTTCCCTCAAAACATGAAGACAAATTCAGAGCCTAAAGGCAATCATGTGATCACATCACATGAAACAGTACATAAGCCACGATAAACTCAAAGTGCATGTGGGAATCTCATTACAGGGACAATCCAACATAGAAGATGCCTTTAAAGTATATCGTATGCCTTAGAATAATTTGCAACCTATCTATTAACTGTTCTGACAAGTGCATTAAAGAGCATAACTGTATGAAGTATCAACCTTCACCTATAAGCAAGCAGAAGATAGGCAGATACAGCTTTTGTCGCGGTCTCTCGTTATCTGGCCATCACAAAACCCCAAGGATATTAGAGTAGAAAACGAAACTAGAAAATAAATTTATTTCCGCTCCAAATGCAATGGTCATGTAACTAGTATGATGATCACAGTCTCACTAGGAAAGCATGAATGATGTTTCTCCAAAAATTTTGGAAATCCTGGTTACGTCATTAGTCATGTTAGGCCCATAGAGGGGTGAATTATTTGTTATATCTTTATTTTCTCTGGTAGGTATCTCTTTTAGCTAACCCAGATTGTTCTACTAGTGACGAAGCTTGAAAATCTGAATTCTAGTTCTTAAGGCCACTAAAGCAACTACATTTGCTTCCCTTGGGCCATAATTTAGTTTCACATACAATAGAATCATGGACCTATAGTTCAGATTGTAAGAGGATGGAATGCCCACAATTGGTGTTGGGAAGGCTCATATGGAAATCTGCTTTAGCGAATTATTGCTGAGGTTTAGATTCACTAACAAACACAACCTAGAGATGATTTTACTATGGAGAGCTAATATAGACTGCCAACATGTCATTTCACAAACACGTTCTCAAATATATTTCCAAGTATGCAGTGAGAAAATCAGAGAGTTGTGTTAATATGTTAACAAGAATACCAAACATCCTTTGCTTAGGACATAGACTTGAGGGTAAGGCTCAAGATGCTTAGGACAATGTTGTCAAAATTAAAGTTAATCATCTGGGCATTAGAGAGGTTTAAATGGCCAAAAAATGAATGGCTTCTTCTAATGACTAATAGCTTGTTTCTAAAGAAACTTTGTCTAGTGGGGGCACCCTAGGTTTACATTATGTAATAAAATCACCTTAGTGACTTTGTAATGTTTATTATTTAACATTGTTATTAAAATAATTAATTGCTTTTCTGTAGGGTAAGGTAGTTCCTGAAGTTATGTTGAAAGGACTTTATAAAAGCTATATTTTGATGTACAAGGAAACAACATTCTTTAAATATATATTATTATTCTGTGTCTATTATTGTTACAATATCTTCATGCTCCTCTATTTTCATTTTCATGAAGGCTCAAGCTCCAAATTTGAGACAAGAAGTTATGCAAAGTTTTTAACCATGTAAACCCAACCAAGACTAAACTTGCTAGAAACCTTGTCGAAGTACATAAGAGGAAATCCTAGATGCAAGGCAAGAATAGCTTCATAAGGAACATGTACGTGCAGTCATGTTCACATCTGGTCAACATAATTCCAAAATAAATCAGATGAGGCATCTTAATGTAAGTTGTGATAAATGGCAAAATGCGCTTTGCCGTTCAAAGCTTGGAAAACAAACCTAGCGCAAAAAATATTCCATCTAAACAAAAATAAATAAAAATTAGGATATTTTAAGTAGATCAAATAGGGGTTTCACTCTAGTTTTGGAACAGTCTAGGCTTATAACAGCATTTCAGAGTTGAACATTCCCTGTTCATATCCTGTTCATATTATACTCTAATAGAAGCTCATGATGAACTCAGCTGATGTAACTTTTCCTACTGAGGATTGACTTATTCTACTTGATTGCTATGTTATCGTGGAAAATTTAATCTGAATTCAAAATTTGCCGTGCGGATTGTGCATCGTTAGAAAATTGTTCTAGCAGATTCCTGTACCATCTAGTACTACTTTTTTGCATGCTGCAAACTTTGCACTGTGACACATGATGAGAACACATGCACTGCTATTGTTAGCTATTTTCGAGGGCGGGTAAAGTGCTCTTTTGGCAAAGTGGGTCGTCAACGTGCAATTAGATTATATGTTGGATATTAATGTCTTATTGAATTGCTGCATCAAAATGGAAGGAAATAAAGGGAATTTGTTTATTGTTTGTGCATAGCATAATGCTTTACCTTAACACTATTAAAGCACTTTGACAAATAACAAACCACACTCGTGCATCCATCTGCAACTATTCACATACAGCCCACCCCTCCTTCAACCCATCCAAACCATCTCCATTCTGCAAATCACCTGTGCACTCTTTGGCAGGGACTGAAGCTACATTGTAGCCCTTGTTTATAGGAAAGCTGTTATGAAATAGAAGTTCATAACGACTTTAGAATAATGGCATCTACAGTTTATATAAATGGATCCTTGTCAAACTCAAAACTAAACAAAGTTGATTAGAAGGAAAAAAAAGTTGAAATATATAAATGGATCCTTGTCAAACTCAAAACTAAACAAAGTTGATTGGAAGGAAAAAAAGTTGAAATTTCTGACTTAAAGGAGAAAGATTGTCCTTCATCCCCTACTCTCTTAGCAATTAAGATCATCATATTCTATTATATTCTGATGATATTGTTCTAACTTCTACTTGCTAAACCCCTTACTAGCTTGGAAAAACTATTAAGGGCCATCCAAATATTCTAACAAGTAGTCAAGTTTAGTGTCAAATGTTAATAAAATCAAAATGATGATAGTCAAATCTAGGACATTTTAATTTAGAAATTTTGTTAAATTGTCTAGGGGTTGTAATTTAATTAGTTGAGCACAATTGGTGAGGATGATGGTATGTTTCTTGCTTATAAGCTACCTGTAGAGCCAAAAACAGGCCGCCCGACATCCTGGAATATAAAAGGATCCATTTCCATTTCCATTGATTACACCATCCACCAAGGTTCAAACCCCAGAGGCACAATTGGGTCAAGTTCAACTCCTGAGTAACTTTGATGGATTGGACCCCTAGCTCATGGTGGCTTAGCAAAGGATAATTTCTGATTTAGATATACGCTTACTCATCATATTGTAATCAACTTGTTAAAAAAAAACAGAGATACTGATATCTATATAATCCAATTATTTCCATTAAAAAAAATTGTTCAATCTAAAAATAACTTAACTTATAATTCCCATCAACATTTGCTCACTTGAGATTATTTTCCTACAAATACCTCTAACCTGAACAGTGCTAATACTATTCAAAAATGAATTTATGCAAGCTGAAAAGTTTATTATTATTTAGAAAGTATCTTTAAATATGTTGAACTTACATTTGGGATAATTAAATAGTCTAGTTAAATTGCTGGTTTTCTGTGGTTGCATAGTATGAGTTGCTAAAATATGTAGAGAAAGGGCAGAATTTGACATGTTCATAAACAATTTGTCGTTGCAACACACTCAACTCTCAAGCTTGCTCGATATGGGACCTTGAAAAATTTATTTAAGTTCCCCAGATTTTGGTCAATTTATCCTTTGATTTTTTCATGGTATCTTTCTTTTGGGATTCCCTTGTGTTGATTTTGTCCCCTGACGTGCTCGATGTGTTGTTTGGACACCTGATAATTCCCAGGTTTAAGTTAATAATTTTCCTGTTCTCTAATGCATACCAGTCGAGAATCCCAGTTTCCATGACTTCTCTATGCATTCAGCTCCTGTTATTCTTATACTCGGAACTCCCAATTGCTTATTAAATTATCGTTTTCCTGGTTTTCCTGAGTTCACGAGGACGTTCCATGTGTCTGTCTCTTAGTATTTCGCCTTCCTCGGAGTTTTCTTGGTTTTGGATTGAGGCCTTCGGTAAATTGTTACACGTGTCATTATCTCAAAGATTCTCTTATCTGAGTACTTTACATTTTGCAACTTATTCCCTTGTTTTTGTTCTGCATTTCCCAAGGTAGGGGAGAGGACCCAATTGTATGTTCTAATAGGTGTGATAGTATTTGTGTATTTAAGGTTTAATATTTTTAAAAGTTTAGTACTAGTAGTTGTGATTTTAAGATTGTTAGTGTTACTATAAATAGTTATAATTGAATAAAATGTGCTCATTAGATTTAAAAAGCAACCAATTATGTGATGCCACATCAGTACACCAACAAAACATAACTTATTGCACACCTATTGGTCCACCTTTTTTTGGGGAACTATTTGGCACCTCAACAAAAAGCGTGCTGATGTGGCCCTGAAACCTTAGTTATAAGCAGGGGCCTTGGCAAATAAACTGCTGTAAAATTTTTAGAGTGATTCAAACTTGCCCGGCGCGAAGTTAAGGTGCTCAACTACTAGGTCCTCTCCCCTCACGTGTGCCCAATCCTGTTCATTCCTTCTCAAAGCTTTTCATAAATTAAGTCTCTTTTGCTTTTCACATCAAATTAAGTCTCTTTTACTTCTTCACATCCAATTTCTCAAGTTTTACGATATTCGTACATGTCATTCAATCTCATTCATGAAGACTTGTTTAATTTGGTTTTCTAGGATTCAACTTCGTCAAACCTCCCAAGCTCTCAATTCAAATGCAATGATGAAATGTACAAAAATGGTGATTCATGTCTTGAAATATTGAGCAAAGGAATCAAATCCTGGAAGAGAAAAGTACATATCAATCAGTATCTAGTCAGATATTTCACTTCTGTCAAGGATGTCATGATATTACCCAACAGATTATACCTTTCCATCAATGTAAGCTAAAGCCCTCAAATTCAAGCATATAACTTTGGCAGAGCTTAATTCATGAGATGTGAGCCTCATGGAAAGCAACGTTGAAATATTATATCAAGCAAAGCCCGAGGATGGACACCCATATAGGCTTCCTTAACATGTATGTAGTGAAGTATGTTCTTCAGGCAAAATACCAGTAGGCTGACAAGTTCAGAACGCCTAATAAGTAATAACCTGACTGGTGGAAAAATATATCTGGATTTAGAAAGAAATTCTTCAATTGACATTAAGAAAGTATTTGGTGGTGTATTTTTAAGAGATTTCATCTCAAAACCATAGAAATAGTTGTACATGGAGTTAAAATTTGGGTTTCATCCTCCTATTCTGAATTTTTCCTTTGAACTTCACACTTTAAAGACAAATATAAACGTTAAAGACAAATATAAACGTGGTATACAAAATCGTTTTATACATTAAAAAGAAACAAAAACATGAAATACAAATTTTAGTACATTCAGACTATAAACAAGGAAGCCAAAATTACATTAAAAATCCTAAGTTGAAAAAATACAGAAAGAACAAGAGGCTAACAAAGCAAGGTAAAATGTGTTTCTCCTATAATGCTGCCTCCAAACTATAAGAAAAATTGAACATGTGTAATGAAGCAAACCCAACAAATTCCCGCAGTTATGTAAACAATATTATGAACTTAATTAGACTATTTAAAGTGCAGATACAGTTTAATGAAAATTTGCAGCTTCAAATTTCTGAACAAAAAACCGAAACTAAAAAAGGCAAAGCAATATTTGTATCAAAATCGTCGTGTCTCTTAACTGTTTTCTTTCAGCGATATTCAAAAAAATCATTATCTCACGAATGCAACAGAAAAAACAAAATTTAATTTACACACTTTCCAAAACTCTCAATCATTCATTCATGTTTAAAAAACAATTTAAATTATTGTTTGCGAATCTCCAATCATCATCAACTTACCTGCAACAAATTTTGTGAGCAACTATTCGTTACAAGTAAACCAATTGACTGAAGCAACACCCACATAGAAGTAGAGATAAACCAGTAGAGGTAAGAGACTATGGAAGCCGAGCAAAATAATAAAAGCCAGAGTGAGCAAATGAGGAATAATGTGATGAGACAAACCACTAATCGTTCATATAATAAAGGGGCAACGTCTATCCAGCATACCTGATGACTGAATGCAAGGACACATGCCATAAAATCCATTAAATTTTTCTGAATAAAGAAGTGAAGAGGCTAAAATGACTGCTGTACTCTACAGCTCAGGCGTGTAAAGCCGCTACCTGTTTTAAAGAAATTGCTTAAAGTTGCGCAAATTTTCTGTCAGAAATGTTGTGCGGGGCGGTGTACATGCAATCCAAGCGCTTTTTTCAATGTCAAAAGTCTTTTCACTGTATATTTGCGGATAAGATGATCTTTTACATGCCCAAGTGTCAATCCGTATATAAAGATTTTTAAACGCGTTCCCAATTGCTGATGTTCTAATAGTTGTGATAGTATTTGTGTATTTAAGGTTAAATATTTTTAAAAGTTTAGTACTATTAGTTGTGATTTTAAAGTTGTTAGTGTTATTATAAGTATTTATAATTGAATAAAATGTCTGTTTTTTAGATTTAAAAGCAACCTATCATGTGACGTTGCATCAGTGTACCAACAAAACATTACTTATGTACACTCATTTGTCCACCTCTTTTTTTGGGAACTATTTATGTGGCATCATAATGATGTGACCTTGAAACCTTAGTTATAAGAACGGAACCTTGCCAAATAAGCCATTGTAAAAAAATTGAAGTGATTGGAACGTATGATTTTGAGACGCGTAAAGTTAGTGTGTTGGATGATGTGACCTTGAAACCTTAGTTATAAGAAGGGACCTTGCCAAATACTCTGTTGTAAAAAAATTAGAGTGATTGGAACGTATGATTTTTAGACCCCTAAAGTTAGGGTGCTCAATAGGGGGGTCCTCTCCCCTATAGAAAATCAAAATATCACATATTTGTTTTGTTTTGTAGTTGTTATTTTAGTGTAAGTGTTTAGGGTCATGCTTTTGCCTTTTTCAACCATGTTGCTTAATTTATTATACCTTACTTTGTTTCAATTTAATTTAAAAATAAAAATAAAAAACATCATTGTTTTATTGTATGGAGTTTATTTTTTTAGCCATCATCAAACTTATTGTATGTCCAGTTTATTATTTTGAACCATCATCAAACAAAAGATATTTGACAAGCATTTCTGGCTGATGTTTATTATTGAATGAATAACACTCCAAATTAAAAAGTTTGACAATTTTTATGTTGGGAGACATAATTATATTGGAGGCATAATATAATAGTATCAAAGAGTCTAATGTATATAGAAATTAAAACATATCTGACATATATCTAAAACTAATAAAAATTAAAGCAATAAATATTTTTATAAAAACAAGTGCCACGTAGTGGCCAGTACTTGCCTTCCAAAAATTGAAAAATTAATTTTTGAAGAGTGTTGAAATGTTTTGGGTAAATGGGTGGGGCCCTGACTCGATTGGCTAAGTAATTCCGTTGCGGTAAAGATGGTCACGAGGTCCAGTCTCCCCCTGTCCTTGTGGTACCGAAGGGCTAAAAAAAGTTTACCAGATACACAACAGAAAAAAAAAAGGTTGCATATTTAGGCGTTACCAAACTTTACAAAGCCTGTTAAATAACACAAATATTTCCTTAACTATAAAACTAAACTTTACAAAGTTTGCATATTTAGGCGTTACTATAAAACTAAACTCTACAAAGTTTGCATATTTAGGCGTTACCTTTGGATTTGCATATTTAGGCGTTACCTTTGGCAAATGAATACCTCAGATGAGGGATCCAATCGAGCTAAAAATGTGCAAGACGATTGAGTCAGACGATTTGTTTGCGAGTCATATTTAGGCATTACCTTTGGCAAATGAATACCTCAGATGAGGGATCCAATCGAGCTAAAAATGTGCAAGACGATTGAGTCAGACGATTTGTGGGATCCAATCGAGCTAAAAACGTGCAAGACGATTGAGTCAGACGATTTGTTTGCCGGTATCGCAGCAGGATTGCCGTCGCTACTACCCCAAGTTCAACACACCTAGGGGCCTAAGCTTCATTGGACGAGGTTACTTTGAATACCTTTTAATATTAATAAAATGAGGTGGAGCCCATGGAAAAATGTAATGTTAGTTCCCTAACTTTGTGTTGGTATATTTAAATTGGCATTTTATTCTTGATATTTAATTTGTGTGACTCATTTTTCTTAAATGTATTTTTCTATTATGATGTGTTCTTTGGGACTACGTTATTTTGTTTATTAATATAAAAAAAACTTCTTCTATATTTTGTTTATTAATATAAAAAAAATTCTTCTATAAAAGTAATTATCTTTGCTATAAAATATATTATATTTATATATTTTAAGTATATTATTTTATTGTTGATGAGGGCGTGGTTCGGTGGTTAAGTCGCTCAGTTGTAGTGGCGGCCACCAGAGTTCAAACCCCCGCTGGGCCAACAAGCTCGCAGGTTTTACGCCTTCGTTGGGCCAATGAGCTCGCGGGTTTGAAGTGTTCTTGCTAGGGTATGAGGTCCCCCATGTTGTGGCCTCACCGGTTCATTGTTCTGGGAAAAAGCATTCGCGTGGAGCCAGAGGGCGTGTCACACCAGCGTCGCCAATCACATTAAAAAGTTTACCAAGCACATTTAAAAAAAAAGAAAAGTATATTATTTTATTATAAAATTATTTATTTAGAATATATATTAAATATATAATATAATTATATTTATTATTAGATACTATATTTTATAATATATTTTAAATTAATAAATTTATTTCTAATATTATATTACAATATACAATCATATATTTAATAAATATACTTTGTCAAATATTTATTTATATTTTTTATTTTTATATTTATTATTGTATATTATATTGTATTTACTTTATATTATTACATATAAATATCACTATTTTAATTTATATTATATATTGTTTTTAAATAAAATATAATTTTAAAAATATTTTTACATTTTATTTATATTTAAAAATATATATTATATAGAATATAATGTATAATAATATATAATTAAAATATAAATTCGATATATAAAATAAATTTATAATTTGATAACAAATATGCAGTTTTTCTAATATAATAATATAGTTTGAAATATATTTATATTTTTTAAATTAAATGAAATATAGTATGTAGACACTCTAAAATGATCAGGTCTTCCAATCGCTTGCATTTTCATCTAATATGTCACATCACCTGCATTTCAGCGTTAATTAAATAATTATTTAATTAATTTCATCAAATTCTTCCAAAACTCTAAAATTCAACATTTTTTTTTGATTCGTAAAGATGGAGATTTATATTGATTTGGAGTGGAAATTTACAAGCAGGTGTCTATAAGCTGTTTACCTGCAGACCTTCAAAAAACTGACTTCCAAAGCATATTTCGAAAAGTCCTAACAGAGCATATACCCAAACTTGTCATTAAGGCTTATTGGACACATAAACTTAGCCATATGCAGATTTCCTACTGAGACTTACTATAGAGAATCGAGGATGCCATAGATCGAGCTCTTAGAGAAGGTCAAGCTCCGTTGCCATGGATTGGATCTCGTTGACCCATTCCATCTCCCCATTGTCCCTGTCCTCGATCAACATATTCTGAAGAAAACCATATACCTGAAGCACACGTTCCTGGTGCTCGATCAGTTCCATACCTTTCAGATTAAGAATGAGGGGGAAAACTTTCACCACCTCCAGAGGGTCCTTCGGGGTCAAGATGTCTTTTGGGCGGGGGATTCCCACCCCAGGGATGACTGCGCCAAGTGTGTGAATGAGGCCACCAAGTATTTTTGGTTTGAAAAGTTTCACCATCAATCCTTTTGCTGCTTCTTTTGCCACCCCTGCATCTAGGATGGAGGCAAGAAACCGGGAGGAGACATGTGTGTCGACCCTATAGAATTCATCGGCTGACAGGAAATCTTTCCCCAAAATGATCTTCATCGCCGGTAGCAGAAGACCTTCATGCCTCCGCAGAATTCGTTTAAGTCTTTGGTCCGTATTGGCTCCTTTGAAAGCCATCTGACGGACAGAGCTCTCCAATTAGACAGGAGTAGCCATACCCAAGTTTAACAGACTATGTACCGAAATCTTAGCAATGAAGCTAGAACCTCCTGCCATTATGTCCACTCTAACAATGCCACAGAAAACTTCATCCGATCGAACAGGCTAACTGTAGATGATAAATGTGAAGATAACCGTCTGGATGCTTCTCTGTCAGACTTCATATGCTGTATTCATTCATTTGACAGCGGGGAGAGGAGGTGAAGGAGGATCCTCCATCAGATATGGAGCGTGTGACTGGTCAATCCAGACTTATTCGAAGTGGCAGCAAAACCAAAAATGATTAAATGAGATCATCGACGGGGAGTGATTTGCCATAATGCTAGCTTATGGTAACGACCCATCCAGGAAATTATGGATTGGGTGCCCACCCAACCACTCGAAACTCTAAAATTCAACATTAATTGAATAAATTGTGTTTATTTAATTAATTTAATCAAAATCAACCTTATTCTTCTAAAATTAAATAATTTTTATTATTTAATTAAATCATTATCCTCTTTCAAATTTCAAGTCTACATTAATTAAATAAATCCCATTGTTTAATTAATTCATCACAAATCCTCTTATCTATAATTAAATAATTTAATTAAATCAAATTGTTCTTCTAAATTTAAATAAATCATGCAAATTTATTTAAATTATCTTAATCCTCTAAAAATAAATAAAATCAAGTATTTTATTTATAATCTTCATGTCATCTAATCTTGCACAAACAATTAAATAAATTTATTTATTTAATTTGATTTTTCCTCTAAAAATAAATCTTCTAAAAATAAAATATAATCACATATTTTATTTATCCTCCATCATGCAAAATAAATTAAATTAATTTATTTGTTTAATTTATTTAAATCTTATAATCTTCATATTCCTCTATCATGCACAATTAATTAAATAAATTTATTTATTTAATTTCAATTATCTTCCAATTCCCCTAAAAATATCATGTTAACTCATGTGCACAATCAGTTTTATTTTTAGAACTCTAAAAAAAATAAAATTACAAGTTGAGTTATCTATTCAATCAATCTTGTTTTCATTATATCTTAATAAAAATATCCTTATTGAGTGACACATGTCGTGTACACATTCAACATGAGTTATTTGATTTATCTCGACCATTCATTCTATGGATTTATTTTATCCGTTGATCGATCATGTTTGAAATCTATATAAACCCCCTCATCTCCTTCACAAATCCTCTTCGATCATTTATTCTCAGGCATCCTTTACAGCGCTTTGAGCATAAATCGCATCGTTGAGCACCTTTTACGATCTTTTGACATTGATCTTTGAACACTTTGAGCATTCGCTTGTTGCAAACATGATTTCGCAACATATTTGAACAATCCACATTCGACAAAAGAGAACAATACAATCTAGTAAAAATTTTCTTGTTTCATTTGATTTATTGATAATGGCTTTTTTAGATAGATCTTTTTATGTTATGGGTTATTGATTTGGTTATTATCATAGTTTTACTTTTATCATTCGATCTATCAATTTTCCTCATACACATTTTGGCACGCCTGGTGGGACCCATTGGTCCTGATCTAATATCAAATTTGTGAAATTTTTAGTTTGATTTCACATGTTTTTTAACTTTTTATCTAGGAGAGATTCAAAGATGAATTTTTGAAGGAAGCTTTCTGGGCAAAAACGGAGGTCACGGTTGCATCCGGAGGGGTCGAGAGGTGAAAAAAACATATAATTTGGCCTATTTGAATGAAGGTAAAAATCTGAAGGAAAAAAAATTTACCTCGGGCACGCAATCCGAGGCCGTACAATAACTGTGAGGTACAGTAAATTTTTTTTTTCGAAAAAAAAAATAAAAAAAATCAAAAGTAAAAAAAACAAAACAAAAAAAAAAAGCAAAAAAAACAAAAAACAAGAAAAACAAATAAAAAATTAAAAATTAAAAAGCTGCCAGTCATACCTGCTCAGGGTACAACAGGCCTGCGCAGGCCATACTTCAACATTGATTTTTTAAAATTTCAAAAAACTTTTCAAATCTCATGCGTTTAAACTCTATTTTAAACTTTTTAAAGTTTGAACTTTAGTTTTAAACTTTTCTTAAATTTAAAAAACTTAAAATTAAAAAAAAAAAAAAAAAAATTTTAAAAACTAATTTTAGTATTTTAAAAATAGAAGTTCTGTCATCTCAGCAACATGATACATCAGTGACCAAGGGTCAGTTAGAGGGGGTTAGGACAGACCCCTCTTCATTGAGCATTTTTAACAAGTAGGCAATTTTCAAACCTCATTATCTTAGTCATACGGACATGTTTTTGAGTACTTTTTTTAAAAAAATAGGCTAGAATTTCATGATCTACATCATGGTGAAATTGATTTTTTCTCAAGATTCTATGTTTTTTCAAAAAATTAATTTTGTCACTGCTGTCGTTGTCTCGTCACAGTTTTTAGACCTTCCAAGCTTCATAACTTTCACAAATGGACTCGGATTCAAGTGATGTTTTTTTGAAAGTTGATATTTTTCTATCCTCTACACAGTGGTAATATCATTTCAAGAATTTTTTGAGTTTTATTTTTTAAAGACCACTCATTGGCCCATCTTCAATTTATGACTTCAAACACTTGCTAACTTTTGAGTTTGTGTGGACCTAATATCACTTGTTGCAACTTCTTATCACTCAAATAAACTAAATTGGTTTCACTAACATGTTCATGCAGGACAAGTTTTGAAGAAATTGCCAATTCTATCAATTTCGATCTTAGGAACATATTGCTTTCTTAAGAGACAATTGAACAAATCATCTTTACAAACTAAGTCTTAAGAACATATTATTTTCTTAAGGGACAAAATATTTTTTTTGCAATCTAAGTCTTAGAAACATATTGCTTTCTTAAGGGACAATGGACATGAATGCAAAAACACTTTAATTTTCTAAGGGACAATGGACACGAATGCCAAACACTTCAATTTCATAAGGGACAATTGACAACTACAAATTGTGTGTGTGGCTAATCTAGTTGCGCCCTATTTTTCTTATAATGGGACAATTGAACCTTTGTTTGACGTGTTTGATCTTACATTTTAGTTATTCCTTTAGAAGGGCCTGCTTTTGGGTTATACTTCATCCAAAAGGGACGACCTTAAGCGAAGTTTTCCTTTGAACCATTATATAAGAGGGATAAGGCGAAAGCCAAGTCGTAACCAGTGTCAGCCTTACCTTGTGGTGCCAAATCGAAAAGAGGTGTATTAGCACTTTGTGGAAATGATTTTCACATTGTGCAAAGTGTTTGATACTCTTAGTAGGATTGGTCAAAGCTTTTAGTAGCTTGTCACATTGCTCGTAAGGCGTTGGTCCTTCAAAGTTACTAAGAACCAATCTAGATAGTGACTACCTGATCCACCTCCGAATGTTGTGGTAATCATCAGTGCAAGGGGAATCGATTTAAGCCCTCAAGATACTCACCATTGGCTCCCTTGAGAAGAGATAGTATTCCCTCGGCCATAAAGCTCTTGTGACCTACTTGAGCTTTCCGAGGGGAGGGTGAGATATCCCTACCTATCGTCTCTCGCAAAGATACAAATGTCTGACACCTTTATGGAATGACATTTGGTCGATGGAGAATTAAGTTGTGAGCTGATCTACTGCAATGAAACCTTGTCTTTAGGGATACAAAGTGCTTGATATTGTTTAAAGTTGTCTCATACCTGTGGAAACATTGGGCCTTTTGTGAGCCTCAAACATACAATATCTATTGTGTCAGTCTTTTTTTGTCACTTTGTTTGATGTGTTTTCTCTTGCCAAAGCAAATCCAATCAAAATCAAAACAAAATATATCAAAATTGGCCTTATAAACATCACTGACACTACTTCAACGCCTTTGGTATAACAACAGCTTGGCCTTGGTATAAAAGTAGCTCGCCTTTGGTATAACAGTACCTTGCCTCTGGCAAACCTACTTCAGCACCCTTGGTATAACAATAGCTCACCTTTGGTATAATAGTACCTCACTTTTGGCAGCTCAGTCCAATGCCTTTGGTAACACAGTAGCTTGCTTTTGGTAACACAGTCCTGCGCCTTTGGTCAAACAATATAGCGCCTTTGGTCCAGTAAACTGTTCATCAAAACTGTCATTTCCAAAAACATAAATAGAACCCCAGCAAACATCTCAAACAAAGCATATTGTTTTAGTGTATCCCATGGTAACCACTAGACTCCAACAAACTATGAAGGCAAAGCAATTGCCCCAAGGAAGCGCAAATCGCCTCCTCATACACCTCAACCAAGCATGACTCCAAAGGGTACTCCAAAGACACCAATGGCAAAATCAACCAACTCTCAAAACATGCCACAACATGACCAACCAAACAATCCTCAAGAAGGTAATGTCCCTTTGATTGAGGTAACTCAATTCACTACTGACATGCCTCCGGATTTTGCTACACCCGGTTATACCATAGGTCAAGTCCCATATCAAGAAGAGCGACACTTTGAAATAGGTCAATCCTCTCAAGAAGATAGACAAGACCTTGATGAAATTATACAAGATCCTAGAGCCATGGCTGTATTTGACAAAATCCTTAGCGAGAACCAAGATCATTTCTTTCGCTTGCTAGTAGAGCAAGAAGCCAAATTACCCAAAGGTTTTGATCTATCAAATCTTTGCGAGCCTAACAACACCCAAGACACTATAACGATGGTCCAAACCATGTCAACTGTGACCACACCCATACCCGAAGAAAGCTCACAAGGGAGAAAAATTGCACAATATGAGAATCCCCTTTATCAAAATCCAACGGCAAAGAGACCCATATCACTGCTCCTGACTCTTATGGAAATTTACAAACACCAACAAGAGACTCTACATCATCAAGCATAACTAGCAAGACAAGCTGCTCTAGCACAATCAAACATACAAAACACTCCTAAATTTCCCACACCAATCACAAGTGGAACATTGGCTACCCCATCACAAGAAGGTTTTCCACCAAATTACAATCCGAGAAACACTTATGTAGCTATGCAACAAGGGTCTCAACAAACACCCCCACCAACATCATCAACCTTTCGTATCCTTCAACCTCATAATGTCACGCAACCCCAACCATTGCAAAACACATCTACTTATGTTCCTCCGCCACAACGCTCATCGACACTAACCTTTTTCAATACATTTTCTAACCACCCTCAACATTCCCAAAACCAAACTTCCCAAAGCTATGTTCTGCAATCGCAACCAAACCCAACAAACTTTAGCTTTCCTCCACCAAACTCTTATCAACAACCGTCACAAAGCCTACATTCATGTTTCCAAACCCTCCCACAACTATGGAACTAAAACTTGAGGAGGTTCAACAACAACTATCTAATCTAACGTTTGGCCACACCAAGAAGACCTTCTCTTTGGAAGAAGTTTGTCCTTATCCTTTTGATCGGTCCTTACCCATGATCCCTTTTCCTCACAACTTCACTTTTCCCAAATTTGATAAATATAAAGGAAAAGGGGACCCAAAAGACCATCTTAGAGAATTCTATCTCGCTTGCTTCGAGGTCTCACATAACGACACATATCTTATGTGTCTCTTTCCTCGCAGTCTTGGAGGTCAAGCTATAGAATGGTTCTCACACCTACCCACATGTATCAAATCTTTTAATGAGCTTGCGGAGAAATTTGCCACCCATTTCTCTTACAACACAGAACATGAGATCTCCATGACTGACCTATGCAACAATAAACATAAAAATGGGGAAACTTTCATTTCCTTCCTTCAAAGATGGAGACAAATGGCTAGCAAATTTCCATTCAAAATACCTGAAAAACAGTTTGTTAGCATATTTGTGCAGAACCTCAACCAAGAATTAGGTTTTCATTTGCAAATACTAAGTGCAACAACCTTCAACGAAATTACCTTCAAAGGAATCAACATTGAAAAAGCCCTCATTGCTAAAGGTGTGGTAAAAATCTTCAAAGAAACTAAAGACAATGCTCCCCAACAACAAACGAACGATAAATCAAAATTTTGGAACAAAAATAAAAATGTGGTCAATGATGGTGTGGTCGATTCTAAACATGTCCAAACATTGCAACAGCCCCTTCAGCTTTCAAAATTAAGTCAAACTCCGCCTCAACAAAACCAACAACCAAAACCAACGACAACAAGAGCGACCTCAACAAGATTACCCTTGGCCACGCCAATTCACTCCCTTGGGAGAGCCTATTGAGAATGTTTTACAGAAACTTATACACAATAAACTCATCACCTTACCAGATGCTCCCCCATATGGTGAACCTGTTTACAAATCCTCGTGACATAGAGAAAATGAATATTGTGAATTCCATAGGAGCAAAGGACACAAAACCGCATCATGCATGAGACTCAAGCACATCATTCAAAACCTCATCGACGGAAATAAAATCACTTTTGAAGATGAACAACCAATCCAACACACCAACAAGGATCTAAACATGTATAAGGAACCATTCCCTAACCATGGTCAAGGTCCTCCTCCGAATAAAGGTAAAGGTGTTAACAAAACTTCCACTTCCTATGACTCCACTGTGGGTCATTTTGAAGAGAGTCGTGTATCTACTCTCACTATCAAAGGCAAATCTACAGATTGCACTATTACAACTCGTCGAGGTCGTGTCACCATTCGTGGTCCAACACCAAGTCTCCCAACTCCATCCGATTACAATCTTGTTGAACATCTAGGGAAAACCCCTGCACAGATCTCTATCTTGGACCTTCTACGGTCATCACCTACACATAAAGCTGTGCTAGAAAAAGCCCTACAAGAGTCTTCGGTTCCTAATAACATATAGGTCATGAATTTCCAAGCTATAATAGGTAACATTTCCTCACCCTAGAATGTGGTTTTCTCTAAAAAGACCTCCCATCTCATGATCCATGTCACAATGATGCACTTCATATTGAGGTTCTCATCCATAAACGCAAGATCAAACACATACTTATAGATGGTGGTGTTGGTCTCAATATCTGTTCTCTAAATTACTCAAACAATTGGGATACTCTGAGGATCAAGTCAACATTGATCGAAGTATTACAATCAAGGGGTATGATGATGCTGAATGCCGGTCAGAAGGTGTTATCCACTTGCCTATACAAGTAGGCCCAGTCATGCTTGAAACTAGGTGCCAAGTCCTTGACATTGAGCTACCTTACAATATTATCCTAGGACACCCATGGATCCATGCCATGAAAGTTGCTCCCTCAACGTACCATCAGTCTCTCAAGTTCCCATTCAATGGTACGGAGATAACTATCCCAGGTGACTCTAATCCTTTTGAATTCTGCCGTGTCTTGCAAGGCAGTTATAAGAATTGCAACCAAGTGCCTAAAAATGACAAAGCCCTTGAATCCCCACTGTATGTCAACCTCAAAAATCTGACAAAAGCCTCTGCAAGTGAACCTAATCCTCATCCTATTCCTGAAATCAAAGCTCACATCCGTGATATAAGCTTTGGAGAATATGATATCTCAAAATCTTGTTGTGTAGGGCGGATGCCTCTATCCCCTCAATCCTATGGCCAACCACCCATTGCCAAAGCAACTAAAAAAGTGGCAATTCCTCCCGCAGCATCTCTAACCCAATTCCAAGAGGGAAAATTATTGGCCGAGGAAACTATTGAAGACATATCTTCTTGGCTCTACAAGGAGAAAGAACCAGTCACAATACCAATCAAGAAATATGGTAATGGCTTAAAGATAGTAAAAAACCTGGGCTATAAAGGCAAAGGTGGCCTTGGAAAATAGAATCAAGGAACAATGGAACCCATTATTGTGACGAGAAACTAGACAAGAAGGGGTTAGGATTTGGTAGGAAGGTATCGCACGCCTTGGACATCGAGGGTATCCTCAACAATGTGGCTGAAACTTCTCTCATAGATTCGACGTCTAATGAGGATATCATCGATGACTCTTCCCTCCATATGATTGACCTATTTACATAATCCTCTGTATTTATGCTATCATCCGTATCCTTAACATCCACCACAAACACCCAGATTGAAACACTTGTCTACCTTGAACTTATCGATTGGGACGAACAAGGGTCCCCCGTTATAGAAGTATTTCAGAATGACGAAGCTATAGCTGAGTTCCTGGGACTCTGGGATGGTATCCCTCTGGGTGATCACAAAGCTGGTTTTGTAATGGAACTAGAGCCAACAACTTATTTTGGTGAGAATGCCAAATCCTCCAGTCGCAAAAGTAAAAATAAAGAAATATCTCTAGGTGAAAACCACATTGTGGCACCTCCTGATCACAAAATAGTAAAAACAAAGGACGTATCCAAAGGTGAAAACCCAACTGTGGCACCTAAGGATGGAGGATTTGACCTTCCCCTACCATCTAAGTATCAAGAGAAGTCAGCTCTCCTAGTGGAAGATTCTACAGAGATAAACCTTGGCACAAAGCAAAATTCGAAGGCCACATTCCTTGCAGCATCATTATCAGAAAACAGAGCACAAGATTCTTAACAATTTTTTCTTACAAAGAACCATCAACTTTGCGTGGACCTATCCTGATATGCCAGGGTTAGACCCTAAGCTAGTGGTTCACTATCTCACAGTTGATCCAACAATTAAACCAGTCAAGCAAAAGCTAATGAAGATGCACCCACAGATAGCTCTCTTTGTAAAAGTTGAAATATAGAAGTTGCTAGATGCAAAGTTCATCTGACCTATTGATTATTCAGAATGGGTCTCAAACATTGTACCTGTGTCTAAACCGAATGGGGGCATCCGCGTGTGTAATGATTTTAGAGATCTTAACAAAGCATGTCCCAAAGATGACTTTCCATTACTGAACATTGATCTCATAGTAGACTTGACCGCTGGCCATGAAATGCTTTCTCTCATGGATGGATTCTCTGGCTACAATCAGATAAAGATGGTAGAAGAAGATCGACATAAAACAACTTTTACTTGTCCTTGGGGTAACTATTGTTGGTGTGTCATGCCATTTGGTATAAAGAATGCAGGGGCAACTTATCAAAGAGCAATGATAGTGATATTCCATGACCTCTTTCATCATATCATGGAGGACTATGTGGATGACATACTAGCAAAGTCTTCTAGGGAAGATCACATACAAGTTATAGGACAGATCTTTGACAGGCTCAAGAAATATCAAGTTAGACTCAATCCAAAGAAGTGTGTCTTCGGGGTAACATCAGGAAAATTGTTGGGATATATTGTATCTCGCAGAGGCATTGAAGTAGATCCAACAAAAGTCAAGGCTATAGTGGAGATGCTTCCACCAAAGAATCTAAAAGCATTAAGGAGCCTACAAGGAAGGTTACAGTCTATTAGGCAATTTATCTCACAGCTAGTGGATAAATGTCAACCATTTCAACACTTGCTCTGAAAGGATGTCTCATTTCAATGGGATGATAAGTGTCAAGCAGCATTTGATTAGCTCAAGGAGTATCTAACTACACCTCCTGTCTTGGTACCACCAGTCGCCGATAGACCTTTGATCTTGTACATCTCAACTACAACTGCAGCCCTAGGGGCTCTTCTAGCACAAATTGATGAGTTAGGAAAAGAGCATGCAATCTATTACATCAGTCGAACCTTGGTGGGTTATGAACTCAATTACTCTCCTATGGAAAGAGCTTGTTTAGCAGTAGTGTTCGCTTCCCAAAAGTTGCGGCATTACATGCTAAACCAACATACCAATCTCATAGCCAAAATTGATCTGTTGAAGTATCTACTAGCAAAAGCAGCTCTCACAGGCAGACTAGCTAAATGGGTCATGATCCTTAGTGAGTTTGACATTGAGTATGTGGATCGTAAAGCAATCAAGGGACAAGCCCTAGTAGATCAATTAGAAGAAGCACCCATGATAGATGTACATCCTATGGTATCTAACTTCCCAGATGAGAATCTCTTCACTTTTTCTACCTCAGTAATGTGGAAGTTATATTTTGATGGTTCCTACACACAACATGGATCAGGGGCCGACATCTTATTCATCACACCTCAAAATGACAATATTCCAAAGTCATATCAGCTTGCATTTCCTTGCACCAACAACATAGCCGAGTATGAAGCACTCCTCATAGGTCTCAATACAACAGTTCAATGGGACATCATAGAATTACAGGTATATGGAGACTCATAACTAGTCATTTGACAGGTCACAAATGAGTACCAAATAAAAGATGAAAAGTTGGTCCCCTACAAGCAACTAGTGGATGCCTACAAACCACAATTTTCTCGCATCACATTTGAGCAAATTCCAAGAGAGCATAACAAAGCTACAGATTCTATGGCTTCTGTGGGGTCACTTATAGATATGCCTACAAACACATAGAAATGTGAGTTCTTGATCGAGCAATTGTTAATACCAGTTGTCAATGTTCCAAGTACTGAAATCATCTGCGATCTTGTTGGTCCCAATTCCCCATGGTACGAAGATATCTATGAATACCTTAAACATAGTACCTTTCCCATTGACCTATTCGCTACCCAATGCAAAACCTTCATCCGTCGATCCTCCCATTGCACTATTCTGGGTGATACACTATATCACCGGAGTCTCGATGGTATCCTCTTACGATGTCTTAATGCAGAAGAAGTTGAAGCTACCTTATGAGACATACACGAAGGTGTCTGTGGCACACATTCTACCAGTCCTAATCTTGCTAAGAAGATACTCTGCACAGGGTATTACTGGCCTATAATAGAGCAAGATGCTTTACAGTTTGCTATGAAGTATCTACAATGCCAGAAGCATGGAGATTTGATTCATGCACTAGCTCATGAACTATAACCTATGACTACTCCATGGCCTTTTTCTTAATGGGGTCTTGACCTCGTAGGACAAATCCACCCATCCTCATCCAATGGCCACAAATTCATCATTACCGCCACTGAATACTTCACGAAGTGGGTCGAAGCCATTCCCATGACATATATCACCAACAAGCAAATAGCCAAGTTTATCCTAAACTACCTCATTTGCCGGTATGGTATTCCCCAAGCCATTGTCACTGATAATGGGAGACCATTCAAGAATCAAGATGTCCGTGCCTTGTGCACATAATACAATATCCAACATCGCTTTTCCACTCCCTATTATCCGCAGAGTAACGACCAAGCCGAGGCTTCCAACAAAACCATTCTCAAAATCCTCAAGAAAATGGTCAATGAAGCTGGTCATGATTGGAACCTACAACTCAATCCCGCCTTATGGGCCTATCGTACTAGTATTAGAACACCAACTGGTGCAACACCCTATGCCTTGGTCTATGGCTCTGAATCCATCCTACCTATAGAGGTCAAGATCCCATCCCTCAAAGTATCCATGCAGAACCTGATTAATGGAGAGGAGTATCGCACTTCCAGATTAGCTGAGCTAGAATTACTAGATGAGAGGCGCCTTGCCGCGCTTAATCATCTCCATGTCTATCAAAACTACCTCTTGTGTAATTATAACAAAAAGATCAAAGAAAGACGGTTTCAAGTTGGTGATCTTGTCTTAAAAGAAAATCAGAGAAATCAAGCAGATCGAGAAAAGAAGGGCAAGTTTGAGCCTAACTGGTTAGGACCCTTTATTGTCACAACAACATATGGATCAGGAGCTTATACTTTAGCTACACCTGATGGCATTCTTGTAGATGAGCCACTTAACAGTGTTCGTCTCAAGATATTCTATGCATGATCCTCAGAGTACTAAAAAAAAAATCTGTCCTATGGTGAAAACCTGGTAAACAGGCACCTTGGATAAGTGCCATAGTGAAAACCTGGCAAACAGGCACTTTAGTATATAATAATAAATTTATATTTCATTGTGTAGATAGAGAGGGAGACAAAGAGATAGAGAGATAAAGATGGAGACAAACAGATAGAGAGAGCCAGAGAGATGGCACTTAGTATTAAACCACTCCCCCACATTTCTTAAATATAGCATGCTTATATACATTTTTTTATTTGACAAAATACAAATTTTGAAATATTGATATTTTCTTAAAATACATTTTTTCCTTCTCTATAGGTATTTGTCAATTTTCTACAAGGTTTGTTCCTTGGATGGTGGCTCTCTTTGTGACTAATAATTATGTTCCTTTTACAAAAGTTTTTCCAAACCAAGATTCAACACAATGGGCTCCCATGACATAGGATGCATGTCATTTTTGAGGTCTCGAGATCATTACCATATCATTTGTAAATTCAAACAAATGAAAACTTTTTCCCTAGATATTTAATATTTTTAGAAAATTAGAAATTCTGAATCTATAATTATAGAATGTCTAAATTTAATTTTAATCCATTTGAGCTCCAAATTATGAAATTGTGTGAAATTATAAAAGCAATGAGGGTCACTGAGTTTGATCAAACTTTGTATCGTGTGACATCCCATGAGAGGATGAATGATGGTAGGAAAGATAACAACTAAACATGACGTATGTGCCTATATTTGCAAGAGAATGTCTATTACATATAGGTGTCAAGATGTGAAATATGAGGCTTCTGATAAAAAAACACATGCTTAAAATAATCTATGTAGTGCATTAATAAGAATCTAGAAAGGGGATGCATGCAAATACAGGCTACACACCAAACATGAAAGCTCCCAAATTTGAAGTAAGTACTAAGCAAAACATTGGCATCTTAAATCCATTAAGATTATTTAAATTAATTCATGATAGTCAGTGGAACAAAAAATGAAATGGGCCATATGGATAAAGACAATCATCATTCACTTAAAGACATAGCAATTTAAATATTACTGTGTCTAACATACACCTCCAGAGTCATCTACCAATACCGATGATGAGTCTCCTTGTAATAGAGAATATGTAATCTACCAAAATAATCTTGAAGAATGACAAGTCCTATTAGGATTGTACCTAGGTTTACCTATTCAACTGAATGAGCTTGACATGCTTGACCAACGTGAGATTGATTGTAACCACAATTGGGGTCTGCCAACCATCAACCCATTCTTGTAGGTATCAACAATTGATTTCATATATTCCAATCATTCAACATACTAGCTCCCACATGTTGGATCAACTTGCCCTACACAAAACAAATGCAACCACCATTAGGGTGATCATATAAGGAACTAGAGGTATGAGGAAATCATACTTGATAACAACCATTAGATCATTCGTTCAGTAACAACACCACATGACATATCACCATTATTAATTCCTGCACCAACTATCTCATGGTAACTTTCAACATACATGCAACCATCATAAATTAAATGGTCTTCGCATTCCAATAAAAAGATGGATCCTCTATAGGAGCACACACTAGCAACATTTCAAGAGAGCATGTTTTTCGATCGATATGTTGTAATTGATGAAATGATTTTCATCATGCCAAGGTTATTGGAACACATTGACAACTACTTGCGTGAAGCATTTCCAAATCATAATCAAATCCCATTTGGTGCTCACTCACTCATCATTTTTGGTGGTTTGGTTTAGCTACCACCTTTGAAAGACATTCCTATGTATGTTGGAGCATTGTATGGGGAAAGAATTTAAAGAAGCTTCGATACAATAGTTACATTGATTTCTTGGCAAAATAGAGAAGAACTATCATTGGTTGCTTTTCATACACTACTTTCACATTTATGGAATGCAAAGCCAACACTGTCAGACTAGGAGCTTCTAATGTCATGTTCAAATTCTTCCTTTACCTCTAAAGAATAAATATATTTTTTCTTTTCGATACATTTGTTTGCAAAGAATAAATTGGTTTCATTGCATAATAAACATATGCTACAATCATTGGGATTGCCTATTGCAACATACAATGCAGAGTAGATAAGGGATACATCGTGCCCCAAATCCAAAGGATGAACACTTGATGAAAATATTCTCTTGTAGATCGGCCAACAAGTTATGCTAAGTTCTAATTTGTGGGTAGTAGGAGGCCTTGTAAATGATGCATTAGGATAAATTGAAGTAATTGTATACAAATATGACAACAATCAACTAGATCTTCCATTCTTTGTTGTGGCACAATTCAAACATTACATAGGCCCACCTTGGGACCACACTCGACCAAAAAATGTGCCCATCATCAAGATTCCTCTTAAAATGGCATTGGCCTTAACAATCCATAAATCACAAGGTCTGACAATTGAAGGAGCAATAACCAAAAAATGTGCCCATCATCAAGATTCCTCTTAAAATGGCATTGGCCTTAACAATCCATAAATCACAAGGTCTGACAATTGAAGGAGCAATAACCAATATTGACAACATTGATTGTCAAGGACTCACATTCATAGCTATGTCAAGAGTACATTGCCTTGTGGGTCCTTGTATATGATCCACCTTCACATACTAAATATATGCACACATGTAGGATAGTCTGTATGTTGCACTAAGAAGGCAAGAAGAGGATAGCTTAAGGGCATTATCAAATGGAAATAGATAACAAAAAAACACACTCTCAACAAAATTATAAATCCATCCATTTATAATAGGTCGATAATTTTCTTAAATTGAATAGAAAAGTTACTATGGATGCAAATTTTTTAGTTCACTCTACTTATATTGCAATCTATTTGTATGTTGTTAATTCATGCAGAATAAGAGCAACAACTAACATTATTCAATTTTCTATCATTATTCCCATTTTGGCCATCACAATAACCATTTATGTAAGTAATTGAATTTTTTTATTTTATTTTCTTGAATTACATCATGATTTAAAATGTTGTAGTCCTATAATGATGAAATTGCTTTTTTATAGGGCTTTGTAGTTGGATCATCTGTATTGCTATCAGTTTTCAAACCAGATTATGGAACACATGTGAAGATATCAATTAATGCATAGTTTCAACTATCTCTTGAAATTATGATTAAAAAATATTGTTCTTCAAATCCTTTTTTCTCCTATAATGAGCTTCACTATCTCTATAAATGGATCGATTCTTCTTACTATTGTTATAGAGAAGATACTAAGAGAGAGGCCCTCAAAAGAAGAGAGATAGAGAGAAAAAGGATACAAAGAGAGGAAGAGGAAGAGGAAGAGAGAGGGATGAAGAGAGAGGAATCTAGAGAATGGGAGAGATAGAGATATAGAGACAAAGGTAGAGAGAGGTACACAGATAAAGAGGGAGAGAGATAGAGATAGAGAGATTGGTAGACAAATAGAGAGATAAAGAGGGGGATACAAAGAAATAAAGAGCTAGAGAGAAACAAATAGCTATAGAAAGACAATAAGACAAAGAGATATATAGAGGTAGAGAGAGATTATTTTAAGATTATTTTAAAAATATTTTTATGTAGTTTTACAATCCAACGATGTCGCAACATAGGAAACTAAATTTTAAACACTACCTAATTTATAAACTTAATGTAAGTGGATGAACAATTAATCCGAAGCTACTACGTATTCATTGAGACCTTGGTTGTGCACATGATTTCATTTTCTTAATGACCTACCAATTGACCTCATGTATTACACAATTGTATGCAAAAAAGAAAAGCAAATCACTAATTGCCCTTCCACAATTTTAGTGTGCAATGGTTATCCCGAATGTGGTCTTAAAGGTGAATTATTAGGTCCTTAAGCAAATGATGTGTTTCCCTAAGCATAACATGCCAAGCTACATAAAATCAAAGTAATAATAACTTTCATAATTTTTAATAATGTCCATAATTTATTTTCTCTCTATTCTCTATCTCCCTTGACCTCTCTATTTCTTATCTCCATCTCTCTTAGGCATGACTCCACTATATGCTAAAAAAATGATGAAATCAACAAATAGAATAATTGCTAACGTACTCTTATAAATATTTTATTCTTCTTATAGTATTCTACCTATAATTCCTCTGCACTTCACGATATTTTCAAACTATTACCAATATTTCTCGCTAGGTGCTACATTCAAGGTATGCTACTACATTATTTTCTTTTGTTTTTTTAGGTTGACGTCTGAACTCTCAAATGCAAATGGTAGGATATTGAATTTCAAATATTATTTCTACTATTCATATTTCTAAATTTTAGTTTTTGAGATATTAAAATGTTGCTATTTTGTGTTTCTTACCAATCCTTTAACATGGTGTGGTAAACAAAAATTGATATCTTTATTTTTTTGCAAACAAACTTGTGTAATACATACTTTCTTTAAGCTTTATCTTTTGAAATGGTTTCTTGTGATGGGTTTCATATGATTTCTTTTCTAAATCTAAGTTTTTTCTTTTATGAAATTTGATTTTATGCACATCCTCTAGGCTTTCATTGAAATGCTTGCAAAAGGAAGCCATGGTTAGCATGACTAATCAAACTAATAACCCTAGGATTGTAACTGGCAACATCCAAGCCTGCAATTAGTCCCATGTTAATTATGCTGACAAATTTGCTCCATATAATTATGCTGAAATAACAAAGAGGGAGCTAGAGATGGCTAGAGAGAGAAGTGGGGGAGAAAAGGTGGGAGAGAGAGGTGAAACATAAACAATGATATTGTCTCATCAAGGCAAGATATTGTGAACCATTGGGAGAGCATTTCTACTGGACCTACCATTCATAATAAATGTATGCTCCAAAAAATACCTATCTAAGAGCTTATGAGATAGAATTATTGCATTATATCAAACTAAGTGTCTTGTAAATAAGTTATTTTTGAAAATAAATTTGTATTCTTTAAAGATGTATGAAGGAGACTTTGTAACCAAACATTTAAATACTTTTCATGTAGTTGTGAGTCAATTGGATTCCATAGATGTAAAATGGAAGAAGAGGAAAAATGTATCACTTTGATTTGTTCATTATAGGATACCATCTTTATGTTTTGAACTGGGAGTGCAGAAGTTGATTTACATTATTTAGGTATGTCATTCAATTATGTTGTATCTACAAAAATGTGTAAAGAAAACAAGCTTATCCTCAAAAGTTGGGTGGAAAAAACACATCATTTGATTAAGGATTTGACAATTGACCTTTAAGACCTCTTTGGCTAACCCATTGTATATATTGAATTTCAAGAGCAATATGTATAAACAATTGAAAAAGGTGAGATTGTTCATGGGGAGCTACATTGAATACAACATGTCATTTGATTAAAAATCTTACAATTGACCTTTAAGACCTCTTTGGCTAACCCAGAGAGAGAGAGAGAGAGAGAGAGAGAGAGAGAGAGAGAGAGAGAGAGAGAGAGAGAGAGAGAGAGAGAGAGAGAGAGAGAGAGTTATTATTAAACCACTCCCCCACCTTTTTTAAATATAGCATTCTGATATACATTTTTTAATTTGACAAGATACAAATTTTTGGACATTGATAATTTTTTTAAATACATTCCTTCTCTATAGGTATTTGTCATTTTTCCACACGGGTTGTTCCTTGGATGGTGGGCCTCATTTTGACTAATAATCACGTTCCTTTTAGATAAAGTTGTACCAACTTGGAGAGATTGAATACAATGGCCTCCCATGAAATACAATACACATCATTTTTGAGGTCTCCAGATCATTCTCATATCATCTACAAATTCAAACAAATCAAAAGTTTTTCCCTGCAAATTTAATATTTTTAGACAATCAGGAATTTTTAATCTAAAATTATAGCATGTCTAAATTTAATTTTAGTCCATTTGATCTCCAAATTATGCAAAGGTGTGAAATTATAAAAGGAATGAGGGTCACTAAGTTTGATTGATCTTTGTATCATATGACATCCCATGAGAGGATGCATGATGGTAGGCAAGATCTTATATTTGTAAGAGAATGCCTATTAAATGTAGGTATCAAGATGTGAAATATGAGGATTATGATAAACAAACATACATGCTTCAAATAATATGCATAAGTGACAACTAATGGAATGTAGGTGAACCTAGGTGCAGTGCATGGACAAGAATCTAGAAAGGAGATGCATGCAAATAGAGACTACACACCAAACATGAAAGCTCACACAATTGAAGTAGCTACTAAGAAAGACACACGAGTCTCGAAGTCCATTAAAATTATACACATTTATTCATGACAGTTGATAAAATAAAAAAATGACATAGGCCATAGGGATACAAGACAATTGAATCATTCACTTAAAGACAAAGAAATTAAAATTCCACAACTCTTCGGCATACCCATTGCACACCAAGGTGCAATTGCTAGTTGTATTATGTGGAGAGCCCTGGCCTAGTTGAGTGTATAGAGATTTGAAATGTCTGCTTAAGATATTAAAATGTAATAATATTAATACTATGATAATTTAAAATACATTAAAATATTGTATGTTTGAAGAATAAAATAAAAAATGTAATAACATGACGAAATATTTTTATGATACTGTAGATTTTTAACATTTTACTAAATAAAATTGAAATACTAGATTTTTAACTGTTGAGTAAATAAAATTGAAATCCCAAAAATAATCTAATTTCACAAAATAAAATGTGTAGAACCCTATATTTTTAATAGTATTATTAATATTATAACTTTGTCCCTTTGACAAAAAGTAATTTTTAAGTTTAGCTAATGAAGCCATCCATTTAGGCATGACTTAACTAGTGGGAGACAAAATTTGTGTTCATAATTTGTTTACTTGCCACATCCTCCCCTCAAACCAAAATTCTCTCTGCATTTATAGATTTTCATTTCACTCTCGGACAATCTGCAAAGAAGAGGTCATTTTTTTTAGCCAATGACAATACAGATAAATCATTTTTCAACAATTTTTTGTTAAGAATTTATCATGTTGACATAGGAAAAGTACAAATTTAAATGCCGAGAAGAAAAATAATCTTGTCTTTTAATTGGTTTACAATCAATAGATTAATAACTAGATAAGTGTGAACTCATTGCAATAGTACTAATAAAAATAAATATAAATAATGTATATAAATACAAGTAAAATTGAAACAAAAATCAACAAAACAAATCAAATCAAATGAAATAAAAAAAGCAAAAAAAATTGAAGCAATTTCAAAAAACAAAACTACAAAAATTATTACCCAAAGGCATTCCCTTTGGCATATGAAGCCTTGGCTTGGCGGATCGATGGCTGACAGGACGTCCAAGGTGATTAAAATCTTGTCATCCGTTTGATTTTAGTCGCCATTTTTTCCTTTTCACTGTTTTTCCCTTCTTCCCTCCTGCTAAAAAGTCTATCAGATTTTTTTTGGTTTACCATTTTCGTTTTCTCCGACATGCAAGAACGATTAAAATCTTGTCGTCCATTTGATTTTAGTCGCCGTTTTTTCCTTTCCACCATTTTTCCCTTCTTTCCTCCTGCTAAAAAGTCCATTAGATTTTTTTTGGTTTACTGTTTTCGTTTTCTCCGACGCATTCATTTCACATGGTGGGAAAGAGCAGAAGCGCACCGGCGAATTATAGGGCCCCTACATCATGGTGTGTCACCATATCATCTTAGTGATAAATGGTTGATCAATTTGATTGCTTTTTCACATTTAAAATTACTAAACCAACTTTTCATTTACATTTAAATGGTCATACTTTGTTCACATCACCAAGGGATTATCATTGCTAGCCTTGATTAAGGGAGCAACTTTCCTATGTGATTAGCCACTTCACATTAAGTTTTTTTTATTCAATTCAAATAAAAAATATAAATAATTGTAATTAAAAATAAAATTTAAGAAAAAAACTATAAATATAATCTTTTAAATTACACAATTTTAAAAATATTTTTTATTTAAATTTAAAATTTAAAATTAATTATCTAAAAAATTAATGATAATTAGACCTATATTTCTAAAGAAAGTTAGAATCACAATAGATGCTTAAGGAGTTGAGCATGGAGATATTGTAACCTCTATGTGTGATAAAATAGAGGAAGAAATGCAAATCTTTAATTATCAAGTGGTAGTCGTATCCTTGGAAAACATACAAGGGGAAGGCATTCAAGAAATAGCCAAGTCCTTTTGTTGACCTCTTGATAAAGAAAATGGAAAAGATAAAGCAACAAAAGAAGAACTGAGAGAGAAAGATACATTTTAACCAATTATATGTAATATTTGGTGGGGCCAATTGGCTTTTCTATTGACACATATACTCCATTTATCAAATTTGTAGTTAAAGATGTACCTTCAATAATGAGTTGGCTAATATTGTTAGAGCATCAAAGGCATGGACGAATGAATTATTTTCACTTGGATTCAAACTCATTAGGGACATATTCTGTTTGTTTCATAAAATCCAAGATAAACTTAATTTTATTAGAAATCTAGAAGAGAAATTCTATGCAAAATTGGAAGTTTTGGAATAAAATTATCCATAAATTGTAGAAATGGTCAAGTTAGACTTCCAGGTCCTTGTTGTAGAAGGAATTTTTGATGGTATGGAGCCTCACTCACACCAAAATGGAAAGAGGTATAATATAGGATAAAAAAGTTGAAAGGAGGAAAGGATTAATTCAAAGGAGTACATGACTTGGCACAAAATACTATTGATGATATATGAGAGGTTGTGGAAGAAATCCCATGTGAATTTTACAATAAACAAAAGGATGTGAACTCCATGGATGGTTTGAAGAAACAATTTAAAGAAGTGTTAAAAGGTGAATGACCCAAATAATTAGAATTTGATGTTGCATCTATTAGACACCTCATGAGGATAAGGTCATTGTGTGAAGATCTCAAGAAGTAATGTGATGAATATTGAGAAAGTGCCTTAGAAATTGTGCAACATTTTCATTACAATGGATGTTCGATTTGTGTAATTTGATGGCATTGATTAGGAGTTGGTTTTTGTAGTATTAGATAAATTTAATGCATACTTATAAAAGGACCAATCATTAAAGAAGGATATGAGCGGGATGGTGAAGAGAACTTGCAAAAGGAAAGATGACTCCATATGCAAATCATGTTTTAGCTCAATAGTAATGAAATATTGCAATTTCAAAAGTATAAGTCATGTGACTTTACGTATTCTTTTATACATATGTCTTATATGGTGCATTGGAGGGGAAAATAATAACATTTCCTATCAATGAAACCTATATATGTAAAGATATAACATATTTAAAGGTTGCAAACCAAAAAAATTGTTCAATTCAATAAAGTTTAGTTTATTTTAGAGTTCTTTCAAAAAATTTAATATAATCGGTTTGAGCATAAGGTTTCAAAGTTTTAATTTTTAATGAATGTGAATCTCCATTGCTTCGTTTGGGTAATCAATAGTGGAAATTACCGTAATATGATGCAACACGATAGGGTTTATGAGCACCATGGGATCTGAAAGTTATGTGACTTTAAAACTTTCATGGTCATTTTTGCTTTAAAACTTTAAGCATGTATCTCAAATAGGTATAATCACATCTTCAATAGTCAATCAATTACCTTTCCGCTCACTTTTAATAGGTAATACCAATAAAAGTGTGCAGAATGTAAGTGTAAAAATTGCTTTAACAACTCACTTTAAGTATATGTACAAGAGATTCATCAACAACTTCTTTTAGATGTATAGAAAAGTTGCATATACAACGAAAGAAAAGTGACATAATCTTGAAAATAATATAGATAATGCAAGAAGTTTGTTTGACTAACTTGAATATGACATTTGAAAGGAATTACATGTATGTTCCTTTTTACCTTCTATCATTCATTATTTTCTCTCCCACTCCTTATTGCCTTCTATTTCGCTAGTCTTATTTATACCTAAGAGAAATACAAGATTGCATGTTTGTATTGCTATTTGTGAGAGGTCATTTCTTTACGCCTCTGTAAAGTGTTTTAGTCAACGTATTGGTTATTTATGTGTGGGACTCACTTCCATTGTAAACAATCAATGTGTTGACACTTTAAGATCTCACATTTTTTTACTCTATAAATATCATCTCAAATCCTACACATTATTATGATAGTCATTAGTTCTTTGCAATAATAATCAATCACATAATCAAAAGAGAAATTGGGAGAAAAAACAAGATAACTTGAAAAGAACAAAAAAAAATGACTTAGAGGCGTATAGGGGAGAGGAGCCAGCAGTTGATTCAGGTCCAATTGTTGATATAATACTCGTGGGTATAGGATTTAGTCTTCCAACATATTTATACTATATATTGTCAATGATTATTCTACATGTGAGAGAGATAGAGGGGTGAATAGAGAGAGAATTAGATAGAGAGGGACACATAGATAGAGATAGAGTAATTTAAAATAAGCACATAATTAGAGAGAGAGAGATAATAGAATAGATAAAAAGTTAGAGAGATGTATCCACATGAATTATTCCACAACAAAAATAGAAAGCAACATAAGAAATGTATCCCTTCCTTCGCAGGATCAATCCAAACAAAGCTTTGATACTAAATGTTTGTCTTACAATGCTTATTCCTCAATTAGGAGCAATGGTAAGTAATAAAATTTATTGATCTAAAACACATGTAACCTTAATTAAACATAAAAGAATAAGTTAAGGAGACAGAGAAGATAAGATGACATATATACTTGGGAAAACCCTTTTGAGTAAGAGACCCACCACCAAATGTAAACCTTAATATATACTAGTGAAACATGTCATTTTCTTAAGGACTTAATAATTCACCTTTAAGACCTCGAAAGAAGAGAGATCAAGAGAGAGAGAAAAGGGAAGATAGAGATAAAGAAATATAGAGAAAAAATGGAAGATAAAGATAGAGAGATGCATATATATATATGGATAGGGACATGATGAAATAATGGACTGGTCTCAAACTGCCACCAACATTCTCCACAAATGCAACACAAAGTCAAAGAGACATGAACAAAACGAAATGGTTCCCACCGCTAAGTGGGAGGCTCAAAATGAATTTTGATGGAGCCTCCCATGGGAACCCCGAGATATCTAGCATTTCTATGGTCATAAGGGATGACAAAGGCATAGTTAAGTGGGTAGTGGCAAAGAAAATTCTCAAAGGAACCAACAATGAGGCAGAATTCCATGTTCTTCTCACGAGACTTCAGCTATGCAGGAGGGAAAAAATCAAACATGTGGACATTAAAGGAGACTCAAAACTTTGCATTCAAGCAATATGCAGTAAGAAGGTACAAAATTGGAAATTATGAATTACAACGAAGGAAATTTGGGAGATCTTGCAGGAACTAGCTTATACGACTATCAAACACTGCTACCGAGAGTGTAATATCGCCACCGATTTCCTTGCCAACAAGGCATGTGAATAGTTGGAAATGGAGAGAATATCTACTAATAAAGATTTGTGGGATGATTGGCTAGAAGAGACATCATGTCATTTCTACCAAGAGAGATAGAGAGAGAGAGAAAGAGAGAGGAAGATATATATATATATATATATATATATATATATATATATATATATATAGAGAGAGAGAGAGAGAGAGAGAGAGAGAGAGAGAGAGTAACTTAGTATTAAACCACTCCCCTTGTCTTTTTTCAATCTAGGATGCTTATATACATTTTAAATTTATTAGACAAAATATAACTTTTGGTACATTGATATATAGGTATTTGACTAAAGCATAGCTATCTCTAACAATAGCAACATCTCATCTCTTAGCTTCATTCATACATGGCACATCCAATACAATTGGAAACAATGTTGCTTATTGAAGTGGCTAAAAAATGGACATTTGTAGCAACTAACTCAAAAATCCAACAAACGGAAAGAATGCTTAACACCAAGTCTATCAAACAATGAAATACTTTTTGCCACTATGTTTATGTAGTTAAGCTTAGTTTTGTCTCCTTCATGCATCTTTAAAGAATACAAATTTATTTTCAAAAATAACTTATTTACAAGACACTTAATCTGATATAATGCAATAATTTAATATTGTCCTCTCTTAGCAAAGTTTTGAACTACAACATTTGCGAAGATTGAATTAGAAAGACACAACCTAATAGTAAATCTAAAAATAATTATCCATACGAAGGGTTATACATGTAGCCATTTTTTCTACTTGAAACTAAAAAGCACTTTGAATTCATAAATTTTAGTTACCCTTTAGCATACTATACACATATTCAAAGTAAAAGTATGGTGGGCCTTGCTCAAACTATTTAAGCTTCCATTACCAACCCACAAGGTGATCTAGAACTCCAAATCTAAATAATCCTGTAACATGTTGTGGTAAACAAAAATATACATACTTTATTTGAGATTTCTCTTCTAAAATAGTTTCTTGTGATGGGTTTCATAGTAATCCTTTTCTAGATCTAAGTGCTTTCTTTTATGAAATTTGATTTTTTGCAATCCTCTAGGCTTTCATTCAATCCTTGCAAAAGGAAACCAGGGTTAGCATGAATAATCAAACTAATAACCCTAGGATTGCAATTAGTAATATCCAAGCCTGCAATTAGTCCCATGTTGATTGTGCAAATAAATTTGCTCCATATAATCAAAATAATGTCCATACAGGTCTACAATTGGCAACATCCATACTTGCAATTATTCCCATGCTAATCGTACAAATAAATTTGCTACACATAATCAAAATAATAATAATGTCCATAATTTTCAATACTTCTTTTTGGTAGCCTCTTCAGTTTGGGCAGGAACTTGATTATGAAAAATAAAGAAATGATAATCTATTGAAGTCTAGATTAGTTGTAATGCCCCGCCATGCAACCCTAGAGATAAGTTTAACTAAGCAATAAAAAGGGTGAATTTTTTTTTTTAAATTAGAAGAAATGATAGCAAAACATAACATAGACTAAAGAAACAAAGTTACACTAAAATCTCTAGGGATTACATAGCTGCATTATAGTAATTTAACATACATAGCTCGCACAAATTTATCAAATAAGTCAAACTAACATCTTTCATTACATCATCAGAAAAATACATCAACATTTTTGCAATAAAGATTACAAGTGCAAAATGGTTTATCTTACAAGAGGAATTACATAATTTCATTAATACAAAAGCTCTTTTTTGAATACATCAAATTACATAATGAATTTCACTGATACAATAGATATAGATGCAAATATCTGTCTTCAAATATAGGTACAAAATCTGGAATCAAGAGAGATACATCTTCTTTACACACGAACCTCGACGTCAGAAAATCAATGGAATAAAGCACAACCACCCGACCATGTGGAACCCTGAGGTCCACCCCCATGCTAGGAGATAACATAAGGTCCCACTACAACAATCGGACATGTAGATAGTAGACTAACAGGTGTAAGGACTACACATGACTCCAATACAACACGGGTCAACATGAACATCACCAGTAACTTAAACAACACTTCCAGAGGTAATCACACAACAAATGGAGATAACACAATCAGAGAATGCTAGGCTGCAGTAGGGAAGAGTGTCATCGCATGGCCCTAACATGGGTTACCCTGACAATCTCTCACTAGATGCTGACCCCCATCTATGGTTACCCTCACAGTCTCTCACTAGATGTCGGCCTCATAGGATGACACATGCGGAACCAATATTCTTTTCATGATGACAAGGAAGTTGATTTTGCCAACCAGGCCTTTCCATCCCATCCTTAGCATGAACGAGCACTACAAGCATGGGTGAAGCATCCAATTATCTTAATTAGTGTGAAAACTACCCAACCCTCTAAATTTATTATTAAGTTATAACTAGATTAACAACTTCCAATGGATTACCCTGATAGCTACTTTGGGCACCGACCCCACATTGAAAGCCACTCCCCCTTCATTGCATCTAAAACCTCAAAGCCCAACACATAAACCAAGCATGAACTATCACATTTTCATAGATATACGTCATTTCACATTACACAAAGCAAGGCATTCCCATCTTGCATAATCATCATGAATAAGTACACTGAGCAAGGCACAAACCATCTTGCACATGTAACATACCAACATGAAAAGGAGACAATATTTCAAGAATGCATTTCATTCAACTCACATGATGCACACATAGCCAACCCCCACACATTCACACCCTCCCAGGCCTCTGGAAACAACTTCCCCAAAAGACACAAACACTCGACACCATTACAACACCATCGTTTCACATCACAATCACTCTCAAATACACATCATAATAACAAACCACAAATGCAACATAAGATCTGATGCACTAATTACAGTCTTAAAGAATGTAACATCTTGACTCTATAATTAACAATGGTCATGAAGAATATCAACTTATCTAAACAGGTAATAACACAATCAAAGTAATTCTAACCATTGGATTAATTGATTTAAATAGCATGATCATGTGCATTGCATAAATACCTTATGTATATGTATTCATAACTTATAGGTAACAATAGCTAATGGAAACCATCTTAATATTATAAAGGTCAACTAAGTAATCACCTACTTAAATATATAGTATTAAGACACATTAATGTCAAAATGGTTGCAAAAACATACATTTAGGAACTTCTTAGATTAATCATCGTCATCCTAAGTGAGATGCTATAATATACAACTTCCTAAGATTAGCTACGCCCCACCATATAGATGTAGTATTATAACTCCTTGATATAAGTATATATATCGTATGTAATACAACTAAGCATGATACATTATCATGCATGCAATTAGAATCAAACGCAATCTATTTAATGATTAATCCATGCCTTGGGAATAAATGATATAGATTCATTAAAATCTTCTAAGCATAATTCAACGCATATGATATTACAAATATAAAGACAATTGTATCAATTTGATTAAAATAGGTATTAGGGAAGGTCGATAAGCTTCTAGTTAATAAATCTACAATTCTATCTGACAAATCTAAGTTTGAACATTTTATATAAGGTGATTCACTTGACTAATTAAATAATGACATAACAATTTAATATTTATAATATGCCCAACAAATTAAGTTATGAATCTATACCAAATTTACTAATCTTTTCCTGATTAAAAAACAATTAAATATCTAGAACTAAAATTCTAGGCTAATTTACAAACACATCCCTAGCATTAAAAACAAAGCTAATTTCTTCCTTTATTTATAAAACCAATTCATAAAAACATAAGTCTTACTTAAAATCTAGTTTCTTAAGAAAATATTATTCTAAACAAGTTCTAAAATTAAGTCTCTAATTTAAAAGAGTTCCCAAAAAAAAACACATGAATATGAAAGGCAAAAATAATTTGCTTTTAGAATAGACCTACTTCTTTCTACTTGGCTCACAATACTAAGCATACATATGTAGCAATAGCTAAACATTATTTTTGAATCTCTTAAAAGGTGGACTATTTCTAATATGATACTCTTTAAACTAAGAAAATAATAGAATAAGGGCTGTGAATGGTATCTACCACATTTTTTTTTAATCTAAGAACTAACATTCCTAGAGATATTACTAATGCTATACTACTAGCAATGGTAATACTATTCATTAACATTCACGAAGACTATGCAAGTATAATTTCCATTAATCATTCTAAGCTACATAACCAACTTAAATAGAAACTAGCCTTACTATTAAACCAGGAACAACTTAAGAAGCGGTGTGAATAATGAAGGAATCGTTAAGGATAGAAATATTTGCACTATATGCCAGATTTGAGTAGAAGTCGGCAACAGGTTCTATTAAATTTTTGGGCCTCAATACAATTATTAGTTCCTGCCATGGAACTATAGCAGAGGGGTTGTTTTTAACCCGTGATTAAACTCTCCACTCTTGGCAAATCATCAAGCATATTTTGTTGTGGCTAATCTTTCATCCTAAATTTCAAATGGGAACATGCACGGAGGATAACAAATGGTAGATTTGCTAAATTGCTATTCGCACAAGTTTAGGGCTGCAAGATGTTAGAAAAGCCCGGGGGTTTCCCAAGGCGAGAGAAGGCGTAAATTTCAAGATGAAAGTTAATGCGCTTTACTAACAGTTTTTACGAGAAACATTCAAATTTAACAAATAAATAATTTCAATACAGTGAAATTTTAAAAATGTAGTCCAAGTTTAGCGAAACCCTTATCTATCCGCAATTTTGGAGACTTTTTATTGTTTTTGTAGTTTTTCGCTCCAAATGTAGCGGACATTTGGCTATTTAGGGTATTTTTAATGCACTCCCATGGCCTCTGAGCTGTTGCTGTGGCTTGTTGTAGGTTTACCAGGTAGTAGATTTTATTTTATTTCTTCTGTTTATTATCAACTTCCAAGATTTAGGATTATAACAACATCTTAACAATTCCTCCAGATGGTTCTATATATATGGAGAAGTGATTGGAAATTTTATCAGAGAAAACTAAACATATAGATTCAGGAAGAAGCTAACCACTAATGGCTTGCAGCCTAAGAAACATACAAAACAAATCAAATTAATATGCAGTAGCTTCATCTCTGTGCATTGACTTCACTCCATGAATGTTGGCGTGACAGGTAATCAAATCTATGTTTCTAATTTAGAAATCAGCTTCTTTTGATTTTCTTTAACACGTCTTAACTTCAAAGATAGTTCATCAACCTACTCAAGCATGAGATTGCCTTTGGTGTCCACACTACTTTTACTGAAGAGTTTCAAACTTCAAAGTAACAATAATTGCCACTACTGTATGTTTCAAGTTCACCTACTAAATGTGTTGCTATTTTGAAGGCATTTTGCCTGGATTGTGTACTGGCAGTATCTAGACATATATTTTATTCTAATTAAATATAAAAACATTGCTTAACAAAAAAATGAAACTTCATATAATCCATATCCATATCAACCTGCAAGAATCGCCCTGCCAGCATCTGGCAGGAACTCCGCTGCAACACGGCCTTGTTTTGATAGGCTTTTATATGTGAGCATTATAGTTCTCAGAGTTGTCTCATGCCGAAAACATTTTACACCGGATTATTTCTTAATTCGTTGGTGGATCTTATCGCCATATTCCATGAACCTCCTACAGTTGCAAGTGCTAATGCTGCAGAAGGCTTAAGAACTTCTAAACAAATGCATGTGAAAGATTAAAATAAGGAAAGAGAACGACCAGGTAAGTTGCCTCTTCCAAATGCAAATTTATCAAGGGTAAAGCACGAGACAGATTTGGCATATAAACTTTTAAGCAAATGTAGAAGCACCAAATGGGTATGAGAACTTTTTGATAGAATGTCTTATGCAATGATCGCAGGTTATGCACGAAGTGGATTCGTCAAAAAAGGCTTTAGAAACTTTTAAATAAATGCAATGCATACATAGGCACGCGAGCTGTTGGACAAAATGCCTCATAGAGATGTGGAGTCATGAAATGCAACGATTGCAGAATACGCCCAAAATGGAATTGTTTTAAAGATTTAGAAACCATCAGGCAAACGCAATCAAGAGGATTCATTGAAGAGAGTTTAGAAGCTTCCAAACAAAAGCAATTAACAGGTGCGAATGGATTCGCTATAGAGGATTTTAGAAACTAACAAACAAATGCAATTAGCAGGTATAAAACCTGCGGCGGTGAATTGGAAGAGCGCTTCTCATATTTCAATCACAGTTGTAACCCTCATTGCATTAAACCTACAGATGATTATTATGTGTGCATGATTGCCCTTCTCGAGAGTGTTGACTATCCTGAGGACCCCCTAAACTCTGCCCATAAAACGGTGGTGGATTTTTCTCAGATATTACAGGTGAAAAGATTGGTAGACATATATGCATCATGTAGAAACACTGACAAGGCGCGTGAACTATATGACTAAATGCCTCCAAGAGAAGTCACCTATGGACACTATGATAGAAGGGGGTGCCCAACAGATTGCACGCAGACTGTTTGACAAAAAGCCTGAAAGAGAAGTCATTTAGTGACTGCAGAATACAGATTTACCAAAAGATAGGGCATGCAAAATGTAGAAGTGTAGACAGAGCGCAATAAAAGTTGACAAATGCCTCAAAGAGACATCACCTCAGAAAACATCCTTTAATGCAAGCCTTGCTTGAGTTCTGGGTGCATAATTTTGCCAACGTTCTGACTAAATCGACAGGTAATATTATATTCAAACTCTCTGGTTACGCCTGTCACTCAAACCTTGATATCTTTCAACATGCAATAACCACTAACTCTAAAATAGTCAGAAGACAAATTATTTTTAAGGACATAAGATCCCCATGCAATATTTGAGAAAATAGCTTGGGAACGAAGGCAGATAGCATCTAAAGACAAAGGAGATCTTTGAAAAGTTGAAGGAATAGATCGTGTCTATCATGGAAGATAGGGACGCACTGATTGCAGGATCTGCACCAAATGGATTCATTGAGAAGGGGCAGGTGTGCAAAGCCAGATCCACAACTGCGCCAAAAGGGCACTTGGAGCAGGATATGGGTATCCGCCTAAGCATAATGGATAAATGTCTAGTGCAACTATCCTGGTAGACATGCATGCGAAATGTGGAAACATAGATAATGCAAAAAGTAGATTCATTAAGGAGCCATCAAAATTTTTAGGCAAATGCAATTAAAAAACTCACAAACTAATACTGAAATAAGATGCAGAACAAAGGAACCTGGTTTTGAACACTTGACTGGCTGAAGATTTGAAGCCGGGTTCGAATGCTGCCTCCCAGATCCCAGCTTGTGGCTCTCCCTTCCCCCCAAAAAATTACCCTTAATATCATTTTACCCTCCCCCACTATTCCAAAGATTCCCCCCATAAAAGGCCATCATTTCTTCCCTTAAAACATGCTTATCCTAAAAAATATCATTTTTCAAACAAACCATAGATTCCTTCTATTTTTCTTTATTTTAATATTTGCTAAACATAGGTTTGTATGACAACACATCAATGCAATAAATTTATTACTAACAAAATATTATTTGTTTATAAATATTTTCATATTAATTTATCAAAGTGCCACTAATAATTTTATTATAATAAAACAATTAACCATAACATTAATAAAACAACAACATAAATAAATCAAATGCTGAACAATACCTGACAACAACACACGGTCGAACAACAACGACTGACAACATGCCCATACCGACCTTACTGACAGGATGCAAGATTGAATACTTATATTTTTCAAGGATGGTGACAATTTAGGGGACCCTACATTATCTCCGTTCAACTTTTTCCATTTGATTTTAAGGCACGCTCAAACTTGTCAGTGTAGGTGGAATCGATGCATGGTACCTACAGTCTGCAACAAACAAACAAGGTCAAAGATACATAACCATATAATCTTACAATCAAACATACCGTGAAAGGAAATCGCAGCGTAGTAGGGTACTCATGCATGAGTAATGCGACACTGTTCCTTTCACAATAAGCACATCAAACAAGTAACCACATCATGGATAACCTTCAATCAAACAAGATAGGACAATCAGTTTCATAACGATCAATTACGAGAAAATACCAAATCAACACCATAATCACCTGAATGTAAAACAATGTCAAAGCATAAGAATTATCAGTGTTGCAACAAGGATTATCGATAAACATACTAACTTCATCTTCATGCTCCTTAGCCAAACCATCTGCATATCTAAGGTGAGAATGGAGGGGCACTACATTAGTATAAAATGAAATAGAAGGATAAAGAGATACATATAAATAGAGAGATAGAGTGGGAGACAAAAAGATCTAGAGAGATAGAGAGATAAAAAGATAGAGAGGTAGAGAGGCAAAGAGATATTTAGAGAGGGAGATTGATAGACAAAGATGATATATATATATATATATATATATATATATATAGAGAGAGAGAGAGAGAGAGAGAGAGAGAGAGATGCTCATTTATTTAGATCTCTCTTTCCCTATATATCTCTTATCTCTATTTCTCTCTCTCTCTCTCTATTCTTTAAAAGTGTCATTTCATACCAAGCTCTACTTTTTACATTTTAAAAGTACCATAGACTAATTTTTAATATAGGGGTTTTCATTAGAATTATTGATCGTAGCCCCAAGTCTATCACACAATGTAACACCTTTTGCTACTATGTTTCTGCAATTAAGCTTAGTTTTGTAATCCCAGGATGGCCAATGTTTTTGTGTTTTCATAAATGTCTCAACAACACATATCACTACATTCTTTCAATTCTACTAATGGATGGACAACAATCATTTACTATCAACAAAATTATATGCTCTCTTCTCAAGAAATTACTTATTACTTTTATCTACATGCTATTTCAACGTACCCATTGCACACTAAGATGTAATTGCTAGTAAACAAATTTAATCCGTAAGTGCATTCCTTTTTTCAATTTTTTTTAATTTTTATATTAAATTTGTTCTTTGCAAAATTGTATTTGTCAAATGAAAATGTTGGCCCAGTTGCTAATACCTACTAAGCCTGTAATTTGGGCAGGGACGCCATCGGTTAGCTTATTCACTGACAGATCTATGGCATGTATCATTTGCATTCCTCCCATTCAAACAAATAAAATATGTAATTGTTACATTACCTTATTTTGCATAAATATATATTTCTGATTTGTTTTATTTCTAAAAACTTTCTTTTGCACTTCGTTCTATGAAAGGAAGCTTAAACTCTTATCTCGTGTAACAATGACTTTCAAGCTAAAGAATTTTGGGGTTACATAGAGTTGCTATCTTTTTTCTTTCAAATTTCAAATTATCTTGATTAAAAAAGATATATTTAATAATGGAGATACAAATGTTTGTACGTATGTTAAGATATAGAATAAAATAATAAATCAATGTATGAAACAAAGTTCCTATTCTACATTAAGCTACACTTCCAATTGAGCCAAAAAGTGCAAAAATGATGAAAAGATAATAAGAAACTTCTCATCAACGCTCTCTTGATTCCTTGGATGTAAGTTCTAGATTGTTATTGTTAAGAAGTGGAATATGGTTGTTCACAAATCCTATGGCATAACCTTGCTTTGCTTCCACCTCAATAATTGATAAGTGCTTGGGAGATGAGGATTTTATAGGTTTTTTATGAGGATCATGGATGGTTTGGATTTGATTTGAGATTGAATGGTGGAGATTGATTAGCTTCCCTTGCTAATGATAAAGGGTTGAGATTAACTCATTTGCATGGGGAAGGGAGATGCTCACAAGTGGAGGATTGGGATAGTTGCAAATGAATAAGACAAGGACTAAGGAGATGAAGGGTGGAGATTACCTTATTTTGAGTGAAGGGTGGAGATCAAAAGGTAGAGCCTTGTGCAAGTTTGACTTTGTTTACTTTAAACAAGGTAGTAGAGGAATATGCAAAAGATTAATTAGTTAAATAAACATGGTTTGCTTATTTAACTAATGATGAGAGGGGATTTAGATTTGATTAAATACATGCTATATATTTATATAATTCATGGAGAAACATTACAGAGTGGTTTTTTTTGTAAAAGAGGGTAAATATATAAACTAATAATCTAGAAAAGAGTACAAACAAGATTTGCAAATAGCAATAGTTGTCACTAAAGCCCATAAGATAAAAAAACCCAGGGAGGTTTTCCACAAACCCACCACTTTCAAGAACCAAAGGAAGACATGAAACTAAAAAATACACAATCCCATGGAAGAACAATCAAGAGTGATCAAACCAAATCATTATGAAGGAGTTGAAGAATCTGTGAAGTTTGATCGAAGATAGGGATTCCCATTCTGAGACATTCCAGTTGTGATTAATATCAAAGGCCCATTTGGCCAAACAATCGGTAACAGTATTCCATTCTCTAGGGATATGAACTAAAGAAATGGAATCAAAGTTACGAGAAAGGTGAAGAATCTTCTCCACAAGAGATGCCAACCTCCAAGAAGACTCATGAAACCTTCCATTATTTAGAAGAGATACCAAAATCATGGAATCCATTTCATAGATTATCTTCTTCCACCTTGGCTCACAAGCTTTCTCTAGAGACACAAGGATGGCCATGTCCTCCATCTAATTATTAGAATCAAACCCCATAGTAGAAGAGAAAGAGAAGTGAACAGAACCAACACTAACATGCCCAGCACCATTAATTCTAGCTACACTCGGATTGCCTTAAGAGGAACCATCAGTATTAACTTTGAAAAATCCCAATGGGGGAGGAGACCATTTACCTACCCTATTCACTTTGTTAAAAGATTTGATCCCATAGCTAGAATGAACGGAACCAACCAAATGACCCAAATCTAATTGTCTCAAGATCAGAAGATCAGAAGATCAGAAGGGGTTATAGCTTCATCCAAAGAGAACTTAGCCGCAGAAGTTTATTTTATGGAATCCAAAATTTTCTACTAGACATAGGTCTAATAAGACTTTGATAACCTTCGAAGATTTGGTGATTTCTCTCCAACCAAATTTTATAGAGGATAAAGATGAGACTAATGTCCCAGGTCACCAAAAGGAAAGAGGTAGACATTGGAGGTCATCCCAAACTAGCCCAAAAATTAGACAAAGAAGTAGCTTGAACAAGTCTGGGGTTGTTCTATATGTGCCACCATTGCCTCCATAGACCCTTAGAAAAGGAGCATTGAAAAAAGAGATGAGCCATGCATTCCTCATTAGCCCCATAGAGAATATATTTGGAAGGACCTTAGAATCCTCTCTTTCTTATATTGTTTTAGGTCAGATATTTATTTTGACATAACATCCAAAGTAAATTACACTTAGGCCAACAATAATTATTCCAATCTTTTTTCACCAGGGAAATCTCTATACCCTCTATTTTCTTGTTCTAAGATCTAGTATCCACGAGAAATTGAATAAACTCCTTTAGGATCATAGCCCCAAGCACGAACATCAAACCCCTCCAGAGATCAAGAAAATCAAATAGCTATCTAATAGAAGAAAGGGCAACTTGGGCATCTAGATCACCCCCAACATTGAATTACTCGTATCCTTCCATTGAGAAATGCTAGATGCCCCCACCAAGTGAGAAGCCTTAAAGTCAGAAACTTTAGACCAACCAACATCCAAAAAGAGCTTACTCAAAGGGAGGAGGTGGGGAAAGGAGGTGAGAATCAGGGGATGAAGATCTGAAGAATCCATCCAAAAAAAACATTGTGGGGCTAGAATTGAAAATATAGAAAAGGCCCCTCTTAACAAGCGAAGTACCCTTCTTGATGGTATCCAAAACTATAGAGCCTTTTCCAACCAGATCCATTTTTGAAACCACATCAACATGAACACCACATAAATATCTGTAGCTAAAGGGTTTGGCCCAAGGTTGGTCATACTGCTTACACCATCTCCAGTATAGTTTAGCAACCAAAGCTTGGCCATTAAACTCAAACTACCTAAGAAAAGACCACCATTTTACTTAGGCCTACAAACCTAGTCCTAGCTGATAAGACTATTTATGAGAGTCTAGATTCCCTACCTAAAGAAATTTCCTAGAAAGAGAATCAAACTCTTTAAGAAAATATTTAGGGGTAGAAAAGAACCAAAAATCTTTAGACATGAATATCCTATAGCACTGATTTGAGAAGGGTAAGGCACCCCACAAAAGACAACCATAAAAAGTCCAGCGAGAAACCTTCATTTTGAATCTACCAAGGACCCTCTTCTATTGAACTCAATTAGTGTTGACCTATTTTCCTCTGTCCAGAGCCAAATAGTTCACCTTGTATTTTTCTTGAAAATCTTTTAGAAAATGACCATACGAGGCGTAAATTCTTCAATTACTCATGCTCTACCTTGCCCAATTTCCCAAAATCTCTCTTGGAGGGTCTTTGCAAAAAACCCAGAAATCTTTTAGCTTCAAGTATTTTCTATCGCTGGGATTTCTCAGTTTCATGCTTGTATTTCAATATGCATTTTTTAATGTACATTCGCCATTGTTTGTTTGGAACATACAAGTCCAACATGCAAGGCTGATACACAAAGATAATATGCATCAGCTACAGTTGTTTGTACATGTGCATTGTATTTGCGATATACAAAAGGAGTTAAACATACAAGGATGAATGTACATTTTGCAATGTACAAGGCCAACATACAAAGGGCAATGTATATTTGATATACATCGGCAGCATACAAAGGGGCAAATGCATATGCAACAGTTGAATGTACATTGACAGTGATGTACAAAGGAAGAACATACAAGGAGGAGATGCAAAGGGTGGGGTCCACCAAATGTACATTTACGATAGTATGTTTGGACATACAAGCAAAACATGCATCGAGCAACATACAAAGAAATATATACAAAGCCTTTGTATATCGACAACATTCAAGGTCATATACAAATAAGTTTGTATATGTGGTACAAAGGAGGGACATACAAGACGTACATACAAGCAACAGATGCAAAGAAATATACAAGGGGAAATGTGCAAAGTCAACATGTAAGGGAAAGTGATTCAAAGCTGGGGTCCACCACTTGTATATTTGCGATTGTATGTTTGCACATACAATCAAATATGCATTCCTAATATACAAGTTGGATCTGAAATGAACATACATTCCAGTTGATAAAGGGCAGAATTCTACAGTTTGTATGTATATTTTGCTTGAATGTTCGCATTGTATATGCGACATACATTGGTTATATACAAAGAGGAACATGCATGGCTCGGACCCGAAGGTGATTGTAATATGCTTCATAATGGTTTGAGGTCCGCAGTTTGCATGCATATGGCATTGTATATCTCGATATACAAGAGATTGAAGATACAAGGCCTGAATTTCAAATTTCTCCAATCCGGTTGATAAAACGGTTCAGGTCCGCGACTTGTATATTGACTGCATTGTATCTTGTGATATACAAATGAAATGTACAAGAAAGATATACAAGGCAGACCTGACTGTAAAGTCAAATTCGCCAAATTCAGTGTTGGGGTCCGCACATTGTATATACATGTGTTTGTATATTTGCAAATGTATGTTTTAACATACAATCAGCTATACAAAGCCGATATGCAAGAGGCCATATACAAAGCGCTTTGCATATGCAAAGGCAGACTCAAAGATAGTTTCAGAGGCCGATACATTCACAGATGCAAAGCGATATATACACACAGTTGACTGCAACTTTAACCGCTCGTATCTCTTCCATTTTTGCGAATTTCCACATGCTGTAAAAGGCAAAAGTGCATGTTTTTGCCTCCTCTTTCATTTGGCGGGCTTTTTGGGGGGTTTTCTTCCACTTTCAAAAAATCAGATCTAACTTTGCACGTTGAATTGACTGGATGTCTCAACGACCACAGTGACACATACAGACTTAGATTTTTGCATTCATTGCTGCAAATCGATGATTTAGCAGCCTGCATTGAAGACTCAAAAATATCTTCTATCTGCTTAGTTCCAGATATTTGACGCCATTACTTCTTGCAGTTGGACGTCCCTTCTTGGGAAGATATTTTTCGACAGAGCGATAGTCTCTGAATTGTTTTGTAACTGACTTAGGTCTTTTTTGTAAATGCTATATATAGTTCATAAGGAGATGTAAGACATTGGGAGTTTTATGCAATATATGCTTCTGTTTCCAAATAGAGCTTTCCTCGACTGTGATCTTGCCTCTTGATCAAATACATGTTGGTTATTTTACCTTCTCATGCTATTTTGGCCCTGTGTGTTCTGAGAATGATGTGTTTGTGAATGTGTAATTCCTTCTAATCATTTCTTGCTCCTTGCCTCTGTCAATATCATCTTGATTTGTGTATGTTGATTGGTTGTATCTAGTCATTCTATGTATTTTTCTCAATTCTGTGAAGGTTTCCTTGACTCAATTTGGTGCATCACTTTAGATAATAGATTTTGTTTTATGTAATCCTTCTTTCCCTTTTCCTCAGCAGATTCAATATTTTTAGGTGATACCAGATAGGAAGTCGGCCTTCTCCGGAGGTTCTTTCCATTATAGGTAACCCACAGACTTGGAAAGATCCCATGTTTCTCCAGATTGCTTAAGTTTTACAACTTAGCAAGGGTGCAAATTTGAGAGACAACAGTTTTTGGCACGCCTGGTGGGACTAAGGAATTGGAAACACTTCGAATACTACCTTTTATTGCTGGTTTTGATGTGCAGCCAGTAATTTTTAGATCTGTAAGAGGTTCAAACCTACATATCTAGCGACTCTAAGCTTTGGTTTAGCAACATCAGTGAATTGTTGCTTATGAAAACGATACAAACTAGAAGAAACTCTTTGTCTTTTGAATATTTACAACTATCCCCACCTAGGAGAAGGGGAATAACACCTGAGAAACCTAAGAAAGCTAGTAATTATTCTAGGAGAGCCAAGTCCACTCCCCCTGCTATTGGAACTCATTCTATCCCAAGAGTTTCAGTAACAATGATTCCTGCAGTCAAAAATCAACCATTTGTTGCATTCAACCAAGGCAGCCCACTAAATTTAGCTCAGCATGATGATATTCTGATAGTTGCCTTGAAAAGTTTACCATATTTCAATGGTGAGGATCAGACTACTCCGGCTGAACACATAAAAGACGTTGCAAGCCTGTGTGCTGTCCATCACGTGACCCAAGAAAATGTTGCAATCAAGTTACTAGCAGCTTCCCTCAAAGGGAAGGCTTTGCAGTGGTTTAGGAGCCTGCAAGTGAACTCCATAGATTCATGGGATCGTTTGGGGGAGGAGTTGTGCAGCTTCTTTGAAGACAAATCAGACCATTTGTCATTGGTGGAACCATTGTCTACAATCAAAAGGGCCCCTCATGAAGTTATGTCAGACTTCAATCACCATTTCCAAAAGACATGGGATAGAATCCCACTAACGGTAAGGCCTACAGCTGACCATGCTTTGTTATATTTTTTGAGAGCTTTGAACAATGACATTTTCATCATGATCCAATCTATGGGAGGAATGTCCTTACCACAAGCATATTCCATAGCCATAAGAGCTGAAAACAACCTCATACAGGCTGGTAAAATTGCTCCTAGGCCTCCCTTGCCAATTTTCCCAGCTATTCAGCCACCAATGCCAATGTATGTGCCTCCTATAGCTGTTATACCTGCTGCACTAGTATTACTAGCACCTAATACTCAACCCATTAAACCAGAAAATGTTGTTCAAACTCAGTCTTCTGAGTTACAAGAGATCAAAGGACTATTGCAATCTTTTGGTAATGAGATTGTGAACCGCAATAGGCAGCAAGGCTAAAACAGACCTTATCAATCCCCATTCCAATCCAATTATCAGCAAAATCAACCAAATAGGCCACCTTATCAGCCTAATAATCAAGGTCCAAGCCAAGCTTTTAATCATAGACCTTATCAGGCCTACAATCCAAATGTTGCTAGTTCCTCGAAGGAGATTGTGCCCACGCAAAACAATTTGGTTCAAGATAATGATTGATGTTTTCCTTGTAATCTGCCCCATAACCAAAACACATGCGCTAATGGGGTGAGGAACCAAGCTTTGATGGTTCAGAACAATCCAGCAGTGCAGCCTAATGTGCCTGTAGAACATCCTGTTTAGCAACAAGAAGAGCAGGTACATGAGACAACATTCCTGAATTGGCAAGGAGAAGAGTTCTGTGGGATGAACCAGCTGGGTTCTTTAGTTGTAGACAATACACGCAGTAAGAAAAGGGCTATTGATGAAGGACAACAAGTTGGTAAGGTTCAAGATCATGGGCATCAAATGCCAAACGTGGGTCAAGGTGTTTCTAGCCCCTCAAAGGCTGAAAAAATTCAAGGGTCATCAAAAGAGCAACCTTTGATAGGAAAAGAGCAGCTTAATCCACTAGTTCAGCCAACTAGTGCTCAGGGTGACATAGCTGCCCCCAAAAGCCAAGCTAAATTAGGTACATCTGCTTTCAATATCCTTGAGCATATGACAAAATTAAATGTACCCTTGTCTATGTGGGATTCCCTAAGTATCCCTGGCCAAAAAGACTTGCTTCAATCAGCCTTGTCAAATTTAAAATTATCTCAAGAGTTTGATTTAGGTAAGTCCAAAGCTGTTTTGACAAGTAACATTGAAAAAGATGCAGAACAACAAGCCTCAGAGGTCAAACCCCCACCATTTTACGTATCTTTGATCATAGGGGATCATTTAGTTCATAACTGCATGATTGACTTCGGTGCTAGCAGTTCTGTCATGCCCAAACAGATTGTCGACGGGTTAGGCATTAAATACGAGCCGTTAGAAAAGGGAGTTATTTAGCTGGATGGAACTGCTGTTAATACAGTAGGTGTCATTAAAGGACTAAGTTTAACTCTGCATGCTTGTCTGAATTTCTCCATCCCGTAAGACATATATGTCATTGAGTTACCTCCTTATTTTGCCATTTGCTTGTCAAGGGATTACAGTAAAGATAGGAGGTTACTTGTCCTCGGACTAGTCTCATATGTTTTTCAGAACCAGATACGGCACTAGGGTGACTGTCAAGTCAGAACCCATTGCCAAAGACCATATTGAACCTTACACTCCATGCCCCATCAATGCCAACTTGGTTGCAAGTGAGTTAGAAATAGAGCAACCTGTTGTCCAAGAAGGTGGTACATTGATTGCAGGCATACCATAAATCCTTCTTGATGAATGGGCGGATCAAACTCAAGTGGTTGATCCTTTTGAACACCTGGATGAAGTTGGTTTGGGCGTATATATGATGCGCAAGCCTAATCTATTCCTGCCTAACATTAAAAAACAACAGAATGAGCAGCAAGAAAATGAGGTCTGGGAGTTGTTTTTTGATGGTTCAAGGTGTAGAATGGGTGCCAGTGGTGGATGTATGCTCATTTCCCCAAAGGCTAAAAAGTACTATTTAGCTTTTAGATTCTGTTTCAGCTGCACTAACGACGTGGTTGAATATGAAGCTCTAATTCAAGGCTTAGAATGGGCAAGACAAAGAGGTATTGGCTGTCTAAAAGTCTATGGGGACAACGAACTGGTTGTAAATCAAGTGAGAAAACTCAATGTTACAAAAAATGATTTGCTGAAGTCTTATAGGCATAGAGTATGGGACCTCTTGGAAGGTTTTGATGCATTCAATTTGATCTCCATACCCAGAAATCAGAACAAACACGCTAATAGGTTGGCTGCTGTAGGGGCAGAATTTGACATTCCCAAGGAAATCGGTAGTGGAAAGATAAATCAGCATATTAAGATTGTTGTCAAGCCTGCTGTGCCAGATAATAACATACATTGGCAGGTGTTTGATAGTGATCAGCAGATTATAAATTTCTTGAGAGAAGAGGCTGAATTCTCTCATGCCAACCAAGGGAAGCTACATCACCAATATGGTGACCAAATCATTCAGCTAAAAAATAACAAGCTGCCAAAGGGTTTGGTCACCTTAGAGTCCATCTTTAACACTGATGATGAAGCTACAAAGCCCAGTCCATCCTATAGGTGCAACAGGACCACTATGAAGAGCTTGAGATCTTTAAGGGTAAGCTCCTTAAACTGAGCAAGATATGTACAGTGAAGGGAAGACGTGCATTTGTTCGATTATTTCAAGAATTTAGTGACATCTTTGCATGGGAATATGGTGACTTAAAAGGGTTTGATCCCCAGCTTGCTCAACATACTATTGAGCTGGAACCTGATGCCAAGCTTGTTAGGCAAAAATAGAGGCCTTTGAATCCTAAATTAGAGCCTCTCATGAAGATGGAACTAAATAATTTGATTGAGAGTTCCATAATATTTCCTATCAAGCACACCTCATGGGTTTCCAACCTTGTGCCGATTAGGAAGAAAAATGAGGAGATTAGGTTGTGCGTGGACTTTCGTGACTTGAATAAGGCTTCTTGGAAAGACCGTCATCCTTTGCCCTCCAAGGAGCAGATACTCCAGGTAGTGTCAAGATCATAAAGGTTCTCCTTGCTAGATGGTTATTCCAGTTACAATCAGATTTTAGTAAGAGAGGAGGACCAGCACTACAAAATGGGGGGCTATGGCTTATAAGAAGATGCCTTTTGGTTTGTCCAATGTTGGAGCAACCTTTCAAAAGGCTATGGATATGGCCTTTCAATGGCTGATGTACAAGATCATCCTCGTCTACCTTAACGACATTACAATTTTCTCTAAAGAAGCCAAAGATCATCTAAATCACCTAAGGCAGATTTTTAAGAGGTGTAGGGAGTTTGGGATATCTTTTAATCCCAAAAAGTGTGTGTTTGCTGTCAATGAGGGCAGATTGCTTGGTTACGTGGTGTCAAAGCAAGGCATCACCATTGATCCTGAGAGAATAAGTGCAATTTTGGCTCTGCCCTTACCAGCACACAAGAAGGGCCTACCAAATTTCATTGGTAGGATCAACTTCGTCAAGAGGTTTATCCCTGACATTGCTGATCTGTTAAATCTATTAACTGCTATGTTAAAAAAGAATGTCTCTCAGCTAGACCAAAGAAGGAAAATGGAGTTTTGATCTTATTAAAGAGGCTCTGGCTGTTGCACCTATGCTTCTAAATCCATTTTTTTCTAAGAATTTCACCTTGTATGCATATGGTAATGTTGATTCTATTTCCGCTATGTTGGTACAAAAAAATGAGCTAGAAGTGGAGCAGCCTTTAGCTTTCTTCAGTCAAGCATTGAAAGATTATGAGCTGAGGTATACTTTTGTTGAGAAACATGTACTTGCTGTTATAAGGAGTTTGAAAAGGTTTAAGCACATGTTGTCAAATAACAAGATCAATCTGATGGTTTCTCATCCAAGTGTAAAGGATTTTCTGCTAAGTAAAGATCTCAGTGATAAGAGAGCTGGTTGGATGACTAAGGTCATGGAGTATGATGTGGACATTAAAGTTACCAAGATGGTCAGAGGAAAAGGACTGTGCAAACAACTTGCTGATGGTGTTATCAGCAAAGAAGGACGCGATCATGAGGTTGTTCTATCAATGCAAGACCAAGAACAAGCAGCTGTTTCAGATCATGTTGCTGATTGGCTGCAAGAAATGGTTCATTTTTTGCAGATCGGTGAGTGTCCTTAGGGCTTGGATAGAGCCAAATGAAGGTATTTCAGACTACAGTCCATACCTTATGTGCTCATTAATGACTTGCTTTTTAGGAAGGATTTTAATGGTGTATTGCTGAGATGCATTGGACCTAATCAAGTTGAAAAGGTGTTGCGTGAATTTCATGAGGGGTCAGCTGGAGGCCATTTTTCACCTACAGCAACAGCTCTTAAGGTAATGAAAGGTGGCTATTATTGGCCCATTTTGTTTAAAGATGCACACTTGTGGGTCATAAAATGCAAAGAATGTGCTCTATTCGTCAGAAAAGAGAAGTTAGCGGCCTTACCTTTGCAGCCAGTTCAGGTGGAGCAGCCCTTTATGAGGTGGGGATTAGATTTTATTGGGATTATAAACCCTTCATCCAGTGTTGGCCATAAGTGGGTTCTAATGGCCACTGATTATTTCACTAAGTGGACTGAAGCAGTCGCACTTAAGGAAGCTAATGAGTCTGTTGTTCTAAATTTTTATGAGGAACTGGTTATTAGATTTGGAGTTCCTGAGTCTATCATTTTAGACAATGCACTTTCTTTTGTTGGTTCCAGAATTTCTGACTGGGCTGTAAAAAATGACATTTATCTCAATACATCTTCTAATTATTATCTACAAGGTAACGGCCAAGTAGAATCTACCAATAAAAACTTGATCAAAATCATCAAGAAGACCATGGAGGGCAATCAGAGATCCTGGCACATATAGTTAAAGTCGGCACTTTGGGTTGATAGAATCACTACAAAACGGTCAACAGGGCATTCGCCTTTCATGTTAGTGTATGGCAAGGAAGCAAGGCTTCCTATCACACTTGAGTTACCAGCACTTGATTTGGTAAATCAGTTGGACATGCTAGAAGAAGGCCCTATGACAATAAGGCTAGCTCAACTGGTTGAGCTTGAAGAAATCATAAATAATGCCATGCGAAACATAGAGCATCATCAAGCCCAAATGAAAAGGTCATTTGATAAAAGGGCACCTCCAAGAACATTCTGGGAAGGTGACATAGTGCTAAGTTGGGATGTCATGAAAAGCAAACCTGGGAAGCACTCCAAGTTTGACAGCATGTGGAGTGGCCCATTTATCATTACTGAATGCAAGGAGCACAATGCATTTTAGTTATCAAGCATAGATGGAGAAAACTTGCCTATCCTAGTCAATGTGATACACTTGAAGAGGTGTTTTTGAGGTATGAGTTGCCTTGTAAATTAATAGGGTAGGTTTCTCACTTTCAATAAGTGCTTTGCACTTTGCTGTATTCTCATTAGGAGATACATGCTTGCTTGTTGTTTTTGTTTTGGCTTGGTAGCTTGTTCAAATATTTCAGCTCCTCTGTTCTTGTTGCAATCTCTTTTTAACTTTATGCCCAATGGATGCTTAAGGCCACCGGTCTAATGTTTAGCAGGAAAACATCCCATAGAGGTCGCCAAATTGTTGACCTATTTTCCTCTATCCAGAGCCAAATAGTTCACCATGTATTTTTCTTGAAAATCTTTTAGAAAATGACCATACGAGGCATAAATTCTTCAATTACTCATGCTCTACCTTGCCAAATTTCCCAAAATCTCTCCTAGAGAGTCTTTGCAAAAAACCTAAAAAAACCCAGAAATCTTTTAGCTTCAAGTATTTTCTATCGCTGGGATTTCTCAGTTTGATACTTGTATTTCAATATGCATTTTTTTAATGTACATTCGCCATTGTCTATTTGGAACATACAAGTCCAACATGCAAGGCCGATATACAAAGATAATATGCATTAGCTACAGTTGTTTGTACATGCGCATTGTATTTACGATATGCAAAAGGAGTTAAACATACAAGGATGAATGTACATTTTGCAATGTACAAGGCCAACATACAAAGGGCAATGTTTATTTGATATACATCGGCAGCATACAAAGGGGCAAATGCATATGCAATAGTTGAATCTACATCGGCAATGATGTACAAAGGAAGAACATACAAGGAGGAGATGCAAAGGGTGGGGTCCACCAAATGTACATTTGCGATGGTATGTTTGGACATACAAGCAAAACATGCATCGGGCAACATACAAAGAAATGCATACAAAGCCTTTGTATATCAACAACATACAAGGTCATATACAAATCAGTTTGTATATGTGGTACAAAGGAGGGACATATAAGACCTACATACAAGCAACAGATGCAAAGAAATATACAAGGGGAAATGTGCAAAGTCAACATGCAAGGGAAAGTGATTCAAAGCTGGGGCCCACCACTTGTATATTTGTGATTGTATGTTTGCACATACAATCAAATATGCATTCCTAACATACAAGCCAGATCTGAAATAAACATACATTCCAGTTGATAAAGGGTAGAATTCTGCAGTTTGTATGTATATTTTACTTGAATGTTCGCATTGTATATGCGACATACATTGGTTATATACAAAGATGAACATGCATGGCTCGGACCCAAAGATGATTGCAATATGCTTCATAATGGTTTGAGGTCCGTAGTTTGCATGCATATGGCATTGTATATCTCGATATACAAGAGATTGAAGATACAAGGCCCGAATTTCAAATTTCTCCAATCCAGTTGATAAAACGGTTTAGGTCCGCGGCTTGTATATTGACTGCATTGTATCTTGTGATATACAAATGAAATGTACAAGAAAGATATACAAGGCGGACCTGACTGTAAAGTCAAATTTGCCAAATTCAGTGTTGGGGTCCGCGCATTGTATATACATGTGTTTGTATATTTGCAATTGTATGTTTTAACATACAATCGGATATACAAAGCCGATATGCAAGAGGCCATATACAAAGCGTTGTGCATATGCAAAGGCAGACTCAGAGGTAGTTTCAGAGGCTGATACATTCACAGATGCAAAGCGATATATACACACAGTTGACTGCAACTTTGACCACCTGCATCTCTTCCATTTTTGTGAATTTCCACATGTTGCAAAAGGCAAAAGTGCATGTTTTTGCCTTCTCTTTCATTTGGCGGGCTTTTTGGGGCTTTTCTTCCACTTTCAAAAAATCAGATCTGACTTTGCACGTTGAATCGATTGGACGTCTCAGCGACCACAGTGACACATACAGACTTAGATTTTTGATGCATTCATTGCTGCAAATCGATGATTTAGCAGCCTGCATTGAAGACTCAAAAATATCTTCTATCTGCCTAGTTCCAGATATTTGACACCATTACTTCTTGCAGTTGGACGTCCCTTCTTGGGAAGATATTTTTGGACAGAGCGACAGTCTCTGAATTGTTTTGTAACCGACTTAGGTCTTTTTTGTAAATGCTATATATAGTTCATAAGGAGATGTAAAAAAGGTTGGACATTGGGAGTTTTATACAATATATGTTTCTGTTTCCAAATAGAGCTTTCCTCAACTGTAATCTTGCCTCTTGATCAAATACATGCTGGTTATTTTACCTTCTCATGCTATTTTGGCCCTGTGTGTTCTGAGAATGATTTGTTTGTGAATGTGTAATTCCTTCTAATCATTTCTTGCTCCTCACCTATGTTAATATCAACTTGATTTGTGTATGTTGATTGGTTGTATCTAGTCATTCTGTGTATTTTTCTCAGTTCTGTGAAGGTTTCTTTTACTCAATTTGGTGCATCACCTTAGAGAATAGATTTTATTTTATGCAATCCTTCTTTCCCTTTTCCTCAGCAGATTCAATATTTTTAGGTGATACCAGATAGGAAGCTGGCCTTCTCCGAAGGTTCTTTCCATTATAGGTAACCCACAGACCTGGAAAGATCCCATGTTTCTCCAGATTGCTTAAGTTTTACAACTTAGCAAGGGTGCAAATCTGAGAGACAACAATTAGGAAGTCCAACTAACAAAAGAATACCAAGATAATCCAAAGGAAGCTATCCAATTCTAAATCGTAGAATAAGAGCATTTCTCTTGAATGGATGGAGTATTAAGGAAAAATATTTGACTTAAATCCTCATTAATTTGCTAGCTAGATGCTGCCAAATACATATTCAAAGCTCTCCTGAAACTAACAGCCTCCTAAATTTTAGCAACACCCATTAAGGAAATATCATCCACAAATTGAAGATGAGAAAGAGAACAAAGATCCCTAACCACCTTCTACCCATATATCCTACCATTAACTCTTTGATGATTAAGGTGTTAGGAAAGGTGTCTCAACCTTGGAATTACAAAAGGTTACTATTTATAGTAAGTTTGCATTTGAGCACGTATGGGTCTGAAATTTTCCCCAAAGCTAGGGAATTGCCAAATAAACATTCTAGGTGATTTTCAACCCAAGATCATGTCTAGATGTCGAGATATTAAAGTTTCCAGTTTTTGAAACCCCAAAAAAATTTCAAAGTCAATTTTGAGGCACTTAGAGGTTGCTTTCGGCTCTAAAAGTTGTCATAACTAGTGAAGTGGGTTATATCTTGATATATCTCTTCATGATCTTTGTAAGGCATCAAACGGTTCGTTAATCGACCTCCCGGATCAAAAGTTATGGCCTCTGAAAGTTGGGTCTCTAGTATTGGAAAATGTGAAAACGTATTGGACATAGAAAAGAGCTGTAAGGGAGAGTTACACATGTTGGTGCGTGTTTTGACACATCATAGCCTGACATCTTTGATTGGAGATAATTTGGGCATTACTTTTTGGGTGGTTTTAGCTCATGGTTTTGTAATTACCATTTGATGGTTTCATGTATTGTATCTCCTATATATTAGGTGCTTGAGATGGAGGTTGAGTGTGAGAGTCTTTTAGATGTTAATTTGCCTTTGGACCTTTGGTTGGTGATACTCCTATGAAAGCTTGCTCTACAAGTATATTGTAATCTTGTTGATTTCAAAATAATATATTAGGCAGCTTTTAGAGTGTGGGACTTTTCTTCCGAAAGAGTTTTCCCCACGTAAATCAATGTGTTGTGGTATGATTGCTATTTATGTTTATTTCTATATAATTTATGTAACTATTGTAAAGATCTGAAAAGTTTTGCATAACCGTCTTCTCAAGATTAGTGTAGAAAATTGTTCTGCTACCTTAGCTTCCTTACATAAGGAACCTTCCCAAACCCTCAACCATTAGAATGAAAAGATAAGGCCTAGAGAGGGGATCACCTTGCACAACCCTCTAGAAACTGAAAAAAGAGACGAAGGGATACCATTAATGAGAACAGAGAAGGAAAAATATGTCACACAACTCATGACCCACGTAATCAACCCTAAACAAAAACCAAAAGATGATAGAACAATCTTGATAAAGGACCAACAGACTCTATCATAAGCCTTGGACATGTCCAATTTGATAAGCATAGATTTATCCTTAGAGCAACCCATATAATGAATGGCTTCTGAAGCAGTAACAATACCATCAAGAATGTGAAAGGGGTTGTGCTTAAATGGCAAGGCCATAAGGTTCTTAAGATGGAGATCCAAGTTTGAATCCCCCAAATAACATCTAGTGGCTCTTAAGTTGATTTGATTTGAATAAGTGGCTTCTAAGCTCTAAGTTGAATATGTGGATGGGGAGGAGGTCCCCCTTGTGACCTTCGTTGGAGGGGGCCAGCCTAAATATCCTCACACTTATCGAACAAAAAAAAAACAATACCATCAAGAATTTGTCGCCCCTTCACAAAGGCCCCTGCTTAGGCGCTGTTAAAGAATCCAAATTCCATTTTAGACAATCAACAATGAGTTTGGTAATCATCTTATATTAGACATTACATAGAGCAATAGGACAAAATAGATCAAAATAGTTAGCCCCCACTTTCTTAGGAATCAAAGCCATAAAAGTAGAATTGATTGCTTTAGGATGTCCCACAATGACTAGAAGATCACCCTTTAGGATGTCCCAGTATTCATTTAAAAACTCAATAGGGAAGCCATTAGGACCAGGACCCTTGCCTTTGTTCATCTAGAACATAACCTTTTTCCAATTGGCAAGAGGGATAGGCTCCATAAGCAGACCATTCATGTTATCAATAACTAAGGATAGAATGCAACCTAAAATAACTTGTTCCTCGCCCACAATTGTAGGGCACTTTCCTTAAATAGAGAGGAGAAATGAGAAATGGCTTCCTTGTTGATATCTTGATATGAAGCCAATTGATTTTAGTAATAACTTTAAGAAACCCCCTAAAAAAGATATAAAATCCTAGTGAATCCTAGCCTAAGGCAATAATTTTTGTAGCGAATGTATATTAATTTTGGGGAGAAAAATAATTTCCATGGTGATCTTTTTACTACTTGCCTTCGATTGGTACTATTTCAATGAGTTCGCACTTATCTAGTTATTAATCTATTGTTTGTAAACTAATCAAAAGACATGATTATTTTTCTTGTCGGACAAATTTGATTTAAATTTGTACTTTTCCTATGTCAACATGATAAATTTTTAACAAAAAAATATTGAAAAATGATTTATCTATATTGTCATTGGCTGAAAAAAAATGACCTCTTCTCTACCGATTATATGGAGAGTGCAACAAAAAGCTATAAATGCAGAGAGAATTTTGGTGTGAGGGGAGGATGTGGCAAGTAAATAAATTATGAACACAAATTTTGTCTCCCACTAGTTAAGTCATGCCTAAATGGATGGCGATAATAATTGTTAATTTTTAGATCAGATATGTTGTTATGTAATTGTTTCTTTCTTCATCTGTGTCTTTGGATCGTGGATTGACTACCATATATATACCCAATTGGATTTCAAGAGATGTGATTGTTCCAATTGGTGCCATTTTGTTTCATATGTAGATTGTTTTGTTTCATAATGCAATGTGTTTCATTAAACTCTGCCCTTTATAACCTCCTGAAGATACAAAACATCAACACTCCCTCTTAGCCAGGGAGGTATAGCAAATTCTTCCTTGAGTCCTACTCAAGGGTATCATGTCTAGTCATGGACTCTCCCAACATGACATCCACAATGGCTACACCCATTTGTGAAATAGTTCATCACGGAGTTTCTTAATATGATATCATCATGGAGTCACTCAACATGATGTCCACCATGGCTACTCCCATGTGTGGAAAGAAACATGTGCACAAGTACCCATCATGGAGTCTCTCAATGTGATGTCGTCATGGAGTCTCTCAACATGACGTCCACCATGGCTACTCCCATGTGTGGAAAGAAACATGTGCACAAGTGCCCATCACAGAGTCTCTCAACATGATGTCATCATGGAGTCTCTCAACATGACGTCCACCATGGCTACTCCCATGTGTGGAAAGAAACATGTGCACAAGTGCCCATCACGAAGTCTCTCAATGTGATGTCGTCATGGAGTCTCTCAACATGACGTCCACCATGGCTACTCCCATGTGTGGAAAAACATAAGCACAAAAGATTCATCACAAAGTCTCTCAACGTGATGTTGTCACGGAGTCTCTCAACATGACGTCCACCATGGCTATCCCATGTGTGGAAAGAACCACATCTTTGTCTCAGAGATGGACGAGGGCTTTCACCTCATATTTTGTCTTAGAGAAATATGCATTATAGAAAAGATCGCTTATGCTGAGTCTCCCTCTCAGCAAGGGTGACATTCTCCACTACTCCAAGCTTGTCCCAGAAATATGTAAACTTCACTCTGGCAAGAGGCTTGGTGAGAATATCAGTCATTTGATCATCAGTGCAAATGTACTTGAGTTGAATTGCTTTCCTTAGTACCATTTCTGACCCTGTCATACTTGATGCACCTAATGTACCAAACATTGGCTCTCCCTCTTAGCTATGAGTCCCAGACTTCACAACCCCTTGCAAGATCCCTGCCTTGACTTAACCTGATTTGATTAGGTCTTTGCCATACTTCCAGTCCCAGGAAGTAATGCATAAGGCCAAGGTCCTTCATCTCAAACTCGAAGGTTAACTCTTTCTTACATTTGACAATGAGGTTCTCTTTTCGAGTGAGAAATAGATCATCAACATAAAGGACCAAGATCAAGACCTCACCATCAACTATCTTGAAATAAAGGTTAGAATCTACATCATTCTTGGAGAAACCCAAACTCATCAAGTAACTAAAGTAACTATCAATCCTTTCATACCATGCACGAGGTGCTTGTTTAAGACCGTACAAGGCCTTCTTCAATCTGCATACATGAGACTCCTTCCCATGAATCACAAAACTGTCTGGCTTCTCGATATACACTTCTTCTTCAATCACACCATTAAGAAATGCAGTCTTTACATCCATTTGATGTAACTTCTAGCCCTTTGTAGAGGCAATAGCAATAATCATCCTAATGGAGGTGTATCGAGCAACAGGAGCAAATATCTCCTCATAATCTATTTCCTCCTTCTGAGAGAATCATCTTGCCATGAATCTCGCTTTGTGTTTCTCAATGCTGCCATCAGCTAAATGTTTGATTTTGTAGAGCCATTTGGAAGTCACTACTGACTTCCCTTCAGGTCTCGGAACAACATCCCATACATCATAATGCTCAAATCTTGGTGAGATTTTGTATTCACATTCCATTGAGTAAAAGTAATTATGACCTTCATCCACTAGGCCTACATGGCTACATGCAAAAAGAACAACAACAAAGGTGATGTGGTTTGTTGTTATATCTTCTTGGTGCATTTGGTTAAAAATTTGGAGGGCTTCCTTCCTGTGCCCATGTTGAGCATATCCTGCTATCATTGCATTCCATGAAATCACATTCCTCTCTGACATGTTGTTGAACTCTTTGAGTGCATCTACTATGCTCCCACATTTAGCATATAGGGTAACAATGGCATTTTGCATTGAGACATTTGAATCAAAACCAGCTTTTTTATAATCTGGGCATGTACCTATTTTCCCTCTTCTAAATTTGCAAGACTAGCACATGCACTTACTGCACAAGGAAATGTAAATAGGTCTACCTTCAACCCAGACTGTTGCATTTGATTAAAGATTTGCAATGCCTCCTCGCCATGCCCACCCTGGGCATATTCTGAAATTAAATTGCGTTCTGACATTTTGTTAAATATTTTGGATGCATCCCCTGTACTTGCACATTTAGTGTACATAGTCACCAGTGAGTTCCCTCTAGAAACATTAGATTCAAATCCAGTTTTAACCATGTGGGTATGGATTTGCCTACCACATCCCAGTGCTTCTAGATTGGCACATGCACTGAGGGCACTAGCAAAAGTTATATGGTCGTGCTTCATGCATGTTGACTGCATATACTCAAAGAGTTCAAGGGCCTCTTTGTCGTGCTCATGCTAAGCATAACCTACAATCATTGCAGTCCATGATATCGTGTTTCTTTCAGGCATTGTATCAAGAATTAAGCATGCATTATCAATGCTACCACATTTTGCATACGTGTCAACAATAGCACCTGCAACAAGGACATATTTAAAATGACTAGCTTTAATGGCATCGGCATGAACCTGTTTGCCTTCCTCTAGGGCTTCTACATCAGTAGCAACACTTAAAACATTGCCAAATGTAATATAGGTAGATTTAATGCCTAACCTGTGCATTTGAGCAAAATGTTGGAGGGTTGCATTGCCATTCCCACACTGGGTATAATCCAAAATAACTGCATTCCATGAGATTGGATCTCATTTATGCATTCTATTAAACAAGCTTTGTGCCTTATCCAAGATTCCACATTTTGCAAACATTGTAACAAGTGCATTTCCCGCATATAGATCAAAATAATGCTCAGCAAGGAAAACATGGGCATGAATTTGTCTGCCCCGTTCCAGGGATGCCGAGCTTGCACCCGCCTTGATAACACTGATCAAAACAACCTGATTAGGCATAAACCCATCACACTGTTAAAGCCAAATCTGATCAGATGTTCTTAAACTTGGCTCTGATACCATGTTAATTTTGAGATCAGATATGTTGTTATGTAATTGTTTCTTTCTTCATCTGTGTCTTTGGATGGTGGATTGACTACCATATATATACTTGATTGGATTTCAAGAGACGTGACTGTTCCAATCGGTGCTATTTTGTTTCATAATGCAATGTGTTTCATTAAACTCTACCCTTTATAACCTCCTGAAGCTACAAAACATCAACAATTATGAGAGGGAAGAATCATCAGTTTTTATGAATTTAATTTTTTGCTTCATTAGCTAAATGTAAAAATTACTTTTTATCAAAGGGACAAAGTTATAATATTAATAATACTATTAAAAATATAGGGTTCCACACATTTTATTTTATGAAATTAGATTATTTTTGGCTCGATTGGCAAGCACTTCCTGTGGTAGGCACAAAGTCATGAGGTCTAGTCTCCCCCCATGTTGAATAAAAATATTTTGCCATTATCATAGTATTAATATTATTACATTTTAATATTTTAAGCAAACATTTCAAATCCCTACACACTTCAAATCTCTATGCACTCCACATAATACCCACATAATACAAATGTGCAGGCTTTGTAAAGTTTAATTTTATAGTTAAGGAAATCTTTGTGTTATTTAATAGGCTTTGTAAAGTTTAGTTTTATAGCTAAGTAAATATTTTCAAATCTCTACACACTTCAAATCTCTATACACTCCACATAATACAAATGTGTAGGCTTTGTAAAGTTTAATTTTATAGTTAAGAAAATTTTTGTGTTATTTAATAGGCTTTGTAAAGTTTATATCTCTACACACTTCAAATCTCTATACACTCCACATAATACCCACATAATACAAATGTGGAGGCTTTGTAAAGTTTAATTTTATAGTTAAGGAAATATTTGTGTTATTTAATAGGCTTTGTAAAGTTTAGTTTTATAGCTAGGTAAATATTTTCAAATCTCTACACACTTCAAATCTCTATACACTCCACATAATACAAATGTGCAGGCTTTGTAAAGTTTAATTTTATAGTTAAGAAAATATTTGTGTTATTTAATAGGCTTTGTAAAGTTTAGTTTTATAGCTAAGTAAATATTTTAGTGCTATTTTATTTTTACCAAATTAAATTATTTTTGAGATTTCAATTTTATTTACCGAAGACATTTCAAAACGAGTTCACATATTTTTTTCCTTATAAATTTAGTTCTGGAAATATAATAGTTACAAATTTGAAATAATAAACAATTCTTTATCTTTAGAAAAAATTATTACTAAATCACAATATTAGATTAATTAAAATAATTAAAATACTAAAAAGTTAAAAATCTACAGTATCATGAAAAATATTTCACCATTATCATAGTATTAATATTATTACATTTTAATATCTTAAGCAAACATTTCAAATCTCTACACACTTCAGGCTTTGTAAAGTTTAATTTTATAGTTAAGAAAATATTTGTGTTATTTAATAGGCTTTGTAAAGTTTAGTTTTATAGCTAAGTAATATTTTTAAATCTCTACACATTTCAAATCTCTATACACTCCACATAATACAAATGTGCAGTCTTTGTAAAGTTTAATTTTATAGTTAAGGAAATATTTGTGTTATTTAATAGGCTTTGTAAAGTTTAGTTTTATAGCTATGTAACTATTTTAGTGCTATTTTATTTTTACCGAATTAAATTATTTTTGAGATTTCAATTGTATTTACCCAAGACATTTCAAAACGAGTTCACATAATTTTTTCCTTATAAATTTAGTTCTCAAAATATAATAGTTACAAATTTGAAATGATAAACAATTCTTTTATCTTTAGAAAAAAAACATTACTAAACTACAATATTAGATTAATTAAAATAATTAAAATCATAAAAAATTAAGTGACTAAGATAAAATACTGTAGTGATCTAAATATGAATATGTTATTGTTATTATATTGTGTAATTATTCTTCAAACTTACAATATTTTAATACATTTTACATTGTAATAGTATTCAATATTATTACATTTTAATATCTTAGGCAGACATTTCAAATCTCTCCACACCTAGTTAGGGTTAGGGTTCTACACATTTTATTTTATAAAATTAGATTATTTTTGGGATTTCAATTTTATTTTTTTACCAAATTAAATTATTTTTGAGATTTTAAATTATAATAATATTCAATATTATTACATTTTAATATCTTAGGCAGACATTTCAAATCTCTCCACACCCAACTAGGGTTAGGGTTCTACACATTTTATTTTATGAAATTAGATTATTTTTGGGATTTCAATTTTATTTTTTTACCAAATTAAATTATTTTTGAAATTTTAAATTGTAATAGTATTCAATATTATTACATTTTAATATCTTAGGTAGACATTTCAAATCTCTCCACACCCAACTAGGGTTAGGGTTCTACACATTTTATTTTATGAAATTAGATTTTTTTGGGATTTCAATTTTATTTTTTTACCAAATTAAATTATTTTTGAGATTTCAATTTTATTTAGCCAAGACATTTCAAAACGAGTTCACATAATTTTTTTCTTATAAATTTAGTTCTCAAAATATAATAGTTACAAATTTGAAATGATAAACAATTCTTTATCTTTAGAAAAAAAATATTACTAAACCACAATATTAGATTAATTAAAATAATTAAAATCATAAAAAATTAAGTGACTAAGATAAAATACTGTAGTGATCTAAATATGAATATGTTATTGTTATTATATTGTGTAATTATTCTTCAAACTAACAATATTTTAATGCATTTTAAATTGCAATAGTATTCAATATTATTACATTTTAATATCTTAGTCAAACATTTCAAATCTCTCCACACCCAACTAGGGTTAGGGTTATACACATTTTATTTTATGAAATTAGATTATTTTGGGGATTTCAATTTTATTTACTCAAGAGTTAAAATTGTAGGATTTCAATTTTATTTAGTCAAAAGTTAAAAATCTAAGTATCACGAAAAAATTTTTGCCATGTTATTACATTTTTTATTTTATTCTTCAAACTTACAATATTTTAATGCATTTTAAATTATAAAAGTATTAGTATTATTACATTTTAAGGAAATGTTTGTGTTATTTAATAAGCTTTGTAAAGTTTAGTTTTATAGTTAAGGAAACATTTTAGTCCTATTTTATTTTTACAAAATTAGATTATTTTTGAGATTTGAATTTTATTTACCCAAGACATTTCAACACTCTTCAAAAATTAATTTTTCAATTATTCGAATGCAATTTGTCTATACAACCGATACCTAATCAACAAAATAATTATAAAATTACAACTAAACAAATACTATAATAACAACAGTACAAGGCAAGTACTGGCCACTACGTGGCACTTGTTTAAATTTGTTCACATTATTGGCTTTTGTTAGTGAATTATATTTTATTGGCGAATTATAGATTTTTTATTTTTAAATAAAATAATTGTGTTAGTGAATTATCGATATATTAAATTTAAGTCAGATGGTGAATTATAAATATATTAAAAATATAAAATTAATGACTTAAATTCTATTCTAGGCCCAATGAACTTAAAGTTTCTAGAATAGGTCTCCTTGAGAGACAAGTGTTAACGAGTGAATGACAACATTTGTTTTGGTATTGCTTACAGAAATATTAATTTAAAAAATTTAATAATAATAGAAATATAGATATTTTTTATAAATATTTTGCATTGTCCGATCTATGATAATCAACAACTAAAGTTTTATTTTGGGCAAAAGTTATCACACCCCCAAATGTGAACTTAAAGTTTCCATAATTGATTTCCTTAAGAGACAAGAGTCA